>OU343217.1:208396235-208662940 GCA_910596185.1 Chrysanthemum makinoi | reverse complement strand
CCAGTTACGTATTACTGTCCCAAAGTACCATCCTACCCTCTGCCACTGGTAATTTAAAATGACCAACTCAAGCTTAATGGTTTAAAGGGTCTTTTGATACCCGATGCTTGGATAGTTCTCATTACCTAAAACCCTAAGCTATTTAAAATACTTGCAGGTTAAGCTTTTGGTCAAACTTCGAAGCGAAGATATAGGAAGTCAACTGACAAAACCGCTTTGATTAACGAGTTCGCCTTATGTTTACGATATGTTTGTAGAGAATAACATGGTTAGGATTACCGCTAAATGGATTATAGGTATAGTTTTTGAACATTTGATTATACGTAGCTTAGGTATAGTTTCGGACCATTGGTGATTTTGGAAACACATTTTATGTTATCGATTGATGCTTATATATGAAATTATGTTCAACGAATTTGTGTTGTTGTCACAAAACAAAAACGGAAAAAAAAATGTTCTTCTTATTCAAAATAGAAAATACAAACATCAATTAAACGCATTTTTTATGTTTTCAAGTGTTTTGTGTAGATAAATATCCCATCTAAATTTTTACAAAACTAGACATAGAAAACAAGTGAATTTTTACTCCAACTAAACGGAACCTTACTGTTTATCCTTTTTCATAAATATGTCCTTGATGAGTGTGTAAATACTCATCATTTTTGGTTAAATCTGAACTGCAAAACGTTTAAAAATGCTCAAATGCATCAAAATTCCAAAATATTCCAAAATTTGCATTTTATATGTTTCAGATGCAAAATGTTCAAAATCAGATGAAAAATGAGCTAAGTTTGCAGAATTGGCAGTTTCAGTCCCCCAAGTATCAAAAGTTGTCAAAATTAGTCCTTTGATGAAAAATATCAAAAGTTTGAGAAAATTACAAAATTGGTCCTTCAACTTTGAAAATTGGCAAAAATGGCCCCTGGAAATTTGAAAATGGCAAGTTTGGTCCTTGTACTTTTTAAGATTGTCACTTTCAGCCCTTGGATCAACTTTGAGATATTGGCAGTTTTGGTCCTCACATTTTCAGAAATTGCATAAAGGCCCCTTGAATATTAAACCCTTATACCCCTTTTTGGCCTGGTCATAATCACTTTGGACCCCTGTCATGCATTTGAACCCTTCAATAAAACCTGGTCCACCTGGGCCAAAACCATCACCCCTTTCCCCCATTCCCACCGCCTGCCGTCCCTGCCCACCATCCCACCACAAACCACCCAGCCAATCTCCTTTCCATGTCCCCTCCACCTCAACTAACTTCCAAGGATCATTTAATGCTTCTTCACCCACCATCTCAACCTCACTGGCTTATAAGCACTTTTGGCGCCAAAATAAATCAAACGGCCAAGATGAGCTCCAAGCCATCCAATGGCTAAGAAAGTTGATGGGAACTATTCGAAGAGAGACAAAGAGTTTGGATTATAAAGAGAAGCATTTGGAAGCAAGAGAAGGAGTCTACTAGTTTTAATTTTCTCAAAAAATGTCGTTTTTTATCTTAAAGCTTTAGCTTAGTATAAGACTTGTAATCTTTTGTTAATTTGTGTTAACTTAAAGTATTTAAGTGTATTAAAACTCATCAAAGCATCAATTTCGTATTGTTACAATTTCGCTTTATGTCCATCGTCTCAAATTTTCAAGTCCAAGTCTTGTGTAAGCTTCAAAATTACATTTCAGCTTTCAATAAGCTTGTACAAGCTTCACATAGCTTTCTATAAGCTTACATTTTAGTTTCTAGCAAGTTGGATATTGGTCAACAAAGTCAAATGGGCAAATATGATGCAGATTTGGTCAATGGGTGAAGCGTACCATGGAATTGGGTTGATATTGAGCTGGGTAGGGTTTGATAGGTTAGTGGTCCATTGGTTCATTGTTTCAAGCCACTGTGGCTAAAGGACATTTTGTAAGTCATTTCCAAGTTTCATAGCATAATCTTCATTTGTAGTCAAATCTAGTTTTTAATCTGTTCTTGTTGTATTAAGATATAACAACTTAGTTTGATCATTAATCATAGCTTAATCATTTTATCCATTTAAACTTCAAAAAGTAGATAGGGGTGTTTGGTTCAGATCTATCGGTTCTGCTAGGCTTATTCGGGTTAGAATCTATGGCATGATTGTTATTATTTGTGTTCATTTGAGTCTTGGTTTGATGCCTGCTAGTTCAAAAAGTCAAAATCTCATTGAAATCTGCCTCATCAATCATTGAAGATTTGGAGTCAAATCCTTGTTTTGTGTTTAGAAGTCTTAAACATTGCTTGCATTAGTGTCATTACATCATAACACTTCATAATCAGTGCTTAAATTGTGTCCAAATCTCAACAAAGTCAACATTTCAGTTTTTGTTCAAAAGTCAAAATATGAAAATCATGTTTTGAGCCAACCGATAGGATTTTTCATGGCTTCATTTTGAGCCATTTTCAGTGAAACTTGGCATTCTAAAACTTCAACTGGTCTTATCCTTATTTACCATTTTAGAATTTTACATTTACTTAAAAGCTCCAAACAAGCTTCTCTTTAGTACTAGTTGCCCTGCCAAAGCTCAGATTAACTGAAGGTTTCTCCTTTGTGCAACCACTGCACAGGCTCATAAGAGCTCCAAGGTCTGAGTTTTGGTGTGTAAGGTCTCATCCAGGTCTTCATTAAGTTCCAATTTGTGTTTTTCAGTTTTAGCTTAAATTGTGGCTTGTGCCAGGTCAAGTCACCCAAAACTCGTTTTAAGATTTAACTCAAATACATCAAATCTATGAATTCAGCTAAATAGAGGTTAAGGCCTGTTGTTAATTGTTGCATTTGGTCATTCTTAGTAGTTTATACCTTCTGTAACAGTGGTGCTTGTTGGTGTTCATTTATTTATTCAAGTGCTTATTTATAAGCATTTGGCTTAGCAGCCCATATTCTTACACATAAGCACTTGTTTTTCCATTTTTCCTAGCTTTCTTATATAATTTTAGAGTTTCCCTGAAATTTTCAGATTTTTCTAAGTTGATTTGCTATTTTTCTTAATTTAAATTAGTTTTTAGCACTTTTTAATTAGCTTTAATTGCAAAAAAATTAAGAAAAGCTTCAAAAAAATAATTTTTCATTTTTATTAAGTTAAGATAAATATAAAAAGACAAAAAAATATTTTTCTAGATTTTTCTTAGTTAAATTTGTATTTTTAAATAATTTAATTAGTTTTTAATAGTTTTTAATTCCTAGAAAATAGAAAAATAATCAAAAAAATACAAAAATAGTTTTGAAAATTCTATTTTGTTATTTTAGATTTTTCTAAGTCTTAATTTTATTTTTCTAGCTTTATTTCCTATTTTCTTGTATTTTAGGTTATTATTTAATAGTTAAAAATAGTTTTTAATTAATAATAATTAATTAAATAGTTATAAAAATAATTTTCTTTTTCTAAATATTTTCTTTTATCATTAGGATTGTAAAAATATCATTTTCATATTTTTAGGGTTAATATTGTGTAAGTTTCACTTTTTATTTTGTACGTCACGTAGATTTTAATTTCAGTTTTATAAAAACATAAAAACAAAAACATCATTTTAAATATAGTGATAGCGTTATTTAATATTTTTTTTTTTATCTTTTTAATTTTCTTTAATTTGCATTTAAGCCTTTGTAATTTGTTGGCTTTTTCTGAGTTATAATCTTATCAAATCCCTTTTCGCTCAAACTTCGATCACTTTACGCTTGATAATCCATTGCATACCGGGACATAACGACCCGGAAACACTATACTCCCGTGATCTTCATTGCATTCGCTTAAGCAGCTTTAAGCTGTTACGGCCTGCCATTCACAAGTGCTCTGAGTGATTTAGCTTGAAGCGGTTGGCACGATCAAATTTTTTACGCCACGGGAGTCTGGCTGATCTATTCGCTTAGCGTGATTAGTTGTTTGAATACTCACTCATTTGTTCATATCATCCATCTCTATCTATATATATATATCCATATTTTTATAAAAATCCAAAACCCAAAAACATCCAAAAACGTATAAAACACAAAAATATTTTCCTTTTGTTTCTATATATGTATCAAATATAAAAAAATACAAAAAGATTTGTCGCTTTTAATATAACAACATAAAAGATTACCACCGCAAACCAAGGCAAGGCACTACCTAACTGGGTACCATAATAAGTTCCCGGACTAAAGATTTAAAACTTGCCTTTGTGTCCTTGTGATTGGTGTACCTTTTTCAAAGAAGCCATTCATCTTGTGATTATTGGTTAAGTTCACTGTTGTTTTGCCTCGATTTTGTGTTAATTGATTTTGTTGTGATATATACTTGTCAAAGTATAAAACCCAAAAAGATTCTTCTCACCCCATTTTTATAAACGTCTTCATAATTCCATTCCTCTCCTTAACTCTGAGGTCCTTAGAGTTAACTCTGCATGCGCACTGCTCTTCTAGATCATTGAGTCCTTTTGCGTGATCTAGCGAAATTCCTAGAAGACGTTCTCGAGACGTGCTGCCCAAATAGTCGAACCCAGATTCGTACTTTTTCAAACAATATGGCGATCTAACGCACTATGGCGAAATGCTCCGCACCCACCGAGGGTTATGGAGATGCCATCGTTTTACCAGGAATCAATTCTGATCACTTTGAATTGAAGACACATTTGATCCAACTTGTGTCCACAAATCAATTCCGCGGGTCTGATCGTGAAGACCCGTATGCACACATCCGCTGGTTTAACAAGTTGACTTCAACTATCAATTTCAAGGATGTACCACAAAAAGTAATCAAGTTGATGCTTTTCCCATTCTCACTTGAGGGGACAACCCGATTTGGCCGAAAAGAACCCCCATCCATCTAAACTTGGGAGGATCTTGTTCAAAAGTTTGTCAATTATTTCTTTCCTCCATCAAAGACGACTAATCTTAAAATGAAATTTTGGATTTCGTCAAAAATTTCGATGAAAACTTTGGAGAGGCATGGGAGAGATTCAAAGATCTCCTCGGGAAATGCCCCCATCATGAATTCACGGAGCTTCAACAAGTCAATATCTTTTATAATGGGTTGAACTGTAACGATCAAGATTCTTTGAACGCATCCGCTGGTGGCAATATCTTGAATCGTAGACCTAAAGATGTGCTTGAAATTTGCGAGAATAAATCAAAAGTTCCTTCTCGAAACAAAATCAATGTTCCAACACTCCGCTTCTACATCCAAGAACTCTTCTGAAGTTAGCTCCGATAGCCGCCTAACACATGATCCATTGTATGATAAAAGAGGTAAAGGAAATCAAAAGCGCAATTCATAAGCCGGAACCAATCAAAGCCATAAACAAGGTGTGTGAAATTTGTAGTGGTCCACACGCAGATATGATTGTCAAGCAACCGATGCTTCTTTTTACCAAGCCCCGTAGCTCTCAAACCACAATCAATACTGACCACAAGCTGATCCTCACTACCGTGCACCTAGCGGTATGACACCACCGGTTTTCCTCCCGTAAAACCATGGCAATCAAAACCATGGCAATCAAAACCATGGCAATCAAAATCGCTTTGTTTCGAATCAAGGACACAACTTCAATAACTCTCAAAATTTCAATCAAAACCGAAACAATTTCAACCAACCATATCAAGCTCCTAATCATCAAAGTTATCAACAACCTCCTCAAGCTCCCATGCCAAATGACTGAGTCAAACATGCGTTCAATGCAAACTCAGATCAATAACATGAGAGGTGAGCCAAAGGAAATTGATACCACATTATTCTCGGCAGACAATGAGTTAAAGAATATGTTGAGCAGTTTCATGAACATGAATATGAACAAAGCTTCATCATCTTCCGGAGGACTCCCAAGCAATACAATTCCCAATCCAAATGCCGAAGAAAGCCGCCACCACTCGTAGTGGTAAGACGCACAATGGACCTTCGACTCCAATGCCCCCTCCTCCCGTGGCAATGAGTCAAGTTACCAAGGATACAACGGACAAGGTGCAATTCTCAAGCCCACGGCATCAAGACACGCCCCACCCTCGGTAGTCCAAGTTAAGTCCGAACCCGGTTCAAGAAAAATCGAGCCGAAAACATTCCATCCCGGCTAAAAGTCTAGTCGCTTCCTTACCCATCATGAATGAATGATGAGAAGCTCAAAGACAAAAACAAAGAGCAAATGGAAAAATTTTTCCAAATCTTCAATGAGCTACACTTTGATATAAGCTTCGTTGATGCTCTCGCTCTAATGCCTAAATTTGCATCCACGCTTAAAGGCTTACTCACCAACAAAGATAAGCTATCAGAGATGGCTAAAACTCCTCTCAATGAGCAATGCCTGCGTCATTCTCAAGAAGCTTCCCAAAAGCTTGAAGACCCCGCGATTTCTAATCCCGTGATTGGGATGGTTCAATGTTCGCTTTGGCCGATCTTGGCGCAAGCATTAACCTCATGCCACTCTCAGGATGGAAGAAACTGTCTCTTCCTAAACTTTCATCCACTTGTATGACACTCGAGCTAGCGGACCGCATTCATAACTCGTCCACTTGGGATAGCCGAGGATGTCATGGTGAAAGTAGGAAAGTTTCACTTTCCTACTGACTTTGTTGTAGTAGACTCGGCGCATCCTAGAGTTCCCCATCTTAGGGAGAGCTTTCGAGAACGAGTCGCGCTCTGATTGATGTGTTTGTCAAGAGTTGACCATACGAGTTGACAACGAAGAGCTCACATTGAATATCAACCAAAACTCCAAACCTCTGTCCAAACAGAGTGTTGCCACAATTGATCAAAAATCTGAAAGATTCAATGCAACACTCTCAAATTTCACGGTTAAGAGGAGCAATCAAAAACGTGCTGAGTTAAAAGCTTTGAAAATCACCCCTGGTTCAAACAAATGGTTTGAAAGCGTACCGTGGAAGTCAAGAGTGTTCTTGATGATGATGATCTAGAATCAGAGACTTCATCGGAAGTGGTGGAAACTGCTAGCTCTAAGAGCACACCACTTGTCCCACCTCCGAATCAGCTTTGTCGGATCGAGATTGTTAACTCCGTGATGAAACCAAACTCTCTTCGCCATCCGAAGTTGGATGATGATGTTTGTGATCCAATGGGAGACATCCTTCCCATTGATGAATTGCTAAAAAATGATCCATCATCTTCTAGTCTTATTCCCGACTCTTCCATCCCTTCTCTCACTCCTAATGAGGAAGATGACAACTTTTGGAATTAAGTCGATGCATTTCTTAGTGATGAGTCAATTCCAACAGGAATTGATAATACTTACTTTGATCCGAAGGGAGACATCCTTTTTCTGGAAAATCTGTTGATTGAAGAACCATTTC
Organism: Chrysanthemum makinoi; assembly: GCA_910596185.1. NCBI lineage: Eukaryota > Viridiplantae > Streptophyta > Magnoliopsida > Asterales > Asteraceae > Chrysanthemum > Chrysanthemum makinoi. Next base: position 208,655,654 of record OU343217.1, on the reverse strand, counting down.
CAACCCTACCCCTGACTCCCATTATCTTGACAATCACCATATGCTTCAAGTTTAAGCTTAAAAATGTTCAAAATGGTGATTTGCTTCTTTCTGATGAGGAATGGACTTGCATCCTCATGTACGTCTTTATTCCATTCTTCACAGATGGTGTGGTTGCTCTTTCCCTTTTCTCTTTCGAGAATGAGGACACCATCTTTGACCCCGGTATCATCCTTTATAGATTCTTCTATTAACAATACCGTTGTTATATTCGGTGTGGAACTTTCTGTTGTTCATATGTTTATTAACATTGTGAACGAAAGTCCGATCGAGATTGGTTTTCCACGCACTTTCCCCATGAACAAATGATTCGGGGTCGAGTCAAGCTAGCGACTCTGGAATCAAAACAAGTAGCATACCATATGGGTTTTCACCCGTATTTCTGACTTCTTTCTACTTTCTACCACCCTAGGGGGTTGGCCTCCCACATGTTGTGTATATATGCAAGTTTCAAAAAAAAAAAAAAAAAATCTTCTTTCTAAATAATGGCCGTAGTATTTCCTTTTACGCTCTTTTGTTTCGCATAACCGCCGGTACTTTGAATATTGAGGGCAATATTCATTTCTAGTATGGGGGGAATTCTCACGAATTTTATCATATTTATCCACCCAATTCCCCCATTTTTGGCCAATTTTTTTTTTTGGAGTAAGTGTTCTACACTTACTCAATTGGTTATCGCACCGCCTTGTCTAATAAACAAAAGGATTGGCTAATCCGGAGCAAACTTGGTAAAGATATCTCAAATCCGTTGATGGCTTGCAATTTGCCCAAAATTGTATGGTATTCAACTCACCATATCCTAAAAAGTGAAGAGTTGGCTAGCCCGCAAGTTTATGGCTTGTGGTAAAGGCAGTTGAAAAAACCATAATTGGTAATCAGCTCACCAAAGATAATATTGATAATTTATCTAAGAGTTGGCTAGTCCGATGGGTACTTCTGGTAAAGACAAATCAAACTCCGTTTATATGGTTTATGATTTGCCAATAAATCGATGGTTATCGGGTACCATGGTTCTTACTTTAACTGAAACATTTGGCTACTCCAGAAGTAATGGCTTTGGTAAAGAGATTCAAATCCATTAAGTTTTCTCAAAAGATTGCTAGGGACTAGCAATAGTTTAGTGGGGGGGATTGATGAGTGTGTAAATACTCATCATTTTTGGCAACTGAACCGCAAAACGCTTAAAATGCTCAGAATGCATCATACGAAAATATTCCAAAATTGTATTTTATATGTTTCAGATGCAAAATGTTTAAAATCGGATGAAAAATGAGCTAAGTTTGCATTGGCGCCAGCCCCCAAGTTTCAAAAGTTGTCAAAAATACCCCTGAGCACATAATTTCAAAAGAAAAATCACCAAAGGTCCTTATAAAATCAAAAGTTGTCAAAATTAGTCCTTTGGTGAAAAATATCAAAAGTTTGAGAAAATTACAAAATTGGTCCTTCAACTTTGAAAATTGGCAAAAATGGCCCCTGGAAATTTGAGATATTGGCAGTTTTGGTCCTCACATTTTCAGAAATTGCATAAAGGCCCCTTGAATATTAAACCCTTATACCCCTTTTTGGCCTGGTCATAATCACTTTGGACCCCTGTCAATGCATTTTGAACCCCTTCCAATTATTAAAACCCAGTCAACCCAGTCAAACCATCACCCCTTTCCCCCATTTCCCTCCCACTGTCTGCTATCCCCTTGTCTGCCCACCATTCCAGCCACCAACACAACCACCCAGCTCACAATCTCCTTTCCATGTCCCCTCCACCTCAACTAACTTCCAAGGATCATTTAATGCTTCTTCACCCACCATCTCAACCTCACTGGCTTATAAGCACTTTTGGCGCCAAAATAAATCAAACGGCCAAGATGAGCTCCAAGCCATCCAATGGCTAAGAAAGCAGATGGGAACTATTCAGAAGAGAGAGACAAAGAGTTTGGATTATAAAGAGAAGCATTTGGAAGCAAGAGAAGGAGTCTACTAGTTTTAATTTTCTCAAAAAATGTCGTTTTTTATCTTAAAGCTTTAGCTTAGTATAAGACTTGTAATCTTTTGTTAATTTGTGTTAACTTAAAGTATTTAAGTGTATTAAACTCATAAGCATCAATTTCGCCATTGTTACAATTCTCGTTTATGTCCATCGCTCAAATTTTCAAGTCCAGTTTGCAAAACAAGCTTCAAAATGTACCATTTCGCCAATAAGCTTGTACAAGCTTCACATAGCTTTCAAGCTTACATTTTAGTTTCTAGCAAGTCAGATATTGGTCAACAAAAGTCAAAATGGGCAAATATGATGCAGATTTGGTCAATGGGTGTATGTACCATGGAATTGGGTTGATATTGAGCTAGTAGGTGTGGGTTTGATGTTAGTGGTCCATTGGTTCATTGTTTGCCATTGTGCTAAAGGACATTTTGTAAGTCATTTCCAAGTTTCATAGCATAATCTTCATTTGTAGTCAAATCTAGTTTTAATCGCTTAAGTTGTATTTAAGATATAACAACTTAGTTTGATCATTAATCATAGCTTAATCAGTTTTTATCTCATTTAAACTTCAAAACAGTAAGATAAAGGGGTGTTTGGTTCACGATCTATCCTGTCTCTGTTAGGCTTATTCAGGGGTTAGAATCTATTGGTTCATGATTGTTAAGCATATTTGTGTTCATTTGAATCTTGGTTTGATGCCTGCTAGTTCAAAAAGTCAAAATCTCATTGAAATCTGTCTCACTGCTTATCTGTTGTGATTGTGGAGTTGCAAATCCTTGTTTTGTGTTTAGAAGTCTTAAACATTGCTTGCATTAGTGTCATTACATCATAACACTTCATAATCAGTGCTTAAATTGTGTCCAAATCTCAACAAAGTCAACATTTCAGTTTTTGTTCAAAAGTCAAAATATGAAAATCATGTTTTGAGCCAACTGATAGGGATTTTTCATGGCTTCATTTTTGAGCCATTTTCAGTGAAACTTGGCATTCTAAAACTTCAACCTGGTCTTTATCCTTATTACCATTTTAGTAGAATTTTACAATTTACTTAAAAGCTCCAAACAAGCTTCTCTTTTTAGTACTAGTTGCCCTGCTCAAAGCTCAGCATTAATGAGTGTTTCTCGGTTGTGCAACCACTTGCACAGGGCTCATAAGAGCTTCCTGTCTAGGTCTGAGTTTTGGTGTGTAAGGTCTCACCCAGGTCTTCATTGAGTTCCAATTTGTGTTTTTCATTTAGCTTTTAAATTGTGGCTTTGCTTGTGTCGAGTCACCCCATTTAACCTGTTATTAGCATTGAACTCAAATACATCAAATCTGTGAATTCAGCTAAATAGAGGTTAAGGCCTGTTGTTAATTGTTGCATTTGGTCATTCTTAGTAGTTTATACCTTCTGTTATGTTGGTGCTTGTTGGTGTTCATTTAGCTTATTCAAGTGCTTATTTATAAGCATTTCTTAGCAGTTCCATTTCTTACACAATAACACTTGTTTTTCCATTTTTCCTAGCTTTCTTATATAATTTTAGAGTTTCCCTGAAATTTTCAGATTTTTCTAAGTTGATTTGCTATTTTTCTTAATTTAAATTAGTTTTTAAGCATTTTTAATTAGCTTTTAATACAATTAATTAAGAAAAGCTTCAAAAAAATAATTTTTCATTTTTATTAAGTTAAGATAAATATAAAAAGACAAAAAAATATTTTTCTAGATTTTTCTTAGTTAAATTTGTATTTTTAAATAATTTAATTAGTTTTTAATAGTTTTTAATTCCTAGAAAATTCAAAAATAATCATAAAAATACAAAAATAGTTTTGAAAAGTCTATTTTGACATTTTAGATTTTTCTAAGTGTTAATTTCATTTTTCAAGCCTTATTTCATATTTTCTTTCATTTTAGGTTATTATTTATTAGTTAAAAATAGTTTTTAATTAATAATAATTAATTAAATAGTTATAAAAATAATTTTCTTTTTCTAAATATTTTCTTTTATCATTAGGATTGTAAAAATATCATTTTCATATTTTTAGGGTTAATATTGTGTAAGTTTCACTTTTTAATTTGTACGTCACGTAGATTTTAATTTCAGTTTTGTAAAAACATAAAAACAAAAACATCATTTTAAATATAGTGATAGCGTTTATTTAATATTTTTTATCTTTTTAATTTTCTTTAATTTGCATTTAAGCCGTTGTAATTTGTTGGCTTTTTCTGTAGTTATAATCTTATCAGAATCCCTTTTTCGTTCAAACTTTCGATCACTTTACGCTTGATAAATCCATTGCATAGCTCGCTGGGACATAACGACCTGGGAAACACTATACTCCCGTGATCTTCATTGCATTCGGTGCTAAGCAGCTTTTAAGCTGATACGTCCGCCATTCACAAGTGGCAGCTGAGTGATTTAGCTTGACTGTGGCACGACGTCCCTCCAAATCCAACAATATATATGAACACCTTTTCCCATGCAGAAATGAACAGTCAAAACATATATGAGAAACATCCATCATGTTTAAAAAAAATGATGATAACTTCTAAACAATATACATTTTTTTTTCTAAACAATATACATTTTACACTTCTATTTTAAAACTACTAAATGACAATACACATTTTCTGCTTAACACTCTATAATTCCAGTCCATTTAATCCGCTCTAACAACTCCTATCACAACTACCAACACATTTTGTGCTTAACACTCTATATTTCCACTCTCTATTTTTAATCCTCGCTAAAAAAAACTTATCTCAACCAACAACAACAATGGCCAACCCCCGTCTTCCCCTCTTGGATCAACTATCCCGCATACAAACTCTCGATCTGTCAAGTCTATGATGATTGTGGAATATTGGGGAGAAGTTAGGGATACTGTTCGGGATGAATTAGATCTGCAAGAGAAGATTGACGAGCTAACCGCTCGTGTACAACGTAGGGATGTGCTTATTGGAGAGCTGTTAGTTGTTGGTCCAACTAACTCGTCTGCATTGTTGACTGTTCGCTATGAGAAGGATGCAAATTGAAGATAGGGCTGAGATTGTAAGGAAGCAGACCTCCATCTTAGAAAGGCGTGCTCGCTTCTCTTTGTTATCGTTCATTGAACATCTTGAGTCAATGGTCCTTTGACTTTGTGAAGCCTTCATGTTAGGTTTATGTTTGTTTAGGTTATGTAAATCTTTGATTTAGGTTAGTTATGGTGGGTTATGTGTTGATGTACTAGTTAAGTGTATTTACTTTTGTTTATGTCGTTGTCAATCTTAATCTTATTTGTCTTTGTGTTTTACTAAACAACCTACATTGACGTTGAATTAAAAAAGAAAAATTATATCGCATAATCGACATAATTAAAATAAAAACATAAAAATAAAATAGCAACCACATAAATCCTTGTATCCAATTTTTTGTTAGTAAAACATAATATGTTTGTCTAGTCGGTCTAAGTTGGTAAGATGAAAATGGCGCATTTAAAAAGTCGCTCAGAATACATAGGTTTATGTGAAAGTACTATGCATGATACTTTGGTTTGTGTGATAATACTTTACACTTTTCTTATTGTTGTGTGACAGAGTCAACAAAAAAAGATTTGTATTTGACTTGTAACTAAATTTTAGAATTGAAATTAGGTAGAGTTTTGTTGGGTAAAGGGTTTAGCTTCCATATATCGCTAAGATGAAAATGGCATTTAAAAGGTCGCCGAATACATCGGTTTATGTGAGAGTACTTTACATGATTCATTGGTTTGTGTGATAATACTTTACACTTTTCTTATTGTTGTGTGACAGAGTAAACAAAAAAGATTTGCATTTGACTTGTAACTAAATTTAGAATTGAAATCAGCTAGAGTTCTTGTCAGGGGTCGGTGTGATAGTGGCTAAGAAGGAAAAAACGCGCTTTTAAAAATGTCGCTCAGAATATATCGCTTTTAAGTTTATTGCTTAAAAAATATTGCTTAAAAAAAGTTGTTTAAAAAACTAGGTAAAATATTCGCTTAACAATTTAAAAGCAAAGGGAACTAAATAAAGACATATAAATTTAGGCCACCTAAATATAATTGTCGAATATACAATTTAGCTATATAACTATTCTGAGTCCATGCACGTTGCAATATGTTTAAAACCTGCCTCCTAATATCACGATCGTGAGGCATGGAAACATGTCAAATTAAAGAAAAACAAAGGTTCAACATTTCCTCAAGTAAACAAATTCATCAAGTAGTCTACTATAGTTATTTTGGTCTGGCTATCAAATCAAAATGGCTTATAAGTCAAAAGGCCATAATTACTATGGGTGGCTATCAAATCAAAAGAGCTTATAACTCATATAAAAACACACATAAACCAAAGGAAAACTATAACTCGCTTGTTAAAAAAAAACAAAAGAAGAAAATGACTACAAAAATGCCTTTCATGAGGAGTTAGGCACTGCTGCTGGTTCTAGTCTCGTTAGAGACATGATGGTGGAGAAGTTTCTCACAGGAGGTTATCATCACTAGGGTGGACGGCAGAATTAACCAAAAAGCCCAAGATATTAGGGCTCGTGTTGCCGAGAGGGATTTCGTGATTGCAGAGTTGGAGCTTTTGTATCCCTTTGATTCATGTGTGCAAAGTATTTCACAGTTGAATATTTTGCAAAATGAGGATTTGGCAGACATTGCAAACATGTTGCGAACAAGGGAGCTTATGTCATTCATTGAGAAGCTCAAGTCTATGGTGTACTGAACTGGTTTCTTCTGGTGTTTTTCATATGTCTTTTGAGTTTAATATATGGTTAGGAATGTATAAAGTTTATGTTTATGCTTATGGATGTTTTATAAACCTATTAAGGTTAATTTTGTTGGATATTTTAATATATGCACTTACTTATTTATGTTTGTCTAAGTACTTTTGTGGGAACATACCTGTGTTATAACCTGCTCCATTGATATGTCTTTGTAACGTAGTGTTGAAAACATAACCTACATCATCAAAAAAAAGTATAATCGATATGGATACGTGTCCTGTGGTAAGTGTGATATGAATTAATTGGTAACTTTGACGCACTGTGTAAAATATAAGTGTTCGCTATAAAAACAAAAAAAAAACGGCGATATTCATGGGCTGCTAATTGCTACTTTGTGACACATATATCGCCTGGTTTATTAGATTTATGTGTCACAAAGTAGCATCTAACAGCTGAAATAGCGCTTTTTTTTTGAACCACCTTAATTTTTTATCGACACCAAAGGCTTTATCTTGATCTTCAATGAAAACCAACTTACGCTTAACCTTAGGCTTAGCAACTACATCCCTATCGCTAACAGACATATCGACATCAACATCAATAAGGCTTGCTTGTTTTTCTTCTTCACCCAAGCAATAAGCTCATCATATGTCATATTGCTTGCATCTTTTAATCTTCTTCCATGTATAATCAATTTGGTTGTATAATCATCTTCTTAATCATAAAAGTTACGATTTTGATAATAAAAATCAAATAAGTTTTTGGGATTATGTGCCATATACCTCATTAACTTCCCATATCGATGAGCAAGGTCATACATGGCAGCCACATCCCTATCACACTCTATTAGTTTCAATCCTACCTCTAATTGACATTGTGGTAAAATGAAAACAACGAATGGAAATTTGGCCAGATGTTCTTTCGATACTTGGTAGATACTACTATAGTCCACCTTCCTATCCTTGGACACACTCAATAAAAACACCCCCATTTTCATAGCTCAACGGTTGGAAATAAAACTCACCCAAAACATGAACGTCAAACAGTAACGAGGATCCAAGTCCAACTAGGTGCCATCCTCTACAAGAACACGTAAAATAAAATACTTTAAAAAATATATATATAATTTTAAATGTAAACCCTAATTAGGTACGAATATTGAAACATTAAATAGAGACAAAATTGATATGGGGACCATGACAATAAAGATCCCGAACCTTTCGCACAATTCAATTTTAATAATTGAATGAAACGACAATTGAATTAGATTATTGAGCAAATGGGTTCTGGGTAGGAAGTGAATGTGGGCACAAAAAGATAAAAGACAAAGTATTAGTGTATCATAAATCACTAAATTGAAAAATGGCGCTTTTAAAAAGTCGCTCAGAATATTTTGGGATATGTGATAGTACTTTACAGTTGTCAATGTATATAATGTAAGAACGTCGATTAAAAAATTTTGCTTTAATATTTACCTAAAAAAGTCGTTTATTCAAGCCGTGCCTTTTTTCACACCTAAAAGTCGCTAGTAGTGATTACAATATACTAACAAAGTGGTTAAACAACACTACTAGCAAAGGGTTTAATTCAAGCATGGATTCATTCTTCGCAAAGTGGTTTTATCAACTCTAGCAGTGGTTTGAAATGTCTTAGCAGTGGATACACCAACCACACTCCAATCTGTTGACCAAGATTACATCAACCAAACCTAGGCGAAAAATAGTGATATTATGCACTAATATGAAGGATTACAACATAATGGTTGTGTTGAAAGTATATCAGAGAAAAATTTTAGTGAAATGTTTTTTCGTTTGGTCTACATGATCCTTGAGTGGTCTTATGCACTAATATGAAGGATTACAACATAATGGTTGTGTTGTGAAACTCCTCACGTATATCAGAGAAAAATTTTAGTGAAATGTTTTTTCGTTTGGTCTACATGATCCTTGAGTGGTCTTATGCACTAATATGAAGGATTACAACATAATGGTTGTGTTGTGAAACTCCTCACGTATAAAAGGGTTGACCGCCCTTTAACCGTTATATCGCGATAAAATGGCCATGTTGAAAGTCCTTACCATAAACCTGTTAAAATTTGTAACAATAAACACAATGAATACAAGTATATACACCCACCACTGAAAGTTTGTTCATGTAACCCAGAAAAATAAATAAAGAAATAATAGTTAAAATGTCATAACAATCTACATACATGAACTTAAACCTTATCCGATTTCCTAACAAATATGGAAAACAGGATACACCAAACCATCATAACAATCTACATACATGAACTTAAACCTTATCATCTTTCCATGCTCAAACTCACAATCTTCAAAAAGTAGGTCCAATCACCTAATGCATTCACATGATTCACCCGGTATGGATTGTCTCTATGATACTCAATCTGAATTTGCATCATGTATTCGACCTCATCATTCCTAAAAAGTGCATTTTGATAAAAATGCATAGGATGATTGTGAAAAATGGTCTGAATGTCCGTGTTACAATTACAAAATTATATAAAATTATATAAATGCATAGACAAAAAAGTACACACAAAACACAAACTTACAAGTTTACATAACGAAGAATTTCAGTAGACCTTCTGTAAAAGACATCAGTTCACTCACCAAAATGATCAAGGTGACCAATCCATTGGCAAATGTTGCATTCGCCATCACCGCTTTCAAAAATATCAAAATAAATCTTAAAGATAAATGTTATGATATTATTGAATATGATTATGAGATTTCAAGCCTACCTCCATCTTCATTATCAAGATCATTTTGTGGAAAAACAATTGCGTCACACCAAGAAAACTGCCCAGATTCTTTGCCCTACCATCGAAACCAAACACGGTTATATTCAACCTATTGTTCTCCAATTTAGTAAAAACAATAACATCGCCAAATTCAATATCGGAATATTAAGAGCACCACCACATCTCATCATCCATAACATACAAAGCACGAGGATCATGACCTCGTTCATAGCCCCAAGTAACATCCACATTAAACTCCATTCCTTCAACAACAACAACAACGGTACCTTGCAACCCAATACCATCTAGAAAATTACCGCAATGTCTCAAACACCATCCACGATTGACAATTATAACATATACAGTAATAAAATACAATTATTTTTAAAAAAACGTAAACAAAAAAATTAATTCTTATAAATAACCTGTGGAAATTGAGGGTGTGGCAGCCGATAACTCTGAAACCTTATATGACGACTTTCTACACCAGCATATTCCTCAACTTCCAACCCATTAGAATCATAGCCAAGAACGTAAAAGAGTCATCACCTTCTTGAACAAAGTGTAACATATGAACATTCAGTACATGTTTTCATGAACAAATTCTACCCATTTGTTACCTACAAGCCTAATGGGACCTCCTAACCGAGCAACAATCCTTACTTTCTTCCGTTGTCTTTGTATTCCAGTTAAATATAAATGATGATTCCTATTAAAAGCACGGTCAGCAAATCGAGGAAGCTCAAGAAACCCAGGGTAAAAAGTTATGTTTGGTCGCACCACAAACTCGATGGCCATGATTACCTTATAAACAATTACAAGCATGTAAAGTTAAGTTAATTCTAAAATTTTTGATAATGAATATTCAAACATAAAATACAGTCAATATTGATATGGGGGACCATCACAATAAAGGATCACGAACCTTTTGAGAAATTCAATTTTAATAATTGAACGAAATTGACAATTGCACTAAAAAGCAAGGGTTCTGTCGGTAGAAATTGATGTGGCCAAAAATAGCTAAAAGATAAGGTTTTAGTGTTTCATAAATCGCTTTAAAAAGTCGCCGTGACTATATCGCTTAAAAATTCGCTTATCTATTCTCCCGCAAAAATAATTTTCCCGCCTAAACACAAGTCAACAAAATAAGCATAAATACAGTCAATTCTATAGTGCACATACAACAATCCACAATGGCTTTGAACTTATCTGGAAAAGGTAATTATGAACAAGTGCTAAATAGGAAAGAGGATGCTGATGACAATTTGATAGCACACATACAACAATCCACAATGGCTTTAGACTTATCTGAGAAGAAAAAGCTAGATGGTGATGTTACGGGTAAGGAGAACCAAGATGGCATTACACCAGAAAAAGTTAAGGCATTGGCAAAAAGGATTAAAGATCTGGAAGAGTTCTTTGAAAAACTCAAGTAAAGGAAAGCAACTAAAGAAGGATGTGGTTCTAGCAGTACTGTTTGAATGGATGTAATGGTTGAATAATAAATGTTATGAGTCTAAAATTTAACAATGTAATGGTTGTGTTGAAAATCTTATCTATGAAATAATTTATTGAGATGATTGTTGTAGTTTTGTTATCGAGATAGTTGTGCTGATAGACATCAGCATATTTAATCAAAATAATTGCAATGTAACATACACATGGTAGTAGAACCATCATCACATACTAGTTTGTAACATACACTAACTAGCCTTCACCACATACTGAAAATAAATTGTTTCATCATGATGACTAGTTAGTGTAGTTTGTAACATACACTAACTAGTCATCATGCATGGAAAGGAACAAAAATACAAATTGTTTAACAGGGTACATACCACCCTGGAAGATCAAATAACTACCACATGGTAGCCTTCATCATACCTTCGAATTACTTGGATCAGAAGAGGTTGGGTATGACATGGAACCATCAGTTGGAATCTTCAACTATCATTTGATCATTAACCAAACTGATTGCCTCATCACCCTTCATATCATCAGATTGATTACTACCAACTGCTTCAAATTCATCAAATAATCTCCTAGATTTCAAGGTACCAGTTTCAAAACGACTTTTCTTGGACACATATTGAACTACAGAGAGCTTCCAATCTGTAGGAAGGCCATCAATATCATTAAAAAGCCTCTTACACTTTAAAGGACTGTTTTGAATAGATGGGAGTAAACTAGTAGAATGTGGATCCTGAAGGTCATGATTATCAGCAGCCTTAAAGTCGTTAAAAAGGTTCTTACCTCTTAACGGACTAATCTCGAACCCACGTTCATTTGACAAACACTCGAATGTGGACTTCTGTATCCAAGAATCTTCAAAGTCATTCGACACATAAGGTCGGACTGTAGTCCTTAAACAAGGAGGAATGTATTCAAGGTCATTAATACCACCAAATTCAAACTTTCCTCTGAATAAACTAGCTTCAACAAAAGGCTTGATATAAGGTGTCCTAAGGTAGGCTGGTGAATGTTTTTCCTCTTCTTCCCATGCCATTAGTTCTTCAAACCATGCATACGACATCTTTTTTTTCTTCTTTTCGTGACTTTTAATTTTAAATGTCAGTTCATCGTCTGAGGAATCAAAAGAGTGTTCTTGTGATAGTAGCTAACTAAATGAACACGTGGTGATGACAAACATAGATCTCAACTAGACCATGGAGCTCAGCCGTCATACAGCTTGACATCATTATCACCTTCTACAAGGGTCAATCCTTCCTCTAGACTACTACTTGGAAGACGAAAATACCAAGCCCAAATATCCTCCTTAATTTCTTTCAACAATATGTCACATATTTGAGAATACGATAACCTACTCAACCTAGGTAACCTCAAATGTAAAACATCTCCACCTAAATAACTTAAGGGATAAAAAAAAACTGACTGCCATGATAAACATCAAACCCAAGATCTTGATTTGTTTTGGACATTCTCTGTAACAATGGAAATAATTCAAAAAACAAAATATATTTAAGATAAAATTTAACAGAGAAAAGTAAATGGACAAACTTCACACCATTCTTGATACCATAATTCATAACAGGCATTTGATTCTGTGTTTTGTGATGCCATAGTTAGTAGAAGTCTGAAAAACACACAATATATGTAAGATAAAATTTAGTTTTGGTAAATAATAGGTACAAAATATAGAAAAGGTACAAAAAAGTGAACAGTATAAAAGTGTCTAAAAAGTACAGTACAACCATACTCAAATGATATATCTAAGATATAGTCAAACTCACCCAAAAAAAGTCGCCTAGTTTACATGTTGGATAATGCATACCGAATGGACAATACTTGTAAAGTAGCATGCATGGGTTTGCCCTAGTTTGTATATCCATAATTTGATGTGTGCTTATTTTTTTTTTGCTTATTTTTTTAGAAAAATATTACTAGTAAACAAATTTGTAGCATCTCTAATTATCCTATTACATTAGTTTGAACACAACAATATAATACAACATGTTGAATACAAAAATTAAAACCATTCAAGGGAGCATATGGTTATCAATTTGTTTCAAGTAATACATCAACAAAACTAGAACATAACTAAACACAAACACGGTGTTTAAAAAAAAAACCTAGCCATTTGTTCATCAGTATGAAAGCGCGCTGAATAATGCGATCCTTCACATCCAATGATAGACCAAAAGCCAAGCGGTATACAAAAATACATACCCAAATACCACAATCACCAAATATCCCTGCTTGCGGTACTTGTTCGATAGTAAATGTAATGAAATAACTTGCCGGATCAATGCCTTTCTTCTCAAATACTTGCGCTTGTGCTAGGACCTCGGGTAATTGTAGCTGTGGACAAAAGTAGCACTGTTTTAAAAAATCTAATGTTTTAAAACCTGGTTAAACGGTTATGTATTAATTCTTATGACATATGAATAAATAGCCAAACCTGTAAACACTCCCTCAGTTTGATATAAAACTCTCGCCATTCCTCTTCAAAAGTTTGACCGCTATCATAAAAGGTAACAATGCAGTGTCTATCTCCAAACGCTGCAAAGACACCAATGAGCTTCGGCATTAATAGGCATGAAAACCCACAACGTTTGGGTCACAAACATAACATTAATATATGGCAAAAGCTAATCAAGATAATTAAATATATATATATATGTGTATATATATATATATATATATATATATATATATATATATCGTTACTTACGTGCTTAACATCGCACCATGGAATAGAGTATCTTTCACCATTAGCATACCACAACGGCAAAGAATTTTGTAACAGAAGTTGAACAAAATAGCTACTAACCATCGCCCAATCGCCAGTGATCGGGCCTAACATGCCACAGGTAATCAACCCACAACTCTATGTGCTGTAAATTTCGAAACATGAATGAGTGTGATAAACGTTATAAGAAATCAATTCAGAGGGTACGGTTGTATGAGTACTTGCCTCATCCCTTATCCAACCTTTCCTAGGCGGGTCTAAGCAAACCAAACTTTCCCAAAACCTTCTATCCACACACACACATCGTCACACCAAGGAAACTTGCGGTTAAGCGGTCCAATTTGTCCAAGAAATTCGTCAAATTCATTTGTAAAATGAACTCAAGTTGACAACATCGGTGGAGCGTGCAAGATCCTAGTATACGAAACGATTAAACTTATTATCAATTGTCATTAACAAGATATATTTTAAAAGGTTGTCAAGAAGTATTTTTCATACCTCAACCCAAGGCGTGACAAATTTAAGTTTTTCACTCATATCTGGATCAGGTAAGCTAGAGCATCGTCTTTTCTTTTCAAAGATATGCCTTGGTCCAATAATACGAATTAGCTTCACCGAAAGTTGTTCACTCCTCTTGAAACTGCAAACGCGCTCTACGGCTTTCATATGATCCGAGTTCATGATTGCTTCTTCCCTTTTCTTTCGTTCATTTTCATACTGCAACCTCTTTTCCTCTTCCCTCATTATCAACTTGTCCTCTTCCATCCTTAACCTCTTCTCTTGTTGCATCAATCAGCGCTCTTTAACCGGGCACTTTCTAATTCTTCATGTCGCAACCTTAATTCTTCTTGGATAATAAATTCAGCGTTTATAAAGAACCTATCGTTATGATATGTTATGTTACGGAAAGGGTTTTACACTTGTTTACTGATTTTGTAAATTACCTTTGCAAGATCGTCATCGGAAAAATTCATCTAGCCGTGCTAATGAACTAGTATCAATGCTTGACTGACTTGACTCAAACAAGTCAAGAAAATCATGATTAAGCTCATCACAAAAGCGTGCACTAAGATGCCGAAGAGCATTAGTTAACTCCAATTTCTCCTAAGAATGAAAATAAGTATTTATAAAAAGCATATATACGAAAGATAAATTAAGTTTTCAATCCACTGCTAGAGTATATGAAACCACTGCTAGTGGTTTTGAATCCACTGCTAGCAGGTTCCTGATAATGGATAATTGAAGGGTTGTTTTGTAAATTTTGTGTATCCACTGCTAGAGTATATGAAACCACTGCTAGTGGTTTGAAATCCACTGCTAGCAGGTTCCTGATAATGGATACTTGAAGGGCTGCTTTTGTAAATTTCGTGTAGCCACTGCTAGAGTATATGAAACCACTGCTAGTGGTTTTCAATCCACTGCTAGCGTGGTTCTCGATGATGTCAAAGTATATATACTAAAAAAGGATATATTACCCCATTTCTTTCTCGAGCAAGAACCTCGAAAAAAGGGACGATATTATTATCAGTAGTCGTGTGATTATTGATGGGTCTATGAGTTTGAACAAACGCTTAAATAACCTGAATAATTGTCTCAAGTTTGAACAAACGCTTATTTAACTCTGTAATAACACGATCCTGTGTTATGATGATCTCTATTATACTGCTCTCACTCATGCGTATAATAGGTAAATGTTTCCTTCGCCTTGCCACGTTTGCGTCTGCGCCATCTTCTTCAACCACTCGTCGTAAAGATGTGTTGTTTTCATTGGTGGAGTTCTA
Source organism: Chrysanthemum makinoi (assembly GCA_910596185.1). NCBI lineage: Eukaryota > Viridiplantae > Streptophyta > Magnoliopsida > Asterales > Asteraceae > Chrysanthemum > Chrysanthemum makinoi. The sequence continues at coordinate 208,640,173 of OU343217.1, read as the reverse complement.
GGTATGTAATCATGGAAAAATGCCGTAAACTTTATATACCAATCAGATCTCCTCTCAGCTATTGTCGATGTAATTTCTTTAACAGGATTGGAATCCTTAAAAATCAAATAATAATGTTCAATAAAAGATTGCATTAATGTAGAAAAAAAGATTGCATTAATAAGAAAATTTTAAATATTACTTTTACCTTTCCAAAAAGAAACTTATAATCAGATCTTTTGAAGGGTGTATTCTTTGACCACGCTACTCTTCTTGGCATAATATCAGGAACTTTATTCCACCATAGAATGCTTCTTTCAAAAGACTCCAAGATCCATATCTATACGATTTTGGAATTTCAATAAAAATAATAACATAAAATATTGATACATAAAATGAATCCAGTGTATATTGATATATAAAATATTAACCTTGAAAGCCCAAACGAATCCCGACAGTGTATAGGTTGGAACAAACTTGTGGTCTTTGTTAATACCTTGAAGAAAATCCCACTTGTGTTTATCTACAACATCCAAAATTTCATCATACAAATGCCTCCAAATATGCTCTCCCCATGGGAAGGCATCCCAATCATCTAGGTTTTCAACTAATCGCATGAGAGAAACATAAACTTCCGAACCAATAATTCATGAAGATAACCTCCAAAGCTAACAATAGACAAAGACGTATCTTCGCATATGATACCAAATGCCTCTTCATCCTCAATTAGGCTAGAATATCTAAGTTTGCAATTTTGAACCCGAAAGTTTTGGGAAAACCATTGACATAAAATTGAGGTGTCCAGATCCATATTTTTCAAAACTTACTTTTCCAAAATGAAAACCAGTGATAAGCAAAAACTCGACGACGAAATGTAGGGGCGGTCGTCAATATAATATACAATCGGCATATCATAATGATTTTCATTCGGATAACATTGTTTTGGTAAAATATAATCTATCATATGTGCTTCGTGGTCAAAATAAGAAAGGTCCAACCATTTACCGAAACAAGTTCCCCGAAACAACTTCATTCGTTTTTTATCCAACTTGGATTTTATTAAAGAAAAGTAGTTTGGTTTACTTCTGATGATGATTTTCGCCTCATATTCCTACAAATGAAAAAATAAAATAAATAAATAAAATAAAATAAAATAAAATAAAAAACATATTCTACTTAATTACATATAAGGGAGTAACAAAGCATTCAATCATCCAAGCCTCTGATGCAATTTTGTAACAAATATCAAATATATTTTCATTGCTTAATGCATTCATTGCAAAAAGGTAGAACAACAAAGAATCACATCTCAGACACCAGATAAATTACAAACCCCAACACAATCTAAAACCTTTTGCTAACTTAAATAAACAAAATTGTTGTTGCAAAACTACTATTAAACATGATTAATTTCAAATAAATAAGGGGAAAAACAAAGATACGAACAATTTATATATATCAACATAAAAATACATACCCAAATACGAAACATTTTGTAATGTATGTGTTATTCTAATTCATTGGTTAGGAAAGATATGCGATATGAAAAAGCACTGAAAAAAAAAACGCTTATAAAAAAGTATTTTTACAGTGGTGTAAAAATTGGATAACAGTACAAAATTACAATTTTGTTAAAAACCGCTCAAATTAATTCGCTTAAGTCGCTCGACATTGGGAAGGAGCAAAAGGAATAAAATAATACTTTCTAAAGTTTGACTTTTTTCTCGAAAATATCCAAAAAAAAAGTCGCTCGAATCTTAAAAAGTCGCTGGATATAAGTCGACTATAAATCATTGGTACGAAAATGATTGGGTTCTGAAAAGTGTCAGGACACTTGGCACTCTTAGATTGGAAGGAAAAAGTCGCATGTCTCAAAGTTTATTTTGGAAATACCCCAACTTTTTTCCTAAAAAGTGTTGACACCTTGAGCAAAACATGCATTCTCAGAATTACCCCTAAACTTTTCAAAGGCATGCTCAGGGTGGATAGAGCTGATGGGAGTAGACATAGGGATGTTGACTTTGATCTTTTTAAGTTCAGGTTCATACTCTAGTTGTGCCACATAAACCAAGGCCATTTGATGCTCCCCTACAGTTGATGGAGAGGGTTTGACTTCTTTAGAGGAAGCATTAGTGAGAATGAGATACGCTCCATGTTTGTTGCATAGATAATTTTCCTCTGCTTCTCCTCCTCAGTAGGAACACTTCAAGGGGTTGCTGCTGAAGCATAGATGAAGTTCCCGTAAAGTTCTTAACAGATCCCTCAAGATGTCATTTGTAATGTTGACCCTTGAATCAATACCTGTGAGGGAAGCATGAACCCTGAGTAATGCATCAGGGATTAAGATTGTCTAATTGATGCACTCCTTATACATGCTTATATGCTTGTGAAGGAGGGTTGTTAATACAAATAAACCGTAAAAACGTTTATTAATATTTTGCGATCTCTTTGTGTTTTGTTGATAACAAATATAATGTTATCTTAAGTATAATTATAAGGATACATGTTATTTTTGTAAAGCATTTACATATAGCCATTTAAATACAAAAATGTAGTAATTAAGCATTTGTTGTAATAGTTTATTAGGATGGGTAAAAACCATAACCCATGGACCATAACCCATGGATCTTAACCCATACCAAGTTGGCTAGATATAATGTATACTTAGATACATTGAATCTAAAGAAAACCCATGGACCAACCTATAACCCATGACCCATAACCAAAAACCCATGGGCAAAGAGGAGCGTTCCACGGATCCCTAGGATTACACTAGACGGATCCCAAGTGGAAGGGATCCGTGGGATCCGTGGAACGAGGAAGATTTTTGCCTATAAATAGAGAGCCATTTCTTCATTCTAACTCACCCTCTTCTTACTAAATCTCTCATACACTCTCATTCTCTTCTAACATATAGATCACTTGATCTAGAGAGTTGTTCTTCTTTCTTTCTATTTGTGATCCTCATATAGGTCCTTCTCTAAGGCAGATCACGAGCATTCTACAAGTCATCCAAGCAAGGGGTCCTTGATTGATTTGTCACCCCGCAAGATTTCTGTAGCAAAGATCTTGTATTTGATATTTCACATATTTGTTGTGTAATAGTCGTGTTGGTTTGGTCCACCGTGCTATGGACTCGGTATTTAGCTTTGTACCGGAAAAAGTGTAAGCAACGTTGTGAAGGCTTCTCCGCCAAGTGAAGGAGTTTGTTGACATAGTGCTTGAACTCGAGTAGGTGACTCGGGGAGTGGAGTAGGGCAAGGAAGGTGTCCTTGTAGCCGAACCACTATACATCGGTTGTGTCTTTTCTTTCCCTTCACTTTACTTTATTTACTTGCTTTATCATTAGATCTATATTTTCTCTACATCCATAAGATCTCACATATTAATGAATCTAAAGTTTTGAAACTAACTTAAAATCGGCAAAACTATTCAACCCCCTTCTAGTTTTCCACAATTGGCATCAAGAGCTAAGTTTATAAAAGTTTTAAAATAAAATTGTATTTTAAAACTTTTCGATCACTATGGGTTCTGAAAATTATAAGGAAGGGCAATCTATGAAACGACCACCACTACTTGAAACTAATGGTTTTATATATTGGAAAAATAGATTCGAAACATATGTGAAGTCTAAAGATATTGATCTTTGGTACATTATTGTTGAAGGTGATTTTGAGGCTACCTCAAATGATGATAAAGGAAATTTAGTTCACATACCTCATGATAAACTAAACGATGAAATGAAGAAAAAGCTTTCTAAAAATAGTGAAGCAAAAATGGTTTTATATAATGCTTCACCGAAAAAGGAATTCAAAAGAATTTCTATGCTTAAAACCTCTAAAGAAATTTGGAATTCTTTAGTTGTAACTCATCAAGGCAACCAACAAGTTAAAAATAATAAAATTGATTTATTTGTTCAACAATATGAACAACTTTCAATATCGGATGAGGAAACTATAGATCATTCATTTGCTAACTTTAATACTATTATTACATCTTTACAAGCACTTAATGAATCCTTTTCTAGCCGTAATCATGTTAGGAGATATCTAAGGGCACTTCCATCGAAGTGGAGATCCAAGGTGATGGCGATCGAAGAGTCAAAAGATTTGACAATCCTCACCCTCGATGAACTCATAGGCAACCTAAAAGTCTACGAGCTTGTCCTTGCTAAAGACTCCGAAGCCTCAAAGGTGAAAGAGAAACACAAATCTCTTGTCCTTAAAGCCAAAAGGCTTCGAAGCGATGAAGAGAACTCCTCTTCGAGTAGTGAAGACGAGGAGTACGCTATGGCGTAGAGACTTTAAAAAGTTCTTTAAGAAGGGAAGATACGTCAAACAACCGTATGACGATAAGAAAGGCTTTCGGAAAAGCAAAGAGGACGAGAAGCCAAAAGATGATCGTATTTGCTTTAAATGTGGGGACCCAAACCACTTTATTAGTAAGTGTCCCAAACGGGATGATCAAAAGCCGTTCGTGAGCGGCACGTGGGGAATGAGCGGCGAGGAGGACGAAGAAATTTGTCTCATGGCAAATGACGAGGTATGTCACGAATACTATAGTAGTTCATCACTTGATGACGACTCATTGCATAATGAATATGACAAACTATGCAATATTAGCTTAAAACTAGTTAACAAAAACAAGCTTTTAAAGAGTCAAAACCAACGTTTAGATAAAGAAGTCATAGAATTAAAAGCAAAACTAAAACGTTTAGAAAAGAGTAAAATAGCAAGTGGTGAATGTGAACTTTGCGTTCAACTTCAAACACTAGTTGATCAACTAGATTCTAAGATTGCTAGAATGAGCACAAATACGTTAAATATAATACTAGATAGTATTAAAACTGAAGACAACCGAGAAGGTTTAGGGATCCATCAACTAGTGAAAATAAAGAAACAAAATTTGTTAAGGCACTAGAAAAACCAGCCACTGTTGTGGCGGATCCCACGGATCCCATCAAAAGGGAACCGTCAAGTGATAAATCAGGGATTCGTGGATCTGCTGTAGCAAACAGTAGCAATAACGTAGCTTCTTCATCTAGAACTGAGTTTGTTATAGTTAATAGGAAGAAACCAACTCATGTCACCACTAGACAACCACCTCCAAAATATAATCCTACTTTTGCAAGAAACAAAGCTCCATCTTTTTCAAAACCTAATTCATTTAGGAGACCTAATAACGTTTACCCGAAAAGTAACCATCAAATGGGATGGAATCCAAATATGCAAAACGGTTTTCCTTTTCAAAACTTTGCTCCATGGAATGCATACTCATCTTATCCATACATGTCTAACATGAATGGAATGTTTAACACTAATGGACCCATGAACAAATGGGGACCAAACTTTTGAGTTTATTATTGTTTTAGGTGTGCTTAAAGGTCGACCTAGACCCGATGAATGGGTCAAGGATAGCGGGTGCACGAGGCACATGACCGGCAATAGGGATCTATTCTCCACATATGAATCCGTAAATGGAGGTAATGTGGTGTTTGGAAATAGCAAAAGTAGAATCATCGGTAAAGGTACGATTTCTAACAAATCTCTAACCATTAACGATGTGTGTCACGTAGAAAATCTAAACTTTAACCTCTTAAGTATAGGACAAATATGTGATAAAAAGTGCAATGTACTTTTTACCAAAACCGGTAGTAAGATACTAAAAAATGGCATAACCATAGGAAGAGGAATTAGGAAACATGGAGTTTATGTCATTAAAATCGGTAATGAACCTAAAGACAAACTATGTCTTACCTCTATGGATGATACTTCGACCTTATGGCATCAAAGATTGGGTCACGCCAACATGCGACTTCTTCAATCGCTATCATCCAAAGATCTAGTAAGAGATCTACCTAAGTTAAAATATGAACATCACTTTTGTGATGCTTGTAATGTAGGAAAACAAGCTCATTCTAGTCATAAAGCTAAAAACATGGTCTCCACAACTAGGTGTCTAGAATTACTACATATGGATTTATTTGGTCCATCCGCTATCCAAAGTTATGGAGACAACTACTATACTTTGGTCATAGTGGATGACTATTCTAGATATACATGGACAAAATTCTTAAAGAACAAAACGGAAACCTTTAATTATTTTGAAATATTAAGCAAAAAGATCCAAAGACAACTAGGAAGTCCCATAGTGTCTATTAGGACGGATCATGGTAGGGAATTCGATAATGAAGTGCAATTCGAGCTTTTTGTGACGCTAATGGTATTACTCACAACTTCTCGGCTCCACGCACTCCACAATCGAATGGGGTAGTAGAAAGAAAGAATAGAACCCTACAAGAAATGAGTCGAACCATGCTTAATGAATAATCCATACCTCAAAAGTTTTGGTGTAATGTCGTTGATACTTCAACGTATATACTCAATCGAGTCTTAATTAGACCAATCTTAGGAAAAACTCCATATGAGTTACTTCGAGGCAAAAAGCCTACGTTAAATCACTTTAGAGTCTTTGGTAGTAAATGTTTTATTCTTAACACTAAAGATTACCTTACAAAATTTGATCCTAATTCAACCAAAGGTATCTTTTTAGGTTACTCGCCAAATAGCAAAGCTTACGTCATATTAAACAAAGAAACAATGAAGGTAGAAGAGTCATTAAATATAAAATTTGATGAAAGTCCACCAAAACCCTCTCCACCTCTTGTCGATGACGAGATTATAGAAAGTGAAGCTATAGTAATAAAGAAAAAGATAAGTGAAGAAGAAGAACCTCTAAGTGATGAAATAATAAACATTAAAGAGTCCAAAGATCACCCCGTAGATAAAGTCATAGGAAACTAAACGAACGAACATTAAGGTCTCAAGTTCAAAACCAAAGTAGCTTGTTTTGTTTCGTTTCAACCTTAGAACCTAAGAATACACAAGAAGCCATAAAAGATGAGAGTTGGGTAATGGCTATGCAAGAAGAACTAAATCAATTTGTTTCTAATGATGTTTGGACACTTGTCCCTCCACCTAGTAATCAAACCATAATAGGAACCAAATGGGTTTATAAAACAAATTAGATGCAAACGGAGTAGTGTCTAGAAACAAGGCTAGACTCGTTGCTCAAGGGTATAACCAACAAGAGGGAATAGACTTTGATGAGACCTACGCCCGCGTGGCTAGATTAGAGTCTATAAGAATACTTCTTGCATATGCTTGTGCTAATGATCTAAAGCTTTATCAAATGGATGTCAAAAGCTCTTTTCTAAATGGTTTCATTAATGAAGAAGTATATGTAGCTCAACCTCCGGCTTCATTGATTTTGAAAAACCCAAACATGTGTATAAATTAAAGAAAGCCCTTTACGGTCTTAAACAAGCTCCAAAAGCTTGGTATGATAGACTCAAGTCATTTCTAGTTAAACACAACTATACCATGGGGTTAGTTGACAACACACTTTTACTAAGAAAAGAGAGTCACATATAATCATAGTACAAATATATGTAGATGATATTATATTCGAATCCACTTGTCAAGACATGTGTGATGATTTCTCTAAAATCATGCATGACGAAGTTCGAGATGAGTATAATGGGAGAACTTAGTTTCTTTCTTGGTCTACAAATAAAACAAGTAGAAGATGGTATCTTCTTCAATCAATCTAAATACATCAAGGAGATGTTAAAGAAATTCGGTCTAGAAGAGTCGAAACCAATTACGACTCCAATGTCATCCGACCCCAAACTCACAAAAGATGAAGATGGCAAATCCGTAGAAAATACTAAATATCGTGGCATGATAGGTAGCCTTCTCTACCTCACGGCAAGTAGGCCGGATATCATTTTTAGTGTTTGCTTATGTGCTAGGTTTAAAGAAGACCCTAAAACATCACACCTAGAAGTCGTAAAAAGGATATTTAGATATATTAAGGGTACAACACAATTAGGATTATGGTATCCTAAATAAGTTACGACGTTTGTTCCATTAGACCAAGACCAAGACGAAGTAGGTTGAATTGTTCCCGCTTCAACGGTTTGGTGAGGACGTCGGCTATGTTGTCTTTAGATGCTACCTTCTCAATAGAGATGTTCCCCTTTGAACATTGTCTCTTAGGAAGTGATGACGAATCTCTATATGCTTTGTCGAGAGTGCAACACCGGATTCTTGCTTAAGTCGATGGCACCTTTGTTGTCACATAGGATGGCTATGTCTCTTAGATGAATGTCGTAGTCGACTAACGCTTGTTTCATCCATAGTGCTTGTTGGCATGCTTTCTTGGTGAGACGCATTCTAAACCGGTTGTTGATATTGCAAGTGCCGTTTGTTTCTTAGAAAACCAAGATATTAAGCAACATCCCATGAAAGTACATACCCCACTTGTACTTTTTCTATCAACGTAATCACCTGCATGGTCAGAATCTGCATATATAATTGTTTCTACTCCCGTCCCCTTAGGATACCATAATCCTAATTGTGTTGTACCCTTAATATATCTAAATATCCTTTTTACGGCTTCTAGGTGTGATGTTTTAGGGTCTTCTTGAAACCTAGCCCACAATCAAACTCTAGGATATCCGCACGGATTAGTATCCGCTCTTGTTGTTTAGTAAAACCAACCTCAAATGGTTCATCCTCAACAAACAACTCACCACAAGATGCTTCCTTTATAGCACCTCCTTCATCACCAACAAGTACACCAACTTCATCACCTAAAGTCACTCTTTTGGAACTCCTTAAGACTCCAACAAGATCTAAACAACCTAAACAAAAAGAAATAGTCTTTTCAACACCCCCCACATCTCCAAATACTATTTTTCAAGATCTTGAAACATCACCACCATTAGCTCCCATCACATTACAAGAACATCTAGGTTCTTTTCCACCACCACTTACAAACATTCCGAATTTTCCTATTTTTCCACCACATCTTCCGCATACTCAAATCAAAACAACCCGGAAAACTTCCGCACTCATTACCCACATCATTTACATTGTGAACATTGCCAATCCATTAGGGAAATCGCAATAGAAGTTAGGGAAGAAATGCGTTTCATACTCAACCTCATCCTTGATCGCATCAATACCATCACTCATCAAAACCTCCATCCATAACCTTATTCAAGCATGGAAGGAGTCACTACTACTATTTTCTATCTTTAGTAATTTTTTTAAGTCATTTTCAAGAACACGTCTTGTTCTTATTTTTACATGCTTGTAGGTGGCATAAAAACCACTACACTTTGTTGTTTTATTACAAGGCCTTGTTTACATACCTTGGCTCCCAATCTTGATTCTCGCCAATCACAAGATTATTTAAGCATGTTACTAACCTTTCTTTTTGTAGGATTTTTATTTTTCTTCACTTGACTTCCAAACAAGGGGAGCTACCGCCAAGGGGAGTTAGCGATCGTGGACTATTTTTTACCACACTTTTATGTTTATTTCTTCCAAGGGTTAACTTTTTGTTTCGACAAAAAGGGGAGAAGAAGTAAAACTTAGGGCTTTCAAAACTTACATCTATTCTTAAGTTTTACTCATCATAACATTATGTTTTGTCATCAACAAAAGGGGAGAGATTGTTAATACAAATAAACCGTGAAAAACGCTTTATTAATATTTGCGATCTCTTTGTGTTTTGTTGATAACAAATATAATGTTATCTTAAGTATAATTATAAGGATACATGTTATTTTTGTAAAGCATTTACATATAGCCATTTAAATACAAAAATGTAGTAATTAAGCATTTGTTGTAATAGTTTATTAGGATGGGTAAAAACCATAACCCATGGACCATAACCCATGGATCTTAACCCATACCTAAGTTGGCTAGATACAATGTATACTTAGATACATTGAATCTAAAGAAAACCCATGGACCAACCTATAACCCATGACCTATAACCAAAAAACCCATGGGCAAAGAGGAGCGTCCCACGGATCCCTAGGATTACACTAGACGGATCCCAAGTGGAAGGGATCCGTGGGATCCGTGGAACAGTGAAGATTTTTGCCTATAAATAGAGAGCCATTTCTTCATTCTAACTCACCCCTCTTCTTACTAAATCTCTCATACACTCTCATTCTCTTCTAACATATAGATCACTTGATCTAGAGAGTTGTTCTTCTTTCTTTCTATTTGTGATTCTCATATAGGTCCTTCTCTAAGGCGAGATCACGAGCATTCTACAAGTCATCCAAGCAAGGGGTCCTTGATTGATTTGTCACTCCGCAAGATTTCTGTAGCGAAGATCTTGTATTTGATATTTCACATACTTGTTGTGTAATAGTCGTGTTGGTTTGGTCCACCGTGCTACGGACTCGGTATTTAGCTTTGTACCGAAAAAAGTGTAAGCAACGTTGTGAAGGCTTCTCCGCCAAGTGAAGGAGTTTGTTGACATAGTGCTTGAACTCTCGAGTAGGTGACTCGGGGAGTGGAGTAGGGCAAGGAAGGTGTCCTTGTAGCCGAACCACAATACATCGGTTGTGTCTTTTCTTTCCCTTCGATTTACTTTATTTACTTGCTTTATCATTAGATCTATACTTTCTCTACATCCATAAGATCTCACATATTAACGAATTTAAAAGTCTTTGAAACTAACTTAAAATCGGCAAAACTATTCAACCCCCCCCCCTCTAGTTTTCCACAAGGGTGTTGGTGGTTTCGATCTTGGATGAAGTATCTGCCCATCATTGATCAACATAGTCTTAAACAGATACTCAAAGGCCAGTTTCTGATCTGCTTGATAGGTTTGAATATTCTTGATGTAAATCAATCTGGAATCATAAAATTTGCATCAAATTAAAATTTTTATTCTAAGTATATTAATTAAATTAAACTTATGTTATGTGAACTAATTAAAATCCTAAGTAAGATAACTATGTAATATATAAATTCCTAAATTAAATAAAGACCCTACACTACCTAAAATAATTACTACACTATATTTGCTACACTACTTAAATTTTGTACACTACTAATAAAAAATATAAGGAACCAATTTTCCTCCCATCCTCATTTAAACGTTTTATTTTTTTATAGAGGCCCAACCTATTTGAAAAATAAATAAGCGAACTAGTCAACCACACTCCTTTAGACTAGGCATCACAACCTCCCCCTCTTCACAAATAAATCGGCTCCATCTCCTCCATTATAACCGAATACACACACAACCCTAAATAAACATTACGACATCCAAAACTCTCCCAAAATAAAATTCATATAAACCCTAAGATTGTATTGGTTTTTGGCTAGAGGAATCAAGAAAGAGTATTCAATGGTTATTGGTGTGATCTCGTGGGTGTCCTTCATCTCTTGTTTTCGGTTCTATTTTGGTGTCCTTAAACCCTCTTTGTTTCTTGATTTTAATTCGACAAATATGCATAATATATATATGAAATCGAATAGTAATTGTGCATAATATAATTATATGTGTTAAAAGGGTTGTTGTAAAGTATTAAAACCTAAGTTAAAACCTGTGTTTTCGAATTAAGATATGGGGAAGAAATTAGATTCGGTTAGGGTTTTGTTTGGTTAGGTGTTCGGTATTTGGAAAGCTGTCTCTAAAAATAACGTGTAGTGTTTTATTTTTCCTGTAAACTCTATAAGGAATTAGAGGTTCTCCTTTGACAGGCTTAATTTATATAAGATTTATGTGAACTCTGTGATTTTTGATGGATTTTTATGAAGTGTCTAAAAGGGGTAAACAGTTCTGTACTTTTAGGGTGTTTTAGCAGGTCAAAACGCGGACACGTCCGAGTAAATGATTTTTGAAACCATATCTACTATTGGAAATAAAATCTGAGAAAATTCATGGCTCAACTTAACAAATGGGGGTATTACATATATTTAATTTGGAATTTTTGGAGACTTATAACCGGGATAGAAAATTACAAACTTTCTGGTCTAAATCAGTTAATTAAAACGGGAGACATATAAAGAGTATAACTTGTGATTACATGTGATTAAATGATTGATTGGTTTGTGTGATTACATGCTATGTGTTATGAGTTATATGAACATGATTAGTGATTTAAGTGATGAGATTATGCATGTTTAAATAGCTTTCAATGTGATTATTAATAGTTGTTATTCTATGATTTTATGTAAGGATTACATGCATGCTTTGCTTTATAAATGTCTTATTAACGTGTCATATGATAAAGGTGAATTATTGTGATGTTTAAGGTATTGAAATATGTATGAAAATGGTCTTAATATTCTTATTGCCATGTTCGTATGAAACTAGATGGATTAGGAGTTTAATATGCATGAATGGATGTGTAAATTGATAGTTATGATTTCATGAAATACTTGTTATGCCTTGTCTTGCTAATGTGTTATTGATGGACATGAATGTATGCATGAATAAAGGGATTGAAACACATGTAATTATGGTCTTGACATGTTTATATGAAAATGAGTTAAATGATTATAAAGGTGATATGAAATTAGGGCTTGTAACTACTTAATTACAAGTGTTTATGATGTTATGATGCTTTGAATGATCTTGTCTATGTTTCTATGAGTGAATTGATATGGCTACTGATGTCTTGATGATATTATGACCTAAACATTAAATGCATGAAGTATGGGAATGAATGGGTAAGTAGAATGGTGAATTTGGGTATGTTAACTAGTCGTGCATGCTTTGTTGTCCAGATTTTAGGTCACATTGATAGGAGTGTATTTTGATGATTCCTAAGTGTTTTAAACTGGTTCTTGAGTCTAAATGCAAGTATTTTCTGTTCACTTTCTGAATATGTAGGGTATGTGCTTATTTGAGGCCTGGAGGCATGATTTTTGATTTTTGCAAGATAAGTTTTTGAACCTGATAATCTACAACTGAATTTGAGTCGGGGTATTTGGTTTTTCATTTTCAAACAATTAAGAGTTTAGATCTATCCTTCTCCAATTATTATGTTTAGGATATGTGAGACCTTTTTGATTTTTTATGGAATTTCTTGAAATACTTTGATAGGGTCTTTAAGTCCAAACTTTTGGAGTATACCTCTTGTGCACTATCTGAACAGGTCTGGAAAGATGAATTTTAAAACCATACTTAAGCTTTGAAATAAAATATGCAAAAATTTGTAAACTTATCTAACAGATGTGGGAATACTTGAGAATTTTCTCAGTATTATTTGAGTTCTTTTGATGGGCCATCAAATTCGTATAAAACAGGTCCAGATTTGAAGTTTGAAAGATAACAGATACTATAAGTATAATAATAAGTAAAATACTTATAAAGTCAAGAAAAGCTTATAATTTTTTTTTTTGTGATATATGATTATATTCTCGTGTAGATATTGTGAAGAAATAGAAGTGAGTGTCTTGTGTGCTTACCTCTCTTGCACACAATTTGAGGTACAGATATTTAATCATTTCAGTAATGACGTTTCTTTCTCTCATGACTCTTGTTCTTATTCGATATTTGACTCGTATTCGCTTTTCTTTGATTTGATATGGTTCGGCATTTGATATGATATGATATGACTCTCTATGATATGATCCAACTCTTTGATTATTTAATTTGTCGTGCTTTGATCTGATTCATTTAATTTGATTCCTACTTAGATGTTCATTTCCTGTCTGCTCTGCCCGGGCTATATTTGTAACTAGTCATGGAGGTACCATGACCATGTCACTGATGCACCAGTGGCATGACACTACCTGTGGCGGTGTGATTAGTCCACGACGTTCCCTATTATGTATGCATGATTGGCCACTTATGATGATTATTATATGAATATGTATGTACAGTCTCGAACTGGCATATGCATATTTGATTTGATTTACAGAGAGCGTATGGATGCATCCTATGTACTTTGTTTTGATTTGGTGATGTGGTGAGTGTGTGCGATACACCCCCTCACATTTGGTACATTGGAGCTAGCTACTCCATATACAAGTTACAATTTGAAGGATTATGACATGTGATTTGATATGTGGCTATTGGACTATCTCCTTTAGTATTTGAGCTCGTGTGCAGTATTCTGATTATGTGACAATGTGATTTCTGACATTCTTATTTATTTGTTTGTTATGCCACACTTTATTCAGTTATTCATTTGATTACACATTCACTCAATATCCTTATGTGATTCATCCGACTACCATACTATACTCCAGTTCATTTGATTTGCTACACTCTCACTCCATTTTGGTTGGCTGTTGAGCATATAGTTCAGACTACCATGCCATCTGTTTACCATGCTATCATATGACTATTTGATTCATCTGTTTACCATGCTATCATGTGATTATTTGATTCATCTGTTTACCATGCTATTATATGATTAATTTATTCATCCGTTTACTATGCTATTATGTGACTAATTGATCCATTCGTTTTCCATGCTATTATGTGATTAATTGATTCATCCGTTTACCATGTTATACCTTTGTTCAGTTATTTCTGTTGGCTATGATTCTCATTCAGTATTTCTATCTGCTATTTGTGACTACCATGCTTGTATTTCTGTTTGGTATTTTCCATTGCCTATGATATTGGTTCGGCATAGTAATTGATGATTACCTGACTTGTTGACCTGCCTTGCTTACACTCATGTTCATGCTACCATTTGATGATGGGATTTGGTTCAACTTATGTTATCTGTTTATTTGAATTTTTTAGTTTGCCATGTTATATTCTTGTTCAGTTACTTTATTTAATTATGATATTCGTTCAGTATTCCTACCTGATACATGTGACTAACATGCTTATACTTCTGTTTGGTAATTTTGCTTGTTATGATATGTCAACTTATTAATTGTTGAGTATCTAACTTGTGTGATTGCAATGCTTACATTCTATTCAGTTGCTCCTGCCTGCTTATGGAATTCATTTTAACTTATACTTACCTGATTATCTGATTTGTTGGGTTGCCATATTTATGTTCAGGTTGTTTCTTTGGCTGATATGCTTGTTCACTGTTCGGCTACTTGCTTTGATTATGATAGTTTTTCATCAACTTCTATTTGATTATGTTTCGGTATTTGTATGTTCCTTCTGGATATTTGTTAATATTGTGTTCTGCAGGTTCCTCATAGACTCATTGTGCTAATTCGTTACGACTTTTGATTATCAGTTTCCTTTTATTCGTTTGTTGTCCTTATTGTATAGTTTTCGTTTATTATATCTGTTCACTGGGCTTTTTAAGCTCAGCCGCATTTTCTTTCCATGCGGTAGGTACTAAGCGGGATGCTGGGCTTTGATGGACTGCGAGTAGGATCATTTGAGTGGACAAACCCTAGTTTCCTTTATCGTTTTGGACTCTTTTTGAAGAACATTTGTTTTGATATTTCTTTATTTTAGACATGTTGGATTATGTATTTTCTTTTGAAGTCATTCTTTATATGACTTGGTATTTTTATTTATAAAGACTTCTGTTTGCCATTAGTTATGTTATGATATGACCCCATAATGTGACACTTCGACCCGTGTCGGGTTGGGGTGTTACACTTGATGATGACTTGAATATCTCTGCCCAATTGATCCAGTGCTTTGGCAATCATGCTTGACCTTAGAGAGTGTTCAATCAAATTTGGGACAAAGTGATACATATGATATGACATATCATTGGAACTATTAGAGATGTTGTTAAGGTTAGCAGAGAGGAAGTCCAATTAAGAAGAAAAAGTTTTGATATGAGCAGTGGGTGTGATTTATTCTTCTCCTTAGTTGAATCAGCAATTTGGTGCTGTTGAGGATTGGATTTCCAGATTCTCTCTGCATCCTAAAGCCTAAACATTGGGAGGTAGTGGTTGTTGGTGTCTTCTTGATTTTTTTTCAAAGCTTTTCAGCCATTAAAGCCTGAACTTTATCAAGTTTAGGAGCAGAGACATTGATGTGTGGGTTCGGGGTCGAAATGCTTCCTTTTCCATGAGCAAGCTTTACAACCCACTAGGCAGTGTACCTAATCGTTGTAGTGTAGTATGAGCAATCCCAGGGGGTTGATCGTTCTCTAGGGGAATAGAGATGCTAGTAGAGATGTATGACGAAAAGGTGAGGTGAGGAAGATTCTTTTTTATCTTTTTGTTATTTATGAAAGCAAGTAAAATCTCGGGGTTTGAATAGTAGGGGGTTGGTAATTCTACCAATTAAACTACTTAACAATTTAAATTAAAAACAAATTAAACTACTTAAAGGTAAAAGCTATGGATCGACTGAATGTGTTTCTTATGATAATTAAAAACGTGTTCACTTAGATTTTGTTACTCCCTAGTTATCTTTTATTGGTCGGTTGAATTGTCACATCTTCATTCTAATTGGTGTGTTGTATTCCGTGTTAGTCATAGGGTGGTGCCCAATTCCCCAATTCTATGATCGTAACTCTCCTCTATAACATCTGGGATCGCCAAGTACCGAAGTACCTCCCCTGAATACCCTATTATCCTTAAGCAATAACTCACGCAATAAACACAACGATGACCTAAGTGCACTCTCAAGCATTTTGCTATTTAGAACGTTCAAGCTCGCAATAATTAAATAAGAAGCCAATTTTCCTTACTCTAGCGTCTACCAATTAGAACAAGATAAAAGCTAACAATAATCAACAAATAGGTTTCATTAGATCTAAGCAAACACTTAATTAATTTAGTTACGCATGGTAGATAAGCAAGAACACAAACAAACAGTTGAACATAGATGAAACATGGTGATAGATTGGATAAACAAACTTATCTTTAAGTGTAAAAGAGGGTTTGGAACCCTAAAATACTACCCAAGTCGGACCTCAAACGAACTAAGGTTTGCTCTCCAAAATAATGCACACCAAACACAGAAAATTGGAAGTCTATATATAGATTTTACACTGCGACGGCGTCGCCTTTTGATGGTGACGCCGTCTGATCGCCGTCATTAGGCTTTCATCCCACAAGTCATCATTGGGATGGCGTTGGGTAGGAAGTAGTGACGCCGTCTGGGTTTGCTTCGGCGTTATCTGGGATAATCTTGGTCTTCGGTGTAAAAGGAAAGTGGTGACGGCCTCCTGGAATAAGGCGTGACGCCGTCACTTGTTAAGACCAAAATATATTTTGAGCCGTCGCTTGAGAGTTTTTAGAACACCCTGTGAGCGACGGCGTCGCCCTTTGAGTTGGGACGCCGTCAGGCTTTAGAAATCGCCTTGTTTTCTTGACTTTGTCGTTTTCTTCATGTTTTCACTTCTTTTCATCCAAATATACTTCATTCCAGCATTTTGCTTCCAAAAGACCTAAAATATGAAAAGGGACGATTTTTTAAGCAGTAGCGGATATAAAATATAACGATTTAGGGCTTAAATGACCCCCTAAAAACGTATGTTTTAAGTCCTTATCAAATATTCCTACACTTGGAATTTTCTTGTTCTCAAGCAAATATACTTTTGGCTAATCAATTTATGAGTTAGGGGTCATTTAGCATTTGTTTAAAACAATCTACAACAAGTACAAGCGCCACAATAGTCAAAACAAGCACGGAAATTATACACTAGCACCTCAAAATTGGTGTTTGGATTCTCTCATCTCTCGAGTGTATATAAATATAACATGTAAGTAAATGGAAGATAAACACTCACTACATTTCATAGCACATAGATTACCATAGGCTAGAGAATAGATCAAACTCCACCGCTTTGGCGTAAGCACCTATGAATAACTATGTAAGAAGTATTTACAAAGGGTTATAATGTTAGGCTTCGGGTAAGGAATAAAAGGGTTTTGTTGGATATGGGGAATTTTTAGTGGTGGCAAGTTAAAAATCTAAGTTACATGCATATAAAACGCGGTGTTGCTAAGCCAATACTCGACTCACTAACACTAGATTAACAACTTGAAACAAAACATAAACATAAAACATAAAGATAGATGTATTTTGCTGATAGGAGTTTATTTCTTTCCGGTGTTTGTTATCGTAGAGGATGGTAGAGTAAAAAGGTATGGAAAAAATTTCGAAAAAAAAGAGAGAAAAAGAGTTGTTAAAAAAATTGAGAAAAACATACGGGCTACCATCCTACATCTATCTTTATGTTTATATTTTTAAGGTTATGTTTATGTTTTGTTTCAAGTTGTTTAGTGTTAGTGAGTTGAGTCTTGGCTTAGCAACGCCACTGATAAGGATTTAAAATGTACCATTTTGAGGGGTCATTTAAGCCTTTAATTGATCACTTTTGTATCTGTTACTACCTAATTTCGTTCCTTTTCACTTTTTAGGTCTCTTAAAGGTAAATTGCTGGAATGACACTTATTCGGACGAAAAGGCGCGAATATACGAAGAAAATGGCCAAAGTAAAGAATCGAGACACTCAGTCTTTGGCCAGAAGGGGACGGACTCAGTTCTATTTGTGACGCTTGTCGCGACATGTTTTGTGACGACTCAATAGCCAAATTGCTTATTTACAAGTGACGGCATCAGGTTTTAAAAGAGTAGGGCATCACAACTCAGACGCCCTAGATTTGATCCGCATACGAAGATGAAGCCGACGGCGTCACAACCATAAGGTGACGTCGTCACAAGCTGCTACATGCACGCGAAGTAGCTAATACTGTTTTGGCCATAACTTTTGCATACGAACTCGGATTCAGGTGATTCAAAAGCCCACGCGACCAGAACGAGAAAACCTACAGTTTAGTGAAAAAATCATTGTGACGCCGTTACTCTTTAGGTGTGACGCCATCACCCTTTGCCGACAGAAAATCTGCCTATAAATATAACATTATAACTTCACTTTTTGTAAGCCCTAAACCCTAAGTCCGATTCTGGGGTTTAGGTAGGTGTTTTTCCAGCAACTTAAAGGGTTTCAAACACTCTATAAACATCGTGTAATGGTTTGTTTGTTAATCCAATCCTATGGTATGTCTTCAATTATCATAATTGTTGCTTGCTCTTCATTAATTATGCTTGGCTCATTCACCTAGTATTTGCTTATGATTGTATGAAACTTGTAAGTAATTAATTAGATCTTATTGATTTCTTAGTGATGCTTGTGTCTATCTTCATTATTAGGGGTGTGACAATTTCAATGAGTCTAATTGGTTTAGTTTATAATTCTTGCATCCTACTGTCTCTTGTTTGATTGGTTGTCTCTTATCTTAATAGTGATTGACCTAGTATTGCGATAGGTCATTCGTTGTGTTTTTAATGATTGAGTAATCTTTGTAAACATTAGTTTATAGTCATCTAGAGTTATTGTAGGCTAAACATCCAAAGATAACCTTAGAGTTAGTTTATGAATCCTAGAGATTTCGTAGGCAATAACCTTAAGGTAGTCTCAAAGAGTTAGGGATAAACGCATACCCTACGACCTTAGAAGACACAACGCGTTAAGAATAAGGACGTGACAATTCAACCATCAATAGGACGTGACAATTCAGTAGGTAGAATTGGATAGCTAGCAAGGAGTAATACATCATAAGTAGATACACTTCACGTTCCTGGTAGACCCATAATTTAGTTAGTATCTTTTGGGATAGTTGACTAGCAACTAATTCCACCCTACCCTTCACAACCGAGATTCATAAAATATAAAAATACAAAAATAATCATCCCTCACCTTTAGACTTAAATTGACATACACTTCAGCCTAACGACACTATTCCCCTAGAGAACGATATCAATACCCGTGGCTTACCCTAATACTACACTACAACGATTAGGTTCACTGCCTAGGGTGTTGAAAAACTTGCTCGACGAAAAGGAAGTTCCTTTGACCCCGAACGACGCGTGTAGCGTTATCAAGTTTTTGGCGCCGCTGCCGGGGAATAGTTATTGTTTAGGCTTGATTTCTATCTCGTTTAGGTCTACTCACAAGATTCCTATCAAGTGAGATTTTTTTTTTCTTTTGATTAGCTTCCTTGTAGTCTATCCCCCTTCTTTGTGCCTTTGTTCGTAAAATTTGTACATTGACTATTCCGTTCACCATTATGGAGAACGCGAATCCACTATATCCGCGATTAGGTTATTTCATGAAATATGATATTACCGAAGCGGATTATTCAAGATGGTGGGAAGAATGTAACCAAGTCCATGAACCTTTTGAGGGTTTCACCATTCCATCAAGCCCACAAAATACCTCATCTAGTGAAACCTATGCTTCGTATGAGCCTTTACCTAGGATAGACTTTCGTGAACAACCTCCGTGTTTAGAAACTATTTTTAGTGAGGCCCTTAGGAGAACTGACCAAATTTGTGAAAATATTATGGTAAGCAGCCAAGCATTAAACCATAAGTTATATCAATTACTAGATTTGGTTTCATCACAACCTAAGGAAATAATACATGACGAGCATATAGATGATGTAGATGTGATTGAGGATAAGGTGAGAAGTCTAGACCCACAAGGTATCCCACAAGTCCCACCATCATTTAAGGAATACACACCGCACGTGACTTACCCGGAAGTAGTAGAAGAGACTTTAGGAATCCCAATGGAGGTAGAACATTTGAACCAAACGCAACTAGAGAATATAGGTTTGAATACTTGTAGTCTCTGTCTTACTCTTAGTTCTAGGGAATTTCCTAGTGTTGATGAACCGGAACCTCAATCTTTATTTCCATCCTTAGATATACATCTAGGAGACAAAAGAGGAACCGAACCACCCATCAACCGACTTAGTCCGGGTAGTTTTAGGATGAAGGAAGCCATTCATACACCCCTTCACCTCACGTGGCAAATTGCTACCCTAAGGGTGTGTATCGCTACTATCACCCGCACTTAAACTTAAGTGTAGGGAAAACCTCCCCTTTATCCGTTAAATAAGGGTAGAGTCAAGCTCGTGACTCGAACAAAAACAAGCGCTTCTTGGGAGGCAACCCATGTGTATTTGTTTTTCATTTTTATTTGTGTGTCATATATCTTTTAATGATTGTTTATTCTCATGTTTAAATTTGTAAAAAAGCTTTATTTTGTCTTTAACCTCGTCTTAATTGCATATAAAGGTATTTTACATAAGGGATAAGTGTAGGGAGGATTGCACACGTTTTCAAAAGAAACGTGAACATGAGAATTTCAATTATTTAAAAGATATACATGTGTGTTTATTCGAGTCAAATGCTTGTATCGAGTCATAATGGATGTTTTTGCAGGACTTTTTCCAAATTCTAAAGATATAAATTTTCCAGAATTTTTTTTCAGAAATCGTAGACCGGGTCAGGATAACCGACGGGCGTCAGGTCTGCAACCACGGCGTCGAGAGGCAGAAACAACTTATCTCACTTTCTCTCGTTTTCAGTGCTACTTATAAATTTTTGGAATTTTCCAGGTCTTATTTTTCCAGAAAATCTGCAAACATCCATTCCACAAGCATTATATCTTATTTGAGTCTGGAATTACATCTTGTTGTGATTTTTCTTTGTTCGGTTTGATGCGTTGGGTTGTTTGTTTTCTTCAAGTGTGCAGGTTTAATTTATCAAGAAGAAGATACAAAAGATTGGAAGGAGCTTTTCACACAAACATTCTTCTTGAAGAAAGATTTAACCACTACTACACACGGATCCTACCGAGCTAATCAGGGGAATATTAGTTTCTTTCGTTTATTACCTCCTATTATCATAACTTTGATACTTTCGGGGAACATTGGGGACAATGTTCAGTTTAAGTGTAGGGAGGAAAAATAAAACGGGAACTTTGAAACTATGCTTATCCTTGACTATTTGCTTTGTCCAATTGCATTTGCGTAATAAACCATGAGAAAATGTCGGTTTGGGTAACTTTGGCACTAAATTTTCAATTTTTTATGACATGTAGATGTGGGCCATTAGTCTTAACAAAAGCGTCTCATGGATAGGAAATTGCATGACTAGCACAAAAACCCTTTACCACCTAAATTCCACCCAAAATGTGAGGATCGCCCTTAGATTAGTAGGAATTAAAGCATTCATCTTTAATGCTTAGAGTGTGAACCGGTAGTATAATAGATTCAAGAACTTGTTTTGTGATGCATCCCAAGATCGCTAGTAAGAATACACTTGTGTAGTTAGGAATAACTAAATGATAAGAGGCATTAGGATAACCCTTGTTTGATACCCGTAATATAATTACTTCTTCCACATCGGTTGAGTAATTCCCCCACACCTTTGCGTTGTACTCATCTTTAGTACACGATACTCCTAGTTAACCCCTCAGAGCCTATCCTTTTCACGGTTCTCGTGATGTTTGGTTTTCTGGAATATCAATGAAGAGCATTGTTTACAATCCACCCCCAAATGTACACCCAAATCGCCTTAGCCTACCTTGTATGCACTCACTTTTAGTGCATTATTGTTATCACACTAAACCCTTAGTTCAATTATCTTGTTGCTTGCATAAGTTGCTAAGTCGAGTCATATCCTTTGTACACAGTTTTGGGACGATTGGGACTCATGGGAAAAGTTAAAGTTTATGATATGACGGGAAGGAACGTTAAATTCAAATTCCCTTTATTTCGTAATAATGTACTCCAAGTGTTTTGATCTTTTCAGATTGGGTCAAATTAGTGTTAGAGTATTAAAAACTCAAGTGTAGGGATGTGCCTATAAATCCCTATTATTTTGATGTTATCTTAGAGGATGGTAAAGAAAAAGTGTATGCAAAAAAAAAAAAAAAAAAAAAATCGAAAAAAATAGAGTGTTGAAAAAAAAAATATGGGCTACCATCCTACATCTATCTTTAAATTTATGTATGTTTATTTCAGTTATCTAGAGTTTAGAGTGTCGAGTCTTGGCTTAGCAACGCCATTCTTCTCATCCTTGTAACATAAAGATTTTCGACTTGCCACCACTAAATCGCCTATCCCACCAAACCCTTTGTTTCCCTACCGTAAGCCTAACATTACAACCCTTTAAAAGTCCTCTTGGATAGTCTTTCCTAGGTGCTTACGCCAAAGCGATGGAGGTTTGATCTAGTCTCAAGCCTATGGTAATCTATGTACTAGGACCGGTTAATGAGTGTTTATCTTCCATTTCTACTTTGATATATTTCATATACACCCGAGATATATGAGTATCCAAACACCCCTTGTGAGGTGCTAGTATGTAATTTCCGTTCTTGTTATGACTTTTGCGGGGCTTATATGTGTTGTGGATTGTTCTAAACCAATGCTTCATGACCCCTAACCTATAAATTAATTGGCTAAAAGCACATTTGCTTGAGGACAAGCAAATACCAAGTGTAGGGATATTTGATAAGGATTTAAAAGGTACCATTTTAAGGGGTCATTTAAGCCCTTAATTGATCACTTTTATATCCGTTACTACCTAATTTCGTTCCTTTTCACTTTTTAGGTCTCTTAAAGGCAAATTGCTGGAATGACACTTATTCGCATTTAAAAGGCGAATATCTAAGAAAATGGCCAAAGTCAAGAATCGAGACACTCATTTGAAACGGGGGACGGTGTCGGGGTTCTATTTGTGACGCCGTCGCGACATGTTTTGTGACGACTCGATAGCCAAATTGCTTATTTACAAGTGGCGGCATCGGTTTTAAAAGAGTAGGCGTCCAACTTGGCAGACGCCCTAGATTTGATCCGAACCGGTCCGAAGATGAAGCCGACGGCGTCACAACCATAAGGTGACGTCACAAGCCTACATGCACGCCGAAGTAGCTATGTTTTGGCCATAACTTTTGCATACTAACCGGATTCAGTGATTCAAAGCCACGACGGAGCGAGAAATCTACAGTTTGGTGAAAAATCATTGTGACGCCACCACTCTTTAGGAGGACGCCGTCACCTTTTTCCACGTAAAATCGCCTATAAATATAACATTATAACTTCACTTTTGTAAGCCCTAAACCCTAAGTCCGATCAGGGTTTAGGTAGGTGTTTTCCAAAGAACTTAAAGGGTTTCAAACACTCTATAAACATGTAATGGTTTGTTTGTTAATCCAATCCTATGGTATGTCTTCAATTATCATAATTGTTGCTTGCTCTTCATTAATTATGCTTGGCTAATTCACCTAGTATTTGTTTATGATTGTATGAAACTTGTATGTAATTAATTAGATCTTATTGATTTTTTTAGTGATGCTTGTGTCTATCTTCATTATTAGGGGTGTGACAATTTCAATGAGTCTAATTGGTTTAGTTTATAATTCTTGCATCCTACTGTCTCTTGTTTGATTGGTTGTCTCTTATCTTAATAGTGATTGACCTAGTATTGCGATAGGTCATTCGTTGTGTTTTTAATGCTTGAGTAATCTTTGTGAACATTAGTTTATAGTCATCTAGAGTTATTGTAGGCTAAACATCCAAAGATAACCTTAGAGTTAGTTTATGAATCCTAGAGATTTCGTAGGAAATAACCTTAAGGTAGTATCAAAGAGTTAGGGATAAACGCATACCCTACGACCTTAGAAGATACAACGCGTTAAGAATAAGGACGTGACAATTCAACCATCAATAGGACGTGACAATTCAGTAGGTAGAATTGGATAGCTAGCAAGGAGTAATACATCATAAGTAGGTACACTTCACGTTCCTGGTATACCCATAATTTAGTTAGTATCTTTTGGGATAGTTGACTAGCAACTAATTCCACCCTACCCTTCACAACCGAGATTCATAAAATATAAAAATACAAAAATAATCATCCCTCACCTTTAGACTTAAATCGACATACACTTCAGCCTAACGACACTATTCCCCTAGAGAACGATATCAATACCCGTGGCTTACCCTAATACTACACTACAACGATTAGGTTCACTGCCTAGGGTGTCGAAAAACTTGCTCGACGAAAAGGAAGTTCATTTGACCCCGAACGACGCACGTAGCGTTATCAGCCACGCTTTACATGCTTGTAACATAAGATTTTTGACATGCCACCACTAAATATCCCATATCCAACAAAACCCTTTACTTCCCTACCCTAAGCCTAACGTTACAACCCTCTGTAAAGACCCCTTAGATAGTTATTCCTAGGTGCTTATGCCAAAGCGGTGGAGGTTTGATCTATTCTCAAGCCTATGGTAATCTATGTACTATGCCAGTTAATGAGTGTTTATCTTCCATTTTCATTCATATTATATTTCATATAAACCCAAGAGATGAGAGAATCCAAACACCAATTGTGAGGTGCTAGTGTATAATTTTCGTGCTTATTATGACTATTGTGGCGCTTGTATTTATTGTAAACTATTTTAAATTAATGCTTCATGCCCCCTAATTTATAAATTGATTGGCCAAAAGCACATTTGTTTGAGGACAAGCAAATTCCAAGTGTAGGGATATTTGATAAGGATTTAAAACATACGTTTTTAGGGGGTCATTTAAGCCCTAAATCGACATATTTTATATCCGTTACTACTTAAAATTGTTCTTTTTCATATTTTAGGTATTTTGGAAGCAAAATACTAGAATGAAGCATATTTGGACGAAAAGGAGCGAAAACATGAAGAAAATGGCAAAGTCAAGATTCAAGGTTGTTTATTGCTCCTGACGGCGTCCCAACCAAAGGGCGACGTCATCCCTCATCTGAGAAATTTGATCAAAATACAAGTGACGACTCAGGTGAAATTACGGTTCTAGCATGACGTCACGGCCTAAACTCGAACGCGTCTCTCTCAGTTTCCACACCAGACGCCCAAGAACCAATCTTAGACGAAGTCCTTCATGAAGACTGATGGCGTCACACCTATCAACTGACGTCGTCCCAACAATGACTTGGCCCAAACAAAACCCTAATGACGGCGACCTGACGACGGCGCACTAGCAAAAGGTGACGCCGTCGTATTTGTAAATCTATATATAGAATTGATTTTTCGCATTTAGAGGTAGAAATTTGGAGAGCAAACCCTAATTAGGTTGTAGTCCGACTTGCGGTATTTTAGGGTTCCATACCCTACTTTACATCATAAGATAATTTTGCTAATCCATATTATCATTATGTCTATCCCCATGTTTAATTGTATGTGTATGCTTGCTTGTTTACCATGAGTAGCTAAATTATCCTTGTGTTTGCTTAGATCTATGAAACCTAGTTGTTAACTATTATTAGGTTTTCTCTTGTCTTAATTGGTTGACGCTAGAGTAAGGAAAAACGGCTTCTTTTTAATTGCTCGCGAGCTTGAGCGTCCTAAATAGCAAAAAGCTTGGGAGTGCACCTAGGCCATTCGTTGTGTTTATTCGTGAGTTGTAGTTTCTTTGATAGTAGAGTATCCGGGGGAGATACTTAGGTACTTGGCGATCCCGGATAGTCTAGAGGAGAGTTACAATTCATAGAACTAGAGAATTAAGCACCCCCTATGACCAAACAGAATACAACGCACCAATTAAGATGAGGATGCGACAATTCAACCGACCAATAAGAGATAACTAGGGAGTAAGAACATCCAAGTAAACACATTTTTAATCATCATAAAAGCACACCTACATTAGCATAATCTATCCTTAGTTTAATTAGTTAAGTAGTTTAATTAAAAAGTAGTTAAAACTGGTAGAACTACCACCCCCCCCCCCCCCCCCCCCCACACACACACACACCTATACCCCGAGATATTTACTTTCTTTCAAAAAACCAAAAAAGACTAAAAAGAATCTCCCTCAACCTTACCTTCTCGTCATACATCTCTTCCTAGCATCTCTATTCCCCTAGAGAACGAATCAACCACCTGGGCTTACCCCATACTACAATACAATGATGAGGTACACTGCATAGAAGGTTGTAAAACTTGCTCGTAAAGAAGGAAGTCTTTTCGACCCCGAACCCACGCTATCATAATGCACACAAAATACAGAAAATTCTAAGTTTATATATAGATTTACACTCGTGACTGCGTTGCCTTTTGATGGTGACGCCGTCTGATCGCCCGTCATAAGGGTTTCGTTTTGGACAAGTCATCATTGGAACGGCCTCACGTAGGAATTAGTGACGCCTTCTGGCTTTCTTATGGACGTTGTCTGGGAAGGATCTTGGTCGTCTAGCGATGAAACTAAGAGTGGCGCCCTTCTTGAATAAGGCAAGACGCCGTCAGGTGTTAGGATCAAAATATGACCTGAGCCGTCACTTGAGACTTTTTGGAAAACCTTGTGAGCGACGGCGTTGCCCTTGGAGTTGGGACGCCGTCAGGCTTGTAAAACAGCCTTGTATTCTTAACTTTGTCGTTTTCTTCATGTTTTCGCTCCTTTTCATCCAAAAATGCTTCGTTCCAGCAATTTGCTTCCAAAAGATCTAAAATGTGAAAAGGAATGATTTTAAGCAGTAACGGATATACAATGTAATGATTTAGGGCTTAATGATCCCTTAAAAATGTATGTTTTAAATCCTTATCAATATTTTTGGTGACATGACCCGACACTGTGTGTCAAAGAATATATTTTGGTAATGTGTGACATTTAGTAGGTTCAGTTGTCGCAAGCGTTGTGGTTTCATTAAGTACTGACGTTGTATATTTTTCTCACTATTTTCCCACACTATATTCTTCATAGCTTCGTGGTTTAACTCTTAAACTTACGAGCTCACTAACTTAATATTGACATTTTTGAGTATCCATTTTCAGGTGATCATCGGTAATAATTTGAAGGCACTTTCATTAAAGTTATTTATTGTTCTCGTTTTAAAGACCGATCTAACTTGGCAAAGATATTTTTCTAAATACCCTGATTTGACAAGTTAAGACTTATGTTTTAATTATCCGGTGTCGGATAAAACATTTACGTAATATCGTAAAATCATTTCTTAAATCAAATACGGTGTTGTTCTACTATCTTATGCGACGTTCCGAACCGTCGCACCTCGTGTTTCCGCCTCAGGCGGGGTGTGACAGGTATCAATTGACATCAAACGATGGCCGTACTCGACCATGGGGATAAGTATGATAGACAGGTGGAGCCAGGATTGTTAGACAATATGGTTTATGTGTCTTCTTTTTCCGATGACCAGCGATGAAGGAATAAATTTACATAGAGACTTTGTATGATGCTTCTTAGATTTGCTGGCTTTTGTAGTTACAAATTAAAATATTAACGACCATGTATTTTGCTGATAGGAGTTTATTTCTTTCTGGTGTTTGTATATCAAGGCATCAGATGAATGGAAAGAGCTCCCCGCTGGGGTTTGATTTGCTCCATTTGATGTTGAGTTGCTGGAACATGTGGTAGATAAATGTGGAGTAGGGAATGAAAAGCCACATTTATATATCGTTGTGTTCATTCTTAGGGCATCACTACAGCGGTCATTTTTCTCATCCTTCTGCTCCAAGCCAGAGGAAATGAAAGTTTGGCAAAGGTGATCTGGACAACGCATTAGGGAAATTGGAATGTATTTGGACACGCTTAGCAGTTATTCTAGATTTGCCAAAGAAGATAAGGTGCATATCATTGGTATAGTCAAATTTGTGGGTTCTGCTCACATTACTTATGATTATAAAATGATCCGGTTTTATATCTTTGCTCTTTTACTTTTACATGGATTAAATTTTAACTGCTTGATATAATTTGAGTTAATATGTCGTTAAAGAGTATTAATTTAATAACTGTTTGGATTGTTATAGTTTGCTCATTTATTGAGTTACATAACTATGAGAGACTATTACATGTGATCAGGTTGATAAACCTGGGGAGGTTTTTAAAAATTCTATTGGATGTTTCGGTTTTGCAAAATAAGCTAATTTAAGTGCCACATAATCGTTGAATTTGGTGCTTGCTGCCTGAGATCCATTATTAGGACAATTAGCTAAACCTGCTTAAAACTTATGTGTTTTTTATCAGTTGTGTCATAACGTGGTCTGTATAAAAAGATGTTGTGTTGAGTCTGCAGTCGTGGATGGCTGATTCATTTTTTATGCAGTTGAGGTTTCAAAAAAGATCCACGAATGGGGAGAATAGTTGATTCAAATATCAATCTTGCTGCACCTGATCCTCATTGTTGGTAACATAAGACGCGTTAATTAGGATAACGAAGGGTTGTGTTTTGTTGATGGCTTTGATTTTGAGCGGAAAAGTAAATCTGGGTTTGTCGAGTTGATATTGGATCATGTTTATACTTTGCACACTGATGTAAGTAGCCACTGTTTTTTCGTTTTAGTGACATGCTCAGTTTTGAATATTGTTGGGGGTTGGTTATGTGTATTATGAAAATGTTGTAACATGACGGGTCAAAACGGGGCAGATATGTATGACATATGTTTATTTCTTGGACTCACATGCTATGTTATTATAATTAGTTACACGTTAGTTGAAACTTGATGCTATTTATTCTTGCGGTTTTAGAATAAGTGGGCTTTGACGTCAGAAATAAAGGTGTTTCTGCAAGTGATGCTATTCATCCTTTTGCAATCAACGTCGGACAGAAAGCGTTCTTATGACATTTTTAAAGGTGTTTATGAAAGTTGCTTTTTTGTAGGTCTTTGATGTATAATTAATTTTAATGGGATCTAAGTATGCTGCGAAAGTGGAGCCAGGTTTTTGGCAAGAAATTTATAACACATTTGTTATGTTACTTCAAACGGGATGTGAGTCGCTCGATCAAAGTGTGAGCCCATTTTCGCGTGTTATGATTGCCCGTTTTAGGTTTAAGAGGTGCTCGACGTCCTCCACTTTTGAGGTTTGAAGAAAATTAATTCAGGCTTCGAGAAATCATTGCGTTAGATGATCAGGTTGATGTTGATGATGTTAGTGTCACCGCCATCATCGTCATCATCTATTTCGATGATCTCTGGAATTCTTTTTCTTCAAATCTTGGAAGTGGAGGACGTCGAGCACTGCTTAGACTTGAAACGGTAGAAATTGCCTTACTCTTTGATTAAGCGATTCACCTTCCATTTGAAATGGCATAACAAATGTGTTGAGCTTCTTTGTATATGTTATGTATACATAAATGTGTGGTATGTATCGGTATTAATAGAGGTTTTATTTTTTTATATGTTTGAAGAACTTGGAAAGAATAAAAAGTGTGATTACTTTCTTTGCTTTTAATAACGTGTATATTTTCAGGTTGTGTTCCTATTTAGTTTTTATGCTATTCTTGGATTTGTAGGTATGCTTTTTGTTCATGATTATGTGTTAATTTTTGTTATGTCCATAAGTTTTAGACACGGGTTATTAGTATTTATTGTGGGAAACGGTGCACACTTTTATTAATAACGAAATCAGATTACAGTTAATAATAACAGAAAATAAAATACAGACAGAAATGGGTAGAAGCAGAAGACAGACTCTAAATTGATAAATAAATAAAACAGTAAAAGTCGTGGAACGAGAGCTCGTGGTAACACACGATTCCCTTAAAACAGATTCGCTCTGTTTCCCAGGTACAACGTCCAAAGATGTTGCACGGCCGACTAAACTTACTTGCACGGAAGATCACCGCCTGCGTGTTTTACGATCGAAGGTTGTGGAATATGTTCCTGTGTGGAGCTGCTTTTCTGCTCTCGAAACCGAATGAGACATGGGTTCTATTTAAATAAATGGACACAAAATCTGTGAAAAAAGATACACGCACGCAGGCTTCGTAAGATTCGCAGGTCCGCAGGTCGCAAGGTGAGTTCAAAAGCTTCGAACTCATTTTGGCCCAGAAATCCGCACCCCCCTGCGCGCGCGCACGTAGGTGTTGGAGTAAAACCAACAAATCATTTTGAAAGTTCATATCAAGATTTCTATATAAACACACTCCCACTTCCTTTTCTAGGCGACGTGGGATGTGTTAATTTTCCCAAATTTTGTGTTTCACGTGTCCCAATTTGAGACACGATATCTCATTCATATTAACTCCATTTTGGACATACTTTAGCTCGTTGCGAAGCTCTCGTCGAGGAGAACGCAAAGCTACCAAGAAATATAAATATATATAGCATATACATATATTAAATATTGTCCAAAATTTGCAAAAACTCATTTTGCAAAATATTTTTCCAACATTTATTGCATTTACAAATAAAAAAGAAAAAAAAAAAGTCTTAGAACACGTAGAGTAATGTTGAGTCGCAGCAAAACTGATCTTTATTATGCAATTCATCGTACACAAAGAATTTGTCGCACCGTGCAAACAATACTATCGCATACAAACACTTCGTACATGTAACGTTATTGTATACAGCCACTCTTCGGCAACACACGGTGGAAAACTTTGTTATTATCGGTCAACTTTACTTTAATGTAGAGTACATGTATTTGGTGCAAGTTATCTCTGACAAGAACATTAAAAATAAAGCAAATGCACAAGTTATCTTTGACAACAACATTATTTTGCACAAGGACGTTTACTTCATTATTTTGCACAAAATTTGGTATTACACTGTTCAACACAAGATGTTCCAAGTTCACATATTTATTAGAAAATTTGACACAAAACGTGAACATATAATCTGTAATTTGTGATAGGAAATGTATATGTTCAAAGAGGTGAATAGGTGAAAAGCATATTTTTGTTTTTAGTTTGCAAACATCAACATTGTGTTTGGTAACATGCTAACATATATAGTTAAAGATTTACAATGTCTTCCACCACCGTAACATCATCACCACCACCATATCCGTACACCATCAACATCGCCAACTTCATCTCCGTAAAGCTATCCGGCCACGAAAACTACCATGTTCGTTAAGTTTATATTTCATTAAATTAAGAACCGAAGTGCACCAGACAGCCCTATGTGTTTTCCAGTACATAAAATATTCATATTTCATCAAATTTAATTTAGAGGAAATGATGTGTACCAAAGTCAATGTCTTATAGTCTTAAACAATAGCAGTTAAAGAAGAATGCGTAAACATGGTTGTTACACCTTCGAGAACAACCAAATAGTATTGATGTATTATTGCCTGTTTATAATAAAAAGACTTGTGGTCAACTTTACTTTAATATCCACGCTGCCCTTCCAGAAAAAGAAAAGGCTTTAACTGATGAGTTTAAATCTCGTGAATTAATCAAGCCAAAGATCAAAAACTACTATGGTTACCCAAAAAAAATTATACTTTAATATCAGATTACATGTATTTGGTGCAAGTTATCTGACAAGAACATTAATTCGTGAACAACCAAATGTTATAGATGTATTATTGACTGTTTATATAACATAAAGACTATATATTATGGTCAACTTTACTTTAATATTAGATTACGTGCATGTATCTGGTGCAACTCATCTGACAAGAACATTTAAAACAATGCAAACATTTTATGCAACGATGTTTACTGCATTATTTGCGCAAAATTTGTACATCATGTTCCTAGTTCACACCTTTATTAAATAAATTGACATGTGAACATGTATTTTGTAATTTGTGATGAAAATGTTTACATTATGTTCATGGTTCACATCTTAATCAAACAATTCTTGACATGTGAACATGTATTTTGTAATTTGTGACAAAAATGTATAAGCCTAAAAAAGTAATTTGCACACGTTAATAGATAAGCAGTTAGAGCTATTTTGTAAATAAATTCCCATATAAGGTATGTTTGGTAATAATATTATAAAGTTTACATGATCTTGACTTAAAATAGCTTAGTTATCACGCAAGCCATTAAAATCTTGTATACGGAGTACCTTATAAGTTCCTATTAGCTAAGGGTGTGTTTGTTTCATTAAGATGTTTTAGGTCTGAATCTGACTACCACATCTTATTGATAAGAGGTGGCTATAAAGTCTGAATCTAAATGAATTAATGTTGTTTGCTTTTTTACAATTGTCTGAATGATAGCTTAATCAACGAACCCAAATAATTTAGCCCACAATACAAATTTATGCCACAAAAAATCATGGCAATACTATAAAAAAGTGCATATCACAACAACTGAGAATAGTCGAATGAATTAACCAAAAATCTAATTAAACCAATTAAGCACAAAGTCATTCGGCCCAAAATGTATCTTGAATTCTTCAAACCCAAATGAAATATTTGATGTCAACTAACACCTTAAAAAATGCTAGCTACTCAGCCCACACAAAAATGTATTTTAACCTAAACCTAATATAATACTTACAACATTATATATCTATATTAAAGAGCGTTGTCGGCGCTCTTTAAATATAGTTTCGACAGAATGGTCGGTGCACTAATTTAAACGTGTGAGCTTTTTTAACTTTGGGCCGTTGTGGTGTTTTGTTGATCCAATACAAGCCCGGCCTCCCATTTTCTTTTAACGTGGATAACATCAAACTTCTTGCCGACTTAAGAAGTTCTTACCTATTTCCAGAACTTGCTTCATGACTCCAAATTGTAGTTGCACCGCCTCTTTCTACTTATTGGTTCGAGAAATATCAGAAAAAAAAAGATAAACATGCTATCAGGTTTATAAAAGTTTGGTTACCCATCAGGTTTATCAAAGGACGATTTATGATAGTTTTTCTTCTTCGATCTGGGTACGTACGTCATCATTTGTGGTTGTTTTCAAATTTGTAGATTCATTGGTTGTATACTTTTATCCCAAATAAGAATCATTACACTGATACTCTTATTTTCTGTTTATGGCTTTGAATTTTAATTGTTAGTTATTATCTAATTTGTTTACAAGTTTGTGTTGTTATGGAGAAGATTTTTGCTCGGATTTCTCTTCTGTTGTGCTTGAAAGTCAGGTATGCGGTTTAGTTTTTATCTATTTTAGATTCGGATTTAATATTTGGTTTACAAAAATGATCTTTTTACAGAATTTGTTGTTACATAGAGCGATTGATTGGATGTATTTTGGGGGCTCTTTATGGTTGTTTTGTCTGTGTGAAATTGTTGTTGGCTTGCTGTGTGAGTAAGGAAATTGTTTTGCTTTAACTTACGTGTTTGTGATATCGATTAGTGATGTGTTGTATATGCAATCAGGTCATTTTGTGCTAAGCTATGTCACCAAAAGTGTTCGAAGCGTGAGAACAGCTGTATCTGCTGGAAAATTTAGTGCACTTTTGGGATTAGTTCACACCTGGTAATGGGTCAGGAGGTACGGAGTGTACACCCATAAGGTCCCTGAACACCCTGACTCTATAGTGGTTTGTACTGCTAGTGTATTGGTTACCACTGCTAGCGTAGTGAAACTACTGCTAGTGTAGTAACTGATGGTTCCTGATGGTAGTGTATTGGTTCCTGCTGGTAGTGTATTGGCTACTACTGCTAGTGTAGTAACTGATGGTTTCTACTGGTAGTGTTCTGGTTCCTGCTGCTAGTGTAATGGTTCCAACTGGTAGTGTTGCAGTGATTAATTTGTAACAGCTCTCACTCATTCAAGAGGCTGTTATGACTGCTTTATAACCACGTTTAATTGGTCATGTAACCACTATTCCTATGATAATGGAGGCTTATTATGAGTGATTAATTGGCCGTTAATTACACATAATGTCCTTTGATTAGGAGTGAGTATTCTCTACTATAAATAGAGAATGTCATTATCAGCATGAAGATATACTGAAACCAGCAAAAACAAACAGAAAGTTTAAACACTTATTTGCGCAAGGGTTATTGATTGTGCCTGATTAAATAACTAACATTTGGTCTTATCCCAAGTAGATATTCGTGTAACCCAAGCATATGGTCGAATAGTTTACTTTGAAAAGTGATTACACGATTCCAAGTGATATCCGGTAACCACTTAGTGGTATTGCTGCATTGCTGCTGATAGTCTTAACCCTGTTCTAGGAGACCCACACCAACAATCAAAGTAAAATATTTGTGATAATCAATGGCTGCTGTTGCAATGAAACACATAGCTTCAAACTTTGCCAAGCTTGATAAGTTTGAAGGGGTGGACTTTAGGATATGGCAGAAGAAGATGCACTTCTTGCTGTCCAGTATGAGTGTGGTGTATGTGCTAACCACACCTATTCTTGATGATGGGGATGATGCTACTGTGGAGCAGATCAGGAGGAGGAGCAAATGGGAGAATGATGACTACTTTTATAGAGGTTTAATCCTCAATGGTATGTCTGATTCTCTGTTTGATATATATCAGAACTTTGAATCTTCCAAAGAACTGTGAGATTCCTTGGATGCCAAATATATGGCTGAGGATGCATCAAGTAAGAAGTTTCTTGTAAGTAATTTCACAAATTACAAAATGACTGATTCAAGACCAGTTATGGAATAATACAATGAACTTCTTGGTATACTTGGAAGGTTTACACAACACAATATGAACATGGATGAGGCTATTTCAGTCTCTTGTGTAATTGATAAACTTCCCCCTTCTTGGAAAGATTTCAAGCGTACCTTGAAACATAAGAAGGAGGAGTTAACTCTTGTTAAGTTGGGAAGTCATCTGCGCATTGAGGAATCTCTCAGGGTGCAGGATAATGACAAGCCAAAGAGTAGCAATGCTACTGGTGCATATGTTGTCAATATGGTGGAGCATAACAACTCCACCAGGTACAATGACAACAAAGGCAAACGTAAACATCATGATAACACAAGGGAAAATCATAACAAGAAGGCAACACCTACTTGTTGGAAATGTGGCAAATCTGGTCACATTAAAATGGATTGCAAAGGTGTTAAGGTTGGTGGTAAAACCAAAGGATTAGGCACTAATGGTTTAGGGAGTGGTGGTTCAACCAACTCACTGAAAGGTCAGAATATGTTTAATAAGTCTTTTCAGATTTATTATGTTACATATGTATCTGAATCTTATTATGTGCAGAATGATGATGTTGCGTGGTGGGTTGACTCTAGTGCAACAGTTCATGTGTGCAAAGATAGAAGCTGGTTCAAGACTTATGAGTCACTGAATGATGGTTCTATTCTTCACATGGGAAATGAGTCAACAGCCTTGGTGCATGGTCGTGGTTGTGTATACCTTAGATTTAGTTCTGGAAAGATTGTAACTTTGTTTAATGTTATTCATGTTCCTGATATCAGAAAAAACTTGGTTTCAAGTAGTATTTTGAATAATCATGGATATAAACAAGTTATTGAGTCTGATAAATTTGTCTTGTCTAAAAGTGGTGTTTTTATTGGTTTTGGCTATTTGTGTAACCAAATGTTCAGGCTTAATATTGTCACTGATAGTGATAACTCAACATTTGTGACCACCTCTGACCAGACTAACTCTACCCTATGGCATGCTAGACTTGGCCATGTACACTATAAACGGATGCAAGATATGTCTAAGGATGGGTTAATCCCAACATTTGACATGGACACTGAAAAGTGTAAAACTTGCATGTTGACCAAGATATCTAAGAAAGCTTGTTAATACAAATAAGCCGTAAAAACGTTTATTTATATTTTACGATCTTGATACGCTTACGCAACGCTTTCGGGGTCAAAGGAACTTCCTTTTCGTCGAGAAAGTTATTCAACACCCTAGGCAGTGAACCTAATCGTTGTAGTGTAGTATTAGGGTAAGCCACGGGAATTGATATCGTTCTCTAGGGGAATAGGAATGCTAGTGAGAGGTTACTACGCTAAGGTTGGGGTTAAGGAAGATTATTTTTTATCTTTTTATATTTTTTTAGGAAATGGAAAGGTACGAATCTCGGGGTTTGGATTTGGGGGGTTGGTATTTCTACCGATTACTTCTACTATTTAATTATCTAATTAACTAAGGTGAGGGTAGTCTATGTCTAATTATTGTGTGCTCGTATGATGGTTTAAAGATGTGTTTACTTAGGTTTTATTACTCCTTAATTATCTCTTATTGATGGTTGAATTATCACGTCCTTATTATTAATCGCGTTGTGTGTCTAAGGTCGTAGGGTATGCGTTTATCCCTAACTCTTTGAAACTACCAAATGTTATCGCCTACAAAGTCTCTAGGATTTATAAACTCTAACTCTAAGGTACTCTTCGGATGGTTTAGCCTACAACAACTCTAGGTGCTATAAACTAAGGTTCACAAAGATTAATCAAGCATTAACTACACAACGGATGACCTATCGCATCACTAGATCATTAACAATTAAGATAAGAGACAACCAATCAATATTCAATAATTAAGTTTCATATTCCCTAAGCAAACACACAAGTAAATTAGCCGGACATGGAGAACATGCAAGCATACACACAAGTAATTGAAGACATAATTAAATTAATGAAGTAAAACACTTATCTTGAGGTAAGATAGGGTTTGGAACCCTAAAATACTGTACAAGACATCCTTGGTTCGGTTTAGATTTTTACTCAAAAAGACTACACATCGAAAACTAAAAATTCGATTCTATATATAAGATTACATTCGCGACGGCTCACCCTTTAATTTGTGACGCTTGTCGGGTCGCCATTATTAAGGTTTCGTCTTGGCCACGTTAGTCTTGCGACGGCGTCACCTTATGCTTGTGACGTCGTCCCCTTCCGTCTCGACGCCACCGATCAAATCTAGGCGTTCGAGATTTACGACGACCTACTCTTTTAAAGCCTGACACCGTCACTTGTAAATAATCAATTTGGCTACTGAGCTGTCACAAAAGTGATGCGACGGCGTCGCAGATAACACCTGACGCCGCCCCTTCGGGTTCCAAGCAGTAGCCTGATTCTTGACTTTGGCTATTTTCTTCGTATATTCGCGCCTTTTCATCCGAATAAGTGTCATTCCAGCATTTTGCCTTCAAGATACCTAAAAAGTGAAAAGGAACAATATTAAGTAATAACGGATACAAAAGTGATCAAATAAGGGCTTAAACGACCTCTCAAAAATGTACATTTTAAAACCTTATCAGATCTTCTAATGTTTTGTCGATAACAAAAGTAAAATCATTTTAACGAAACAAATAAAATACGTAAATGATTTGAGCCAATAGTTTACTAACACACTTACGCTTTCACATAAAACACTAAACAAGTAAAAGTTATTTTATGATTTAGTAATACATATGTACAACAACTAGTGTTTACATATTGGGCAAATATATACATAACTAGTATGTATTATAATGGGTAGAAGTTTAAGTATTTGATCCATTGACCAAATACTTTGAATGTAGTTGGT
Source organism: Chrysanthemum makinoi (assembly GCA_910596185.1). Taxonomy (NCBI): domain Eukaryota; kingdom Viridiplantae; phylum Streptophyta; class Magnoliopsida; order Asterales; family Asteraceae; genus Chrysanthemum; species Chrysanthemum makinoi. The sequence continues at coordinate 208,602,451 of OU343217.1, read as the reverse complement.
TAAAACCCAAGTCCATGATCCATACCCATGGAGCATAACCCATAACCCATTGCATGACATCGTGCATAAGTCATATATGGATATTATCCATGACCCATAGTTTTAATCCATGACCCATGGACTAGATGCATTGCATCTTGTAGATACATTGTATCTACTTGGATACCTATGGTCCAAAGTCTAAGACCCATGACCCATAACCCATGACCCATGACCCAAAACCCATGGGCAAAGGGGAGTGTCCCACGGATCTCTAGTAATACACTGGACGGATACCTCAAGTGAGGTATCCGTGGGATCCGTGGAACAGTAGCACATTTCTCTTAATAAATAGTGAGTCATTTCTTCATTATAACTCACCCCTTTCATATATATTTTCTCTTTGAGTTGTAAACTCTCTAACCACAGATCCAAGTGATCTTTGTATGTAGTTTTGTATTTGTGTGATTCTCTAGGTTCCTCTTAAAAGCGAGATCACCACATTTTGAAGTCGAGCAAGCTCAAGTCTATGATTTTCCAAGCTTCGTCATCATCAAGACTACTGAGGTTCTCTTGTTCTAAATAAACGCCACATCTTATCCCTTTTGTAGCCACACACACAAACCAATAAACCATACACTCAAACTCAACACCTTATCTTCTCCATTTTCTATCAAATTTCACCACGTTTTCTTCTTTCTTTTTCGTAATAATCGAATACAAAGACCACAACTAAGATCTTGCTAGGTTCAAGATCGATGATGTGTTTGTTGACCTTCTTTTACTTCGGAGGTGGCTGAATAATTTGCAAGGTTAAAAGGGAGTAAGACATGATCTCCAACTCTGATTGAGTAAGAGGTTTTACATCTTACCGCGTCTGAACCAACTAAAAAAAACAAACAACCCTCATGTCTGACCGCGTCGACTGTAAGAGTCGAAAGTGTCTCGCGTTTTGGCAAAAACAAACACACCCTAAGTTAATTGAAATGAGCTTTAAAAAATGAGTAGAGACTACTTAAATAAGTTTGAAAATATAATGGATGAACATGTAAAAGATTGAAGTATATGTGAATTTGATGTTTTTTTATGTTATACTTTGAACAAAGCTTTAGCTCTAACAAGGTCTCCAAACATGTTACTGATTTTAGTGTCATCAAGTATTTTGTGTAATTAAGATTATCTGAGACCAAAGTAATTTCATGTTAAGTTCTAATACAAGTTTTGAGGTGCGGAACGTACGGTTGTATAAATGAATTAACTTGATTTCATATACGATAAATGGCAAAGTTTGTGACAAAGATTCATCACTAGGACGTTACAACCATTCGATAAATATGTGACTGTTGTAAATAGTAACATAAAAACTGTCGCCACTAATTTAAATCATATCAAAAGTTGGTTACTTTGAACTAAAAAGTGTGATCACTCTTGAAAATGTGACTTTTCACTAAAATTCACTTTCTTTAGGCTGGACACAATCGTAGTGAAAATATCGGTTGGTCACCGAATTTTTCCTCCCTCGACCGATGTTAACATCGGTTACCATGGATGTGGACATCGGTCGCCACATCGGTCGTGGTGCTAAAAACCAAGACATCGGTTCAAATTTTGATCGAAATTAAACACACATATTTCATGCCATTTTTGACCGTTGGGATTTGAAACTAAAAAAAAATTGACCGTTTGGTCTTTGAAACTAAAAAAAAAATTAAACAATTTTACCACTCTATAAATACCAACTTCACCTCAAACACAATTCACCAGTCACTATTTCTCATCTATATTCATTTCAATCTAATTCTCATCCAAGTTCAAAATGTCAAAGAAAAATACCCCATCATCAAAAAACCGACGATCCCAACTACCACAAAATCAACCGAATATGAATTTCTCGCCGGAAAACAACTTCGAGTTAACCGGCATAACACCACAACAAAACCGGCCTATTCGCTGGTCCACAAAGTTTTGAATATCAATAACAACTAGCCCAACCAAATCAAAACCAAAACCCGCTTTTACGTAACCGCCTTTTGTCCCACCGCAACGTCCTTACACCGATTACCTAAAGAACCTAGTGGGTCGTCGTACCATCCAAACATGTACTTCATTTATCCTTCTCAACCGTATCAACCTTATTCCCGATTCGAAGTACTAATCTTGACATGAATTTGGAAGATTATTTGCCTGAGTATACGCACAAAACTACCAAAGTCAAGATGCTTCGATGGGCCAAGGTTCGGGTCACGGTTCGTACCATGATTCCATTCCCATTGAAGATTCTGATGATGAAAAAACCGCTTCCACTGAAGAAATGTCCCCCATCAAACCAAAGCAGCCATCAAGGCGTGCTTCAAAGGCCAATGACAAAGGCAAGAAGCCCGAAACAAGCAAGGGGAAAGTCAAGCCCGCTTGAGCCATGGACAGACGGCAGAGGTCGCGCTTTGTAAAGCTTGGGTTTATGTGTCGGAAAACTCGGAGAGAGGAAACGCCCTGAACCGCTTCCACTTTTTGGAGTTAGTGATAGACTACTTTAAAAAGGAAATCGGCTCAGACCGAACCTATGACTCTATCACTACCAAATGGAAGAATAGGATTCGTAATAGGGTTGGTAATTATTGTGCTATCATGGATAATATCAAGAATAACCATAGAAGTGGAGAATGATATAGACGACACTTCAAAAGCTCATAGAGAATACCGTATGACGTACGGTCATGATTTCACTTTAGAGGAGTGTTGGAACGTTTTAAAGGGTCATGATGCTTGGAATCGAGATGCCGGCTTTCCAAACGAATAGTCGGAAAAAAAGCAAAGGGTTCTACCACTACCTTTGGTTCTACCACTACCGGATTTCCAAACGAATAGTCATGATGCTTGGAAGTACACTAGAGAATCACGACAGGTAGGTCGTGACAAAGCAAGGAAGAAACCATCCTCCTCCTCTCGTGATGATGATGAACCATCAGAATCATTTGTAAAATCGTTGGCCAAAACTTTCTTCAAGAACAAGAAGCCGTCAAAAGGGGAGAAAGGTAAGAATAAGGATGGTTTAGAAGATGCTTGGATACGGTTGAGGGAAAAAGAGCTGGAGATGAAAAAAGAGAAACTTGAGCTCTTGAGGCTATCAAAACGGAGAAACGACATAATCTTCTACAACACCCCAATCGACCCAAATTTGACCGGACGACAACTAGAAGAATTGATGAAAGTCAGGGCAATAGTCAAGGCACGCCTTTATTTAGATTATTAGTTTAAGTATTGTAATGTTTTTTTAATTTCGTATTGTAATGTTTTTTTTTTATTTTAATGAATTTAAATTTAATGTTTAAAATGTTTGAATTAAAAAAAAAAAAAAAAACGTCGGTCATTGTGACACACGGTAAATTTTCACTCATAATTAAATAATAAATGGTAATTTATTATTACTAAACCTAGTCATTAAGCATGCATAAGCTTTGCATCGATCATTGAGTAGATAACTCTGCATACAAAGAGCCTATTGCATCACTTTTGCATTCATTTCATTATATGAATATTTCATTATTGTCTTATGATTTAATTGTAAGACGAGAGGTTATCTCATTTTCTCCGGTGACCGATTGCAAGGCGCCACACTATGATAAGGGCAAATAAAACAAATGACAAACTTCCATAATGAAAAATATTACAAAGATAATAATATTTCCGAAGCATATCTACAAAATATTACATTATACAAATTTCCAAACTTAACTCTTCAGTCACGACGTTAATATCACGGGACGCCAAAATACTTAATATACTTTCACTTAAATGAATGACTCTTATATATCTACAAGTGTATTAACATAAAATATATATTGTACATAAAACTTATGATATAAATAAAAACCTTCCTTATAAAAATTTGTATAACCTCTCATTTGTGTCATCTTCCCACACGACAAATCACAAAAGCAGTAAAAGATAGAAAGAAGTCTCCTTCTTCCCTAGGCCTGCACCTCCTGTAGGTCGAATCTCCCAAACAAGAAACCCAACATACTTCTTTCATCATCTCCAAGCCTCCCTTATCAAAACCATGAATCTTTTTGTCTCTCAAACCCACCCCTTTGAGGCATTGACTACCATTTGAATGGGTACAAAGTGCTTCAAGACAAAGCCACCAAGGAGAAGCATATATCACTATCAATCCACCTAGAGTCAAAGCTTAAGACTCCCTAGGTTGTAGGGGTTTTGATCAATTCGGCTACACACCAAGACACCAAGAAGAGAAAGAAGGTCAAGGCTTTCCCAAAACACTCCCTTTATCTCTAGTAGAGATGTGAAACGCCCAACTCAGTTTCCTCATCACTTGTACCAAAAATTAGGGTTTGTGAAACTTAGGGTTTTCAAAAATTGAATTGGGGTTTTTGCAATTGGGAGTGCATTTGAGCTAATTCAAGTTTTGTTTGGTCCGAAACCCACCGAAGCAACCTTCCTTCGCCCTTCACACGCCGCCGAGTTGAGGTTATAAAATCTTCCTTTGTTGTAATGTTTATGTGATGTCAAGTTTGGTAACTTGTATCAAAAAAATTCATTATATATTTGATCATGTTCATCTTATTTTAATTGTTGCTATGTCGAAATTAAGATGTCATTGGTTGATGTGTTTGAGTTTCGTCGAGGGTATGAACCAAGAAAAGAAGGGTTAAGTTTTATAAAAGATTTACTATTACCATTTAGTACTAAATCCGACAAACTAGTTTAGTTGTGTCACGTGTTCTAGAACTCAAAACTCAAGCGATCGAGAAATTGGCTAAACATTTGATCATGTTAATCATCTCATTCCTTGTTAGTACGATGGGCTTTGCCTCGACTGGGAACCCACTCGGGTACTCAAGGAATTCGTTAGTCAAAGTCATGTTGTTGTTTCATATAGATATACATTTCAAGCTAAAAGAGTCATCGGCTTGTCATTGTAAGTTGGTTCGAAAACTAATGATAAGTTAGACATCTTAATACTTGCTTTAAACCTAGACATAGGATTGTGTTTATGCACCTTTTCGGGTTTTCGAAAACTAAGAGTTGTTAGGATAATCAAGTGAAACAGGATTTAAATTAACTCGAGTATTGGAAGAGTAGGACCTTGATGTCTACTCGACCAACCTCTTTCGTCTAAAGTACGTCCAACAACATGGGTTATGTTGTGTCTTGGAGTGAGCCGAAAGCTCACTATGGTCACATTCGGTTGAGCCTTTTACTCGAGTAGAGTTCATCTCGAGTAGTGTGTGTCGTGTAACTGTGAGCAACCATGAGGTCCAGTCATGATCGAGCCAATGTTTGTATCAACCCGAAAATGTTTAACTACTTTCCCTTAGTGTCAAAATTAGTACACTAGTACTCATTCTTGGTTAGTATGGTGTTGCCAAAACTTGTATCAAAAACCCTCCTTGTACTACTTTGGGCGCACCAGTTAACACTCAACAAAATTCCCTACACCATCATTTAGCCAAAAACCCATTCCTCACATGTATTTCACTTCGGGCCTAGGCCCAATCCGGGTTCGCTACCACTATTAACATCGGGCCACAGCCCATGACAGTTTCGGGGTGTTCGTTTGATGGTTTAAACGGGTTCACAAAATATAACGTGAAACATAAACTAGAGATCAATTATAAAACCAAACTCGTAACCGCATAGTCTTCCTTCCATTTCGTACATATTGTCTTAACGTCAAAGTCTTAATCCAACGAAAAATGTGTAAAGGTTTGACATAAACAACAAGTGTTTTAAAACATGATTCACTTAATAATGTCTACGTCAACGTTAAACGTCAATATGTAAACAAATGAATGTCAAGTGAATTTCACATTAAGAACTATATATATTAAGAACAAATGATGATAAATAAATAAAGGCCACTATGTCATTTTATCATCTATTAAAATTTGAAAGTCTTCAAATTTAACTCAAGTATTTTCTAAATACAATTAGAAAATAAATCAATTATACGTAATCTTGACAATACCATTTTGTGTCAACTTAAATAAGTATATATACATTTATATACTTACTAGTGGAACCTTGTAATTATTTTTCAAATCAAACTTTGGATTTTAAAACCATTATAGTGTCAATATGAAGAAGTATATATATACACTGTGATACTTACTAGTAAAACCATATAATCATTTTACAAACTAAAGTTTAGTTTTATTTCAATTATAAAAGCCATTGAACTATTTTAAGTAAGTGATACTTAAAACAATGAACTAAAACATTGCCCTCCTTATCTAGGTCGTGTGGCTGCCGCTTCACAACATTTACTAAATCCCACTTTTGGATTGCACATTTGCTAAGGTGAGTTTCATAGCCCCTCTTTTTACTTGATAAATTGTTTTATACATTTTGGGGTGAGAAAATATGCAAAACCTTTTATGGACCTAAACTATTGCATGATTACTATTACGTGGTTTAGCCTAAGCTCTTATGTCCTTAGAAATTCCCCTTTTTCATGAACCGTCAGTTCCCCATTGGGAAGCGCGAATGTTATAAATAGATCTATTGAGGGTGACTCCTCCGTCTGGTTTACGCTTAGGCCAAGGCGAACGTATACCATGTCGAAATCGAGTGTTGAGGACAAGACACTCGCATTGGCATATATATTGTATGATATCTTTTAGCATACGAAGCGTCGTAGTATCGTTGCATGAACTTAGATCTAACGTAATAGACATTCATCCATATATCATTATATTCGTTGTAATGATTATATGACTTTGATTATGGTCCAAACTTACTATTTTAACTTAAACCTATGAACTCACCAGCTTTTAGCTGACCTTTTTAGCATATTTTCTCAGGTGCTTAATTTGTGATCATGGATGCAAGACAAGAGGCGGGTAAATGGTCGTAGTAATATCTAAAAAAGTGTTTTTACACATAACGATGTTTTTAAATTGGGACCACTGAACTTATGGGAATGGGATGTGCCCATTTTATCTAAACAATGTTGTAAGATAATGCTTTAAAACTATTTTATGAAATTAAAACGGAGTATGTATTCCGTTCTTTATTACTTGTGTTGTGATTCCGATTTGTAACATTCCCTTAACACGTATGCTTCCAAAACAAATTTGGGGTTGTGACAGCATCGAGCCTAAGTTATAGAAAACTAGGTACATATAAACCCTAAACTATAACTACTTTTTACAAAAACATCATACTATATCGTCGGTTGCGCTTGTCTTACTTGCCATTTTACTTAGAGTTCATTTAAATAGGATTGCATGTTTTATTTCCTATTTACTAGTGCACTATTTCATATCCATCATGAGTATTTTTGTTTTCACATACTTACACATATGCACCGTCTTGTCACGACCATGCCTCACCAACCTTTCATCACGATGTTCGGAGAACATCCTACTTGCTCACTCACCTACCATCCATCACTTACACACATGGCCACCGATCCGCACATCAGGCCACACTAGCCATTACCATCAGCATTCGCTCCATCTCAGACGACTCACCACCACTCCATCGCTTTATTGACACGCAGGCGAAAACCCCGCATGATCGTGAGAGTACCGGATATCGAGCGGTATTCATTCATGCCTGCACTAGCTCGATGACCCAGCCGCTGCCTACGGGTCCTTCCACTACTTGAGTCATCGACACCATCATCCATCTGAGTCACCACCCCACCGGAGACTCAGAGGCTACCTGATTCCTACTCGAGGAAGACCCGGAAGAATCCGGAGGAGGAGCTACCGAGCCTACGATTGAGAGTGTTCTGACATGTTAGCACAACAAAGCAGATATGGATACACTGTCGGAGATTGTCCAGAGTATTCGAGATAGGACAGAGTTCCGGGATGGCTCGAGGTTGAGCGAGAACATGGACATTGATGCACCGGTTGGGTTAGACAGAGAGCCGCTTCCAGCATGGAGGAGAGAGTGATGAGGTTGCTTGGAGGGATATTTTGTTTGATTCAGCCTTCACTACACATATCGCGAGCCCGAGCTACGGTCCATGATCACCTTCATTCATACCATCTACATCGACATGGAGCCTTGCTGCCACCACTAGACGACTTGAGAGACGATTGAGGTACGCACCGAGTGAGGCATAGCATGTGCGGACCTATCGGGATCTCCGGATGATGAGCCTGACTCTCACGAGAGTATTTATTCGTTGGATTCTCATGAGACCTTGCTAGGGGTCCATCATCCGGTTGGAGACGTCACCAACACGCTTGCAGGCTTACGGCACAGGTTGAGGGTCTAGACCGCACTACGATGTGTTGTTTGAGAGTATGGAGCTAGAGAGGAATGAGAGGATCCTGGGTTACTGTGTTTGAGGCTCAGGTTGATATGGTTAGAGATCCGATGCAGCATTCGCGGCGTTAGACATAGGTCGCCGGATGCACCCACTTGAGGAGCTAGAGCATCCAGTGGATTGCTAGAGATATGCAAGAGCGAATGGCAGAGGACTACGTGTTTGGAGTCCATGCTAGCAGCCAAATGAGGCGTATCGCGAGTTTAGAGGCTACGCTGCGAGAGTTGGTTGCTAGCATTGAGCGACGTGGCGCACATCCTTAGATCTTATTACATGATGTATCACACTAAACTGGATTATAACAGTTAGTGTTAGTTATGACTCTTGTACTTCAGGTTTGTATTTGATCAGGTTGTATTTCAGTTTGTATTCACTAGTATTTCATTTTGTACTTTAGGAACCTTGTAAACCAAATTCTATCTATGTCAAGCTTATTTTCCTATCCAATTGCCCTTTCTTTCATAGATTGCTCATATGATCTATCTGCGATATTTACACTATTACCTGGCACTTACCTTGTTTAAAAGGTTCTATATCTCATCGCCTTCTGCGGAAATGCCGCCAGCGAAGATCAAACCGTACCAACCATGGTGGAGCTTCCAATGCTCCTATTCCAGTGAGGGTTACTCGCAACCGAGCTGCAAACACTCCTATTCCAAACAGAGTCACACACGATGGGATGCCAAGCCACTACTCATGCTAGGGCTACTCCAAATCAACCTACCATGAATCAAGCTATGATAGACCAACTGGTCAATGAGCGAGTGAACGCCGCTTTGGCTGCAGCAAACCACTCGCTTCATCGATGGAACTCGAGACCATCCACCCACCCCGCACTTGTACCTATCAGATTTTCGTAAGACCATGACTGGAGGCTTTAGTGGAACCGCGAGCTTTGTCGGTCGACTAGATGGATCGAGAAGCTCGAGATCGTTCGAATCTGTAATTGTGAAGAAGAGGCTAAGGTTAAGTATGCATCGTTCACTTTCACCGATGCTGCTTGACACAGTGGAACAATTTTCTGAAATCTGCAAGTATCGATGTTGCCTATGCCATGCCATGGGAAAGCTTCAAGGAAATGGTGCTTCAAAATACTGCCTCGTAATAAGATCAAGAAACTGGAGCATGAGTTTTGGAACCTCAAAGTTCAAGGCACAAACATGGTCGCTATAACCAGCGTTTTCAAGAACTAGCCTTGCTGTGCCCTGAAATGGTCCAAACTGAGACCCGATTGTCGGAGAGGTACATCGGGGGACTACCTCCATCCATCAAGGGAAATGTCACTACCTCTAAGGCTACTGATCTTCACGAAACCATCGAAGTAGCCAACAAACTCATGGACCAAGTTATTGAGGACTCCATGGACAAGGTGGTTGACAATAAGAGGAAATGGGACGACCACTCTCGAAGCTACAACAACAATGGGTATCGTAGCAACAACAGTGGAAACAACAGCAACAATCAAAACAAGAGGCAAAATGTTGCTAGAGCATATGCAGCTGGGATTGGAGAAAGGAAACCGTAGCGGGACTTCACCACTGTGTAACCATGCACATGCATCATTGGGGCAGTGTAAGTAAGTGCCGTAACTGTAGTAAAATCGGACACTTGACCGAAACTCAGAGGTCCAAGTCATTGGCGACGGTTCAAACAGCACCAACTCAGGACCCAAAAGCTGCTATAACTTGCTTTGGTTGTGGTGAGAAAGGGCATTATAAAATGAATGCCGAAAGACGGAACCCGGGCAATGGAGGAAATCAGGAATCCGAGAAATCCAGGAAGCCATGGAAATGGCAGGATTCAGGGAAATGTTGGACAACCGAAAACAGGGAAATGGCGAAGGAGCTCGTGGAAGAGTTTATGCTGTGACCAAAGTGGAATCTCATGAAGACCGAATGTTGTGCACTGCACGCCTTATAAATAACCGTTATGCATCCATGTTGTTTGATACGGGAGCCAATAGGAGTTTTGTTTCTAATGCATTTAGTCCATTACTCGATATTGCCCCAACTGCATTAGGAAATGCATACAATGTGGAACTAGCTAATGGTAACGTAGAAAGAGTAGATACCATCATAAGAGGTTGCACCCTGAATCTGTTAAACCACCCATTCAATATCGACTTGATACCAGTAGAATTGGGTAGTTTCGATGTCATCATCGGGATGGATTGGTTATCAAAATACCATGCTGCCATCATTTGTGACGAGAAGCTCATCCAAGTACCTTACGGAGATGAAGTCCTAACTGTAGAAGGAGACATAAGTGATAGAAGAAACGCGTCAAGACTGCATGTCAATTCCTGTACCAAGGTGTTGAGTTGTATCGAGGAAGGATGTCACATCTTCCTAGCACAAATCACCGGAAAAGACGAAAAAGAAACGGAAGAAAAACGTCTGGAGGACGTGCCAATAGTGAGAGAATTTCCTGAGGTTTTTCCTGAAGACTTGCCAGGATTTCCGCCAACCCGACAGGTTGAATTTCAAATCGATTTAGTGTCTGGTGCCGCACCAGTGGCAAGAGCACCTTATCGATTAGCTCCAATGGAACTCCAGGAGTTATCAAACCAGTTGTCGGAACTTGCAGAAAAAGGGTTCATTAGACCGAGCTCATCACCATGGGGAGCACCAGTCCTATTCGTCAAGAAGAAGGACGGAACCTTCAGAATGTGCATCGACTATCGTGAGTTGAATAAACTAACCATTAAGAACCGTTACCCACTTCCGAGGATCGATGATTTATTCGATCAACTTCAAGGTTCGAGCGTCTATTCAAAAATTGACTTAAGGTCCGGATACCAGCAACTAAGAGTTCGGGAAGAAGATATTCCCAAGACCGCCTTCAGAACTCGTTACGGACATTACGAGTTCCAAGTCATGCCTTTTGGGTTGACCAACGCACCAGCTGTGTTCATGGACCTCATGAATCGAGTGTGTAAACCCTACCTGGACAAATTTGTGATCGTTTTCATTGACGACATCCTAATTTATTCCAAGAGCGTGAAGAAACACGAGGAACATCTTAGATTAATCCTGGAATTGCTAAATAATGAGGAGTTGTATGCTAAGTTCTCGAAGTGTGAGTTTTGGATATCGACTGTACAATTTCTAGGTCATGTAATTGACAGCCAGGGTATTCATGTAGATCCCGCTAAGATCGAGTCAATAAAGGATTGGGCGACACCCACAACTCCTACTGAAATACGCCAATTCTTAGGACTCGCTGGGTACTACAGAATATTTATTGAATGTTTCTCAAAGATCGCCAAATCTTTAACCAAACTAACCCAGAAAAACACCAAGTTGACTGGGGAGAAAGAAGAAGCTTTTAACTCCTTAAGGAAAAGTTGTCTAGTGCACCTATCTTGGCCCTACCCGAGGGTAGTGAAGACTTTGTCGTTTATTGCGATTCTTCACACAAGGGGCTAGGAGCGGTGTTAATGCAAAGAGAAGGTGATAGCATACCTCTCGCCCATTGAAAACCCACGAGAAAAATTACACAACGCACGGCCTGGAATTAGGATCTGTTGTGTTCGCACTCAGAATTTGGAGACATTATTTGTATGGCACGAAGTGTGTCGTATACACCGATCACAAAAACCTACAACACATTTTAGATCAGAAAGAACTGAACATGAGACAACGCCGATAGTTGGAATTGCTAAGTGACTACGACTGCGAGATTCGTTACCATCCGGGTAAAGCAAATGTAGTTGTCGATGCTCTCAGTAGAAAAGAGCGACCAAAACCTCTTAGAGTCAAATCTTTGGGTATGACGATCAGTTCACCTCTTCCATCCAAGATTCTTGAGGCTCAATTAGAAGCACTCAAAGAAGAGAATCGTCCAAATGAGAACCTTTACGGAATGCCAGAAAGTGAAAATGGATTCGTAAAAAGGTCGGATGGAACCCTGTGTTTTAAGGAACGAAGTTGGATTCCACGTTACGGAGGAATTCGCGATATCATTATGCACGAATCCCATAAATCTAAATACTCCATACACCCATGATCCGACAAGATGTATCTCGACGAACAAATTGTACGGTGGCCAAACATGAAAAGCGACATTGCAACATATGTCACCAGGTTTAACCTGCTCAAAAGTCAAAGCTGAACATCAGAGACCCTCAGGTCTGCTAGTACAACCCGAAATTCCAGAATGGAAATGGGAACGTATAACAATGGACTTTATCACCAAGCTACCAAAAACCTCTAATGGTTACGACACTATTTGGGTAATAGTTGACCGTCTCACCAAGTCAGCACATTTCCTACCAATGAAAGAAAGCGACGGAATGGACAAACTTGCACGACTATACCTGAAGGAAATCATCGCACGTCATGGTGTACCCATCTCCATCATCTCGGACAGAGATAGCCGTTTCACCTCAAATTTCTGGAAGTCACTCCAAGATGCTTTAGGATCTAACCTTGACATGAGCACCGCTTACCATCCTCAGACAGATGGACAAAGCAAGAGAACCATTCAAACTCTGGAGGATATGCTAAGAGCATGTGTGATAGATTTTGGAAATGGCTGGGATAAGCACTTGTCATTAGCCGAGTTTTCTTACAACAACAGCTATCACACAAGCATCAAAGCTGCACCATATGAAACACTCTACGGTCGAAAGTGCATCACCCGTGTTGGGCCAGTCGGAGAAAGTCAACTTCTGGTCCGAATTAATTCAAGAAACTACTGAGAAGATTGTACAAATCAAAACCGACCAAGCAGCGACTCGTGACCGTCAAAAGAGTTACGCGGACAGAAGAAGGAAACCACTTGAGTTTCAAGTGGGAGATAAAGTTATGCTAAAAGTTGCGCCATGGAAAGGCGTAATCCGTTTCGGAAAACGTGGAAAGCTAAACCCTCGAAACTCTTGTTATTCCCTTGGAAGAGATCCAAGTTGACGAAAGATTGAATTTCGTCGAGGAACCCATTGAGATTATGGATAGAGAGATCAAACGGCTTAAGCAAAGCCGCATTCCTATCGTCAAAGTCCGTTGGAACTCTCAAAGAGGTCAGAATACACGCTGAACGTGAAGACGAATTCAAGCGTAAATACCCACATCTTTTCTCAACTACAGCAAGTAACTCTAACTGAAAACCGAGGATGGTTTTCCTTCTAAGGCGGGGAGGATGTGACACACGGTAAATTTTCACTCATAATTAAATAATAAATGGTAATTTATTATTACTAAACCTAGTCATTAAGCATGCATAAGCTTTGCCTGATCATTTGAGTAGATAACTCGCATACAGTAGCTTATTGCATCACTTTTGCATTCATTTCATTATATGAATATTTCATTATTGTCTTATGATTTAATTGTAAGACGAGAGGTTATCTCGTTTTCCCCAGTGACCGATACTGCACGCGTACTGACACTATGATAAGGGCAAATAAAACAAATGACAAACTTCCATAATGAAAAATATTACAAAGATAATAATATGTCCGAAGCATATCTACAAGATATTACATTATACAAATTTCCAAACTTAACTCTTCAGTCACGGCGTTAATATCACGACGCCAAATACTTAATATACTTTCAATTAAATGAATGACTCTTATATATCTACAAGTGTATTAACATAAAATATATATTGTACATAAACTTATGATATAAGTAAAAACCTTCCTTATAAAAATTTGTATAACCTCTCATTTGTGTCATCTTCCCACACGACAAATCACAAAAGCAGTAAAAGATAGAAAGAAGTCTCCTTCTTCCCTAGGTCTGCACCTCCTGTAGGTCGAATCTCCCAAACAAGAAACCCAACATACTTCTTTCATCATCTCCAAGCCTCCCTTATCAAAACCATGAATCTTTTTGTCTCTCAAACCCACCCCTTTGAGGCGTTGACTACCATTCGAATGGGTACAAAGTGCTTCAAGACAAAGCCACCAAGGAGAAGCATATATCACTGTCAATCCACCTAGAGTCAAAGCTCAAGACTCCCTAGGTTGTAGGGGTTTTGATCAATTCGGCTACACACCAAGACACTAAGAAGAGAAAGAAGGTCAAGGCTTTCCCAAAACACTCCCTTTATCTCTAGTAGAGATGTGAAATGCCCCAACTCAGTTTCCTCATCACTTGTACCAAAAATTAGGGTTTGTGAAACTTAGGGTTTTCAAAAATTGAATTGGGGGTTTTGCAATTGGGAGTGCATTTGAGCTAATTCAAGTTTCGTTTTGTCCGAAACCCACGAAGCAACCTTCGTCCTTCACACGTCGCTTTCGAGTTGAGGTTATAAAATCTTCCTTTGTTGTAATGTTTATGTGATGTCAAGTTTGGTAACTTGTATCAAAAAAATTCATTATATATTTGATCATGTTCATCTTATTTTAATTGTTGCTATGTCGAAATTAAGATGTCATTGGTTGATGTGTTTGAGTTTTCTGTCGAGGAGTATGAACCAAGAAAAGTAGAAGAGTTAAGTTTTATAAAAAGATTTACTATTACCATTTAGTACTAAATCTGAAAAACTAGTTTAGTTGTGTCAGTCGTGTCTAGAACTCAAAACTTGCGTATCGAGAAATTGGCTAAACATTTGATCATGTTAATCATCTCATTCCTTGTTAGTACGATGGGCTTTGCCTCGACTGGGAACCCACTCGGGTACTCAAGGAATTCGTTAGTCAAAGTCATGTTGTTGTTTCATATAGATATAAATTTCAAGCTAAAAGAGTCATCGCCTTGTCATTGTAAGTTGGTTCGAAAACTAATGATAAGTTAGGCATCTTAATACTTGCTTTAAACCTAGACATAGGATTGTGTTTATGCACCCGGTTTTTTAAAAACTAAGAGTGTTAGGATAATCAAGTGAAACAGGATTTAAATTAACTCGAGTATTGGAAGAGTAGGACCTTGATGTCTACTCGATCAACCTCTTTCGTCTAAAGTACGTCCAACAACATGGGTTATGTTGTGTCTTGGAGTGAGCCGAAAGCACATTATGGTCACATTCGGTTGAGCCTTTTACTCGAGTAGAGTTCATCTGAGTAGTGTGTCGTGTAACTGTGAGCAACCATGAGGTCTGAGTCATGATCGAGCCACGTTTGTATCAACCCGAAAATGTTTAACTACTTTCCCTTAGTGTCAAAATTAGTACACTAGTACTCATTCTTGGTTAGTATGGTGTTGCCAAAACTTGTATCAAAACCCTCCTCAGACTACTTTGCGCGCCGATTAACACTCCAACAAAAATTCCCTACACCATCATTTAGCCAAAAACCCATTCCTCACATGTATTTCACTTCGAGCCTAGGCCCAATTCGGGTTCCCTACCACTATTAACATCGGGCCACGCACTTCATGATGTTTCGGGTGTTCGTTTGATGGTTTAAACGGGTTCACAAAATATAACGTGAAACATAAACTAGAGATCAATTATAAAACCAAACTCGTAACCGCATAGTCTTCCTTCCATTTCGTACATATTGTCTTAACGTCAAAAATCTTAATCCAACGAAAAATGTGTAAAGGTTTGACATAAACAACAAGTGTTTTAAAACATGATTCACTTAATAATGTCTACGTCAACGTTTAACGTCAATATGTAAACAAATGAATGTCAAGTGAATTTCACATTAAGAACTATATATATTAAGAACAAATGATGATAAATAAATAAAGGCCACTATGTCATTTTATCATATATTAAAATTTGAAAGTCTTCAAATTTAACTCAAGTATTTTCTAAATACAATTAGAAAATAAATCAATTATACGTAATCTTGACAATACCATTTTGTGTCAACTTAAATAAGTATATATACATTTATATACTTACTAGTGGAACCTTGTAATTATTTTTCAAATCAAACTTTGGATTTTAAAACCATTATAGTGTCAACATGAAGAAGTATATATATACACTCGTATACTTACTAGTAAAACCATA
Source organism: Chrysanthemum makinoi (assembly GCA_910596185.1). Taxonomy (NCBI): domain Eukaryota; kingdom Viridiplantae; phylum Streptophyta; class Magnoliopsida; order Asterales; family Asteraceae; genus Chrysanthemum; species Chrysanthemum makinoi. The sequence goes on along the minus strand of OU343217.1, from coordinate 208,586,259 downwards.
TAATCATTTTACAAACTAAATTTTAGTTTTATTTCAATTATAAAAGCCATTGAACTATTTTAAGTAAGTGATACTTAAAACAATAAACTAAAACAGTGCCCTCCTTATCTAGTGTCACGCTGTCATAAGCCACCAATCACTAAATCCCACTTTGGAAGCCATTTGCTAGCCATACCTTGCTCTATAAATTGTTTTATATATTTTGGGGTGAGAAAATATGCAAAACCTTTTTATGGACCTAAACTATTGCATGATTACTATTACGTGGTTTAGCCTAAGCCCTTATGTCCCTAGAAATGCCCCTTTTTCATGAACCGTCAGCTCCCCATTGGGAAGCGCGAATGTTATAAATAGATCTATTGAGGGTGACTTCTTCGTTCGGTTGGCCACGCTTAGGCCAAGGCGAAACGTATACCATGTCGAAATCGAGTGTTGAGGGACAAAACACTCGCATTGGGCCTATATATTTTATGTTATCTTTTAGCATACAGAACTGTCGTAGTATCGGTTGCATGAACTTAGAGCTAACGTAATAGACATTCATCCATATATCATTATATTCGTTGTAATGATTATATGACTTTGATTATGGTCCAAACTTACTATTTTAACTTAAACCTATGAACTCACCAGCATTTAGCTGACCTTTTTAGCATATTTTCTCTGGTGCTTAATTTGTGATCATGGATGCAAGACAAGAGGCGGGTAAATGGTCGTAGTAATATTTAAAGAAGTGTTTTTACACATAACGATGTTTTTAAATTGGGACCACCGAACTTATGGGAATGGGATGTGCCCATTTTATCTAAACAATGTTGTAAGATAATGCTTTAAAACTATTTTATGAAATTAAAACGGAGTATGTATTCCGTTCTTTATTACTTGTGTTGTGATCTCCGATTTCGAACATTCCCTTAACACGTATGCTTCATTAAAAATTTGGATGGTGCCATCACATCAGGGTATCTGGTCATGTCTAATTTAGCAGTAGAGTTCGACATGTAAGACTTAAGGACCTGGTCATGTCTGGTCACGATTGTGACAAGCCTTACTATAAACACATGCGACCACATATAAAAAAAATTGGGGTAATTCCCAAAAGAGGACAAAAAGGTTCATAGTGATCACTTTAAGGTACAAAAATAAACTCTCTTCCCAAATTGGTCATGTGCAAATATGCGAATGTGCGATTCCACTGAAATGTTGACACGTGTCAGACAATAAGTATTAACTTTCAATTGGCAAAGATGTCACTATCACCTTGTTTGACTTATTTATACAAATGTGTGAACGTGTTAATTCGCGAATGTGCGATTTGAACATAACTTTATTGGGAAAGACCACATGTAAGGAATAAAATCTTACTTTTATGGTACAAAATCTTTATTAAAATTTTAAAATAATTATTTAAAATATTTTAAATAAATAAATATTTATTTAAATTATAATAATTTAAATAAATATTTTAAAGAATTATTTTAAATAAATAATTATTTATTTAAATTATAATAATTTAAATAAATATTTATTTATTTAAAATATTTTAAATAAATATTTTAAATAAATATTTTAAAGAATTAATAAATAAATATTTATTTATTTAAATATTTTAAATAAATATTTAAAATATTTATTTAAATTATTATAATTTAAATAATTTTTTTTTTAAAATTATTATAATTTAAATAAATATTTATTTATTTAAAATATTTAAAATATTTATTTAAATTATTATAATTTAAAAAAATATTTTTAAGTTCACAACCAATTGCATGTCTCCATGTAAACTAAATAAGTTCACAGCTTGAAAGGAAGAAGCCCATTTTGAACTCCATCATCATCTGACTTTGAAACAAGATATACAATTGATGAAAAAATTGATATGCATCTAAATTTTCAGATAATGATCTATACATGGATCATGGATGCATGATGCCAATGTATACCAACAGCTTAAATTGGCATCCAACTTTCCCTAGAGTGACCAAGTCGGGATCGGATAATGGCCAAACATTAAATACATAAAAATCTAAAAGTTTAAAGTAAGCACTTCATGTCCAAAATGTGAGAGGTAATTAATTTGCTGATCATCCAGGGCAAGGAAGGAAGGAAAGGCTATATATGATCACAATATATATGCTAATGCGATTACTGTAACATGGTTAAGGATATGCGCTCTCACACATGGTGTTTTATCCTATTTGACACTTGAACAACTCACAGGTTTGATGGATGAGTCACAGTTTAGAAAAAATGATAATAATAATAATAAGGGGCAATTGCATATATACCCACTAAAACTTGCATATTTGCATATTTCCTCAAAACATGCATAAACACCATTGTACATTAAGCATTAAAAACTTGTATTTTGGGAAAATATGCAAATATACAAGTTTTAGTGGTTATATATGCAATTCCCCCTAATAATAATATGAAGTTAATGGCGACATTAAACATTCAAAACCCCACTGAGTTTAATCTAATGAATATTTATTTATTTAAAATATTTTAAATAAATATTTTAAAATATTTATTTAAACATTTATTTAAAATAATTCTTTAAAATATTTATATAAATTATTATAATTTAAATAAATATTTATTTATTTAAAATATTTTAAAGAATTAATAAAGATTTTGTACCATATAAGTAAGATTTTATTCCTTATAAGTCTTTTCCCATAAAGTTATGTTCAAATCCCACATTCGCACATTCACCGTTCGCACATTTGTATATAAAAGTCAAACAAGACATTGATAGTGATTGTACTTGCCAATTATTGAAAAGTGTACTTATTGTCCGGACACGTGTCAATATTTTAAGTAATTCCATTACTCAAGTACAATTTGGACGAATTCGTATAGTTTATTTATTCTCAAAGTGATCACTATGGACCTTTTGTCCCCTTTGAGAATTACCGTTGGAATTATATAACAGACTAATCATAAATATAAACAATAAACATCAAAGTAAGTGTCAAGATATGAATATATATATATAATGAATAATTAATTAAATAAAGAATAAAATATGCGTACTTTCTTGATTCTAAGCGAACAAGAATCAAATCCACAAAACTAGCAATTGGATGAACCCTAATCGTGGTTTATAGGATTATGAAATTACCCCTTACTGATTTTGTAATTCAATCCAAGATACAATCAATAGTGTGATTGTACCACGTTCTTGTACACACGCACTATAACAAATTAAAGTAATGTTAGTTTTAATTAAACAAAATAACTTTGTTTTGGAAAAGAAGTGGATCGACACCCATAAGGGTTGTACGATCGGATTATGCAAAAACACACACAAAACTATTTAGGTTTTAGCATAATGAGTACAAGAGATGCAAAATCAAGACCCTAAGCCTTGTATATATACCCAACTAATTGGTGAACAAGTTTGTCTTTGTTTCCTTTTTCCTTGGCCGATCGGTTAGTGTATCCCAAGGATTCCGAAACTTCCAAACTTTGCATTCTAGTCCTTTTCCAAATACCTTTAATGCCCGTTAGTCCATTACATTAATTACTTAACGTCCGTTATGTTATTTCATTTAATTAATAAATAAATATAACATTTAACATTTATTTATTAACTTTAATTTCATAATAAAGTGCAAGTAATCCCGTGTCTCGAGTTTGATCCTAACTCACGTCTACTAATTTATATCCATAAAACCAACAAATTTTAACTTGGATATATCTTGTCAACCCTATGAGGGGCCTACAAGAAGATAAAACTCCAAATAAATTTAAAGGAACAAATTCTATCTTGACTACGAGAATAACCCACGAACTTTGCAACACTTCTGGAAACAACCCTTATGACTACCAGTACGATAAGCGTTAAGTTGTTCCATAAAAGTGCACTACATTCATGACACTTATCTGGTATCTCAAGTCTGAGGATAACTATTCATAATTTACTTATAACAATATCCACAAAGTAAATTATGTAGTTGGATAAGTCCTATATTCAATTCATTGAATATCATCTGAAATTGGTATGCATTCTCATCAATATACTTTCAAGTATATTCTACCATATCTCTCAGATTGTCTTAGTTAAATGATACTCCCATATCATTAATTGACAACGGACTATTTAAAATAAATAAATTTATTCACGGATTAAACATGCAAATATAGGATACAATATATTATGAAATCAAACATACCAAGTACTTGATTTATTATAACAATTGTTTAACATCCCTTATCCAAATACCAAATAGATCAATGTATGAAAATTCCATTTAATTATGCTCAAGTAATGACAATCATACTTGTTGACAATGCATAAATCAACCAACTTGATCTATCATAATTTTGAGAATACTTATTTCAAGAATTCAATTAGTGGAGTCCTTGTATGTGTGCATTCAACAATCCACATAATAATTCATAAAGTGTGTGACATCCTCTATCACAAATTTATGACAATTTTAACTTTCAAACATTTTAAAGTTTAAAGTATTCTTATTCTTTTAATGTATAATGCAATCGCGGTCAGTAGCACAACTAGTTCACATGGCCATTAATAAGGATGAAATCCTACCATGACTAGTATTGAGTGTCATCTCAATTAAACCAGATCATTGTATGCAAATAACAATATGCTCATTAAAACTCCGTAAACTTTAATATCTTATTGTGTAATGTTTGATGTCTTCCAAACCTTCAAGTTTGAAGCTGATGACAATTTGCACAACATTTGACATATTGTTCATCCATAGAATCTAGGAGCAATTCCAGGCTGAGGATGTAATTCTATTAGAATATTCATTACACAAGTTATCTAATAACTTTTAGTTAGATATCAATGTTGTCAAATCATTTATCATTCAATAATGATACAACAATTTTAATATACACAACATGATGTACATAATGAATCTACATGTCAAACTTAGAATTCATTCATGTTCTATCTTGTCAAAAGATATTTATCCATTTCCCAAATGATATATCATGTTTTATTAGAATCATTTATTTTATTGACATGTTTATAATAATAAACATATATTCCAAGGTTGTATGTTTTAATTCTTAAATCTTACAAATGAAGTTTCATTCCAATCTAAGACTTAACATTTAGCTTACAAGGAATGTTACTTCCTACATGTTATACAACATATAAGATTTAAAACCTTAACATAATACTTCCACCTAGCTTTTAGAATACTTAAAATTTACTATCTTATTTCAATTATAAATCAAAACTAGGATTTAATAATTAAACATAAGAATAATTTCATAGATGCATGCATTTATTCATTCATGAATTATTGCACTTCGTACACTTCCAAAGATTATATGAATTCAAAAACATTTCAATTACTTACCGTCCTCGCTCAAGTAATTTCTCAAGAAAGAGTTTTGATATTCCATTGTCATATTTCATATTCATGAAAACAAGTATGACCATTATTATCTTTATATATTTAATATGTCTAGAAAAGAATATTCAATCACAATTAATTGCTTAAGTATGATTAATAATCTTGTCATAAGATATGCATTAAATATGTGTACAATATTGTCCATATGATTTCTACATAGAAATTCAAACTACTAGGATTTTTCATCTCTTTGAAGAAACTCATTTCCATTCTCTAGTCTAACTATTAAGATAAACCAAATTTCCAAAATTGATTATCTTTATGGACAAAATCTTTAACATTCATAGTATGAGTAATTTACCCAATTCAATATTTGGTAATCCATCATAATGATTACAGGTTTACTATAACTCTGTAACTCATATTTCTTCTCAGCATATAAATCAAATATCTGAGATATCCTTGCAGATCTATGAATGAAAAATTCATCATCATCTTGAGGTCTATTATTTACATGTCTAACCTCATCATGATATTTACTAGTGTGTTTTAGAAGATTATGTATCTTGTAATTTTTATCTTTCAAGATTAAAAACTCCCACTTTCCTTTTATAATATATATACTATATATACCAATTCTACATTGTTCTCCTACATTACAATACACATTGATAATTCCTGCCTTTGTTAATAACCTATTCAATTTTAATCTTCAATTTTAAAAGTTAATGTGATTCATCACATTCCATAATGAAATGGTGTTTTAACAATCTTCTAGGTTGGAGTCATATTGAGTATATTCAATCCATACTCAATTTCTAACCTTGTTACTTTTAAGAAGAAGTTATGGGTTATCTTGGATCAAACAAATCAAATATACTTTGATTCTCCCTAACTGAACATACCAAACTTGTAGTATTCATTAGAATTTTAATATTGTAAGACAATCTAACAATATATAAGATAAACATATTCCTTTTCAAACACCTATTTACCAACTAAATTAACTTAATGGTATAATAGACTTTTCAAGCCAATTGCATGCTTTATAACACAAGTACTTTTGACCAAGATCACTTCATATCTATGTCTCATCAAAAATATAAGCATTATAATCCCATTATCGTTATAAATCATTGATCAACTCAATGACTTCTTGTATATATGTCTAATTAAAAACATAATAAGTTAACGTCTTACTTTATTATAAGTCTTAAAAGACTTTATGTTTATGTCTTTACAATGAATCATAAACATGTTAAACTAAAGTAATTATGAACACAACTCTTGGTTTCAATAGTAATTTCAAGTTAATTTATTTACTTCACATTAATGTTGGACTACATTATTTTTCATTTATGTCATTCCAAAATACATAAATAAACAAATTGAAGTAGGATTATATTACTTCATTTAATTTTATGTCATTCTAATAATACATAAATATTTAATTTGAAGTAGTCTTATATATCATTTTGACACATGTTCTAAATACTTGTCTAATTTAAAAACTGTAAATATGTCCATGCAAGGTCTGACTTCACATAGAGATTTACTTTGTTATTGCAATCTCGCCAAGTTTTGACATGACGTAAATTACAACACCAAGTGTTTCTTGAATTAGATATGTACAAGTTATATTAGAATATTGGTCTCTTACCTTGCACTCAAGAGAATCCTTTAAATCATATACCTATATGTTTGTACCTTGCACATATAATTTCTCCCACTTGTGCATGGAACAACATGATGTAAATAACCACGACATATGTTTGTGTATGTGACTAATATGATTGTGTCATTGATATTAGCATAACTAGTAGATGTAGAACAACTTCATTGTCTAATAAGGAAACGTACATGACCATCCTTGAAAAATAAGTGTCTACCATTGGAAAGTAATTATCTTAAGACATTCTAGAGATAATGGGTTTACTACCAAGATGACAAAGCTTGTAACTCCTTGAATAAAGAGATCATTAATTCCTATTCCTTAATAAGAACACAACACTCCCCTTTGGATTTGACAACATTGTAAGTGTTGCATTAACTTGTATGAAAGAAAATAGCGTTCTATTTCCCTACACCTTTGAGAAAGTCCATACATAACAATTACTTATGTACTAAAATAGTGTATTCTACTATGTAGATGATGAATTTTATCCATCAATGCTATTAACTTGAAAAATTGGGCATGCAATTTCTTTCTTAATAGTTCTACTATTCTAACAATTGTAAGTAGTACTTTTAAATGGTCAAAACAAAACAACTAGATAAAATATACTAGTTTATCTTTTACCAATTTTGTAGTAAATTAGTCTAGCTTCTAATTTAATAACTCAGAAAATATGCAATTTTCTTAACTATTAAAAAATCCTTACGAGTTATGAATTTAGAATTTAGACAATTCTAACTGTCCTATCATACCTTTCTTCATTCATGAAAAGGAATAGGATTGAATCTCACTCTTTCTTAGAAAAGAGGAACAGGTTTATTCTTTTAGTAAAGTTGACTCTACCAAAAACCCTTACAGGTGTAGATCAATTTACCAATACAGGAATAACCTATGTTTACGGTTTAATGTTGCATTAATACATTTAAAGAATTTTCAAAATTCAAGTATTAGTATTTTCGATAATATAACTTTTCAAAAAAATAAAATACCCAAGGTAATATTCATATAACCATAGAATTTTCTCGAAAACTAGGATCCAAATTATAATAGTTCCATTACATCAGTTGATCTGCTAGTAACGAAAGCACATAATAAGGTAATCTGTCGAACAATAATTGGCAAACAATTTCCAATTCCTAGATCATTATGGGACTTATATTTTCCAACGCTATTGCAAATATAAACATGTTTCATCCCATCTTATGCCTTGAGTCCGGTTCTCACTTCCTACTCAACTTAAGTGTCTAACTTAAAGAACTGCAAATATGTCCATGTAAGGTCTGACTTTACATAGAGATTTACCTCTCCATTACAATCTCTGCCAAGTAACTTTGTCATGGCGTAAATTGCAACTTCAAGTGTCCCTTTAATTAGATGGCATATAACTTAATTTTAAAAGGGTACTAGTTTTGATTTTAAGTGGTCAAATCAAATATGTACAAAGATGTCATGCATTCATCTTGTAGCATAAATTTAATAAAAAAAAACTTTTTATTACCAATTCATAAAGATCAAATTATCAAAGTTTTGATTGAGGTATTGGGTTCACCAATCAAGGAATTTAACGTTAATTATCATCCATTATACCGTACTTTTGCATAAGTGTAAACACTTAGTGTTTCGGATAATTACCACCGAAGTGGCATATGGAATTAAAACTAATTCGCCTTAAGATGAGTTGCACATTTTATGGCTAAAACACTAAGTAGCTCCATTCGAACTTACTATATAGCATAACCTTAGACATCCTTCATTGATGTAATCACTTCTTTATTAACCCCTTATAGTTCATTCTAATGGGTGAGCCGTTAGATCATTTACAAGTCAAATCAATCTATGATGATTATTATTACCCTTTTGCTTAAAACTGCTTCAACATAATAAACAAATAAGTAAAAATAAATAAAAATAAATAACTAAAAATAATGCACACATAATAAACAATTTATACGTGTAAACAAGTAGCCACATGCAACTTATTCGATAAAACCCTATTAATAATCAATGTCTAGGTTAAATTAATGTATATATATTAATTAGGGCTTTCACTCTCAATAGAGGAGCCACATACATCGATCAATCGATTGCATGTAAACCCATAATTAATGATATACCAAATTGCCATAATTGATTCATTAATGTATATAATGGAGTTTTCCCCATTTCAAGATTTATCATAAATATACATGTGTATAAAACTTAACAATTAATTTTTGCATAACCAATCTTAACAATTAAATATTCAAGCAACCATCCATGACTTAAACATGTGTATCATCATGGATATAAAATAACAATTATTCACGTTGTCACAAGATCGCATACAATTCCATGTCACATAACACTTTATTCATGAATTTATCACGTAACAAATATATTAAATCTAGGTTTCGATATAGATAACATAACAATTAATATAAACCCTAAAAAAATTTTTAAGGAAATCGACTAAAAAATTTATAGGGTTTCCACCCATAAAAGTTTAGATCCATAAAGATTTTTAAAACCAAATTAGGGCGAAAGCCCTAACCCTAAAATTAGGGTTTATATAATCATAACCAAAACCCTAGAATAAATCATATCAAACACAATACAATATCCGTTTTTTACGTGTTTAGTAATTAATTACTCATTAAAACCAATGACTCGTGATACCTTTGTTGGAATTATATAACATGACTGATCATAAATATAAACAATAAACATCAAAGTAAGTGCGGAAGCGTATAGGAACATATAATGAATAATTAATTAACTAAAGAATAAAATATGCGTACCTTTCTTGATTCTAGCCGAACAAGAATCAAATCCACAAAACTAGCAATTGGATGAACCCTAATTAGGGTTTATAGGATTATAAAATTACCCTACTTTGTTTTGTAATTCAATCCAAGATACAATCAATAGTGTGATTGTACCAGTTCTTGTACCCACTACTATAACAAATTAAAGTAATGCTAGTTTTAATTAAACAAAATAGCTTTGTTTTGGAAAAGAAGTGGATCGACACCCATAAGGGTTGTACGATCGGATTATGCAAAAAACACACACAAAACTATTTAGGTTTTAGCATAATGAGTACAAGAGATGCAAAATCAAGACCCTAAGCCTTGTATATATACCCAACTAACTTGGTGAACAAGTTTGTCTTTGTTTCCTTTTTCCTTTGGCCGATCGGTTAGGTGTATCCCCAAGGGATTCCGGAAACTTCCAAACTTTGCAATCTAGTCCTTTTCCAAATACCTTTAACGCCCGTTAGTCCATTACATTAATTACTTAACGTCCGTTATGTTATTTCATTTAATTAATAAATAAATATAACATTTAACATTTATTTATTAACTTTAATTCTCATACGTAAAGTGTGCAATCCCTTGGTCTCGAGTTCGATCCTAACTCACGTCTACTAATTTATATCCATAAAACCAATGTTCTCCCCACTTGGATATATCTTGTCAACCCTACGAGGGGCCCAGCAGTATTAAACTCCAAATAAATTTGAAGGAACAAATTCTATCTTGACTACGAGAATAACCCACGAACTTTGCAACACTTGAGGAAACAACCCTTATGACTACGATTCGCATATAGCGTTAAGTTGTTCCACGGTGCACTACATTCATGACACTTATCCGGTATCTCAAGTCTGAGGATAACTATTCATAATTTACTTATAACAATATCCACAAAGTAAATTATGTAGTTGGGATAAGTCCTATATTCAATTCATTGAATATCATCTGAAATTGGTATGCATTCTCATCAATATACTTTCAAGTATATTCTACCATATCTCTCAGATTTGTCTTAGTTTAATGATACTCCCATATCATTAATTGACAACGGACTATTTAAAATAAATAAATTTATTCACGGATTAAACATGCAAATATAGGATACAATATATTATGAAATCAAACATACCAAGTACTTGATTTATTATAACAATTGTTTAACATCCCTTATCCAAATACCAAATAGATCAATGTATGAAAATTCCAGTTGATGAATTATGCCTCAAGTAATGACAATCATACTTGTTGACAATGCATAAATCAACCAACTTGATCTATCATAATTTTGAGAATACTTATTTCAAGAATTCAATTAGTGAAGTCCTTGTATGTGTGCATTCAACAATCCACATAATAATTCATAAAGTGTGTGACATCCTCTATCACAAATTTATGACAATTTTAACTTTCAAACATTTTAAAGTTTAAAGTATTCTTATTCTTTTAATGTATAATGCAACTGCGCTCTAAGTAGCACAACTAGTTCACATGGCCATTAATAAGGATGAAATCCTACCATGACTAGTATTGAGTGTCATCTCAATTAAACCAGCATCATTGTATGCAAACAACAATATGCTCATTAAAACTCCGTAAACTTTAATATCTTATTGTGTAATGTTTGATGTCTTCCAAACCTTCAAGTTTGAAGCTGATGACAATTTGCACAACAATTGACATATTGTTCATCCATAGAATCTAGGAGCAATTCCAGGCTGAGGATGTAATTCTATTAGAATATTCATTACACAAGTTATCTAATAACTTTTAGTTAGATATCAATGTTGTCAAATCATTTATCATTCAATGATGATACAACAATTTTAATATACACAACATGATGTACATGATGAATCTACATGTCAAACTTAGAATTCATTCATGTTCTATCTTGTCAAAAGATATTTATCCATTTCCCAAATGATATATCATGTTTTATTAGAATCATTTATTTTATTGCACATGTTTATTAATAATAAACATATATTCCAAGGTTGTATGTTTTAATTCTTAAATCTTACAAATGAAGTTTCATTCCAATCTAAGACTTAACATTTAGCTTACAAGGAATGTTACTTCCTACATGTTATACAACATATAAGATTTAAAACCTTAACATAATACTCCCACTAGCTTTTAGGAATACTTAAAATTTATCTTATTTCAATTATAAATCAAAACTAGAATTTAATAATTAAACATAAGAAAAATTTCATAGATGCATGCATTTATTCATTCATGAATTATTGCACTTCGTACACTTCCAAAAGATTATATGAATTCAAAAAAACATTTCAATTACTTACCGTCCTCGCTCAAGTAATTTCTCAAGAAAGAGTTTTGATATTCCATTGTCATATTTCATATTCATGAAAACAAGTATGACCATTATTATCTTTATATATTTAATATGTCTAGAAAAGAATATTCAATCACAATTAATTGCTTAAGTATGATTAATAATCTTGTCATAAGATATGCATTAAATATGTGTACAATATTGTCCATATGATTTCTACATAGAAATTCAAACTACTAGGGTTTTTCATCTCTTTGAAGAAACTCATTTCCATTCTCTAGTCTAACTATTAAGATAAACCAAATTTCCAAAATTGATTATCTTTATGGACAACATCTTTAACATTCATAGTATGAGTAATTTACCCAATTCAATATTTGGTAATCCATCATAATGATTATCGGGTTTACTATAATCCTGTAACTCATATTTCTTCTCAGCATATAAATCAAATATCTAAGATATCCTTGCAGATCTATGAATGAAAATTCCATCATCTTGAGGTCTAGCATTTACATGTCTAACCTCATCATGATATTTACTAGTGTGTTTTAGAAGATTATGTATCTTGTAATTTTATCTTTCAAGATTAAAAAAACTCCCACTTTCCTTTTGTAATATATAGACTATCTATATATACTTAGCAATTAGAGCAAAACTACATTGTTCTCCTTTGGGACATTACAAATACACATTGATAATTCCTGACTTTACTTTGTTAATAACCTATTCATAAGTAATTTAACAATTTCAGAATCTTCAATTTTAAAACTTAATGTGATTCATCACATTCCATAATGAAATGGTGTTTTAACAATCTTCTAGGTTGGAGTCATATTGAGTATATTCAATCCATACTCAATTTCTAACCTTGTTACTTTTAAGAAAGAAGTTATGGTTATCTTGAATCAAACAAATCAAATATACTTTGATTCTCCTAACTGAACATACCATCAACTTGTGGTATTCATTAGAATTAATATTGTAAGACAATCTAACAATATATAAGATAAACATATTCCTTTTGGCTTACCTATTTACCAACTAAGTCAACTTAATGGTATAATAGACTTTTCAAGCCAATTGCATGCTTTATAACACAAGTACTTTTAACCAAGTCACTTCATATCTATGTCTCATCAAGAAATATAAACTGTTATAATCCCATTATACGTTATAAATCATTGATCAACTCAATGACTTCTTGTATATGTCTTAATTAAAAACATAACAAGTTAACGTCTTACTTTATTATAAGTCTTAAAAGACTTTATGTTTATGTCTTTACAATGAATCATAAACATGTTTAACTAAAGTAATTATGAACACAACTCTTGGTTTCAATAGTAATTTCAAGTTAATTTATTTACTTCACATTAATGTTGGACTACATTATTTTTCATTTATGTCATTCCAAAATACATAAATAAACAAATTGAAGTAGGATTAGATTACTTCATTTAATTTTATGTCATTCTAATAATACATAAATATTTAATTTGAAGTAGTCTTATATATCATTTTGACACATGTTCTAAATACTTGTCTAATTTAAAAGCTGTAAATATGTCCATGCAAGTGCTGACTTCACATAGAGATTTACTTTGTTATTGCAATCTCGTCAAGTTCTGACATGACGTAAATTACAACACCAAGTGTTTCTTGAATTAGATATGTACAAGTTATATTAGAATATTGGTCTCTTACCTTGCACTCAAGAGAATCCTTTAAATCATATACCTATATGTTGTACCTTGCACACAATATAGATTTCTCCCACTTGTGCATGGAACAACATGATGTAACAGATAAACAACACGACATATGTTTGTTTATGTGACTAATATGATTGTGTCATTGATATTAGCATAACTAGTAGATGTAGAACCACTTCATTGTCTAATAAGGAAACGTACATGACCATCCTTGAAAACATAAGTGTCTACCAGTGGAAAGTAATTATCTTAAGACATTCTAGAGATAATCTGGGTTACTACCAAGATGACAAAGCTTGTAACTCCCACTGAATAAGAGATCATTACATTAATTCCTTATTCAGTAATAAGAACACAACACTCCCATTGGATTTGACAACATTGTAAGTGTTTCATTAACCAGTGAAAGAAAATAGCGTTCTATTTCCCTACACCTTTGAGAAAGTCCATACATAACAATTACTTATGTACTAAAATAGTGTATTCTACTATGTAGATGATGAATTTTATCCATCAATGCTATTAACTTGAAAAATTGGGCATGCAATTTCTTTCTTAATAGTTCTACTATTCCAACAATTGTAAGTAGTACTTTTAAATGGTCAAAACAAAACAACTAGATAAAATATACTAGTTTATCTTTTACCAATTTTGTAGTAAATTAGTCTAGCTTCTAATTTAATAACTCAGAAAATATGCAATTTTCTTAACTATTAAAAAATCCTTACGAGTTATGAATTTAGAATTTAGACAATTCTAACTGTCCTATCATACCTTTCTTCATTCATGAAAAGGAATAGGATTGAATCTCACTCTTTCTTAGAAAAGAGGAACAGGTTTATTCTTTTAGTAAAGTTGACTCTACCAAAAACCCTTACAGGTGTAGATCAATTTACCAATACAGGAATAACCTATGTTTACGGTTTAATGTTGCATTAATACATTTAAAGAATTTTCAAAATTCAAGTATTAGTATTTTCGATAATATAACTTTTCAAAAAAATAAAATACCCAAGGTAATATTCATATAACCATAGAATTTTCACGAAAACTAGGATCCAAATTATCGTAGTTCCATTACATCAGTTGATCTGCTAGTAACGAAAGCACATAATAAGGTAATCTGTCGAACAATAATTGGCAAACAATTTCCAATTCCTAGATCATTATGGGACTTATATTTTCCAACGCTATTGCAAATATAAACATGTTTCATCCCATCTTATGCCTTGAGTCCAGTTCTCACTTCCTACTCAACTTAAGTGTCTAACTTAAAGAAGTGCAAATATGTCCATGTAAGGTCTGACTTTACATAGAGATTTACCTCTCCATTACAATCTGCCAAGTCTTCATGACGTGTAAATTGCAACTTCAAGTGTCTCTTTAATTAGATGGCATATAACTTAATTTTAAAAGGGTACTAGTTTTGATTTTAAGTGGTCAAATCAAATATGTACAAAGATGTCATGTATTCATCTTGTAGCATAAATTTAATAAAAAAACTTTTATTACCAATTCATAAAGATCAAATTATCAAAGTTTTGATTGAGGTATTGGGTTCACCAATCAAGGAATTTAACGTTAATTATCATCCATTATACCGTACTTTTGCATAAGTGTAAACACTTAGTGTTTCGGGAAATTACCACCGAAGTGGTAGCATGGAATTAAAACTAGTTCGCCCTTAAGATGAGTTGCACATTTTATGGCTTACTAAGTAGCTCCATTCGAACTTACAGGAGGCAGAGGACCAGGTAAGCGCAAAAGCATAACCTTAGACATCCTTTCGGTGATTTGCGCACTTCTTTATTAAGCCCTTTATAGTTCATTCTAATGGGTGAGCCGTTCAGTCATTTGTACCAAAGTCACCAATCAATTAAACTATTGAAAACTTAACTCTTCCAAAACAAATCAAATTTCGCCATTATTTAGTCCGTATTATTTTTCTATTCACAATTACCCTTTGCTTAAAACTGTCTAACATAATAAACAAATAAGTAACAAATAAAAAATAAACAACTAAAACAATGCACACATAATAAACAATTTATACGTGTAAACAAGTAGCCACATGCAACTTATTCGATAAAACCCTATTAATAATCAATGTCTAGGTTAAATTAATGTATATATTAATTAGGGCTTTCACTCTCTCAATTGAGAGTGAGCCACATACATCGACGAATCGATTGCGTAAACCCATAATTAATGATATACCAAATTGCACATAATTGATTCATTAATGTATATAATTGGAGTTTTCCCCAATTCAAGATTTATCATAAATATACATGTGTATAAAACTTAACAATTAATTTTTGCATAACCAATCTTAACAATTAAATATTCAAGCAACCATCCATGACGAACATGCATGTATCATCATGGATATAACATAACAATTATTCACGTTGTCACAAGATCGCATACAATTCCATGTCACATAACACTTTATTCATGAATTTATCACGTAACAAATATATTAAATCTAGGTTTCGATATAGATAACATAACAATTAATATAAACCCTAAAAAAAATTTAAGGAAATCGACCTAAAAAAAAAATTTATAGGGTTTCCACCCATAAAAAGTTTCGATCCATAAAAGATTTTTAAAACCAAATTAGGGCAAAAGCCCTAACCCTAAAATTAGGGTTTATATAATCATAACCAAAACCCTAGAATAAATCATATCAAACACAATACAATATCCGTTTTTTACGTGTTTAGTAATTAATTACTCATTAAAACCAATGACTCGTGATGCCACTGTTGGAATTATATAACATGACTAATCATAAATATAAACAATAAACATCAAAGTAAGTCTTACGTATAGGAACATATAATAAATAATTAATTAACTAAAGAATAAAATATGCGTACCTTTCTTGATTCTAGCGGAACAAGAATCAAATCCACAAAACTAGCAATTGGATGAACCCTAATTAGGGTTTATAGGATTATAAATTACCCCTTACCATTTTATAATTCAATCCAAGATACAATCAATAGTGTGATTGTACCACGTTCTTGTACACACGTACTATAACAAATTAAAGTAATGCTAGTTTTAATTAAACAAAATAACTTTGTTTTGGAAAAGAAGTGGATCGACACCCATAAGGGTTGTACGATCGGATTATGCAAAAAACACACACAAAACTATTTAGGTTTTAGCATAATGAGTACAAGAGATGCAAAATCAAGACCCTAAGCCTTGTATATATACCCAACTAACTTGGTGAACAAGTTTGTCTTTGTTTCCTTTTTCCTTTGGCCGATCGGTTAGGTGTATCCCCAAGGGATTCCGGAAACTTCCAAACTTTGCAATCTAGTCCTTTTCCAAATACCTTTAACGCCCGTTAGTCCATTACATTAATTACTTAACGTCCGTTATGTTATTTCATTTAATTAATAAATAAATATAACATTTAACATTTATTTATTAACTTTAATTCTCATACATAAAGTGTGCAATCCCGTGGTCTCGAGTTCGATCCTAACTCACGTCTACTAATTTATATCCATAAAACCAACAATTACCCCAAAAAAATTTCATGTTATGCTTTCTTTTTTTTGGCTTAGACATTAAGTGTTCGTTCTTGTTTTTATCCTTATAAATATCACTCCGTAATTAATAGAGTAGAAATATTGTATTAGAAAAGTGAACTTTACACAATTTAAAAAAAAAATCCGAATACCCGACAACCTTTGATATGACCCTAATACCAACAAAACACATCTACAAAAATATAAACTCCAGCTTTATTTTATAATATAAGCTCCGGCAACATCATAGTGATATTTAATTTAAAAGCAAATTACAAAAACAAACGGTATACATAGTGATTATACGAGAATGAATCTTTTGATCTTTACAAGATCAAAATCGTCACTATCACTTGCAAAACACATGCTTCCCATTTCTCTCTTCAGAAAAACCAAACACACACCTCCCAATCCCACAGCCGCACTGCAAAACCAAATGGTCTTAAACATCCGTAAACATGATGATCAAGAGTTCTTAAAACATCGTGAACGATGATGAAGAACAAGAACAAGAACAACACCCAGAGCCGTTCCCCGGCACCTCCATTTTGCGGCAAATGTACCTCCCTCCCCACACCCAGGGGCCTTGCCCACGCCTCTCCACGCCCGGGGCTTGCCCGAAACCGGAGCCACGCTAGGCCACGCCCACGCCCGGACACATTTGAACCACGCCGGGCCAGCCGCGGCGTATAATACTTTGCGTGTAGCGTTGGGATTTTATGTTTTAAGAGATCCAACGGATAACAATGAAAAGTTCATTTTCGTAAACGGTCAGGGCGAGAACTATTTTGGTAAACAGGTATGAGTTATAGTTCATTTTCGTAAATCTCTCTTAATTTAATTTAGGAGTGATACAATTTTCTTAAGGTACTGTAGTATATAAACATGAAAAGAAGGTAGACGTAGACACATATCTACCCATTTACAATTTCCAATTTACAATGTCGTCCACCACCATTACATCAACACCATCTCCATCACCACCACCATATCCGTACACAGTCAACATCGCCAACTTCATCTCCGTAAAGCTCACCGGCCACGAAAACTACCACATATGGAAAACTCAGTTCCTTTGTCTCATGGAAGCTCACGACCTGCTCAGTTTCATCAACGAAGACACATCCGAAGATCAAGATTCTCACGCATGGCGAAGAACCGACGTGCTTTTACGCGGCTGGATGCTATGTTCGATATCTGAAGATGTACTTGGTAGCATCATAACACTGAAAACAGCTAAAGATGTATGGGACAGTTTAGATGGTTTGTACAATAGTACTCCTTTAATATTGGAATCAGCAGCAGCTGTGAAGGAAGAAATGAAGTTTAAGGGTGGGCTGATGAGAAGTCCACCGATACGTGGTGTGTCGCAACAGATTGACTTAAAAGGTGACTCGGTTACACCGGGTGTTGATGGAAGGATGAGGAAGTTAAGTGGGTTCGCGGAGAGCTTTTCTTCTTGGGAGTCAGATGATTGCCGACATGGTAAAACTACTGAAACTTGTCTTATTCAGTTACATAGGCCCCCACCTAGCTTTTTGGAGGTGTTGATTTCAGCAGTGTTATGAGTTTTAAATGGATTAAAATCTTCGTTTCAAAAGTCTACAAAAATCTATTAAGTGGTTAATTAATATCTCCAAACCACTTAATGTAGCAACCCCTAAAGCATCTACAATGCATAGACTTGATGCATTTAATTACTAAAGTATGAAAGCTTCATCATGTTTGTAAAAAATATTTTCAAAAGGCTTTTGATAGCAGTGTAAAAAACCTGTTCAAAAAGCTTTTTAAATAGTGAAAAGCTTTTAACAAGTTGACTGATTGTGGATGCTCTAAGGGTGTCAAAAAACCCAACTCGAACTCGAACCCAAACCTGATTAAACCTATTCGGGCGGGGTTGCTCGGGTAAAAAAATTTACTCGATTTATTCATGTCAACCCGAGTAACCCGACTACTAAATAGGCTCGTGTATTTGGTTGAAAATATTTGTTTAATTCGGGTTCGGTTCGACTCGTTTGACTCGAATAAGGGTTTTTTTTATTTTTTTAATATATGGTTTTTATGAATTATGTATCTACTAGTAAATTAGAACAAATAGGCATTTTTATGACCAATTTACTTATATTCGGGTTGATCCAAATCTGAATGGACCCGACCCAAGTGGACCCCACCCAAATGGACCTGCTCCGAGTAGACCCGAACCAGAGTACTAAATAAGGTCGGGTATCGGTTGAAATTATTTGCCTAACTCGAGTTCGGGTCGACCTGTTTGACCCGAATAAGGTTCTTTTTTTGTTTTCTTTCTTTTTTTTAATATATATTTTTTTTTTGTAAATTATGTATCTAAATTAAAACAAATAGGCTGATGTGGCAACTCCTTTTGATAACACTGTAAAAAGTGGTTGAGTGTGCAGAACCAAAGACAAATGTTTTGGTTTTATAATGTTCCATACAACTCTTTGTTGTTTTTTGTTAAATTGTTATAAAGGAAAAAAGTTATATAAAAATTTCAGAAATTTTTTGTTTGTTTGATCCAAGTGTATGACGAAAATGATACTTTTGCATACATGATTATAATAGCATTTTCATAAAATGTTTGACAGAACCACCCGTGAATGTAAGTGCATACCTGCCACTATATAAAGCCGCTCTTAGAGGATACTGGGACGATGCACAATATATTATAGATCGAGATGAAGAAGCAATCACAGCCAATATCAATAAATACGGTTTCACTGCTCTCCACATTGCTGTTGGGACCGGAAAGCAAGGCATTACATTTGTTGAGAAATTGGTTGAAAGAATTTCACCAATATCATTACTAAAAATGCTTACTTCTTCAGAAAAATACACACCTCTTCATATTGCAGCTGTTGTTGGCAACACCGCAGCTGTGGAGATCTTGGTGAATAGAAACCCAATGTTGTTGTATGCTGAGGATGTTGACGGGCTATTGCCAATCCATAGAGCTCTTATTAATTCTCACAGAGAAACATTTTTATATTTGTTGGATGTCACGAAAGACCACCAGTTTCCTAGCGCATTCACTGGTAATATGGGCGTTACGCTTCTGTCAAATGTTATTTTTGCAGGATATTTCGGTGAGTTACACTGCTACATGTTTTTGTTACAATTTCTTGTAGACATGTAACATGTCTAGAGTGTTAAATTGTTTTCGGTATTTAATTTTTTGACAGATACAGCACTTGATTTATGCACTCGCTATCCTGAATTGGCTACAACGAAACCATCTGATAATGTTGATGCTCCTTTAATGGCTATAGCAAGAAAAGCTGATGCCTTTGAGAGTGGATGCCGCCTGAATTTCATCGATAGGTTGATCTATAAATGTAAGGTTCTATTTCATTTTCTTTTATAGTGTGATATAAAGAAAAATAACGAGGAACTTTCTCCCCTTTTGCTTATGAATGGATTGATTTCATTTTATTAAAAAGTGTAGAATTTTATTGAAGAAACAAAGTTTCTGCAATTATAGGACACGCCACAATTTTATGCAAATTAATAATTTTGGACAAAAAAGTTCATTGGGGTGACTCGAGTCAAACCAACCTGTTTTGAAATTACCCACTTTGACCCGTTACAATTATAAATAACCTACGACAGTTAATCAATATGTTAAATGGTTTAAATGAATTATCTTCTGTTTTGTTAACAAACTAAACATTATTCTACTATATTCACAAATCATCAAAATTTCCATCTACATCGAATTATTTATACCGTTTTTCCTTCACCCCGTTTTTATGAATTTCAAATTTACTCCTTTTCACTTCAAGTTAGTGAGACCTTTAAAATAACGAATGTTATGGTCAAAATAAATAATCCTTGTGACAGACGTTCCTTTGAAGTGGGAGAATCTAGACTCAAATAGGAAGCATGGGAAGATGAACTTCTACAGTTCAGGTTTGCTACAAACTTTTCATCATTTAAATTTGCTCATTTTCACCATCTGTTTTGCGGCTCCGATTTTATCTCACATCATAGTTGATAACTTGTTATATAATACAGTAATATAGAATTTTCATTATTGTGTAGATCTTCAAAAAACCAGTTTGGTTATCTGGAAATTTCTGGGTAAGATCGGTGAGTATCAGTGATTTCTTCTTGACACTTAAAACAAGTTTTTGAAAAAGCTAATCTTGGATCTTATTTGAATTTAGTGCCTCATATTACACATATTCAGAAGATGAAGGTCGTCAATCATCAAGCTGTTGCACTCGTGAAATTGCTATGCCAAGAAATCAGCGCTCTGAATCTCCAATCAAATAGTATCCATTATGCTAATCCCATTATCGAGGCAGCAAGCAATGGTGCTTATGAGGTTGTTCAGGAAATTGCTGATACATTTCCACAAGCAATTTGGTACAGTGATATAAGTGGTTATTTCCTGATCCAATTGGCCATAATTCATAGATGTGAAACAGTTTACAATTTGACATATCAAATGAGTGACCATAAACATTTTCACAAGACTCTTAAAGACTCTCAAAATAATAATCTCTTGCACCTTGCGGGAAGGTTAGCACCTCCACACAAACTCAATCTTGTTTCTGGAGCAGCATTACAAATGCAGCGGGAACTGCAGTGGTTTAAGGTAACATTTTTTTTCCCCATAATATGACCATGGGAGTTTAGCAGTACTTTACAGCCCATGAAAGTTGCAATATCTTATATATGACAAAATTTTCTAGCCTAAAATTGGCCAGATGGGTCGCTCCGGCTGATTGGTTATGGGTCAAAACGTGTACTAATTTTTTTGGTACCAATCATGTTGGGTTAAGCCATAAGACTTTTTGTCCGTAAAGGCGTAGTTTTTTGTTATGTAAATAATAGTTCCCCGAATATGATCACAGAAATATATTATTTTAATAATAGTATAAATTCTTTCGGTGCAGGAAGTAGAGGCTTTCGTGCATCCAAAGTACAGAACCGAAAAGAACACATCCGGGCAGACACCCAATATGTTATTCAGAATAGAACACAAAAAACTCGTGAAAGCTGGAGAAGAATGGATGAAAAAGACTGCCGATTCATACACAGTAACAGCAGGACTCATCACCACAATAGTATTCGCAGCAGCCATTACAGTACCAGGTGGTAACAGTGGCGATACAGGCCACCCTATCTATGCAAAAGAATTATCCTTCCTGATATTTGCTATAGCAGATGCAATCTCTCTCTTCACATCCACAACATCATTATTACTGTTTCTATCAATCCTCACTGCCCGTTATGCCGAAGAAGATTTTCTCTTCACATTACCATCAAGACTAATAATGGGCCTCTCGACATTGTTTGTGTCCACATGCTCGATGATGATTGCTTTTGCTGCATCGTTGTATCTTCTGTTTGGCCAAGGGAAAGAGTGGATTCTGATCCCAATAGCTGCATTGTCATGCTTACCTATTACTTGTTTTGTGACATTGCAGTTTCCGCTTCTTGTTGAACTAATTTCGTGTACTTATGGTCGAGGAATTTTCGGTAAGCAAAGTAATCGGCCGTTTTATTGAATGTTTCGTATCTTCATAACAAACTAGATTTAAAGAACTTTGACTTTTGTTGTTAGTAACATTTCCAAAAGATCATGTATCTGAATCATGAATTTGTAACAGCATTAAGCAAGTCTATTATGTAACTTTTTCTTTTGAATATTCACATCTTTTATTTGTGAACTATATTTATTATCGCCAATTCAAGAATGATTATAAAGTTATTTAATCAAACGATTTAAAAGGCTGCAACAGCTTCAAATGTTTGTTATGTTTACCAAAATGTTGTAAGTAATGAAATGTACATATATGTCATGTGTTAAACCCCTTCCGGACTTAGATATATTCCGGACTTGTCATGTATGTTCCACGGATGGCGCCAATTTGCTGAAGCATAATCTTGTCGGGTTGGTCTTGACGACTCTCATGGTGCCGTTTGTCGTCGTCCCAAGTCTTGAAGAGTGCTATAATCATAGAAGAACCGGTAAGAAGGGGTCCTGAGGCCGAAGCCTCGGAACCACCCTCCGACGGTCAAGTCAGAACATTTATGTAAAGGATTTAGCATAGTGTAATATGTATGATTCATGTGGTATATGCATGAACATGTATGTTGTATGTATATGTTGTAAGTAGAGAAGTGTGTGAGAAGATGACTTACTTTCTTCACAAAATACCGTGTTTATAGTTGGTTTGGATTGGTTTACTCAACGGATAATAAGGCGTGAAACACTCTTTTACCCAATGAGTGTTGACCAAGTAACTTGGTGACAAAGTTGTCCACTTTGCCGCTATGAGGCGGGAGTTTGTTTTTCACTTTGTTCGAGACATTATTCATTTCCTCTTTAGTATCCATACTTGTTAGGTCCTTTCCAGATTTGTACATTAAACCCCTCTTCCGAGCTTACACTTCATATCCGGGGATGAACCCCCTTCCGGGGTTATACTTCATATTCGGGCTTAAGACTTACACTTCATATCCGGGGCTGAAGCCCCCTTACGGGGTTATATTTCATATCCAGGCTTAACTATCCAAGCTTTTATCAAGCAACTCGAAGCTGGGCTCGAGAGCTTGATCTCGATCAAGCAAAGCTTTGATAGCTTGGTAGCTTTATCAAGCCTTAACCAGTATATATATTTTTATATTAAATAACTAAAGGGTAATTTGAATATTATTCTAATTATAAGGATTTACTTCATAAAAAATATTTAATATACTCTTGAAGGACTTTTATATGACAAATAAAGTTGTAATTATTTGTAACTGCGATATCTTAGACAGGTGATGTTGCTTACTTGCTTTATATCTAGAAGCGAATCAAGTTTAAGTTATAAATCGTGAATATTAATTGACCAAAGTATATACTACTATTAGATAATTTTAGCTTTTGTTTATACTTAGTATATCGACGATAACATTAATTAGTACTTTGGCTTATGTTTCATTCTAATGTTGGATTTAGTACGAAAATGTTATTGTTGGTTTTAATTTGTGTTAAATTAATTTAATTGGGTTTTCAAATGTGGTTTTAGTTTGTATTACTTTATAAATATATATATTTTAATGACTTTGTCTATCAAATACAATATTTTTGTATAAATTCAAAATTTTTCAGAGCTGGCTCAGAGCTTGCTCGAAACCTATTCAAAGCCAAGCTCAAGCACGGATGATTAAAGCTTGACAAGCTATCAAGTCAAACTCAAGCGTACTATTTTTGTTTCAAGCCAAGCTCAAGCCTTGTTGAGCTCGAGCTCGGCTTGACTCGATTATACCCCTAGGCTTAAGATTATCTTTATCCACAATCTATCACAATTCAAATTTTTAATAAAATATTATTTTCTCTTTCTTCCACCTACACAACTAATACATACAACCAATTTATATCTTTTTACCATTTATCAACAACTCAACCAACACAACAAATACATTACCTAAAAGTTTTATTTATTTGCCTTTTTCCAAGCCAACCGATTGACAATCTATGAGAATATGACATGTGGCAAGGTTGTGTATCATATTTATGAATCACCAACCAACCCAAATTGTCAACTCACTTTCCTACATTTCTTCACCTTTAATATAATATGCCTATTTATTTGTCTTTTTCCAAGCCAACCGATTGACAATCTATGGGATAAAGATAGTCTAAGCCATATCCGGGCTTAAGACTTGTACTTGATATCTGGAGCTGAAACCCCTTCCGGACTTAGATTCATTTTGGACTTGTCCTGTATGTCCTTTCCGGACTATACGTAATCATCATGTATTGCAACAGTACATGTATATATAACTTTTTTTCCCTCCATTTTCCTTTACTCTTTAACCAACATATATAATCTTCTAAAATGTGAATGTACAAATTAAGTCTCCAGAAAAATATAATACTCTCCACATAATAAAACACACGTTGGTTCAAAAATCTGTAAGTTGTTATATTGTGAACTAATAAAATTTCATCTTTACATTTTAATATCTTTTCAACTGGTTGGATTTAAAATGTTCGAAACAAATCAAAATAAAACATGACCTTTAGTTTAGGACACTGAGTACAAATTGTGCGACTGGTACAAAACAAGTTGGTCCCTGTTAAAATGGTACATAACAATATCAATAATCACCCAACCAACCACCCCTTGGTGATAATCTTTTATTATAACGATAAACACAGTAAGTTAGTACCCAACACGGATGCTAACCAATACAAATACAAAGAAAGATTGTTGTCCCTCTAATAGGTGCAACAATAGAATACAAATATTCACACACTAAAACCAAACCAAAGATCAAGATGATCTACACTAAGTTTACAATAGTAAACTACCCGGAAAACCAAGCAAACCCGGATGAATATCAATAGACTTGTGTGTGAAACATGAGAGAAATATCGAGAGAGAGTGTTTAATGAAACCTAGCGGATATGATCTTTATATAGCTTGAGATGTTACAATCTCAACCTCGCACAAATAAACTTAAAAACAACACCCAAACTATTAAGTGTTAGATAATAAGAGTAAAAATGTTACATAATATACCACGAAGGTTCAACTGTTTGTCAAAGGCGTATTTAATCTTTCAACATCCCCCAAAGCGGATTAACCATACCAAGATTTCTAACCATAACACCATCTTTGAGCGGACCCAGGGCCTTAGTCAATACATCAGCTTTGACTTTTGGAGTCAACTTTAACATTTTAATCAAACCCGGATGCAACCTTTTCTCTCAAGGATGCACATCAATATCAAAGTGTTTAGTTTTTCATGCATTCACGTGATTAGCACAATTTGTATAGCGACCTTGTTATCACAAAATAACTCAACGGTAACAACTGTTCAAGAACACCCAAGTCTTTTAAAACTTTAAGAATCCACATAACCTCACATGTAGTAGAAGCCATGCATCGTATCACCTCGGTGAAGATTTAGAAAAGTGACTTGTTTCTTACTCTTCCAAGAAACCAAGTTACCATTTACAAAAACACAATTATCCGGCTGACTTTCTAGTCACAGGACATTTAGCCCAATCAGAATCGGAATATCGAAACTTTAAAACTTTGATTATTCTTACTAAAATGTAGACCATTACTGGGTGCAAGCTTAAGGTATTTTAACAATCTTAAGCCAATATCAAAATGAGATTTTAAAGGAGAATGCATATATTGACTCAAGCAAGCTGACATAAGAAATATCAGGTATAGTCATAGTAAGATATATCAACTTCCCAACAAGTTTCTGATAACTAGTGATATCTTTCAACCTTTTATCATCACTAGTTTCTTTATGATTTAAAACAATATTCTCAGGCAAAGGAGTTAACACAGGTCTACAACCAAGTAAGCCATAATCATTTAACGACTCAAGACAATATTTCTTTTGGTTTAAACACAAACCATTATCAGTTTTTAAAACTTCAATTCCAAGAAAATATTTTAATTCTCCTAAGTCTTTGATTTTAAACTTGTTTTTCGAAAAGTTTTAAAACCTCAACCTCATTTTCATTATTACCAGTGATCACGGATCATCAACATAAACAAGTAAATACAGATCTGGAACTTCCCTTGGTTTTAACAAACAAGGAATGATCATTTTTTAATCGCACAAACCCCGCCTCAAACAAGGCTTGAGACAACTTAAGATTCCATTGTCTTGGAGCTGTTTTAGACCATAAAGAGATTTTTTAACCTGCAAACTTTATTATTATTTTCGGAAACAAACCGGTGGAGGCAACATATAAACCTCTTCATTTAAGTCACCATATAGAAAAGCATTGTTGATATCCATTTGAAATATTTTCCAATCATTTTGAACAACAATGCTCAACAAACACCTAACAGTACCCATTTTGACCACAGGACTAAAAGTCTCATCATAATCAAAACCATATTTTTGGTACGTAACCTTTAGCCACAACTCTAGCTTTATATCTTTCAATCTCTCCATTAGATTTCAACTTAAGTTTCCAAACCCATTTAGACCCAATAGGAATTCTTCCTTCAGGAAGATCAACTTCTTCCCAAGTATCATTTTCATATAAAGCAACTAACTCATCATTCATAGCATTTTTCCAATTTATGTCCTGTGAAGCTTCCTCATAAGAAGAAGGTTCACATGACTTATTCATATTAGCAACAAGCGACAATTATCGAACTTAACCAAGTATGGTTAGCATACTTATTTAGACCATACTTAATTTTAGAATCAAGCACATAATCATTCAGTTTAGTAGGCAGTTTAGAAGATTTACTAGACCTCCTATAACTAGTAGTTCCTTCCTCAGTTTGACTTTGAACAACATTTTGAAAACTAGGCACATCGTTTTAGAGATAACATTTCCCTCAGGTAATTATTATTATCATCTACGGGGAGTTGCAAAACTAGGCATATCCATGGTTCTTTGTGGTGAAGGAATTAAGAATCTGTTACAAACAATATCTTGATCAACATCCACTACCTACTGGACTCACCTAGATTACCTTCTCTACCTACAAATGTTACATCTATATCCTCTGTTTCATCATTGGGAGAGGGACTAGGAGTTTTGGTTTTTGACTCAAAATTATCAAAAAAAATTTAAAGTGTTAACATCAAGAGGATCATTTGAAGAACCGGTTGTTTCATTTTATATGGAAAAATAGTCTCATAAAACTTAACATCTCTTGAGTATAAAACCGATCTATTTTCGGACTTAACAATTTGTAAGCTTTCTTTCCACTTGCATAACCAAGCAAACACATTTTTAGATTTTTGAGAAAACTTATCAGACTCTTTTAAAATAGTAGCATAACAAAGACACCCAAAACTCCTAAGATGTGCCAAACTAGGTTCTCTTCCATAAACCAAAGAAAAAGGAGATTTACCATTTAAAACAGAGGAAGGCAACCTGTTAATCAAATAAGTAGCGGTTAAAACACAATCGGACCAAAACACAAGAGGAATTCCCCACGAAACATAAGGCTTCTAGCTACATTAAGCGATGCCTATGTTTCCTTCGTAATACCATTCTGTTGAGGAGTATATGCTACACTAGTTTGATGAATACTACCCATTGTATCAAAAAATTCACCCATTTTATTATTAACTTTTAAACTCAATTACCATTATCGATCGACAATTTTAATTTTCTTATTAAACTGAGTCAAAACCATCTTAAAGAAAATTTGAAACATCTCAAAAACCTCATGTTTTCCTTTTAGCATATACACCCAAACAGATCTACTGTAGTCATCAACAATAGTCAAAAATATCTGAAACCTTCGCTTTAATCACCTTATAAGGCCCCCATACATCAAGATGTATAAGTTCACCAAAAGCAGTGTTTTATGTTCACTTAGAAGAAATGGATCCCTTGTTTGTTTAGCCTTATGACAAACATCACAAGGTGCTCCATGATCAATATTAGTTAATTTTAAAGAACCTTTTAAAAGTTTCAAAACTGGATTAGCAGGATGTCCCAATCTACTATGCCAAACATCTTTAGAAACAAAACAACTAAAACACTCACTATTAGACACAAAGCGGAGGAAACTTGAGACTTATCAAACAAATACAAACCACGGACTCACTACGGTCCGCACCCTCTGGCGATTCAAATCCTGAATATAGCATTTAGTCTCATCAAAACCAACTCTCAACTTACTATCTTTAATCAACTTATTAATGCGGACATAAGACTAACACAATATTGCAGAACAACAAGCACATTAAACAAAACCACATTATCATTAAGTTTTAAGTTACCAACATGAGTAACTTTAGCAAGAGTACCATTTGGATGTCCGCAGTAATTTTCAAATCGGATATATCAACCAAATTATGCATATTAAGAGGACTATTAGTTAAATCTGATTAGCCCGAAGAATCAATTATCCATCCAAGATGGTAATTGACCCCATTCAACTTAATATTAGCACCAAAAATCTATAAAAATCTGATTAAAGAAAACACTTTAGTTAAAAAGAACAAGAATCTCTACCGCCATATTAGCATGAGAGAGGATCACAGTTTATCATTCAACAGGCTTAACAACTTCATAACCTGTTCATTACTCGAGAGACATACTTCGAACAATTCTTAGAGCCATTATTAACAACAGAGGCACTCCTAATATCATTGCTTTTATTAAAGTTATTAGCAAGTTTCAAATTAGGATTCTTTTTAAAACCGGAGAGGATAACCAATAACTTCAAAACATCTATCAACAATATGACCTTTCAAACCACAATGAGTACAAAGCAAACTATCATAATTTCCCTGTTATTAGACCGAATTGTTATTATTACTATTTTTCTCCAACTAGTATTCTTATTATCATAAGTCTTAGAAACAAAGCAGAGACACAGGCCTTCTCGGTTTTAACAGTTGTGGTTGGAACCCCTCTATGGGATTCTTCCCTTGATACAATGACAAAAGCATCTTTGACTTCAGGAAGGATTTCCTAGTCAAAGAGTACTTCTTAAGGGTTGATAAATGTCATCAAGACCCATAAGGAACTGCATCAATTTTAACAACTTCCCATGATCAACAAGTTCTTGTCTAGCCTCACAAACACAATCAGGCAACTTAGTAAGAATATCAAACTCTCTCCACAAAGAATTCAACTTATGATAATACTTGGATCTGGTAAACCACCATTTTAACATTATTAATCTTTTGAAGCAGATTAAAACCACAGAACCATCAAGTCTATCATATGTATCTTTTAAATCTCTCCAAACAACGAAACATTATCGAAAAAAAACATGTCCAGATACACATCTTGAGTTAAAGAACTCAAGATCCAATTAAGCACCATGCTGCATTACACGTCCCCTTTGGGCTTCCAACAAAGGGACTTGCGGCATAAGCGAGTTCTAAGACAAGTACCATCAAGAAACCCCATCTTATTTTTAATTGAGTAAATTGCAAAAATCGTCCCTAAACTTTGGCCAAATTGCACGTTTCGTCCCAAAACTTTGGAAAGTGCAAATATCGGCCAATCAATGGGGAAACTTGGGGGCGAAATCGTCCTGGCCTAGATCAAATGACTAAAATACTCTCTTTATTACTTTTCGGTTTCTTGCGCTAAGCGGTCCTGTGTTTACTTGATTTTGCAAATTTAGTCCTTTTTTTTTAATTAACTATTAATATTAGTATTATTTTTTTTTTTACGTTTTTAAATTTTCTACGTTTTTAAGTCCGTTTTTTTTACGTTTTGTCAGTTTTAAGTTTTAAAGTATTTTTGCGTTTTAAATCCGAGGATTTTTAGCGTTGTTAAAATGCGGTTGTTTTTTGCGTTTTAATTCAGTCGAGGTTTTCACGTCGCATTTTCATAAGATTTTTACGTTTTGTGTCAGATTTTTCGATACGTTTCATCCGTTTTTTCGTTTTGATAGATTTTTTTTTTACGTTTTCGTCGATTTTTACGTTTTACCGATTGTTTCGTTTTCGTAGTTTTTATGTTTCATCCCGTTTTTTACGTTTTTCATCCGTTTTTCGACGTCGGATTTCGTGCGATTTTTTACGTTTTAAATTAAGTTGTTTCACGTTTTAAATGTTGATTTTCGTTTTTCGTTTTGTCGGATTTTTTCACGTTTTTAAATCTGGCGAAAACGGGTTTTTCACGTTTTTGTCTATTTTTCGTTTTGATCGTTTTTAAACGTTTTCATCCTTTTCATCGTAAAAATGGGGCGAAAATAAAAATCGGATAACGTAAAAAACGGACGCGAAACAATCGCGTTTTAAAACGGCGTAAAAACGGATATGCTGAACGTGCGGCGTAAACAATACGAAAGCGTAAAAATCGACAGCGTGAAACGTAAAAATCGATGGCAATAAAGAACTGTAGCGTAAAAATCGAGCAACGTAAAAGCGGGCACATGTGAAAAAGCGACCTCGGGCAGCATGCGCAAACGTTTGAACAAAAGCGTAAAAATTGACGCAAAAACTCGCGACAACGTGAAAAAGGGACAGCGTAAACGCTAAAAACGGGCGTGGCGTGAAAAATCGGACGAACGTTAAAAATCGTAGCGTAAGCGGACGGCGTAAAATGGACGACTAAATGTAAAAAGCGAGCGAAAGCGTAAAATCGGTTGCGTAAAAAAGTCGGACGCGTAAAAGCGTAGCGGACTAAAAGCGGTGAAACGTAAAGCGGACGGGGCGGCGTAAAAATCGGAAAGCGTAAGAAAAATAATACTAATATTAATAGTTAATTAAAAAAAAAATGACTAAATTTGCAAAATCTGGCGAAACCGAGGGGCCGGATTTTGCATAAAAGCGAAAAGTAATAAAGAGATAAGGGTATTTTAGTCATTTGATCTAGGCCAGGGACGATTTCTGCCCCAAAGTTTCCCCACAGGGACGATATTTGCACTTTCCAAAGTTTTGGGACGAAACGTGCAATTTGGCCAAAGTTTAGAGACGATTTTTGCAATTTACTCTTTTTAATTTGCATAGCAAGTTTTATAGCACTAGCCCAAACTCTATAGTTCTCTACACCAACCAATTTAATACTAACAACAGATGCACAATTAGAATCATTAGGATGCAAATGCAGAGGATTACTCTGATCAAGACTACTAATCATGATAGCCATAATGCGGAAAATGAAATGCGAACCACAAACAAAACAAACAAACAATCAAAACAATAAACGGATATACCAAGAAACTACAACAACTACCAAACATAAACTAAACCAAGATCAAACAGATATACCAAGAAACAACAATAACTACTAAACATAAACTAAACCAAGGACACACACCTGGACTAACTTAGCCCAAGTCAAGAAAATTTGTGATTGACGAGGCTAGTATTCACACCTCTCAAGGAGCGAGATCAAGAAGTTAGTCAATCCGTTTACACCCTAAACTTCAGAACTAGTCACTCCTAAAGGAAAAAATAAACTACGATTATTGTGTAAAAGATGAAACCAGGCGTGGAAAAGAATCAATCAATAGCCCAAGAACCACAAGATTCCCAAAATACAAGAAACCCCCAAATTAGAAAATTAGGGTTTCTTCAATTAAATACCAAGAAACCAACAATCCAACTTCCAAAACCACCAAAAACACCTTCAATCCAAGCAAGAACCACAGTAACCAAAAACCCCCAAAAATTAGGGTTTCAGAAAAACCCTAAATAACCAATCGAGCTCACAACCCGTCAATTAATCCAAGAATCACCAAGAGATCAAGCAAATTATCAACCTAGAGCTCTGATACCATGTTAAAATGGTACAGAACAATATCAATAATCACCCAACCAACCACCCCTTGGTGATAATCTTTTATTATAACGATAAACACAGTAGGTTAGTCCCCAACACGGATGCTAACCAATACAAATACAAAAGAAATATTGTTGTCCCTCTAATAGGTGCAACAATAGAATACAAATACTCACACACTAAAACCAAACCAAAGATCAAGATGATCTACACTAAGTTTACAATAGTAAACTACCGGAAAACCAAACGAAACCGGATGAATATCAATAGACTTGTGTGTGAAACATGAGAGAAATATCGAGAGAGAGTGTTTAATGAAACCCTAGCAGATATGATCTTTATATAGCCTGAGATGTTACAATCTCAACCTTGCACAAATAAACTTAACAAACAACACCCAAACTATTAAGTGTTAGATAATAAGAGTAAAAATGTTACATAATATACCCCTGAAGGTTCAACTGTTTGTCAAAGAGGTATTTAATCTTTCAACAGTCCCAAAACCGTCGCACAAGCCAGACTCAAGATTGAGCTAGTGACCAAAAGATAAATTTTAACTTAATGAACACTCTGGATTGATAGAAAAATCCTCTTTGGACCACTTATTGCATTAGTGATAGCAATTTTATCCAAACCTATATAACCCTACATGACTTAACTAAGGTAGGAGGGAGTGGTACCCTAATACCCTAGGTGCCACATCACCTCTATCCAATAAAAACCCTCCAACTCAAAACTACCAAATTCTACCCTAACACTACCCGATTTGGAGGGAGTGGTACCCTAGTACCCGATTTTTTTTTAATACATAAAATCACATACAATATTAAAATAAAAACATACCATTTCATTTAAAATAAAAAATACATATTATTAATTATTAAAATAAAAACAAATTAGAAAAAGTAAAATATAAATATGTATATACTATAAGGTTTGAAATGTAAACATGTATATACTATAAGGTATAATATATAAATTACTTATATATTAAAAAGTAAAATATAAAATACATATACCTGGTCTTCTCCTTCTCCCTCCATGTTTACAACCTCTACCTGAGAAAAAATAAGCGAAGCAAAAATATGTTCTCCTTCTCCCAAACGGTCACTTTTTTCAAATCTTCTCACAATACTCGCTCGGGCTCACAAACTGAATTTGTTACTCGATCAAAATACCCGAAGTGGACGGGGCGGTGTACCCGCTCGGCTTCACCTACTCGATGGCACTACCCGTGCCCACTCCCTCCTTCCTAAGAATGTTAACCAATTTGAGTGCGAGTAAAGATCTGTTTGTTTAAATTGTTTATTAATGTTTAGTTATGGTGTCTATGCAACTATATGATGTCTGTTTTGTATATTAAGTGTTCAAATCACGATAATTATGAAATTGACTTAATCTCTGCTATATGAAAAGAAAAAATGGTCGAACATTAAATTGTTGAATGTTGAAAATGGTCAATGAAATGGTTAGTGAAAAACATAATGACTTAATTTTTGAAATGACTCAATTCTTGAAAACTGAAAGTATCTACGTAAAGTCTTGAATTCATAAACATACATTGGGTTGATTTCGACAACTTTATAATATATATTTGGCAACTCTTTGAAATTTTTTAAGGTAAAAATTTAAGGTCATATATTCGGTCAATTATTTCACCGAATCGGGCCTTAAAGTACCCACTTATATCACTCCGACATTACCCTTCATCAGTTCATCATCATATTGTTTTTTTTCCTGGATGATTTCTAATTCACATGAATCCTCTACTTTTGTAGATCTTCATTTGTTTTAATTTAGGTCGAACTAATTGTAATTTTTTCGCAGGATTCACATACCAATCCGCATGGAACACTTAAAACGAATGATTCTTTTGTTTTCGAACATGTGGACCCTCATTCATTTGCTGTTGAAGGTATTAAAATTTTTAATTCGTTTTTTGTTTGTGTTATGATGGGTATGAACTTACTGGTATTTATGAAGTGCATCGAAGAATTATGAGTGAGCTTTTATGTGAGTTTGATTACTACATTAAAGCTTAGGATTTTAGGAATATCTTACTGCTGCATTCCCTTTTTGCTTGAGTGCCATAATGCTTTTTGTAAAGGAAAAAAATGGGCCTCACGTGTTTTGAACTCAAGATGAGAGTGTCCTGAACTCAAGATGCTTTTGGTTTGAGAAATAGTTTTACATCCATATCACTAGCCTTACCAAGGTATGCTTCAATTTCCAGCTTTTAATCAATATTTTGCAAGATTATATTCCATCTTCTGTGTATCTTTAAAGCTAAGTTTGTCATGTCGTATGAGTAATTATAAGTATTTTTTTTTATACCTTTCTCTTCTTTTTCATGGTAACAGTGGGATTCAACTCTTTGCATATGGTCTCATGGTGAGTTTATATATAATAAAATCATTAGTTCCATGGCAAATGATCTATTATACTTGTATATGTTAAGTTTTTAAGGGGGTTTCGAGTTATTTTGTTAGATCTAAAATTATATATCATGTTTTGAAGGTTTTTTTTTCATAGATCTACGTATATTTTTTTATAGATCTAATTTGCTTTTGCTTACGCTTTTGCCAGAACCACAACAAGCCTCTGCCGAAGTCTACTCAGAGTCACGTTTCCAATCAAACTTGTGCCGGCGGCGGTAATACATGGTTTGCTTTTCACAGTAGTTGGTAAATTTTGTTATAAAAGCTATTGTTATTTTTTTGTAACTTCATGTAAATTTGTTTATAGAGTTAGTGTAAAATTTGTTATTAAGTTTACGTAAATTTGTTTATTTTTTTGTTATAAGGTTTATGTAAAAAAAAATTATGTTGATTTATTTGTGTATATATTTTCTTGATAATGATTTATTAACTTGTGTATTTTGATGTGTATATTAATTTGTGAATCTAGATTTAGTTTGTTGGTGAATTACTATTGTAAATTGTAGCTAATTAGTTGGGTTAATTTTTAGTAAAGTAGGTTAATTTATATTTATATCAATTCAAAATTGTTTGAATATTTCATATATCAATTCAAAATATGGGAAGATTTTGAGATTTAATTAAAACTAGAAAAACACCTTTCTTACAAACATTCTTATAACACAACAAAAAAAGCCTACTCACTCCACATTTACACTATTAAAAATCAGATGACACTCGTCGCCCGAATCACATTAGACCCTATAACGGGCGATTAGAGTGTAGCTTTGGCGGGCGTCATAAGCGCAATTTGTGCACATATATCTCGTCTCTGGGGTCAAGTGGATCTTGGCACGTGTAATATGATTTAAGAAGATGGTATAATGCTTTCACATGATATATACACGATGTGGCGACAACGTCGACATTTTAAGGTTTACCTCTTCCGTACGTTGGGTATGACCAGATTTTCATAAAGAGATGCATTATATCTTTTTGTTAGCATGTGGCACACCTTTTTTTTTTTTTTTTTTTTAAATCTTTTGTCATTTCTCCTTTTACTTTTTCCCTATCTTAATTTTAGTTTTATAATTTAGTTTGTTAATCTCAATAGTAGTAATTCGATTGTTATTTGTTTCATATGTCTGTATTTGAGGGTTGGCCGATATAAGCTTTTAAAGATTATATGGGTTAGGATATTTATACCTCCTTAAAATCATTCCAATTCTCTAATTTTTTATCCTTTTTTATTTTTAAAACTACAAAACAGAAAAGTACATATTAGATTATATAAGTTTGACAAAAGATACGGATTAAAAACTGATAAAAAATAATAAAAAAATTGTCTTATTATGCTCACTACAAAAAAAAGGACCTATTGTGACGAGAATTTAGTGACGACCTTAATTTTTGTGATTATCGTACCTATTTAGTGACAAGAGAAAGCTCCGTCACAAATATTTGGTCATTATTCCAATATTAATGGCGAAATAAAGTTTGTCACTATAAAATGTATGTTTGTGACGAGAAAGTTATACTTAGTGACCAATGTATTCATCACTAAGTAGATAAATGTCAATGACCAAAATATTCGTCATTGAGTTTAGTATTGTTACTTGGCATTGAAAAGTTATGTGACAAAATTATTCGTCACTTGTTTAGAGAAAATCAAATGAGAAAATTGTCATCACTCTTATTTAAAGTCAATCGGTCAACCGAAAAAAAAAAACACGCGGATCTAATAAAATTGACCCGACCCGATATATTTATTCTGATGGTTTTGTGCAAGTGTAACCAATCTGTAATTCGACCCATCTCAAATGTACACTAGCACCATCTTCAGTTCTTCTCTCAACCATCATTCTTCTCCCAATTTTCACACACTACAAACACACACTAGCACCATTCCGCTATGGCCAATATCTACTGAATCTCATCTTTCATTATTTTGCCCTAATTTTTTTTGGAGGTTATCTCTTATCTCTAAATTTATTTAATTTTGATTATATGATGTTACTCATTCAAATTGTTGTAAATTGCTCAATAAATTGTATATGATCATGTTTAATTTGCTTATTCGAAAGTGTCTTTGATTTTATTGCTTATTTGATTAAGGTGAGTTAGCAAGCCGGATTTTAGGTTATATATGACAAATTTGATTATGACCTAATTTCTATGAGTTTTAGTCGAGATTAGTTTGTATTTCCTAATTTGATAGCTGATTTTGAGTTTAGAAAGTGTAGCTTTACCCGCTTAGAACTTTAGGTTTTTTGTGGATCACTTGCATTGAATTTGATGAGTTTAGCGCATCCGAAATTTTGGTTATAGATTGTTGACAAGGTTTATGAGGATAAATGTCGGCCAATTGTTTTATCTCTCAATTAGATTCGCTTAAACTTAAGGTGGTTCAATTAGTTTGCTATCGAAAAAGTGAATTCTCAATTGCTTTACTTTTCGTTGTCGTTGGTTATGTTATACAGCATGAGTGTGTGCATCTCTAAGTATTGGTTGTGTGAAGGTAAAATAACCGTTTTAAAAATATTTTTTTGTGGGGGACGGAATGGAAGAAACTAGCGTGCATATGTCCTTCCATGGCAATATCCAAGCCTTTAAAATCTCAGCTATGTGAGTAAAGTTGGTTAACTTATTAATGTATATTCACTTTCAAGTATTAAGTTTGTTATGTTGATGTGGCAGCCTTGCTGTTCTGGAAGGTATTGCGATCAACAATGACCCAAATTATAATGTTTTAGGTGGTACGTACCCGTGTGCAAAGAAAGTCCTAACTGTTGGATCGATATACTTTAATCAAACTAACTTAACTAGCTTGTTAAGGTTTAATAACCTCGGATAAATCCTAAGTTATTAACAAAGAAACACCGAGCAATCTTTATTAAGTAATGGAATTTACTTAACAACGCTAAGAAGAAAAACTTTATTAACAAACTCTAAATCTGCTTATTATGCAGATACTCTAATACAACTCTAAGATAATCGAACTTTTCTCTAAACTCTAATTTGTAAACTCTAAAACTCTTTTTCGAAATCGCACTCTAATGCCAATCTAAGAGTCCTTTTATAGGCTCAAGGATATCCTAGTTGGTTTACAATTGATAACCTTGTACGACAAGTAATCTACAATACTTTCCATAAACGAATATAACAGTTTATTTGTTCTAGCAATACTTTGACTTCCTCTTGCGATTACTTTGACTCATGTCATTTAGCAAGACTTTGACTATTTGACTTCTTCCAGTTCTTTTCAAACTTTACAAGTATTTCATATCTTCAAGACTTTGATATCTTCAAAGACTTTCATATCTCAACAATCCTCCCCTAACTTGAATTCTACTTGCTTGACTTCAAGTTCCTTTGTGAATATATCTTTAACATGGATTTATCTTTAAAATGGATTGTTCTTCGCCTTTAGATTATATCTCTGTAGAATCTGTACTTTTTCAAAGTATCTCTTTAGAATTGTTTTCTTCACAAAGACATCCAAGGTAATCTCCATCTTTTCAAAGAACACAAAGAACATATGACAATTTGTACAGTGATTCAGATTAAGTTGCATACTATTCTCATCACTTTCAAAGTGAATCATTGAAAATTCAATGGATTTAGAACTCTTTACCAAAGCCATTATCTTTGGAGTAGCCAAATGTTTTGGTGTATAAGACCATGGTACATTGATAACCATATGATTTTAGCAAATCACCGCTATCAACAGATTTGTTTAGTCTTTACCAAAAGTACCCACTCTTCCGGACTAGTTAGTTCTTCTATCTAATGGTGAACTAATTACCAATAATGGTTTTTCCACAGCCTTTACCACAAGCCATTTTCTTGTGGGCTAGCCAACTCTTCACATTTACTGATATGGTGAGTTGATGACCATCCAACTTATTAGCAAGTTGACAACTAAAAACGGATTTGATATATCTTTACCAGAGCCGTTTGCTCATGGATTAGTCAATCCTTTTGTAACCATGGTGGATTGATAACCTATTGATGTTATCATCACAAAAATCATTTATTCAACCTTTATTTCAAAAATATTTATTATTAAGCAAAAAGGTTTCTTCTAAAAGTCATTTAAGCGGATTAGTTCATCAAACAAGATACTTTGATGAAATCTTTATCGTCGACGCTAAGATTTTGAATAAAAGTACTGATATATCAAAAGCATTTATTCAAATAAAATTCATACCGCTTAAAGATCATTTTCAGCAATGGTAGTCCAGTCTATAAACAAATTAATCACCATGCAAGCAGTTTCATCATCCTCTTCTACTTCCAAACCATGTTCAAGCATTCTTCTCATTAGATCAACTGTAAGAGGATATCTTCTTTCTGCAAACATGTGAATCATTGTTCCATTTTCTAGCTCCAGGGACATGAACTCCAGTTAGATCAAAGAATCTCCAAAAACTATTTCAGTTTTCTTGATCCTTCCAAATATCATCGCTTTCTTCATCAGCTTCCCACATAGTTACAAGATCCCCATGTAAAACCAATCCAATACCTTCTAATGAATGATCTTCAAAATACGCCTTTATAACTTGATATAAGTAGAATAGATCTACTCTATCAATAACATGCAACAAATCCCATAACCTTTTGAAAACCTTAAAACTTTTATCTTCCTTATGAAAAACCATGTACTCTTCATTCTTGGTTTTCACAACTTTAAAAGTATCTTGATCTTTGATCCGTTCATCTTTAAATCATAATCTTCCTTGGTATAATCAAAATCTACCACTCTGAGATAATTCTTCAATTCATCACTAGTCTCAGATCTTAATTCAACCTTTCTTTCTTTGAAAATTGAACATCTGTAACATCGTTTTTCTTTTTCCTCTTTAAGCTTTTCTTCCTTTGAAAATCAATAAGTTTCTTCTCTAAAGTCTTTAATGCACGCAACATCTTTCTTATAAGCCTCTCTCTCATATAATCTTTTCACATCCACATAATTTAGCTTTTGCAATCCTTTAAATCCTCTGCCTTTTAAATATGTCATCATTGCATTCCTTTCTTTAGCTAAATTAGGTCTTCTTGACATGAATCTAATGTATTGAGACATGAAGATTGAGAGTTTCAAAGATCTAACTCATCTTGCACCTTTTGAGTCGCTTCTCTGTCTTTAGCTTCTTGAGCTTGTTTGTTTTCTCTCTGTCTTTAGCATCTAATTCTTCTTGAACTTTTCTAGCGGCAGCCTTCATTCCTAGCCACTTCAAATGCTCTAAGTTCTACGCCAAAGTGAGCTTTTTCTTAGTCTCAACGAACACCTTTTCCTTTGTCTTTTGGATCAATTGCAGGGTTGATCAGGTTCTTGGTTGTTCTTCTTCGTGTGCTTCTCTAATAGTAACTCCTCCTCTTGGTTGTGACAAATCAAATAATGTAGCAATTAATTTATCATCACTAGCTGAATGAATAGGTATGTAAGTAGCTTCCTCCTCTTCTTCTCTAACAAATGTAGAAGGACCAGCTTCCTCATCAAAATTTAATACCCTTGGAGTTATTGGTGTTATTACTTCTTCCCTTGATGTATCATGAAAATCAAGACTTTGATGTTCAACCTTGAACACAAAGGTACTTTGAACTTGTACTTCTTCTTTTTGTTTCTCAGAAGAATCTTCTTTCTTTTTCATAATATCTTCTTGATTCTTTACTGCGTGTAACATCTTCTTTCAAATTATCCGTTTGAATTCCTCCCCAAGTCGATGTGAGAAGATGGTTGAGGAACCGCTTTCTTTTAATTCCTTACGAAGAACTTTACGACGTTTATTTTCCTCCTTAACCCACAAGTTGAAACCTTGAATATATGGTTTAACAAAATTTCTCAACCAGAAATAGTTACGCTTCAACTTCCTAATTGTTTTAGCTTGACGCCAAGCAGTCTTGTTTAACCGAGCTAGCTCCCTTGTCAAAGCATAGTTATCTAACGTCAAATCTTCACGAGGTATAGAATGAGCATCACCTTGAGGTTGTGAATGCCCCTCTGAAACAGGAATAGAACTTGCAGAAGATGAAGTAGGCGCTTTCTCAATTCTCTGCTTGAACCTCGGGACACAAGAAACATCACCTTGTAACGAAACAATACCTTCACGAGAAGCGGTACTTGCAGGATCACGTACCTTGTGAAGCATACCATGATCGATATCAAGTACCTTCAGGTTTCTTCATCCTCTGCAGTGCATCACGAGCAGTGTACAATTTCCATCATTGTGGTGGTTAAAGGAATATCTCCACCTCTGAACAAGTTACTTCTTTTAGCCATGAATGTATAGATTTTAGGTTGTTGCACAATAACAATGTAGTAAAGCGGCAGGTTTTGGAACATCATCCAATTGCTTGTTCAAGAAAACCTGTATAAACCTTGGATACATCAACCAAGTTGCCCCAGATGATATATGAGAGAGCATTCCATCCAAAATAAGTCGTGAAAAGTTAAAAACTCTGTCTGTAGCTAAGCCAACCACTGCAGACGCAATATTGGACCCAAACTGCTCCCAAGAAGTGCTTTTAGAACTTATGCAATGGAGCAAAACATGAATCAAAAACTTCCATTGAGGACAAAATAATGCCTTCTTAAAAGTTTGTTCAGTCAAAGAACCTTCATAGCCCAAAGTACGAAAAGTATCCCAAATCAGTTGCTTGGCAAATCTAATAGCCCCTTCGTCATCTCCAAATAATAAATCATCACGAATGGAGACCTCTGTAATCTTGATAGTCTTTCAGAACTGAGGATCTAATATCATATTCATCCTCCTCCATATTCTCTCTAGCATTAGCCCAAAATTCTTGAATCCATGGTTCAATAACATCCGGCTCAACTAAAAGAGCATAACTAATAGGCGACCCAACTAGATAATCAATGATATCATAGAAAGCCACATTCGCCTCAGTCTTATCCAAATTAGCCACCATATTGTGCTTCGAAACAGTTAAACGATTCACCATTGTTGAAAAAGTAATCACAATAGAAAGATTATATCGAATAATAAAGAGATGGTAATTGGAAGATAAGTATGGAAAAGAGGTAATGAATAATGTGAGAGGGAAAATCGGAAAGTTGTTATTTATAGGTAGGATTTTGAAAAATCACTGCCCAAAATAAAATATCCGTTGGCTTTAATTACCCTCCAATATTACCGTTGGAACAGTACTTTAATACGACAAACAGTACTTTCCACACAAGCAAGCCCTTCCATCTTTTAGTAGGTTTCCTTCTTGTCATATTATGTCCCTCTTGTTTCATTCTTTTTGTCTTTATCAACTCAAACTTGTAATTCCCAACAATCTTCCCCTAGTTGATAATGACAAAACCATTCTTGAACGAACTTCCCTAGACGAAGTAGAGAAATTGAGATCAGGGATCTCACCATGAACGAAACAAGTATGTCTTCCTTTGTCTTCCCCTTAATCCATGCCACGCCACTCAAACATCTCTTCCCCTTTTTGTTATTATCCAAATAGGGAACGTATGTAAATAATGATCTTGACTACTACGAACCAATATCATACTTCCAATCTAAGACTTCCAATGCTTCAAATCGCCCACCATTACGCACCATAAGAAAAATGGATTCAAAACAGTAGAAAACTTCAACTAGGAGTAGTAATAATGATCAACAATAGTAAAATCAAACACTTCCCCTTGAGTGATGCATGTAGATGGTTAAACATTTAACAATAAGCTTCCCTAAAAATCCATATGTTAACCATCTTCTTGATTCTTCAAAATCGAAGCTCCTTGTAATGATCACTTGTGAAGAAAATCAAATATAACGAACTTGATGAAGAAGTAAAATTTCCCGAACTTGTGTCTTAAATCTTTACAATCCACGGAACTCCATACTTATACGAACCAAATATAAGTAGACCGCAATCCCTTGAAAAGAATCCTCAACTATATGAGACACTGAGCACTACAATGTAACTCCTTCAAGTGATAGACAATGTGTGCATAGAGCATCATAAGAAAAATCACACATTGCTAGATTCATCAAGCTAGATGATAAGAACACAAACCAAGCAATTCCACTTCACCTTCAAATAAGTGATAA
This sequence comes from Chrysanthemum makinoi, assembly GCA_910596185.1. Taxonomy (NCBI): domain Eukaryota; kingdom Viridiplantae; phylum Streptophyta; class Magnoliopsida; order Asterales; family Asteraceae; genus Chrysanthemum; species Chrysanthemum makinoi. The sequence goes on along the minus strand of OU343217.1, from coordinate 208,543,179 downwards.
ATAATCCTCTTCGTAATCAATTCTTCAATAAATCTCCATAACGAGCCTTTTTAAAATCCTTTTAAGAACATAAATTTCTTCCTGTGTGTGTGAACCAAATAACCATTCTGTGTGTGTCGTCCAAAAATCATGCTCGACTTCCCCTTAAATCAAAAATCTTCTCGTAATAAAGCATGAACAGTATGTTGGGAAGGAGCAGTACTTTCATCCAAATATGCAGTACTTTGAAATAAACTGCAGTACTTTCGTATAAACCACAGTACTTTCATAAACGTAGTAGCAGTACTTTCACGATCAGCAGTACTTTCATCTTTGTCGAAGCAGTACCTTAATAAGAACTCAAGCAGTACTTTTAAAAAAAAAAATTACCAGTACTTTCATCTTCGTCGAAGCAGTACCTTGCAGCAGTATCAAAAATTCCATGAGCAGTACGTTAACATTGCAGCAGTACTTTCTTAAAAATTCTCGAGCAGCACTTTAAAAAATTTTCGAGCAGTACTTTGTTTAATCGTGGAGCAGTACCTTCAAGTTGAAACAGTACTTTCAATAATATTGTCACAACAGTTAACTCCTCACGTGACCATCAATAAGATTAATAGAACTTGTACTCCCAGCATACGTGGCAATCTCCATCACATGAACACACAATCATGTAATTATCCTATGATGTGATAAGAGCAGCCTCACATGTAAGTTCACCAAATAAGGATACGTGTCTGATAGGGAAAATAATAACTCTTGAATATAACCAGCACATTGCCCATTCACGTGACCAATAATAAAACTAACATTAAAGCCCACGTGAGTATCAACCAACAAATCCCTCATTCACAGGGACCAATCATACGCAGCCCACATTCGAATATGATATTTTTCTTGAAGTTGACTTGTTCCATGTGCGTGAACAGCATATATCACCAATCATATACATCTATACCCATGTGACATATTTCCCTTGTAGCCAATAAAAACCATATAAGCCCACGTGCTCCATTACGTGACTTCCACATACCACATTAAAGAGTTCAACCAATCAGAATTATTGACTTGAGGGACCAATATTACTTCCACAATATCTTGTGATTTGACCACGGACAAGATTTGACCACTTCATTCACATAGCCATTAACTCACATTCAATCAGATATAGCATTCGTATTGATACGAACCAATTATTCTTTACCGACCAATCAATAATGAAAACTGTTGCATCCTTGTCGTTAAACAGAAACCAATTAAAAACGATATAACAAAAAAATCATTAATAACCTCACCGTAACTTCCATATCTGTGTTGTACACGATCGCAACCCAATTTATAAACTTCTCTGCCATGCGAAGTATACAATCATAACTCAACAATGAATTTCCATTGTACGAACAGTAGAGAACCGATATATTTAATTCCAATAATCATTAAATCTGCTCTTCTTCGACAAATCATTAAATCTGCTCTTTACGATATGCTTGCTTCTTCGACACCCAAAACCTTGTGATTCCCTATATCAAGAGCTCCCCGCTCTGATACCAATTGATAAGATCGTTTAAAGCTCAGCTAGGGATCAATAACAAAGATAATAAACATAATACGCAGCGGAATAATCAAAACAATACTTTGTTATTGACACAAGGTTTTTATTCACCAACTCTAACTAATACTAGACGTTTATAGGAACACGTCTACTAACTAAACTAATAACCTAGGCGTTTACAAGATCATACGCCTAGGACACACTAATCTAAAACCCTAATACCCTAATACCCTAGACGTTCTCCCCTAACGTCTAGGCTAAACACACACCTTTTAGTCGACTACATTATTGGAAGACTTAATTAAAAACCTACACCTATGTCCTCTTTATATACTAGAGAATAAGGACTAAATAATAAAACTTCCATTGCAAGCAAGCCCTTCCATCTTTTAGTAGGTTTCCTTCTTGTCATATTATGTCCCTCTTGTTTCATTCTTTTTGTCTTTATCAACTCAAACTTGTAATTCCCAACACTAACTGACAAGTTCACCTCAACTTAGGTCTTCTTTGCGAACTCTTCTTTGTGAGGTATTTCAAGTGCTATTATTTTTGTTTCAGTTTTACCGAAAATAAATTAACAGGTTCGGGAGTTATGTAACCTGCTTTCGCTATTGTTTTTGTATGCTAATTGAGAGAAGATTTTTGTCACAAAGAAATTATTCTCTTTTTGTCTTCGCTTATATATAAATATGCACTCATAGTTTAGCACACAGACATACAATCATACGTGGTTGTGCCATACATGTTTGTGACATATTTTCTTTTAGTTTTGTGGCAGCGTTCTTTTAAGCGACTATCTAAAAAGCTGGTTGAGCTAGAAAAGAGATCAATTGATCATGATCATCCATTTGTTTGTGCTATTGGTGAATTTGTTGTTGCTACGTTCAACAAGCTTCGTGAGATGGTATGGTTGTTGTTTTCTACTTTCAAGACTTTCTACGTTTTTTAATTGATCACTTTCTTACATTGTAAACTCATTTATCCTGTTAGATTGTGAAGAAAGGTGAACAAAAGAAACTCCATGATTATGAAATTATGGAGTGCCAATACTTGAAACTCTTCAAGGTTTTTTACTTCTACATGACAATAGAGGCATTTGAATAAGGGAATCTTGGTGTCTATGAGGCCAAAATTGTTTGCAATAGGGTAGATGGCAAGAGAACTTTGACCAAGTTTGTTCTTACCGATCATACACCTGCTGGTATGTGATTATTTTGAGTATCTCATGTCTTGATTTAGCTATTAGGGCCCGTTTGGTTCGGCGGAATCCTAAGGATTCTGATGGAATTGGAATCAAATTCCATTTCATAACGTGTTTGGTTGAAAATTTTAAAGAATTTGGAATTTGAATTCCATTCCTTACTGTGTTTGGTTGGCAAACGGAATGGAATGAAATTCCTTCAAAATCCCATATATATGGAATTCAACATTCTATAGCAATATGAGAAGGATTGTTTACAATTCCATGGAATTCATATTATCTTTATCATTGTCATTGCTATTATTATTATTATTATTATTATTATTATTTATATATTTTATTTATTTATTTATTTATTTTTATTTTTTATTTTTTATTACTATTATTTTTAATTTTTAATTTTTTTAATTTTTTAATTTTATTATTATTATTATTATTATTATTATTATTATTATTATTATTATAACGATCGTTTAATTATTATTGTTATTATTATTATTTTTTATAAACAACCATGTTATTAAGATTTAAAAATTATTATTTATTTAAAATTGAATATAAATTATTATTTATTTTTAAAAAATTATTATTATTATATTTAAAAATTATTTTTTTTAAATTAAATATAATTTATTTATAGCTTACTTTTTTAATTTATAATTTAAAAAATACAATTGTATTTTATATAAAAAAAAATTATTTATTTAATATATTAGTTTATATAATATTATTTAAAAAATTATTATTATAATTTGATAAGTAATTTATTTATTAAATAATATTTAGTTTATTAATCTTAAACTAAAATTAAATTTTAAATATTTTAATATAATTGTTTTTTCTCATTTCATTCTTCTAACCAAACATGCGCTAGTATTTGCAGATTTCAATTCCGTCATATTTTAAATCCTAAGGATTTCAATTTTTAACATTCCATTCCTTCACATTCCAATTCCTTAAACATATTCCAATTCCGTCAAAAATATTCTGCGAACCAAACGAGCCCTTAGTTTCTTACAAGAATCCATTTCTGATTTTCAAAGTTCCTTTTGAGCTACTACAAACACGCACCCTTTTATAATTTCGGCTATCTTTTAGCTCTAACTAAATGGGTGCAGCAATTTCCCACATGACGCGAAACAATATTAGACTGATAAAGGGGCCTAAACAGGTTGGGGTGGCAAATGTGTTGACCACTTAATTAAAGAAACACATCCTATTCAAGATGATATAACTAATTTGCCTACAATGAAAATAAATTTTAGAAAAGTTTGACCTGTGGTAACCCAATTACAACACGTTTAACCTGATTACAACGCGTTGGTAACCATTAACAATCCGTTTGACCCACCAGTCCATTTAACCCATGTAATTTAACGGTAACACGGGTTGTGTTCGGATCAGGGTTGCTATTTATTGTACGCTTAACTAAATGGGTCGTGTGCCCGGTTTTACCCAACCACCAAAGCAAATTGTATGGATCCGTTTGTACACTTTCCGTTGTAAAAGTTCATCTTATTCTTTTTGCATATCATGGAGTATTAGGTTTCTCTGAGAATCTCAATACTCTTGTAGACTCAATACGATACCTTTAGACTTCTCATATGTATGGGTCGCGCAATGTCATATAGCATATGAGTATGTTATGGTTTGGGTAACGGGTCAAAATGGGTGCGGGTCAGATTGGGTCCATATTCATGGATAGTTATTCTTAGATTTCCTGACTCATCGTGACAGAAAATGATTTTTAAGTTCTATAGAGAGTCGGTGTTTCGTTTAGTAAGTAATTGTGTTTCATTAAATAATACCAAGTCTCAAGTAAGGTATGTTATGGCATGATCTTCTGTGTTTGGTTTGTCAATATTTTCAATTTTTCACAACAGTTTGTTAAAGTTTTATCTACAAGTTAGTTTTATACACTTAGCTATGTTCAATTTTGTAGTGTCATGGTTGTTAATACTTATTTCTCTATGCAGTTGTGTGCTTCAATAGGACGTGTTGCTACATGTGTGCAATTTAATCGAGATTAGACACACATGCTCTAAGAGTTGAGGTCTCAACATGAAGAGCAGCTGAGACGGATAAGGTATGTATAGTTATTGTTCTTTATTGTTTTTAAAGGTTGCCTCGACATGTTTTTCTCCTCTTAAGAAATGATATATTGTACAGGATTGACTCGTGAGTCAGATACTTATAGTGCCTCTACAATGCATTAAGAGTTTATGCTTACATTGTTCTTTATATCAATTTCAGGCTACCATTGGCATCGATTTCTTGTCTAAAACAATGTACCTTGTAGATCGAACAGTTCGGCTACAGCTTTGGTAAGTTTGTGCTAGTTTTCATGTCTAAATAATGTATACTATTTTTCCTCTTACTGTTTCATAACATAACATTTTAGGGACACTGCTGGGCAAGAGAGATTTAGAAGTCTTATTCCAAGCTATATAAGAGATTCATCAGTTGCGGTGATTGTCTATGATGTTGCCAGTAAGTTTCAGTGCATTTCACTTTTTTACCAAAAAAGTAACATATATAGTAAGACTTGTTCTTGCTGGTAGTATTCAGAACACTATAAATTGTGTTATCGCTGCTTTTATTTGTTAAGCATGGTGGTATACTTGTATGGAAACACATGGACCCTTGTATAAGCTAGTTTTGTCACATTTCAGATCGACAGTCATTTTTGAACACTTCAAAGTGGATAGAAGAAGTACGCACCGAGCGAGGCAGCGATGTGATTATAGTCCTTGTTGGAAACAAAACTGATCTTGTTGACAAAAGGTTTGCATTTGTTACTTGTTCTATCATCATATAAGAGGTTGCTTTTTCTTAACACTAGCCATATAGCAACTTCTATCTGGTAGTCTTGTTCTGTTTGGTAATCTAGACCCACTTACCTGTGCACTGGCTGATTTGGGGTTTTTTAAATCTCTAATGGGTCATTTACATGGAATTTTTGTAATCATGTTTCACACAATAGCTAGAAAAATGATAAAAAGTTTTGGACAATAAGTGACCAGTTTTGACTTGTGCAAAAATAACCCTTTTTAGCCAAACCCATATGGAGCCGCCCAGTGTGCACCCAATTTCCACCTCTAATTTCTCAGTACTTATGCTACCATTAGTTCTGTTTTACTGGACAAGGATGGCAGTCTTTGTTCGTTTCTGTTTCAACTAGAATTGTTGTAGAATTTCGATGGTTTGGATGGTACTGAGTTTTTAGTTGTCAAACAGGCAAGTATCAATTGAAGAAGGGGATGCAAAAGCTCGTGAACATGGAGCCATGTTTGTAGAAACTAGTGCAAAAGTGGGATTTAATATCAAGGTAACGTACTCTCAACCTTATTCTATACCCTCCTTTTTCGTAAAATCCTAAACAGATTTGCGAACACTTTGTATATCCTCAAGATTTCATGGATAACATAGCAATGTATGGCTATGTTATCCATGAAATCTACTTGTTCAATATATACTTCTAGTTGCTATATGTTAGACATGATATCAGAATTGTTAATTTTGAGTAGATTTCCCTTCAACTCTTGTATTGAGCTTTAACATCACTGAATCGAATAGTTTTTGGCTGCGTTTTTGGAGAATCCCAAAAAGAGGAATTTTTTAATGAGGTATCGCTTTTGGTTTTTCTTTCCTTATTTTTTCTTACGGACTCGTCTTGGATTGGAATTTTAGAAGTAACTTTTTTGTAGGATGTTGGAATTGCTACATACCCCAGCTTTATAGTTGATGACACGAATGGTGAACTTCAAGATGGTGACTTCATCACAAAAAATACTAAAGATAGCAAGTCCGATGATGAAGCAGATCATTTCGATTCGATTCAATTTAGGAAGAGCTTAACTTTTACTTTCATTTTGTGATCATTGATAATGGAAAAGAGTCGTGGCTCGGGGACATCCATTCCTTTTGAATCATAGAATTCATGTTATTCCGATGTAATTAGTATTATGGATTTTCATTATTATTAAATAGTAGTTGTTTAAATGTGCTGGCAATAGCAATTGTAGCAAATTTGGTATATATATATTTTTTTTGTAATTTTGTTTTATTCAGTGACCGCTTTTCTCGTCATTAAAGTTAATAATAGTGACGACTTTTATCGTGAATAACGGATGGTAAGTTCCTGTTAGGTAAATGACGCTTTTTTTCGTCACTAATCCCCTCCAATAGTGACGACTATAACTGACTTAGTGACGAAATAAAGGAACAAATTTGGTTGTCACAAATATAAAGTGACGACTTAGCTCGTCACTAATATTAGTGTCGATTTTCAATGTTGTCACTATTAACTTTGTGACGGAGCTATAGTGACGACCTTGATTTTCGTGACTAAACTGGTTTAGTGACGATTTTTTCACCTTTAATGACGATTTTGCTGTCGTCACTATAGCCCTTTTTTCTTGTAGTGGTTAAATAAAAAAATAAAATGTGGACCAAAAGAGATGAAATGTGTCCAGGGAATGTATGCATAACAATACCCTTGTTATATATGTAGATCGATTCTACAAGACATGTTGGACAAAAGGAATAGAACGAACTTCAAGAACCATTTCATTAACTTTGCCATGAATTGTCTAAGAAACTTTTACACGTATATTCAAACTGAAGTTGATTTGTTAACATTCAATATCTAAATGCACTATTAACAAACAAATGTAATATCAGTCAATGCTTTCTAGTCTCTAACTATAACCCTCTTGCACGAAATATTTCAAAGAAGACCCGGTTAGTAAGAATTTGACCATGTTTCATGATACAACGACGTGTTATATACGCCTAGTTAGGGTATCAAGCGACGACGATCCACGATACCATCTTCATTTTGGAAGTGCATTAATGTACCAAATACTAACATGCTCAAAACTCCTGGCAATCGCCAATGGATTTAGCAACATTTTCTAGGACCAAATCGCAGTAAGCAAAAACATCATGACAAAATACCAAAAGGCATGCATGAAGCCATTGACGAGCCGTTTGTGGTACATGACTTCTACACATTGGGCATGTAGAATGGTTCTTTAGCCAAGAATCGATACACCTTGCATGGAACTGGACTCCATGGTTGCAGTTTGGTAATTTTTTGTGGTGGTCACCTTTAGATACTTCACAAAGACACACTATACAATCGAAACTTTCGACTACACCGTCGTCACCATCACCATCTTGCTTAATTTCTTCTTGCACTATGAGCCTTGAATCCCTTGATGTATTCATGAGCCACAATGGCTTCATGTGTAGCCGAAACAACCATGCAACCACCACCATTGCACTCATGCTTGTCTTTCGCTTCCGGGTAATTGCGAGTCTAAATCGTGTAATGAAATGTGGTTAGAGAACTTAATTAAGTGCTAGAATTAAGATGAGATTTATATATAGCTAGCTAGAGTGATGTAATTGCACGGTTTAGTAGTAAGTACAATATAAGGGTATCTTGAATCGTGTATTTACAAGTATGTGAGTCAAAGTTTGACCTTTGACGACAAATATCATACCCGTAATATAACCTTTTACTACAAAAGGTTTAAATATTATTCGAATACATCAAACACCTTATATACATTAACAAAAAAATTGAAAAAAGTTGTGTATATATCTCTGTATAACCATCAATAGCAGCACTTAATTGATTCTTCTGAAAATATAAATTCCCATCTTGCTTAACCTGCTTTTGATTGAACTTTCACACCTTTTACCATTTACCTACAATTCATAATTCAGACTAAATAATCCGAAAAAGGGTTTAAAAATTTCAATTGATTTATGGGTTTTGGATTTGTGTTGTCGTGTGTGCGGTTTGTGGGTTATGATAAATGAGGCTATGGATGATGGTTTATATTTTATGATGAAGAGGTTCTTCTTTGATAGCAATGAGATGGATGGGAAGAATGAGGCTATGGAATTTTCTAGGAGCTGTGAGAAATTTGGAGAAGAAAAAATGAGAGGCGTGATTTTTTTTGTGAGAAGTCTGGAAAATCTAACCTTAAACCATTATTACTGTTTTTACGGGGTGTCATTACGGGAAAACGGGTTTGAACAGAAAAACATCCAACTCCTTTGGGCCAATGAGAAAGTGGCACACGGGCCACTAAGGTACTGTTAGGCTCTTGTGTGTACTTTTCAAATAATCAAGAACCAATAAGGAAAATAATTAGATGAAAACGGATGCCTTAATAAATTCATAATTGCCCCGTTCAAAAATGGCAAATAGTATATATATATAATTTATGTTGATAGCTCAAAATTTCTAACTTCGAATTGAAAAAAATTTAACGAAATTTGAAAGTTTTTAAAACTTTCTTTTATTAAGTTTGAAATATTGTGAGTTTAAAAAAATCCAAATTTTAATATTTCTAAACATTAAAAGTTTACATATGTAAATAGTAGTATTGTGTAAAAAAAGTGTACATTAAAAAGAGTGATACCATATGAAAAATAGTAATATTTAAGTGACAAAAGTGGACATCGAAAAATTGCAAATTATGTTGAAGTGTTATTGACAACCTACAAAGACAATGCCATAAATTGTCTTCCTAATGTATTTTTGATTATAAACAAAAGTTGCTATAAATTGTCTTCCCAATGCAAGCAAAGAAACACAACCCTCCACAGAAATCAAGTACGGCACATAAACATATTTTACACAATAGTTTGTTTTTATAGATGTATAAAAGAGGAGATAACATGTAATAAGAAACTTATATAAGCCCACAAGTCTCAAAATAAGCCGGAAAATTAAGGCTTATGTTATATAAGCCAAAATCAAATAAGCTCATAAGCCTACATATAAGCCGAAACAAACACACCCTTTAACCACCACCGTGCTTTTTAAACAGAAATTGCAACCGAAAGACAAAAACCTTCTCAACAAGATTATTATTATTATTTATTTTTATTTTTTTATTATTTTTTTTGTCAAAAACAGATGTGTGAATCCTTGCTACAAATCACAAAACCAAACTAGAAATATCGATAGTCGAGATGAGCGTGCGGCTGTTATCTTTAAACGATACATATATATACGCAACAAGGGAAAAAAACACACAAATCAACACTGCCGCTAGCCGTATTTTGTCGAAAACTATACACTGATGCCGCAACATTTTGTCAAAAACTATACACCGCTGCTGATAGGCGCGGATACTCGTTTAGTCAAGGAAAATGACCTTTTAATTAAGTTTGTAAAAAAAAAAAATAAAAAAAAGGAAAAAAAAAAAAATAAAAAAAAAAAAACTTGTTATATTATGTTTTTTCAAATTAAATTAATTGAGTCGAATTCAAATAACTCAGCTTTTAAGGCATTGACCCAATGATATCACTCTTTATCGTAAACGTATAACTAACTGGTTAAAAAATAATTTAAAAACTAGAGTGCATTACATAATTGGTCCTTGAGGTTTACCGGATCTTGCATATATTGTTCTTGTGTTTTTTTTTAATGGGTCATGTCTTCGTGGTATGCAAAAATTATGAGATCATGTCCAATTTACTAACGATGTTTAAACGGTCGTTAAAAAGGACTAACATGATATGTTTGCATAACAGAAGGGCCTAAATTTATATATGTGAAACCCGGTAAACGTGTGGTTATTTCAAAATCTTGGGATTAAAGAATAACTTTAACATCATTAACGTCCGAGCCGACCCGACTAACAAAACCAAACCGGCTTTTGCCACATAGTTGAGGGATGCTTTATGTAAATCCAGTCAACTTTATAACGTGAAAAAACCGGATAGTTTAACAGTAGCAGCAACTGAGATAACAACAACAATCACTATTACTATGTTCTTCTTCATCAGGTCCCCAAATATTCATTTCATTTCAAATAATTATTAATCACAAATTATACAATCAATATTATAATATTTTATTAATTTCCAGTTTTATTTATTGGTTTTGCAGGTTGATTGAGTTAGTTTGATGCAAAGTTTATTGAGTTGTTATTATTATTTGATAATAATAATCTTTATCAAACTCATGGGGTCAGTCTCTTTCTCTCTTGTTATATATATATATATATATAATTTTTTGGGGGTTTTTATGTTTGATTGATTGGTGGGTTAAATGGTACTTAGAATAGTAAGATCTGTTTTTTTTTACTATTTACTAGACGAATACCTGCGAAAAGCGACGGTGCAAATAGTTATACTTGCAAACTTGTGGTTTTGGTGTGAGTTTGCGGGTTTAATTTGTAGTCATTCCGAGAAAGAAAGTTTATGGTTAAAAACGAAAAATATAAAAGTTTGAGAATTAAACAATATTTAAACTATTAAATTAGTGGTAGATGCTGTTACCATTTTTAATTCGTGCTCTATATATAGTATAGATGTAAGTTAGTTATTTTAAGGTGTATTTTGGGGAATCAACTTTACTCATTTTTAAGAGATTTGAACTTTTCAAGAATAGGCAAGTCATTGTACATTTGAACCTCGTTAGGTAAACATTTTGGGATGGCGTGGGAGGAGTCTGGAAACGGCCACGGTAATATCGGTTAGGTTGTGTAAGTAAGGGCCAAAAAATGCTCGACTTTCCCAGCGTAGCCAGGAAATAGCCACAGGAATACCGGTTAGGTTGTTGTGTATTATATGCGTCATTTTGTATCCCATAAATTAAATATTATATATTTGTTAAGTTAATCTTTTTGTAGAGAAACTTTTGGAGTATCTTTTATATAAGGTGGTTTTAGACCTACAAAATGACCCGAAAGACAAAACATTCATTGAATGACTGAAAGTATAAACAAGGATTACAACGACAAAAACGAGATAAATCAAAAGCTGCATTGATATTTTATGCAAAATAAAACCGAAAAAAAAAATTAAAGAAAAATTGTGATAACACAAAACAACAAGAGTTGGGCATTTGCATTATGTTCCCAATTATAGCAACATGAGCTAAAAAACAATGCTATTGTTGACTAAAGAAATTAAAAGCATATTGTATGATTGAATATACATAATTGTGGTATGCTCTACTGTAACCGGTTAAACAGATTAAGTATGCTGCTATTCTAAGCATCAACCTGACTTCATACGGTTGTTGTTTGTTTTTCTTAAAGTAGTAATCATTACCATTATAGGGTAGTTTATAAGAGGAGGTTGGTCTCTTATATTCTTTACCTGGTTTGTTAACCTAACAACCAAACACCTTTATTTAAGTAGTTGGCTTTAAGTATAACTTTTGATTAATTTTTGGAATCTTAAGGTTTGCTTCTCGTGTAAGCGAAAATAACAATTAAACAAACAAATTGTCGTTAAGTGTTGATCCATTTTTCTGACATGCTTTGCTTGTTGCGGTGAGGACTGAGGAGGTTTTGTTTGTATATCGTATACGTAACTGCTTTGTTCAAAATCAGAAATTATGCAAGAAAGCATGTATACGAGGTGTTGTTTGTCCTTTCGAATGCCTAGAGTCTTGGGAAAGACTTGTTTTTGTTTCGTTTCTGAAACATACTACGTTTTTATGCGGTGGGTGATGGTAAATTTGAAAGATAAATTCTGGTCTGTTTTTCATGTAAGTTTATAAAGTTTGCTCAAACAGTCAATTGCTATGATTAGTATGTATCAGGTTGTAAGGTAAGATCGTTTACGAACCATCCCTTTTAGGTGACGTAAGAATGTAAGATTACTACTTAGACAATCACACAAGTCAAAATGTCCGATGTACGCGTTAGTTTGAATTCTTTTGGGTAGATATGGTATACATATGATTTGTAAATGTTTGAAACTTTTGCTTTTGCGAATCTGATTATCTGAGCATTGGGTTTCAGTAATATTATCTGTATAATATCTTTTTTTGTATGTTCTCTTTTTTGTGTTGTAATAAGACTTTTTTTAATTGTGAATATAAATAGTGAGTTCACTCATTTTGTGGCACATTACAGTGCTAAAAGGCCTGTCACCATTAACTGCATGCTAGTGTGGCTTCATGTCACTGTGCAAACTATATAAAATCTTTTTAAATATATAATACATAGAACAAGTATTAGTCAGTTGCTACATAGTCCAGCAACCGATGTGCTTAGCATGTTTATTCACCCTAGTCTCTATCGTAAGTCAGTTCAAAGATTGAAACTTGCCTCTGAAGGACAACCAGGATTAGTTGTGTATTTGTAGGTCGAAGAGAACCTTACCACAGTATGAAATTCAAAGCGTAAGAACACCCATCTATATTCAGTTACTCCCTGTCGTCCTGTCGTCAAAGCTTCCTTCAGAACAAAAATTTATTATGTTGGATGGCTCAAGTATCACCGCCATGTTAGTAATGTGTACTAATATAATATATTAAGGAAATATAGGCTTACAGATTCGAGCCTTCTACCATCACATAGGAAAGAAAAGCCCTGAACACGAGGGACTGTAAGAAGTTGAGAATATAACCTGCTCCCTTTCATCTGGAAGATATAATAATAACTTAGTCATCTCAAATGTCCATTGTCTTCCACTTCACGGGCAACTAGCCAAGTGCCTGTTGGTAGTCGCTTAATACTCTGAATGCCAAATATGTATAGTCTCATGTGTACATGTAATTTGTGAATTCGAAGAGTATTCTGTCCTAGAATATGATTATATTCAACATTATAGTCACTATCCTATAGTTAATCCTAATCATGTTTATGGTTGTAAACCTTATTTGCAACAGAGCAGAGGTTGTCTTGGATGTCCTAAGGTCCCGTTTATGACTAATGATAAAAAACCAACTGGAGTTCTTAAAAAAGATTCAGCCGCAAATAAAGCTAGTGTTGTACAAGACTTTTGGAGTAGTAGCACACATGAGATGGACAATAGTGCTGGTCAGTCGCAAATAAGTGCCTCATCATTTAGCATGTCAAATCCTAACCTCGATGCCCATTCTAGTTCTGGAAGCAATCCCCCTGAATTTGTAAATCGTGGTATGTCATATGTTGCCAATTATTCTGGTGGCAAACAAAAACATGCGTATGTATATGCACTGAATTTCTTTGTTATTGTTTACAGGTCTTCTTCTTTGGAATCAAACAAGGCAACAATGGATTGGAGATAAGGGATCCAGCCATCGCAAGAAAGGTCGAGAACCTGCTATAAGGTGAGAAATTAAACTATTTGTCAAGTGCTGTAATGGTTGATTAAAATGTGATTAAGAAGAAAATCGGATTCTGAAACTATACTAGTGATCAAAATTTAATTGTCGAACCTATTAGCCCTTTAAAGTATTTCCTTACTTACAAGCTATCTTCGCATGCTTTAAAAGTTTTTTTAATCAATATTTAGTTATTGGAGTATTTCTCAATTTACTTTTGAAGTAAAGCAAATACACTTTTAGATATATTCATTGTGAAATAACTTTTTCCCATCTGGTGTCTTGGTAGTTAACTAACCCCAAAACTAGTGGTGATGGTATATCACAGTTCACAACTGTCTACGTATCACGTTAAAGTTACATGCATAAGCAATATTAGTGACAGAATCATTAACATGTTATTTATTTGCTCATCAAACTCCACCGCCTTTGGTATTACACACTTAACAAACGGTATGATACAGTTAAAGAACATCATCTGATTATATGTATATGTGTGTGAAGTTGGAATGCAACATATGATAATTTGCTTGGGAGCAACAAGCCTTTTCCTCGGCCGATTCCTCTACCTGTAAGTCTTCCTCCTGTGTTGTATCTATCTTATGTTAGCGTTATATTTGCCTTTAGAAAGCTTATTGAGTTGCTATTTTTAATTTTTAATTTTTGCACTGGTGGGTCATTGTACTTTTGAAAATGTTCATTTGGGTCAAACTTTTAACTCCACTGGGTTTTGAATAGGTGTGAGCATGCATCGGTTATGACCCACAATATCAGCCTAAAGCCAAATTTTCATTTAATACAGCAACAATACCCAGCTGCTAGAGCAGGGTATGTGGCAAATTTTCATTTAATGATATATAAAAGCTGCTCGATTTTTGTTAAAGTCACTTCAGATATGGGTTTAATGCTTTTGATTTTGACCAATATGCTTGGGCTTCTCAGTGGTGAGGAAACTAGCGGGTTTTGGTCAAATAGTGTGGTGAAACTATATAAAACAAAAAACTAAACAAAACTACAACATTATGTGTATACGAGTATTTTAGTGGCCCATTAGCTGCTGTTGGCCAATATAGCATGGTCTACAGTTAAAATTTAATTTTTTTTGGAAATTACATAAAATTAACATGGGGCCGGTCAATTAATTCTGTTCTGTTGTTCACATGAAACCGGAACCAAATCGTAAATTTCAGTTTTCGAAAATACCGATGCTGAACGTTGGTTGATTATATGGGTCTGTTTTTTCTTGGGTTATGTCAGTTAATTTGGTTCTTGTTTGGTTTATGCTCACCCCTAATTTTGAATTAACTTCCCAAAGATAATTACAAAATAGAAGATAGCGATCAATTGATTTTTGTAAAAGAACGTTGTGTTTAGTGGCATTGCAAGAAGAATACAGTAACATGTGTTTTTACAGACTATTTTGTTTGCATCATGTATTATTTAGAAAGATGATGCTCAGTTTTCAACGAGAAACCAACTATAATAGTTTAAAAACAAATTTTAACCACAAAGTATGTGGTAAACTAGCAAAAAAAGAATTAAACAAAACATGTACTAATCAGACATCAAGATGTTTCTGTATTGTTAGATATCGGTTAGCATTGTGTTTTCTTGTTTCTGGATGGGAATGCCCATTTCCAGTGAATGCTTATAAAATTGTAACTTGTTTGGTATTAATAATATATATTTCACCCTTTGCACCAAAAAAAAAAAAAGAAAAGACATTAAGATGTTCAAAGATAGCTTGTTCTTTGAGACTGGGCGAGTAATTAATATATATTTCACCCTTTGCACCAAAAAAAAAAGACATCTAGATGTTCAAACATAGCTTGTTTTTTGAGACTGGGCGAGTAATATATCCAAGATCACTTATCTTGATTGCTAATCTTGCAGGAAATGGTGAATTTTCTTGTGGATGTATGGGAAGAAGAGGGGTTGTATGACTGAGTCGCTGCAAGACCAAGATAAGAACATAGTGGATCGATGTTTTCTGAAACTGCAACATGGTTATTTAGTCATGCAGAGTTTGCGTATGTTTCGACTGGTTTGAACCTATGAACTCAGGTTCAATTAACATCAGACCCTTACCTTATCTCTGCAGTTTTAAGAAAATAACTCATCCTACCCGACAAATTGTAGTCTGAGTGTTGCACAAAATCTACATTGTTTCAGCTTAAACGCTTTGTTTATACAATTGGTTTGCCAATGAGGTTCGTTTGATAATTAATTTACAGTTTCACACGTAACACATTTATCTCCATTGGTGAAACTTTTGATCGGAATTTTGAACAATGGTATAAGCATGACTTGGTTTGCGTTTGTGCAACAACATGCCCTCTTTCTAAGACTGTAGTTTCTCCTTTTTCTATCTTTTGCAATTACTTTTTTCATGCTTAAACTTGTTTAGATGAACTATTTTTCGCTAGCAATGCAAAGAAGCTATCGAAGCAAACTAAATATTAAAAAAGAACGTGATTTATATATTCTATTCAAAATTGAAAATAATATTTGCTAATAGCATTAAAACCACGTGAAGTACCCTTTAAGTCTCTTTATCTTAGAAAATGTGACAACCTTTCAACCCAAATTGTCTTTACAATTTTTTGTCATAAGTTTCAAAACTGATTCGTAAGGGGCAAAAACGGAATGTTGGTAATGGTAAGCAAGTAAGAATATGGGAAGACTATTGGCTTATAGAACACTATACAACCACACTCAAAATCATGATTTGCATGTTGTTAATGATCTTTTGGATCCTAATACAGAAAGGTGGAATCATAGACTATTGTTACAAGTATTTTTCAGAAAAATTGCAGAAAGGATATCATGTATACACATCAATCCCGCTGAGTGTGACTCTCGATACTGGGATGCTTCTCTGAATGGAACATTCACTTGCAAATATGCGTATTGGATTGCAATTCAAAGTATAGAATGTCTCCAAGAATCACAGTCACAACAGGAAAGAAATTTTTTTAAGGCAATCTGGTTGGCTAAAATTCTTAAGAAAGTAAAAGTATTTATATGGAGAGCTTGTATGAATCTCTTGCCCACTGTAAGCAATCTTGCTGCAAGAGGTTTAACACCTGGTTCTCACTTGTGTGCATTGTTCAGCTCCAACGAAAGACGTTAAACATGCTCTATTCCCTTGTGACTGGGCGTGGGATATTTGGGCTAGCATGGGGCTGACTGATCTCACAAACCAGGTAGTAGACATATCGACTGAAGAGATTCTATGTGCTACTCAGGAGCGACAAGAAGGTAAGTCTGAATTGATGCTAATGTTAATGTGGCGAATATGGTGTGTAAGAAATTCCAAAGCTTATGGACAAGGAGATCTTGAGCAGAATAAAGTGAAAGAATCTGCTTATGTAATGCTCCAACATACAGAGAGATAAAAATAAATGGTGATGCTAGTGTATTAGGAACAATGGTGTAACAGGCCCTTGGTTTTGTCATGAGATCGCATAGCGGGTCAGTATTGGTAGCGGGAAGCAGACAGGTCAATTTTGCGACGTCGGTTGTTGAAGCTGAAGCAAAAGCAATCCTTTATGCTATACAAGTGGTTCTAGCTAAGGGCTTTTAAAAAGTTGTTTTAGAGACTGATTCAGGTATATTTGTGGAGGCATTCAAACACGAAAAAGTGTTAGTTCACATTAAAGCTCTATTTCTCTATATACGTCGATTATACCTCTCATTTGATTCTTGTACTTGGTCTTTTGTGCGACGTGAGAGGAATAGAGTTGCTCATGAGTTAGCTAGAAGAGCGTTATATGATAGTATAGATGACTTGTATGATGGATTTGTGCCTCCTTCGTTTAAGCCATGGGTACAACATGATGTAACTTTTCTAAATGATAGTTGAAATAGTTTTCATGATTTCATAAAAACATTGCGAGTCAAAAGTAGTTACAGTATGCGCAATGGGGATACACACTTTTTTTTTTATAGGATACACACTATTTGAGTCAAAAGTAGTTATAGTATGCGTAATGGGGAGGGTTTGCTTAGAGTAGAAAGGTGTTGTGGTCGGCTTCACAAGTGATCACCATTGCGGTGGTAATTCGGAGGTTTTGTTCCAGGTAGGAATGTGTCGTTGTCATCTTCACAAGTTTGCAAGTGGTTGACTTGCACGTGCTCACAAGGGCGAGCAAAACAAGGATTTTTTTCTTTTTATTTTTTTTAATAACTGGTTAGTGGTGGACAATAATTATTGCGGGTTAAAATTGTAAAAAGGTGATGAAAATATGGTGGTGTGACACTGATATAATATGAGTGATAGAAAATGGTTAGAGCGACCATTATGTGGAAAACTAGAAAGGGGGTTGAATAGTTTTATCAATTTAAAACTTTCTTTTAAATATTTAAGTCGACTTATGTCAATTTATTTCGATGTGTAGGTTGGACGTTGATAGATAGATATATAAAAGTATAATGAAAGATAAAGAGTAAGAAGCGAATAACCACGACACGAGTATTTATAGTGGTTCGGCAACAAGGACACCTTCCTTGCCCTACTCCACTCCCCGAAGTCACCTACTGAGTTCGTAATCACTACGCCAACTCCTTATGGCGGAGAAGCCTTCACAACGTCGCCTACTATTTTTCCGGTACTAGGCTAACCACCGGGTTCTTTCACACCAAGGTGAACCACACCTACCACAACGTCGCCTACCCGTTATCCGGTACTAGGCTAAGTACCGAGTTCCATTACAATTGAGGAACTACTACCCAACACTACACAACACCTGATCCCAAAGGAGACCAACTCCTTATTACAACACCATCAAGGATATCAACATCCTTCAATATAAACAATCTCTATATGTATAACGATGCACCTCATCGATTATACGACCTAGGAATTCTTCACTAATGCCACTTGATTTGATTCCTAGGCATCCTTCACTAATGTCTTTGACACAACGTTTGGCACCTTTCACTAATGCCTTCGTCTTGACACATTTAGCATTCTTCACTAATGCTTTTGACACCGACGTTAAGCACCTTTCACGAATGCTTGCGTCTTGACTCTTTCGGCATCCTTCACTAATGCCTTCAACACAACACTTCTATGGAGAAAGAAAGAACTATCAACAAGAGAACCTCAGTAGTCTTGATGACGACGAAGCATGGCAACTCATGGACTTGAGCTTGCTCGACTTCAAGAAGTGGTGATCTCCGCTTTTAAGAGGAACCTAGAGAATCACACAAAAACAAAAGACAAACTACATAGAAATATCCTTTAGGATCAGTGGTTAGAGAGTTACAATACTTGGGGAAAGTATGTGTGAGTGGCAACCCAAAAGGAAGAAATGGCTCACTATTTATAGAGGAGAAATTCTTACTGTTCCCCGGATCCCACGGATCCCTCCTACAAGGGATCCGTCTAGCGTAAAGCTAGGGATACGTGGGACGCTCCTCTTTGCCCATGGGTATTTTGGTTATGGGTCATGGGTCATGGGTCATGGGTTATGGGTTGATCCATGGGTTTCTTATTAGATACAATGTATCTCATGAGTTCAATGTACCTAGTCAAATGTGTATGGGTCAATACCATGGGTTATGGATATTTTCCATGGGTTGTAGTTTTTACCCATTTATATAATATATACTAGTTGTGTATATATTTTGCCCAATATGTAAACACTAGTTGTTGTACATATATATTACTAAATCATAAAATCACTTATACTTGTTTTAGTGTTTTATGTGAAAACGTTAAGTGTGTTAGAAAACTATTGGCTCAAACTATTTACGTATTTTATTTGTTTCGTTAAAATGATTTTACGTTTGTTATCGACAAAACATTAGAAGATCGTAAAATATAAATAAACGTTTTTACGGCTTATTTGTATTAACACATTACCTGTGCTCTTAGAATGTGCTTTGAATTATTCTTCTAAGAAAATTACCAACCACATAGTACTCATATTATTTTAAAAATGTAGTTATTTGCATTGAAAATATGTAAAAGCATAACGTGACATTTTGAGTTGTCGGTATAAGCTGATACAACTTAAAAATGTTGTCCCATGTCGGTTTTTTTCTTTAGCGCGTTGTCAGAGGTACCCCTATTGAATACTAGCACCCCTCTTGACATGACCTATAACAAAATTATTCGAGATGTTAAAAAAACAATATGTGAATCATTTAAAAATTAAAAAAATATATATATATTAGGGTCGTTCAAATATATATTTATATTATATATATATATATATATATATATATATATAGAGAGAGAGAGAGAGAGAGAGAGAGATAGAGAGTCGTTCAAAAGAAAAAAATAATAATATTTGAGTCATTAAGAAAAAGAAAAAATATTTAAGTCGCTCAAAAAATAAAGAGACAATCTTGAGTCGTTAAAAAAAAAAGAAACAATATATGAGTCGCTAAAAAAAACAAATATTTGAGTCGTTCAAAAAAAAATAAACAATATTTGACAATGTGGGCCTTTGGTGTATTTTCAGTCCCCTTTTTGTCAATCATGTCATTAAAAAACTAATAAAATCTTGTCAGGGTAGAGGGTGTGGTGAGAGTTTTTCCCTCGCCAAGTCAGCTACACATCAGTTTTATCTCTCCAAAATTTTTCCTCTCAACTTTACCTCAACCATTGCAACACCTTCTCTCTTTTCCAATAAATTTTTTCTCACTTTTATCATTTAAAAATACTCACAAAATACAAATACACACTCACATCACAATAAACTATTATTCTCTCTCTTCCCACTCACAATAAAATAGTATTCTTCTCTCTTGCCCTCACATTAAATCATGCGGCATTAAAGTCCCGAGTGGGAAAAGAAATTTGTTTTGCCGATGAATAGGGTGAGGCATTCACTTTTTCCCGAAAGGGAAGACCCTCTTCCCGAAACCCACACCTTTTACACTCAAGAGGTGTGCTACAATCACATCAAAGGGGTGACACAATCACATTATTAAAAAACTAATAAATTATTGTCAAAAGAGGGTGCTACAATCACATAAGGGGTATGTATAACCAACCCTTTTTTTTTATAACACAATCATATAACATAATACAAAAAACATCTCTCGTAACAAAATACATCGATACAAAAAAAAATCCTAAAAAAATCGATGGCGTGCGCCGTCACCATGACACATATGTCTATAACACCATTTATGGTATGATGGCTTTGGAGCCGTATGCGATGGTTTTTGCTTACAACATGATGATACCATGTGTTAGGAGTGTTAACGAGTCAAGTTTTAAACGACCTACTCGAGCTCGAGTTTGATAATGTTTGAGCTCTAAGTCGAGATCAAATAAGATGTAGAATAATTTCATGAGCCGAGCTTTAAAAACTAATATTTAGTTCCGCTTGTTAAGTTATTCATGTCTAACTAGCCAAACGAGCTACTTGAGCTAAACGAGATAAGTATGATTATAGTATGCTTTTGCATTTTTAATGTAAATTAGTGTTTATCACAAGCAACATAAATTTTAGTTCGAGTTTTAAAACATTTTTTGTAATTGTAAACAAGCTGGAGCTAATAAATAAGTTGATCAATCTCGACATTTTATACAAGCATCTTAAACCTAAAAACTAATAGTTTATTGTAGAATTACTAGCATGGTACATGCGCGTTGCAGCGACGGGTACCCTATAACACAATTTTCGACGAAAAATATTTTTTAATTTTAGACTAAAATACACCGTTGGTCCCTAAACTTGTTCATGCGCATCGCGATTGGACAAAGTTGGGCGTTATCATCGCTAGAGGTCCAAAACATGAGTTTTATACTCTAGACTAGTCCCTTGACCAGGATTGCCATAGTCAACATGAATTTTCTGGCTTTACTTCGAGGGTATAATAGACCATTCACAATTTTACCCCAACATAGTTAAAATCTAACCCAACTTTCAACCATATTAGTACCGGCAACACACAACATTGAACCCTAAAATACAAGAAACACACATTCTACCTAAAGCAAAAAAAACTATAATGGCACAAACGATAAGGGGAAGGCTTTGTTGAGTTCGTTGAGGAAAGAAGACTGCCCAAATGAAAAGGATTTGGGTGTTAAGAAGGAGAAGGAAGAGGTTGACATCGTGTTATCAATGGTTAACGATTTGGGAGAAAGGATTACAAATCTGGAAATTTTGTTTAAATATCTTAAGGAAAGGAAGAAAATGAAGGAAAATGATGATAGGGAGAGTTGTGGGTCTAGCTAAGTGTATGTTTAGATGATAGGAAACTTTGTAGTTGTTGAGAACATGAAATTGATGAATAAAAAATTGGGTTCTTATGTAAGTAATAGTGTTTGGTTGTGCATTGTAACTGCTTGAAATCGTTTTCCATTTCTTAATAGGTTTGACTTACCCAAGTCATACCACAATAGTAAGTTACAATTTGTCGTCTTTCATAAATTTGTTTGACTTGGGTAAGTCAAAATTCAAGATGTTACAATTTGAGGCATTGGGCTTGTTCAGTCCCACTGTCAACACTAACACCAAACCAATTTCTTCCTAAACAATACACCATTGTCAATACATTATGATTTAGTGCTAAAGCATTTGCATTTTCAACACATATTTTTAAACCACTGCCTTTGCTTTTGCTGATACAAGGGGGTGTTTGGTTTTGCTGATACAACTTTTGCTGATAAAAGGGGATGTTTGGTTTTGCTGATACAATGGGATGTTTGGTTTTGCTGATACTAATTAGAAACAATACACCCAATATTACAATACAAGAACAGATTAAATACATAAAACTTAGATGATATTTTATCATTAATATAGTCGGTTACAAGATCAGAAACAACTACATCAAATCAAGACCAACAACCAAACAAAAGATCCAATTTACATACCCTTTTTACCAACCTATATTTCCAAAACTAGCACCCAAAAGACCGCATTTATCTACCCCCATGAAATACCCAAAAATTCAGGCATTATGCTCAGCTATTTTCTTAACAAAACCTTCATTGAAATGAATAGCTTCATCAATTTGACTAAGAATCTGTATGAATTGAACAAGTTGGTGTGTGTGCCTCGCCTGGATTTTCCTTGGCGCATCCAAACAGTCAAGCTCTATTCCCCGAGGTCCCAGAGCTTCGTTCTCTTCGATCAGCTCCCTACGCTTCATGATTCCCCTATTTAGATGATCAATGCACTGACGAACTAGCTTTTTCAAAAGCCCTTCTTGTGCAACCTCTTCTTCAAACCACACTGCCATACGATCATTCAACTTGGATGAACCTGCAATATTCATGAGTTCATTCAAAATAGGGAAATCTTCCATTGGAAATTGTTTGTGTGTGGAAAAAGTGGTGGATGGGTTTATCGGTTCGTGTGCACAAGTAAATAGCGTCTCCGGTAAGAGACGGTCAAGGGTCTAATAGTGACTTTTTTTTTCACACTCGGTCCCTGAATTTGTCTTGGTTGCCGTTGTCATACTTAAAACTCCCTCCCAATAATCACTTTAAAATACACAATTGGTCCCTCAAGTTGCCAAGTTACGTATACTACAACTTAGTTGAAGATTAAACAACACAAAACCATTAGAAGTTTGATTTTGTTAAGTCAAACTTCTAAAACATATCAATAAACTCCAAAACAAATATTGAGTAATGGTTTTGCAATTTTGACTTTACAAAGTCAAAATGCAAATACTACGTACAAAATAGTCATTCCCCATTTTCAATGTTGACTAACTAAAGTAAACTGGAAATGCAGTTTTACTTTCTACAATCAAATTGAAATGTTAAATGGAAGTTTGACTTTCGAATGTCAAACTTGCATCACCTACAATATGCACAAACAACAACATATGAACAAGCTAATTTTAAGCAAACCATATAAACAAATACTGTACCAAAATACAAAAACTATTTTGCAACATGAATTGTCATAGGGTATTCAACCCATACATAAACTACAACCACTCAAAGAAATCTACCACGGCTACGGGGAAGCTCGGTGGAGTTTCAAATGACTTCCTAGCCAACTCCCAGCTTCTTCCCGATATTTTCATTCCCATCATGACCCCTATCACGAGCTTGATATTGATTGTCTTTAGCGATCGGGAACAAGCAAGTATAAACTTTATTAAAGTTAATTCATGCTCTGTTCTAGGAAAAGCTCGAAACACCATAGTCTCAGTGGCTATGGTGATTTTGTTTCTGCTCTACAACATTGGAAAAATTTCCAAAGGTAGAACACTAAGCGTGTTTAAACTGAAAAATCAAATAGTGTTGAGATACACAAACATGACAATTTAGGAATGTTTATTTGATACATATGCATTACAAGATACACTTACTCGGTATCCAAAGATTTTCAAATTTGGAGATCCACGAATCATTTCAATGATGAACGATACCATAACACTATTCTCAAAATCGACATCGGACATCTTAAGGTTAATTAGGGATACAAAGGGCACATTCATCCTAGAATTAGCTTCATGTATCTACTACAACAAGTTTTAAAGATTAAATTTCATTACTGTTACACATTTCTTTAACATTGTAAAATTATAAGTGTAAAACTCAAATTGTTCTTACCGTGCAATCTTCAAAATCCAATGTAAGGGTCTCAAGATTTTGAAGTCTTGTCAGGTGAAAGATATCGGATGTTGTGATTGTCGTCACAACATTATAAAGACCAAATGACAAATCTAACTTCTTCAAATTCCTAACTTTTGCAATATCCCATTGATGCAGGTTTTACTGACCAGGTTTTAATATTTATATAGTCTCGTTATACCTATGGTCTACCCTAATGCACTAATGGGCAGTGTACCCGGTCGTGTGTAGTGTAGTATTCGCTAAAACCGAGGTCGTCCCAAGAGCTATGTGTGTTGGATTATTACTAAGTTTAGGTGTCACATATTTTAATATGATTTCGATAAGAAATTAATTAATTAACTACTAACGCAGATAGAAGGCAAAGGTTCAATCAATAGAGGAGAGTGGTGCTAACCTAGTCAATCATCCTAACTAGTAATGTCTACGTCTAAATTACTTCCAATTACTTCAGGTGGGGTCAAATTTGAGAGGACAGCATTTGGTCAATTCGCCCTAACATATCAGCAAAGATGCCACCACTGGAGAAGTCAGGTGTCCCCTCATAAGTCCGCTTGTTCCTAGTCCCCTAAGTCGAGTCATTAAGTACCGCTACATGCTAGACTTATAATAGTGAGTGCCCGGGCGTTAGCAACTTAAACACTCACCCCCTAATTCTTAAGTTCATCCAAACGGTAGGTGATCAGTTGGTCAAATCGCACAAGTAGAAAGAGTCGTCGGTTGGTCGTATCTTACCCTTCCCATCTCAGTCTACTCACTTAGGGTCAGTTGGTCATATCTCCTAAGCAACTAGCCTCTACCGCCATTCAAAACTATGCTACCAATAAACTATGCATGCATACACTTAGAAATAATTATACGGAAGTAATGTAAACGCAAACAAAACAATTAAGGAATCATAACTAGGCCAACACCAAGAGGTGCTTAGCCGCTCATATTAACCATACAAATCAATTCAATATTCAATGTTACGAAATACATGAATCGAAAGTAAAGAAAAGATAAAATGCTAATGCTTATCGTAGGGGAGTGATTTCTCCTTGGAGACAGCCAGTATGCTCCTCTAGACCTGCCTTTGGCTTCTACCCACGTTCTTTGGTTGTGGTGTGTGGAATGGGATGATTTGAAATGCTAGAAATTGTGGGGTATTTATAGGCCAGATCTGGGTTACGGCGTAACTAATATAATAGTTACGCCGTAATCTTCAATTTCTTCGTAATTTGCACTAGATCTGTTGGTTACGGCGTAACCTTATAAGTGGTTACGACGTATCTTCAATATTTCTTGGTTACGCCGTAGTTTAAACAAGAGTTACGGCGTAGTTATCAGCGGCGTGGAACCTCATTTGACATAATACGGTTACGTCGTAGTCTTTTGAGAGTTACGCCGTAATCTTCAAATGAGTTGGCTTTCGAGTCACGCTTTAGTTACTGCAGTAATGTGAGAGATGAGTTACCGCAACTTCTTCAAAGTGAGCATACTCTGATAAATCTTTGATAATTCTCCAATTCCGCGTCTCTTTAGCTCCAATGCTCGTAATTTACTTGAAAGTGGAAAACAAGCGTAAATCCATATAAATGATATAAATTATAGGCATTATCGGGGGAAATTGACACTTAATATTCAGGACTATTTGATGTTATCAAATATCCCCCCACTTGAACTCTACTTGCCCTCAAGTCGACCTTATTAGAAAGATTCCCAAAAATATATCTCCCAAAACCTGGAAAATATAAGTTTACAAATCCCTTATGCTAGAATAAAACAAAGCCGAACACCTCACGAAATGGGAACGAAACACTCAAATCTCTCAACTATTCTAAGTGTCAATTTCGGGGTGATCACTCAATCGCATAGTCATAGCATGTATTCTATCATAAGCTTGGCGGTTACACAAATCTCCACCACTAGAGTTAAAGGCTAAACAATTTTCGAAGGCAATATGGGTAGACACTATAAAGGTTAAAGGGGTGACTCGTCATTACTAACATGTCACGGCGAAGTGGAAAAAATCAATGATACATGACCAAATCCATGGCCAAGACACCAAAGATTGCTCGCTGCATCACCTAGACACGCTTCATGACTAAAGGGTAGGATAAGACATGGGATATATAAATTGTGTAAAATAAAAATCAAGCAGGTAGTCTAAATCTATAACCAAGTCATCACCACTTACCGTCCGCCCAAAGTTCAAGCTTTGAAGTCAAGAAACCGGATCATGAAATACTAGGTAGATGTGTCATTAGAGGACGTCATGATGGGCACACTACCTTTTCTCCAACTGTTGGCATAATTACCAACTCTAATATTCGAACGTGACTGAGGTGGCATCCTCGATACTAAATCTATATAAAGCTCATAACATAGTGCTTATGACAATGCACTTTACAATAACTAAATAACATAACAACTTTTTTTTTTCCGAATCATTTTTTATTTATTTATTTTATTATTATTTTTTTTAACATAACTAAACATAATATCCCCCCACTTGAGATGAACAACAGGAATTCGGGGGGTCTTCAATGATCTTCAAAAATATGTCGTCGACGAAAGAATGATTTCCAAACCTTTCCACTTGAACCTTGAACTTAGGCAAATGATGACTTCTCAATCACAAATAAAGACTACAGGGTAGGCTAAGGTGTATAGGTGTATCGAAACAATATATTGGGCTAATAAAATGAAAAGAATGGCTCAGATGGGTGTATCTAGGGGTATCTTGCACTAAAGGTGAGTGCAACAAAAGGGTTTCACATGGGGGTCGAGAAGACGAGGTGACTAATCGATAGACACACAATGGAAGGCTATTTGGGTGATAATCCAATAATATTGCCTTCTTAAATTGAAAAGTCCAAATACATTGAGCTAACTCAACATACCTCGTCTATGGTCTCGAAATGATGCAAAGGCCAAGTTCTAAAGTTTACAAGCTACCGGCACACTCATAATTTGGTGGATTTGGGGTAAAATATTGGAAACGGATAAGGCTAATCTCACCATATAATATCAAGGGTTGTATGTGCTCGTCTAAGGTCTAATCTAGTTAAGTTAAGAAAAACATGTCAAAATTTTAAAAATGGCATAATTTTTCAAAATAAACTAGAAAAATGAGGGAAAAATAAAGTTCAAGAGATAATTCTACTCCCGTCCCCCCACTTGAATTGTACAAAGTCCCTTTTGTACTAAGCGCTAAATAAAGGTGAAGAGAAAAGTAGAATTAGAGCGAGAACTTCCCCGAAATTTGCTCCAAAAAGAAAGAAGGCCCACGAAAAAGAGACGTGCCTTCGTATAAGCATCAATGAACAAACTTCAATCCCTAAAATCACACTACCGACATGCATAATTCTAAAAAGAAAAAATGAAAAATAAGAAACAAACCTAACTCACTTTCATAGGAATCACGGTTGCATTTAGCATATGAAACAGGCCTTTTAAAGCACTTGGTGTCCCAAGTGGACGAGTGAAGTCTCGTGAGGGTTTACAGGGAACACACCCACAAAGTTCATTTAAAATACTAATACAAGGTTATTGTGTTTTAAAATGAAAGAAGTAAAGTAGAGGAAAGTTACGTCGTAACTCCAATTGGGAGTTACGCCGTAACTAGCAAAACCTGGCATACGCTGTAAGTTTGTAGCTACGGCGTAACCACGGAGATGGTATTACGCCGTAATCGGTAATGCATCTGAAATTCTGCTGCAAGGAGTAGGTTACGGCGTAACCACGGAGATGAGTTATTCCGTAACTATGGTCAGATCAGCAAGCTGCAGCAGCAATCACTCCAAGTTTCCTGCAAAAATGGTTAAAAACACAAAACCCTACAAAAATGGAAATAAAACAAAAGAAAGGGATAATTCGGGTTGTCTCCCGAAAGATCATTTTTCTTTATTTATGAGTCTTTAAGTTAGACTCATAGACGCGGGGCTTTAAGGGGGCCTTTGGACTTGGCCGACTTCCTCCATGTCTTTCATCAAGTTATGCCTGACCCAAGCGACATTTGTGGCAGTGCGGAGGTATTCTTTAGTCTCGATCTTTCGAATTTTGCAAAAAATTTCCTCCGTTCCTAAATGGTATCGAGTGAACTCGTATTTTTCGGCAATAATCGGTGGCGGTCTCTTGTAGGGAATCCCAAGGAGTTTGCACCTCCTTTGTTCATATGCTTCATCATCGGGGTCAGTAAATTCCTCATTCCCTTGCAATTCAAGGTAATCTAAAATCCCTTCAATGTCATTGTCGTCAGACTCGGTACCTTTAAACCATTCCTCATCGAGCGAATTCTCTACCAGTATACGTTTGCATTCTTCCTTCTCATTTCTTATCAACTCTTTGTCATCCTCAACCGTTATATCACTCGAGTTATTAGGACTCTCGCCATTTGAATTTTCCTTTGTTAATGTGTCTACTTGTCCGTACTTGATCTTCACCCAACTGTCAAACCCCAAGTTGTCTAACCAAGGCAAACTTGTCCTTTCCTTATCGTTGGTTGAGGTCCAAAAGAATTCATCCTCACCCATTCTCATTAAGCTGCTTCCCCCGTTACATTTATCGTCATAAGGGTTGCATAATGCCCAGAAGACTTCCCCAGGGGATTTTACCCTTTCACACCAATGACTTCTGGCTTCATTGTTTTCAATTCCTCTTAAAGGATCTTCCATGCAGTAGATGTCATTATTAGCCACTTCCTTTTTCTTATTATGATCCTCATAGTCAATCTTGAGCTTCTTAAGAAGATTCGGGTTAATCTTAGCATTCCCGAATTGTATCGCGTACCAATTATCAAATGTCAAATCCTCGAACTTGATATTATGTCTTTCAAGCTCGTGAGGGCATGTCCATTCTTCTTCTTTTAAACTATCACTACCGTTGCAATACTCGCGGAAGGGGTCGCATGTAAGCTTCGCGGATTCATCGTCAGTTATGATTATCGGAGTACACCAGTGAGTGATAGGCGGCTCCTCTTCTTCCTCGAAGGAGAGTTTTTCCAATCTTTATTTATCAGTATATGCAGGCCACATAAATTTATTATTTTTGACCCTACCCTTATCACTTCCTCCATCGCAGATGTCATTTCTCGGGTCACACGAGGCCCATATATCATACCAATCATCCTTAGCTACGGTATCTTTTTGCACCAGTGATATTTCCTCTTAGATGGGGACAGAGGGCATAAGTTAATATCGTGGGACCATCCGTTAATCTCAGGTGTTCCTGATTCGTCCACTTCGAGGAATTCGTCCGCCCACGTATCCCAGTTACGTCGTAACTCAGATTTTTGGTTACGGAGTAACTCGCTAGAATCGTCCTTATCAACATTCTCCATAACCCCATGATCGCTGTCAAAAAAATAGTTACGCCGTAACTCTTCAGACAGGTTACGGCGTAACTCAGATCTGTTGATTTCATTGTTTGTGAGTGTGGTGAAGTAAACACAATATCAATATATCAAATTAACCGTAAAACCCGACAAATCAACCTTTTAGGAAAAGGGTTAACGTGCCAAATCTTACGGGTGTGATAAAAGTGATACCGGAAAAGTGATTTCCTGGGTCGTGTCCCAACGAGGTGTGAATGGAAGGATTCGTTGAGTTTTGTGATTGATAGCTTGAATTGGTTTAATGATTTTTGGATTTGAATTACGTTTTCTACAAATTAATAAACGGGGAAGTAATTAAGGCAACAGGAACAAAGTAAATCACAAATTAACTACTACTAAGCCTAAGGAATGATAAAACGACGCTAAAATAAGTCCTAGGGTGCTAAAACTAGAAAACGTAAAAATCGGTAACCACCTGAGCCATAAACGTAAAAGTTTTGAAATTTAAGGGATACGGGTGGAAAACTAATTTTCCTTCATTCTAAACAACAAAAAATAATTTTAGGAAAAAACTGGGTGTTTTTTTTACTTTTATTTTATTTTCTACGAATTAAAAACTAATTTAAACTAAATTAATTATTAAAAATACTAAGCATTTTAAGAAAATTCTATAAAAACTACAGAAAATACTTTGAATAGCAAGGAATCTTAGAAAAATAAAAAACTACACTAGTGCTTATTGAAATAACCTGTTAAATAAGCAAAAAGGTTAATAAGCTAAAAACTAAAATACTGGTTAAATATAATTTAGGTACATAATTAAACACAAAAAGACCCAAGGGCATGTTGGTAGTGGAGGTGTGGGGTGTCTGGTCGTGTGCAGCAGACCATCAGGTCCAATGTTCGAATCCTGTTTCAGTCACTTTTTCACTTATTATTTTTTTTTAATTTTTCTTTTGGCACTTGAAGAGGCAACAAATTTAAGAAGTTTTTGTGAAAACTTTTGTTTAAAAACTAACAACAAGCTGCTGCAATAGCTTAACAGCTGCTGTTTGGACAGGACCCAACCAAACACTACTTTAACACATTTTAAGCATAAAAGGCAAATAACTAGCAGTTTTGAATTGCAAAATAAGATGGTATGCTAGAGTACAAACTATAGTAAGCTAGAAATTAAGGAATAAAACTGAAAATAAAAGGGGAATAAGCAGTTGGCATGATAACTAAGGGGAGACCTAAACTAATACATGAGTAAATAAGCAAATAAAGGGAACTAAAAGGGTACTAAAGAAGCTAAAAATGATCCAGCCTAAACTAATTATGCAAAATGGAACCGAAGGAAGTTAAAAAGCTAAGAGGAAAATATCAACAAGCTAAAAAAGCTCCTGGTTTGCTGTAGTTTGCAGCCTTGCTGTTGCTGCTGAAACAGCCCAACAGTGGGCTTTTAGAGCTTAAACGTAAGCTCTTATGGGCTTCTACATTCCTAAAACTAGGTGGACTAATAAATTATGGCATAAGGGGAACCTAGAAAGGCCAATGTGAGCTACTGTGGACCCCTCTAACAGCTTATAAATAAGTTGTAAGGAGGGGTATGGGGACTGCTGTTTGGGACAGAGTAGAAAGGGGACATTAAATCAGAATTTGGTACTCATGGTAAAAACACCTAAATGGATTATAAGCTTAAAAGACTTGATTTAGAAAACTTTAAGTACAAAAACTAAACCAAAATCACCCAATTTCACACAACTTGAATCACTGTAACAATTAAAACAAGCTTTATCCAAACTCCCCTTAAGACAAATTGTGAGCAAAAAGAAACTGGCATAAGCCAAAGATTTA
The DNA here is from genome assembly GCA_910596185.1 of Chrysanthemum makinoi. Lineage (NCBI taxonomy): Eukaryota > Viridiplantae > Streptophyta > Magnoliopsida > Asterales > Asteraceae > Chrysanthemum > Chrysanthemum makinoi. The sequence goes on along the minus strand of OU343217.1, from coordinate 208,511,653 downwards.
AAAAACTTTTGTTAATACGCGTTACCTAGACTAACTACAGGTTTGAAATCACCATTTAACTAGCATGAATCAGGAAGATATTTGCAGAACATAAAAAGAGAAACTTGACAACTTTTCATTCACCAAAGGAAAATGCAAGACTGAAATTGTAAAAAAAAATTGGACTTAACTGGAATTTAAATTTTAACATACGACATTACATTAAATTTAAAAGACAAGGAAATTAAATTGAACTAGAACTAGAAAAAGAAAAATTCTAGACAAAGTTCTATTCTATCACTAAAAGCCTATTTATACAAAGATAAAGCTTTTGTCTTCTCTCTTCATTCTTGCTTTGTTGTGCTTCTTTTGTGAGGGTAAACAAGCCAAAAGTATCTTGTGCTTCTTCTGAATCACCATGAGCCCTTGATTTCTTTTTGGTGCCCAAGCTTATAATCACAACCATCCAATGTATTTGATGTCTTGGATTGCCAAGGTGGCAAGGAAACACGTAAAGGGGGGAAACATGTGATTATCTCTTGGTTTCCTGGAAGTGAAAGGGATGGGGAGAGAGGAGGGGGAAGTATTGGATCTTTGGCGCCATTTTGTGTATGGGTTTTTTTGGATTTTGTTTTTGTTGGGAAGAGTGGGTAAAAACAGAAAAGGGGAAAGAGGGTGGTTAAAAAAGAGTTTTTAAATTTTATTGTTTTGTATTTTGTAAAAAGGGTTTTAAAGTAAAATTTGTATTTTTTTTATTTTTTATTATTTTCTTTTTTTTGAAAACTAAAAATTGTTTTTAAGAAAAATTGGAATATTTACATAATGGTTTTTTTAGGCTAAATAGGATTTTGGATTAGAAGGGCAATTTGATCATTTTGGGTATCGGGGACGGGTAAAATGGAGATTTTGGTTTCGGTTAGGTTTTATGGCTTGTTTTCCCACTCTCACCCCAAAAACACGTCCGGGTCTTCAATTGATCAACGATCGTAGGAAATCACATCCCGGCACTGGCTTCTCAGCACTTTTCTGATTTTGGCTCGTTTTTGTCCGTTTTCACTCTATTTTCAATCCTTTTGTACCTGCAAGACACAAAACACACTCCGAGGATATTTGTAACATATTTGGATCATATTTGGGTGTTTTTGGTCGTTTTTGTGGTCTTAGGTAGGTAAAAACGATGAGTGAATAAGCACTCATCAAATCTCCCCACACTAGGCAATTGCTAGTCCCTAGCAATCAATCATGTAAAGTAATGAAAGAGTCAAAATTACCAACACTACCCCGTTTCGACCTTTTTATTTGATGCGATAAATTTAAACTAGACTGAAAGTAAACAACATGCTTGATTCACAAAAAATGGTATCATGGAACGGAATTCACACACAATGGGTGTCTCCAGGGAATTTGAATCGTCATCCTCTTTTTTATACTCTCAAACTAAGTTTAAACTTATTGCGCAAATGTTTTGGCAAAATGCTAACACTACTTATATCAATAATCTATGTAAGTCGAGACTTAACTTTTTACTCCCGCAATTTATAAACTTTAAGTGAGTGTGCTCATTTTCAAAAGTTTGACCATTAAAATCGAGATTTGTTATGGTTGTTATCCACTTAACTAAAATACTAACTCACCGGAAACGACGAAAGTCTAAGGATCGAAAGGGCCTTTTTGTAGGATCGTGAATATTATGTTGTTTGATGATTCGGGTGGTCTAGGACAATGATTAAACAAGAAAGCCATTATAAATAGATGAAGAGAGTTGAGAGGAGGTTCCTTGAAAGAGAGTTGCTTAACAAGTGAAAGGTTAGATTCAAAGAAGCCACACCCCTTCCAATGATGGAAGGGGTATTTATAGTTACAAATGAAACGCCTCCTCGACGGTCGTGGATCGTGCATACAGTAGGTAAAGACCCGTCCTTCCTCCACGGTGTTGCACTATGCTAAACTAGACTAATAACTAACTAATAAAATAGTAAATAACGTAACTAACGATATGTCTACGAGCTAACTTATGCTAGATAATATTTGGGGTGACCGACTCTTTACTATGGAATTTTCTAATTCCTAACAATCTCCCCCTAAGGGAGGTCACCCCATGTCTTACATTTCAAATCCTAGCATTCTATTCTTGACTTTGTTCTTGAGCTCGTAGACTTCAATGCTTCAATTCCGCAATATTTGTGCTTTTGTAGTGACTCTTCATAGTCCGATTATTTTGTACTTTCAGTGGAGGTCTTTGAACTGATCCACATCTTGATGATCTTCGAGCTTTCAATGAGATCAGCAGCCACAGTAAATCTCTCTGGATCATCCATAGTTGTGTTGCCTTTATGTGATGTTGTGACTTTTGGACCGACATGCTCACACTTTTGAATCATGACATCTTTCCATCGAGTAGCGGAAGCTTTTACTTGGTTCATGATATTTGCGCGGCGTAGCGAAGCATAGTATAGAAATATCGAGCCGGTTATGTAGATATGCACTGTCATGATTTCTTCAATTAAGTGTGATGCCGTGAGCATGCGGCTTTGGATTGACTCCTCAATTCGATCACCGCAACCATCCAAATGTACCGCAAACAACGCTAGCAATAAAACACACGAAAGTGTCTTTGACCACTTTCGTTGAATTGAGGTACACGCCCACGGTTCCCGTTGATCGCAAAGTACTGCGTGATCGTAGGATTCAAGAATCTCCTTGACAAGGTTTCGCAGCTGCTCTAGCCGTTCTCAAACCGGAACGCCTCAAAGAAGACAACACGGAGTGAGTGAACCAGCGAATTGAGATTCACTGATTGATGAAAAATGATTTGAAAAACAATCGCGTATTGCTTAGAAGAAATAGTTTTGCAATACGACGAAGGTTTTATGAGAAAGATCAATTTTCAATCACAAATACTTTTTATATTTGAAAAGAGTACACATTCGATGTGCTAGGTAAAAGAAGAGATTCGCACATCGAACGTTTTTTCAAAAGTATTTTTTCAATCAGAGATACTTTTTGAGTTTGAAAACATGAATACACATTCGATGTGCTAGAGAAAAGAAGATTTGCACATCGAACGGTTTTTCCAAAATTATTCGTCAATTCCTTTCCTGGACCAAGGTTGATTCAAGATTGAATCTCCCCATCGTTTCTATCCAGTTGTCACAAGCTTGATCTTACGAGAAGATCTCACATGTCAACCACCAAGAGCTTGTTTTATGTTGGCTCTAGAAGGATTTCCATCTTCATCGTGAATATGTTTGAATATCACTCAGATGTTCTGGCAATACCACAAGGATAATGCGTAGGACTCATAATATATAATATCTCTTTCCACATTGTGTGAAACAGAGAGTCTTCATTGACAGTGTCCTAATGAGATTTATTGATGATCTCGTGGCTCTAGACTCAATTGTGCATGTTTGGTTCCTATGCCGGAGACTAGGGAGAGGGTCTCCTTCTTCAATATCAACAAACTCTAAGAGAAAGTCGATAGATAATGTCGGTTCCCCGTGAGAATGAAAAAAGTCCTTTTAAGAGGAACTTGAGTGGTTTGGGAATTTGTAGTGCAGTGCGTCACTAGGTCTATGACGTCTTGTCTTCAATACCAGTGTTACCTTAGTAACCACCAGTAGCATATGAGTTGAATCCGGTTTCTGCCATAAGGTTGAATTATTGGAGGGCTATTTCTTTTCACCCTTTTCACATTTAATTCTTTTTCATTCTTCAACCCCTTCAGTGCTTACCGAGACTTCATAACTAGAACTTTATTGGGTTTATTCCAGTACTAGCTCTGTCTCAGTCCGCACTCTTCCCATTTCTCACTTTTCTCCTTTTTTTCAATATACCTAAGGACTCTACACTATCTAGTGGATTGTCCCTGGGTAGATCCATCCGGTTCTGGCGGATCGTGGGAACAAATACCTAACCTAACCATCCTTATAACTCCATACATAAAGTAAAATGGTCGGTCTTTTGGTACAGTTCTTTCTTCCTTGAAACCAATTGAAAAATAATTTGGAAGAACAATCAAGGTACTTGTGATACGAGATCAAAGCATTTTGTACCTTAATAATTTTGATCATTTAGAAAATGCTCCCCCTCAACATGTGCATATGATTTTGAAATTGTTTAGCACATGGAGGAAAGAGTTATTTGAAATAATTTCTTTGAAATAATTTCTTGATCACAATTTTCATGAAAAAAGCCATTTGATTATCTTTGGTAAATTCTCCCCCTCAATATGTGCATAGGATATTTGAAATCATTTTTATCACATAGAGGCAAGAGTTAATTTGAAGCACATCCACAATCAAAAGAGCCATTAAGAAACCATTTGAAAACTCAATCAAGGTACTTTATAAATCACTTTTAAAAAATCTTTCGTACCTCGATAGTTTATTTGCTCCCCCTCAATATGTGCTTCGAGATTCGAAAGCGTTTAGCACATATGAGAGAGCAGCCTGCACAATTAAATCAAAAAACGATCATCTTTTATCAAATTTCATTATTAAATCACAAATTCTCCCCCGATCAAAAATATCAAACCCTTTTAGATTTTGGATCCCAAGTGATTTAATTAGGTTTAGAGAACATGGGAGAAAATGTGGCCTTGTTTAAATACTCATCTGGTTTTTGGATAAATCCTCCTCCTCAACATGTGCATTGTGTATTAGAAATTGTTTGGCACATGGAGGCAGGAGTGCCTTTGAAGGACTAAAACCAATTCCATTTAAACAGATTTGAAATTTAAATCACGATCTCTTCCCCGATCAAAAATTTCAAACCGTTTGAGATTTGTGGTCCCAACTGATTCAAATCATTTAGAAAAATTTGGGAAAAGACGCGGCAAGATTTAATATTGAAAAATTACAGATAAGGACCAATTTAAGACATTAAAGATTGTTAGTGTCAGGTATGATTGTTTTAAGAGATCCTAAAAATAAAACAATTTCATAATCAAACAAGAACAGAAAAAATTTCATTTTGACAGATCTTTGAGTTTTAAAGAAAATCATACCATGACATAAAATTAAATCTTTAGATCACCACATTTTAACGTACACACGGACTTTTATGAAGAAAAATCGTTTGAAAATATTTAAATTGAAATCACTCTCCCCCTCAATCGATGACCGAAGTCGATAATTGAGTGACTTAGATTTTGATAAAAAGAGGTCCGATGATTTACAAAATTAAGACCAATTTATTTTCAAAACAATATTTTCCATTTTTAAAACAATTTAATCAAATTTTTCAAAATTGTTTAAAAATGGTATCCTGCACAAAGATACGTTAGTGGTTGAGAAGCTTCCGTTGTTGTTGCTGTAGGGTTTGGAAGAAAAAACCATATGCTGATGCAAAGGAGACTTCTTCTTACGTAGCATTTTGAATGCCAACTGAGGTCAAATTAAGCTCCGTTTCTTCAATCACTTAGAAGAAAACCATCTGCAGATGCAGTGAGACCTCATACATTGCATTTATGCCAACTTTCCATGGAAGTCCAATTAAGCTCCGTTTCTTCATTCGTCAACCCAAGATATAGTTACCCTTTCCTTTCGGCATCCAATCATCTTCAATTGCAGGATCCGGATCGGGAACATTCTTTTATACCAATATACCTGCATACGTTAGTGAGCACACATACAAATATATGGTGGTCGACATCACCCAAACAACAATCGACTAATAAAAGTCAATTCAACATATCAATCAGATCATACAAATGCATGGGAATTATGTGTTTATCAAACTCTAATCATCTAATCCTAACAATCATATCCTAGGCACTTAGTCCTTCAACATAGGTTAACATCATTTTCAATTAAGCACTAGGATAATTAAGAAAGTCCGTTAGATGATATAAATTTGAAAACATTCTCCCCCTCAATCAATGACTCATTTTCTAAAAAGTTTAAAGGCGCTGAAGTCATTGATTGAGTTTTCAATTTTTATAAAAACTCTGAATCTGATTGTTTTTAAAGCAACTCATTTACCACCAATATTTGAAAACAACAAATATTTTTCTGAAGAATTTTAGACGGAAAAACATTTGTGTAGGAACAACAGTCTTTTTGACGATATGCTTTCCTTGTTTTGTTTTAGGATAAGTGCACGAATTTTGTGAAAATCGTTTAAGCGAAGCACTTTCCTTTCTTTAAAAGAGCGGGTTGCTATCTGAGATAATAGCAAGCCATGGTTTAAGCACGGGTTACAGTCTGAAATAACTGTAAGCCATATTAAGAGACATGTTTTGGAAAAAGAATATTTACACCTCCTGTTCGAACTTCATCTATGGTCCCGTGCCATTATTGAATGACATTTCTAAGACCGCAGATGTTATCGATACCAGAAGACATGTCTTAGAAAACATATTTTTGGTATTTTTGAAATTTTCTGATTTTTATGGGCTTTTGTTGATTTTATAATTTTCTATTTTGTTTTTGATGATTTTCTATTTTTGTATTTTGTTTTTAATAAATATATACAAAGATAGAGAAGATGATATAGTTAAAGAAGATGATGAAACGAGTACCGAGATAAGGATATCGAGCAGCCCCGTTGTACAAGATAGAAGTCATCATCTCTTAAACATTCACCACCAAAGCTTCCGAGGCTCTTGCATTGAAGAAAGAAATTGAACCATCTGAAAGTGAGACTTTGGCGCTTCCCCAAACCAAAACCTATAGCCGATTCAAAACTTTCTTTCAAGCTTCCCTTAGCCAGGTGCACAAAGAAGTACACAATTATCATAAATCCCACTGCTCCTTTTAAGAATAATCACCGTGATTCTTCGTTCGAGGTTATATCATCCTATAGAACAATAGCAACGTATCATCCCACATTTAAATAGTCTTCTCAAAATTCCTTTTCCACTAAAGTCTGAAGCGATCCATTCCAAAAGGTGTCAAGAGAACAATTCCCCCAAGTAGATGAATTGATGTAGTCAGCCTCTTTGTATAATGCTCATGAACTCTCCCGAATACACATCATGAGGGGAATGAAAACACCTTCCCATGTTCACATTTTTCTTCCCGGATGATCGTGTATGAATCTCAAGAACCCGAAGTACACCAATACCCAAGAGCTCTCCCGAATACACATCATGAGGGAATGAAAACACCTCCCCATGTTCACATTTTTCTTCCCTGATGATCGTATGAAGCTCAAGTATCCGAAGTATACCAATACACAAGGAATGAATAACCGATAACATTGAAGAAGCAGCCAAGTCATCGACATCTCTGCGGATGACAACCTCTGCGGATGTCAACTCCGGAATAAGTGATTATATATATGAATCACTGATTAAGCACTCAAGTGAAATAGCTGAGCATCCCCAATGTACACACTCTCTCTCCCTTGATCATTACGATACCATCGAAATCACCACACACTAGTGTACCTCTTTTATCTTCAGAAACTTTCTCTAACATCATTTCCCCCACGTAGTTGAAATACTAACACTAAACGCCTTGATGAGTAAAACCTTGAGTTTCTCTGCGGTCATGACATTTGTTTTCCCGGTATTTCTTCAGTCACTTAGAAGAATTAAGTTCATCAAGTTTACTCGTCATGAGTCAAACCTTGAGTTTCTCTCATGGTAATAACATTTGTCTTTCCGAGGTATCTTCAATTACTTAGAAGTATTAAGTTCATCAAGTTTACTCGCGTTTAGGTGCTTGTCTCCTTACGCCTTTGCCGGTTTTGACACTTCGTAATCGAACTCTTTGTAAGTCCGTATACTAGAAATATTTTGAGAAGAACATCATTAGCTCGGATGTATCGTGAGAATCAACTTGTCAAGAATAACGTGAGCAAGTCTAATTAGGATTAAATTTGGCATTTCAATCTCCCCAATTAGTGCTCTCCTCTAAACTGACAATCTGTTTGATAAATGCCTAGAATAAGAAGAAGTCTTTTGATAATCACATGCAACTCGTCTTTTAGTCTTCTAACATACAACAAAATGTAGAACCGGTAGACTCGACCTTCTTCAAGATTGTCCGGTTGGGGAATAGATAGTTAACATCTTCAACTCACACCAAAAAGCATCCCACCAAAAGCATCCTAATTAACTTACATCTTGCAAATCCCTTAACTAAAATCCTCCCAATCAAACAAGAACGTAAAGATGTTCATCAAGGAAATCAAGTAATCGAACGACCACACAAGATGGTAACACCAAACTACCAATCACATCAAACAAGAACAGAGATTGTTCGGAATCATCATGTTGATGTATACGTGAAGCATTAACCGGAAGCATTTTGTCGATAAACTCATCAATCCGAGTGAAGATGTCAACCAACGGCTCTTAGAAGAGAAAAACTCCATGTGAAGATGACCCAATAAGAAGAAGCTTGGTTCTTAAATGAGTTTAGAGCCGTATGACCATTTATATTCTCAAATATCAATCAACAATGTAAAAAATTCACACTTCTTCTCCCCCTCAAGAATTGCATACGGAGATGCCATTCTTGACTAAATAAGTGAAATCATCCAAAAGTATTCTATTCACACTTCTCCCCCGCAAAATTAGCACATGATGTCGCCATCGTCATTATAGTTGAGCAAGTGGAATAAGAAAACAATCAAGGGTAGCCCGTTCGTTGATGACAAGCGCATGGAAAAAAATATGAAGCATGTTGATGAGAATGGTCATAATAGAGAAGATTTCTCTTCTTAGAGATAAAGCGCACTGAAACATACACTTTTCTTTTCTTTAGAGTACGAGGCATGAACTGAAGTGTTCATACGTCATTAATCTCTCTCTTTTCATCTATTCTTGGCAAACTTGTAATCAACCCCATTATCATTCAGTAGGCTCTTTATCGACAGCTGATGGAGAAAACCCAATATGATGAATTTGACCTTGAAGTAAACTACCCCAAACTCGTGACTTATACTTGCACATATGTAACAAAGAGCGGTGCCGATTTCCATTAGCATCTCTAAGTACTCTCTATGTACTCTATACTCTTCAACCAACCAACCATCAAGTATAAGACGTACATTACCTCTTGAAAATCCACAATTGAATGTGACACTGAGCACTACAACGTAACTCCTTAAAGTGATAGTTATTTTGTGGTGGTAAGAGCCCAATTCCCCCAAGTGGTAAAAGAAAAAGTAAAAGACACCCAACAATAACTAGATTTCCAAGTCTTTGTTTTTAATAATAAGCTCGAACAAGGATCATGAAGAATCTTCATCCAACCATCCCCGATACCTTCAGATACTAAGTACACTCGCCCGTAATATTTCACTTCAACCTCAAATAAATAATAGTAAATTAACTCCGTTGTCACATCTTCTTGCTTAAAAGCTCAAATCTAGCCTCCTTTGACATTTTAAGTGAACTATGATAATGGTTTCATCCCGACCATGGTTAAAAGCACATAACCCCGTAAAACCATGTAATAACCAAACTGCCATGACGAATATCCAAACACACATCCGATTCATGAAGTACACCCGTTGATCCTTTTTCGAAGTAGAAACTGTAGCACTAGCATCAGAAAGGATCCCGACCTACACTTTCCTTTCTCCAGGATGGTTCCATCATCACGGAATTTTACAATTCTATGGTTTAAACCGAGAAATAGTTTCTTTCGCGGGATTTTACCAAACCAAGAATAAACCGTAAGATAGATACGGAAATGCTCATTACTTTAACGGGATGTTTTCATTGTCACTGGATTTTACAAGTTTATGATTTAAACCGAGAAATAGGTTCTTTCGCGGGATTTTACAAAATCAAGACAAAACCGTAAACAATGTCGGCTTGAATGAGTTATGACAACCTTGGTTTCGTGAATATCTGCTTTAGGGGAACATGCAGAGGTTTATCAACGGTTCATTATCCAACATCAACAACATCATCAACCATCCAATCAACACTTTGGTAAACACATCATTCACGCGATTCGCGGCAATTGCAGTGACAAGATGGAGAAGTAAACCCGATATGCCAAACTTGATCATGAAGTGAAATTCCCCATATTTGTTACTTAAACTTGTACTAATCCTTGTGAAGTAGAAACGGTGTACCCAATGTACAAAAACCTCTTGACATTCTCAATTGAGTGAGACACCGAAGTGATAGTTACGTTGTGGGTTAAACGAGAAAGAATCACAACCGTAATTAAATAGCCAAGTCTTTATCACTCTCAATAAACGCCCAAACAAGTCATCTTCGCGAAAGGGTAGAAAGAAAGAAGACGAAATAAGTAAACGCGCCCGGAAAACTTCACTTCAAATTCAAATAAGAAATACCGTCCGAACAACCCCGTAGTCAACATTTTTCAATAATAGTTATAGCCGTGACATAATTTCCGTGAAAATGCGTAGACCAAAGTTTCAAACCCCATAACAAATCTCATCATCATACCCAAACTCATTAGTCCATCTTATTATCTCGACTCTCATCGAGTTCAGATAAAAAAAAATCCATCACAACATATCATCCAAATCATGGTTAATATCATCCTTGAGCCTAATTAAGCAATTACTCTCGACCACTCCATCATTATCGTTGGCCCATTTGAGTCCATGTATTAATGAATTTCGGATTCAATCACAAAGCACCAAGTCCAATCTACTCGTGATAAAACAAATCCGAATTAGAGGGTTATCACTTGAAGCCAATTATAATTGAGTGGTGAAATACATTCAGCACAATATTCATTAGGAACAGGTTCGACCCATAAAACTCAACATAATACGGCTCATTCAATCACAAAATCTCATGTGCAAAAACATCCAATTCCAACGTTCGATAACAACAAACATGTCAATCCAAACCAAGGAGTTACCAAGTCAGGTGTATAATCCGGATCACGCATATTAGTTTAAGTCCAAGATAGGTAAATACTTGTTAGGGCCCATGAATAAGTGATAATCACTTAAGTCAAACACAAGTCCATAACTGTACCCAATTGTAGTGCACGATCCAATCACCTTCGGCCCATTTTCATTCGGTAAAACTGGTACACAACTGGTTCGGCCCATGAAAAACGTGATACCCCCACCTGTTGCCCTAAATCCATGGAGTATTTAACACACCCAATACTCACTTACCCCTAATCCCAAAACTGAAACCCTAAAAACAATCTCACAAAAAGAATGCAGCCTCCACTTCACAAAACCTAATATATCTCATCTTACATCCGCCCCCATCTGCTGTCATAACCTCACGCCACCCATAAGAGACTTAAGTCATAATCCTTACTCCTTTCAATCGCTCGTACACACACCCCTTTGTTGCCACAGGGATGGTAAAGGGACGATGCTCAATCTTAGCCACAGGGATGGTTTTGATTTTTGAACATATAGACGAGGCTTCACAGGGATGGTTTAGGTTTTGTCACGGTTTCAATAACACACAAAGATTCACAGGTAGGTTTTCTTTAATCCTAATGACGTTAAGTCAATGAATCGAGCATAGTAACTACATATAGCATTCTTGTTATATGATAGTACTCATATAGTCTCGGATATTAAATAGGAGTGATCTCCTAATATGATCTATGATGAATTTATCTCATTGGTTTTTGATTATTGACGAAACTTTAAGTACCAAATGAAGATAAAGCTGAGATCTATATGCATGTTAGCTTACAAGTATTGATCAATGATGATATATGTTCACTTAAAATGTCTTTGAAAGATTAAGACAAAGATTGAACGAGACTGAGATCATAGAGATGTTGCTTTAATTTTTCATTGAACCGATTGAAAAGAAACAAGAAACTGATGGTTTTGTATTTCTTTTAATGTTCGGAAATAAAGTGGTGGGAATACTCTGAAAAGATCGATGATGGATTAATTATATTTCGTGTTTGAGACTCTTGAAAGTCTTGGATGTTTTCATATTGAGAACCACGAATGAACAGCTGAGATCTTTGTTATCTTTTACCATTTCATTTTTGGATTTGGATGAGGGATGCTAGTAGTTGTAAGGAGATAGGATAGGTTTGGTGTCTGATTTATGTTGATATGAGTTAAAGTTTGTGGTCAAGGCCATTGTATGAGGTTTCTTGGTCTTCATCTTAGCAGTCACATAAAGATAAGTCATTTGAGTAAGGTTTGGTCAATAGCATTGGTCACTGGTCTTCATCTATGTCAAGTTGCATCCATGTTTGAGTCAAGTCACATATTACTTAATCAACTCGCATCATACACCACTCATATCATACCAACTCGCAGTTGACTAAATAGTCAACCCGCATCTTTAATGCTAGTACCCAACTCGCAAGTACCAACCCGCTTGAACCAACTCGCTTGTACCAACTCGCATGTACACAAAGACATTTGAGCAACTCGCATTCAATAATGCAAGTAAGCAACTCGCATTCAAAAATGCGAGTTAGATGACTGACACAACTCGCTTTCCAGACATAGAATCTGGATAGATTATGCAACTCGCAACATTCAGATTAGGCAACTCGCTCAAAAGCAAGCTGCAACTCGCATCCAAGAAGTGTGCCAACTCGCATTCAGTTTAACCCTACTCGCTTTCAAGAACGAACCAGAACCCAGAAACTGCATAAAGAGAAACCATTTTTTTTACCCGAATTTGACCACAAGAGTTTCACAGAAATGGTAACAAAACAGTCATATAGATGATAAAAACATGCTATTTTGGACAGAATATTGACACAAAACAGAAGTTAACAATAATAGACAAGATGACTTTTTGACACCAAAAGGATGCATAAACATGTAAAAACTGTTATGCATCAATATTTGAGAAAAAAAAATGTTTCGACCATTAAACCAGTAAACAAAAACAATTTTAAAACATGTATCAAAAACAGTTTTTAAAACATGTATCTTGCACAACTCAATAACCATGTATCAAACCGCAATAAACCAAACAAGCCTCATAAACCGAACCGTGAAAAAACCATATAAATCATCAAAACAACCAAACCTAGGCTCTGATGCCAATTGTAGGATCGTGAATATTATGTTGTTTGATGATTCGGGTGGTCTAGGACAATGATTAAACAAGAAAGCCATTATAAATAGATGAAGAGAGTTGAGAGGAGGTTCCTTGAAAGAGAGTTGCTTAACAAGTGAAAGGTTAGATTCAAATAAGCCACATCCCTTCCAAGGATGGAAGGGGTATTTATAGTTACAAATGAAACGCCCTCCTGACGGGCTGTGGATCAGGAATATAGTGGGTAAAGACCCGTCCTTCCTCCACGGTGTTGCACTATGTTAAACTAGACTAATAACTAACTAATAAAACAGTAAATAACGTAACTAACGATATGTCTACGAGCTAACTTATTCTAGATAATATTTGGGGTGACCGACTCTTTACTATGGAATTTTCTAATTCCTAACACTTTTCCATATAGCGGCTTTCTTCTCGGCACATCCCAAAACATCAGTTTTAAGTGACCGGGCTTTTGACACCTCACAGAGAATAGTACCGGAATCAGTGGGAATTCGATTCCAAAGATTTACGAGGCTACCGTTAAGTTAAAACTAAACCTAAATGGATTACAATCGACAATGATTTAGAAATTCAAGATTCAAATGTGAGATCACTCCATGTAGCGACTTTCTTCTCAGCTTGTCCTTTTAAGGAGGCTAGGTTTTCACCCTCGAGAATAGTATCGGAGCTTTCGGGATATTTGAAATCAAGAATTTCCAAATTACCGTCAAACTTTTAGACAACTTTGACGAATACGAGTTCAACTTCCGATTTAAATTTGAGAAAAAGCAAGTTTCACACATTTATTCATAAGCATCATAATGCTTTTATTTATTCAGATTTTTAAGAAAGTATGCTTTCTCAGAAATTTAAATAAAAAGTTGAACTCGGACTTAAAATCAATTTTGCTTAAAAACTTTTTATTGTAACAAGACGATTTGAATGTTCAAAAGTTTGACAACGAGCACGTATTTTAGTCCGTTTAGTTAGCTTCTGGGAGAAAAAGTCATAGATTACTTATATAAGCTCTAAAGAGAACCAACTACTCCACGCTTAGCATTTTCATTCGCACAACGCGTAAAACCTTAGCCTAAATGTTAAGAGAGCAGCTAGATCACACTCTAGCAGAGTCGGGATTCCCCTTGTTCTAGCCTAATCAAGACTAAACTTTCATTAATACCGAAGCATTAACGCATTATTTTTGTGCAAAACACTTCTTTTAAATGTAAATACTTGACTTAAAACGATAAAAATTTTAAAATTTTGGTTAAAACGGGGGTGCTAGGGTACTAGAAGGTACACATGTGATCAAAATTCTCTTAGAATTCCCCCTCCCCCCACACTTAGAACAGAATATTGCCCTCAATATTCAAAGTCCCGGCCAAAGCCGATACTATCGAACGGAAAAAGGTAATACCACTAACCAAGTGTGTGGACGAAATCTGTTATTTTACACAAAAAAGGATTTTTGAAAACATATCCCTAGATAAACGTTAGCAAAATGATCGGATATTGGGCGGCTGGATTGAAAACAAGCGCATCAATCATCACGATCAAAGGGATTCCTGAAAACATGAGCAAACACACAAGAAGCAAACACCGTGGAGGTTTCCCCCCACACTTAGTGGTTAGAAAATAAAAAGAAGTCAGAAACATGGGTGGATACCCATGAAATGCTACTATTTTTGTTAACCGTGTCGCTAGCTTGACTCGACCCCGAATTCATTGGTCCATGGGGAAGCAAGTGGAAGAGAAAATCTCCATCGGACTTTCATTCAGATGGTTTGGATAAACATTGAATGTGTTGAAAGTTCCACTCCGATGAGATACAACCGGCTCAAAAGAAAGAGAAATGCCGGGGGTCAAAGATGGTATCTTCACTCCCGTAGGAGTTAAGACATGGAGAAGAAATGGGAGGAGAAGGCAAAGTGTCAATCTCATGACAATGGGAGGGTTGGGTGGGTAAAAGATTAGATTGAGGAACATTAGCGGAATGTTCAGAAATCTTATCTACCACCTTAGAAGTCACAACATCCGTGTTGGACTTATGAAATTCCTGAGAGTGAACTCCCTTGAAAGGTAAGATACCGGGTTTGAAAACTTTGTCCTCGGAGAGGAATGAAACACAAGTATTAACCATAGTAAAATCCTCAAGGGTGAATGAGTTACTCATGGATGAAAGGGGATGTAGAGCATTTTGCTCAAAAAGATCATCCTCAATTCCCAGTGGAAGAGGATCGATGTGAGCGAGTTCACCGGCGAAATCCTCATGGAAAAACCTACTCCTTTCGAAAGAAGGAAGCAATACGAATGTGGACGACTCATACTCATGAAGAGAAAGATGAAAAGTGGGATTGCCACTACTCTCCTTTTTAGTATGATCGTCATCAAAGCGGAATACTTCAAATTCCGGAAGAGAATCATTGGAAAAAGCCTCAAGCTCAGAAAATGGTTCGGGCGTTTCCAAGATAGAGTCACTATCCTCAATAGGGATAGGAGTTGAAGCTGATTTAGCACAAAATGATTCGATCTTAGAAACGAGGAGATTTACGTTGAACAATTTTTCACGAAGTATCTCGTCCTCAATTTCCAGATCATCAGAATCTCTCACTTCCTCTAAGCTAACTAGCTTAGAAGGTAACTCCTCGACATAATCGATGTCTCCATAAGATAAAGAATCGTCAAACGAAGTACAATCGTTGTCAGACTCGGAGAACATCTCGACATGATCGTTTGAAATGTTAAGAGGAGGAGAAGAATCATCATTAAGAGGCTCATCACACATATTACCAGTGATAACCTCGGACTCACTTGGGGTTGGGACAAGGTTCTCAGCACAAGACGGTTCCGTTTCTGGAATAGTGCTAAGATGTTCGTCCCCCATTAAAAGGTCATCCAAAGGTTCTATGGTAGATAGGTAACATGAGGGAGGAGAGTGGACATGTGCTGTACTTGGTGGGCTTGAGATATGCACCTTGTCCTTTATCATCTCCCAATCTTCCTCATCCTCGTCATCGAGACGACAAGCTTCGTCAAATAGGAGATGTTGTTGAGCTGCTCACTCATCGGCTAGAAATCTTTCGTTGCGAGCCGCTTGTTCCTCAGAAAGTTCCTCAAGAATTATACAAGGAAATTGATCAATGACGGGAAACTGTAGGGGTTGGATGTTGTCAAAACTGGAAGTGTTATAACAAGGATCAGGTCCATAGTGATTTTGATTCCACGATTGACATTGATAATCATCATGAGGACCCCCACACTTAGCACAATGAGGGTATTGAGGAGAGAAATTATGAAACGATGAATCACTGAAATGATGATAGTACGGTTGTGGTTCGTATGAATTCTGTGGAGGGTAGTTGAAACTGTTTTGAGGATAATTGAAAGAATTCAGATTAGAATCATAAGTGAATGAATTCTCGGCGCAAATCGAACAACATCCATTGACAAGATAGCTTCCACACTACTCGCACATACATTTGTAACAATGGAAACCTTTTGGTAACACGTCTCCACAACCGTAGCAATACTCTTGATCGAAAGAAGATATCTCGGGTACGGGAGTAGGAATCGAGGGCTCAACAACATCACAAATGGTAGGTAAAAGGGTATTTCCCGAAGTTGAAATTTGACGAAATTCATTTAAGCAATTTTGAATTATGTTCATGAAATCGTCCGAAAAAGGTTTTGAAGATTCCGGAGGTGGGACAAGTGGTGTGCTCTCAGAGCTAGCAATTTTCACCACTTCCATTTTGGTCTCCGGTTCTCGCTCTTTTCTTTTAACCTTAACCGTAAATTGCGAAAGATTTTGATCAATTCTAGACGGTTTGGGCTCAGAAACAATAGAACAAATCTCGGGTTGTGGCGGGTGGTCGAAAAAACTTGGAGAATCATCGAGAGAGTTTTTATCGGATAATTCGTACCAATAGCAATATTTGCTTCCACCAACCCTTCCACACCGCTTACATAAACAATCGTGATTTTGACAATAAAGCTGATCCTCTTCCATACGGCTTTTGCAATAGAAACAATGACGATAATCGAACGTCGCCATGAGAATTAAACATGTAGAGGGTTAAAGAAATAGAATCAAATGGTCGATAGGATACGAAGGATAGAATCAAACGGTAAAAGAGAAATAGAATTATACGGATAAGAGGAACGAGAAGATTATTTTTAGGGTTTTGAAAACAAGTGCACATGCACTATCAAAAACAACACTTTCAATTAAAACAAGACCGAGGCAAAACACAGAGAACTTAAACCAATAATCACAAGCGTATTCGCCCAAGTGACACAAAGGCAAGTTTTGAATCTTTTGTTCGGGAACTTATAATGATAACACTCAAGTTGAGAAGTGTTATATTCATTATGTGTTCTATTTTATTTAAAACAACAAGCAAAATCTTTTTGTATTTTTATCTTTTACATATATACAAAGAAAAGAAAAATATTTTTGTATTTTTGTATTTTCCAAAAACAATAACTTCACGAGGAATGTTCTTCAAGTCACTAATCGCAAAAATCACGATATTGTCACAACACACCTCCCCGCCAAAATTTGATTTCGTTGTTTGTGAGTGTGGTGAAGTAAACACAATATCAATATATCAAATTAACCGTAAAACCAGAAAAATCAACCTTTTAGGAAAAGGGTTAACGTGCCAAATCTTACGGGTGTGATAAAAGTGATACCGGAAAAGTGATTTCCCGGGTCGTGTCCCAACGAGGTGTGAATGGAAGGATTCTGGTTCCTCCCGAACTACCTTCTTTTATTTCTCCGTCACGCTTATCAACCGCTTGTGAACGGTCAACCGTAACAGATGATAAAAGGGCGACAGCCCGGGAGAGAATGCAAGTTTACCAAGGATTAAAATATCCTTGGATCGTTTATGTCCTGGCGAGGCGTGATATCCTAAATACAATGACTTGTGAATTGTTGAAAATAATATTAGTATAGGAAAACAGGAATCTGATTGACTAACACTAGGAATGTGAATAGTAATAGCTCTGTCACAACTACGTCATTAAAAACGTACAATCAGAAACCTAAAAATATTAAAGTATACAAACTTACGTTTAACTTAAACTAAACGTAAACGTATAAAAACAAAACGATTATAACTATAGTAGGGATTTACATGTCTTAGTGACTTAAATGCAAATTAAAAGAAATAAAAGATAAAAATCTATTAAATAAACGCTATCACTATTTGTACAATGATGTTTTTGTGATTTTATAAAATAAAATAACTTAAATAAACTATTTTAACTAAAACGTAAACTCAAATTATCTAAAAATTAGATTTAAAATGAAAACGAGCGTTATTAATAAAAATTACGCTGGAGCGCAAGCAAAAACGTAAAATTTATGAAATAAAAGTCCAATGAGTGTAAAATCAATTTTCTTACGCACTAAATGACAAAAGAAATTTTTGAAAAAGAATTATATTTTTTACTTTTATATTTTTTATTATTAATTAATTACTAAAAAACATTAATTAAATGTTTAAAAATACTAAAACAAATGAGAAAAATCTGAAACTTTTACAGAAAATACTTTATAACAATACCAATTTATGAAAATTAGAAAAATGGAAAAAGCTAAACTGAATAAGCTCGAAATAAGCTAAACTAAACATATAAGCTAAAATGGAAAAACGTATATAAGAGATTAGTTGTGTAAAGAAATAACAGAAAAAGTCCCAAGGGCATGGCATCCGGTACACACTAAACACTCTCATAAGGGGAGGTCTCGGTTCGAGCCCGCCTACCCCTTTTGCCAAACATTTTATTTTTTTGATTTTCTTTTTGCAAAACTGTATATTAAGCTAAAATATGTAACTTTAACAAAAGCAACTTTTCCAAAACTTGGAAATAAGCTCTGTGGGAGCTTATTTCCATGACAGTTGGCTTTTTAAGCTCAAACTCCTAAATAGAAGCTAGCACTTAAAGGGTCTTTTTGGTTTTTCTATTTCTGGAACTAAATAAGTACTGATATTATACATGTTAACTGAAAACAAAACTTTACAAACTTAAAAATAAGCACATTGAGAGCTTATGAGTCCAACAGTTAAGCTTTTGGCTTGACTGTTGGAACTCAAGCTATAAATAAGCTTGAAATAAGCTATACATAGGAAACAAAAGCTAAAATGAGATGTACATAAGTTATATTTACAAGTATAAACAATCATGTGTACCGGATTTCACCTATAAGCTAGTAATAAGCTAATGAGCTACTCCAATACACCTAGCATCAAACAAAGTCTTGCATACCTTTTGAATGACAAATTAAGCTAAGATTATAAGCTGAAAATGGTAAAATAGGAATTGGAGTAGCAAGCTGAGCTGGTGAGGATTCCAAAAAGCTAAGGATAGATCTGTGAGGTCCACAGATTAGCTTTTGAGGAGCTTATGAAAATCCTACTAAATGACTAAGTATGCTTATATACTCAGTTATGGGACAAACAAAAAGCTTATTGCAGCCCTTATTAATAAGCTGCAATGTGAAATTTAAGTACTGGATCAAAGAGCTGGGTGGATGAGCTTAACATAAAGCTAAAACACACAAGCTCTAGATCACTAATGAGCTTCTTAGGAGCTATTGGAAATGGTGTAAGTTCATGGATTAAATCAGTGAACTATTATGAATGGGCAAACAATAAGCTCCTTAAAGACTTATCCAATAAGCTCATGAGAGCTCAACAATCACAGAAACATTGAGTATGACTAGTTAACCTCAAATGAAGCTAAAAATCACAAGCTCAAGCTTAAGGAGGAACTTTTCATTAGCTTTGGAAAAACTACTCAACTTCACTGTTTGCTTCAGTGAAGTGAGTAAGATGGGACAAAAAGTTTGGGATGATTAAACTATGTAAATAAGCTGAAAATGTAAAAACAAGCATGAATATGAACAAAAGGCTAGAAGGGCTACACAAATCAGTAGAATGCACAAGCTAGGGTCAAATCCACAAGCTTCTGCAAGGTCATGAACTAGACAACTAGACTCAGGCACAGGGCATGTTTACAGAGAAAGACTGAAAATAAGCTAGAAAATAAGCACTTAAAAAGCTGAGAAGAGATAAACTAATATTTTTCTAATTTTGTTAAGCAACTGAACTTTAATTAACCAAAAGCTTATAAGTTAAGACTCAATATTAAACACACAGTAAAAATATCTATTTTAATAAAAAACGACCCAAATGAAAATTTTGACTTTTTAAGTTTATGATCAAAGTTGACTTTGATCAACTTTGATCTGAATTTAACAACTAATGATGATATAATATGATACAATAACATGAAATAAACAAGTAAGAACAACTTAAAAACACATTAGCAAGATTTAAGGTTGTGACAACTTCAAAATACTCATAATGAAACAGTCAAGTGTGATTTTGACTATTTACCATGCTATACTCTTAAGTTAATGTTTCATTGAGTCACTTTAGTCATATAAGGCATACATCAATCAAGAAAAACACCATACATACCTCTGTAACTCGGATCATCTATCAAAACCAAAACAATCCTTAAATGGAATTTAACTAAGCTTTTCATTACATAGGACTGAATACACCAATTTTATCAAATCCACAGGCCTTCATCTGTTAAATTAGAACCTTTAAAGCTTAAACAAGTAGTCACACAAGGTTTAAACCATGATTATCAAAAATCAAGCATATGAGACAGTCAAAATGGAAATTTAAGCATAACCAAATTCCAAAACATAACAACTGATTATTAAGCTATAATATCATTAACTAATAACATATAAACACAGAAACATGATAATTAAAACAGATAGATAACTTAAGCATAAAATTGCAAAAATTGTAAAAAGTGGACTTACATGTGAATCAACTGAGACTTTGGAAACCAAGGACATAACCATAACCTATAGCCCTCCATAGGACTCTAATACCATGGCAATCCATAATAGCCATGCTCCAAGCAGATTCACCCAAGGACACATGATTTTTGATTTTCTTTCTATTTTCTCTATTTTTTAGTGATTTTTGGTTTTATAAAGACTAAGCTGATTTAGGTTTCTAAAAGCTTAAACAAGCTTTGTCAGGAGCTTATGTGACCTATAGAATCCATATAATCAACTACAAACAACAAGGAAGTGTAAATGACATGAAATTAAAAGACAATTATGAAAAACATGAAATTTAAAAGAGACTTGTATTAAACTGAAAACAGAGTTCCATTACACTAATTTGAGATTCATTACACTATTAAAGCTTGTAAATGACATGATAAATAAATTAAACAGTAAAGACTATGGCTATTCCATAGTGTGACAATGGCTTAAGGCCAAGGTGCCTTCTCCTCTCTTTCTTCTTCCTTTTATACCCATATTAGTTCCAGTGGTATCTCTTTTGACCTTTGACCAAATCCCATTTCATCTGAGCCATTGAAATCAACCAACTCATCTTATCCGTCCAAGTGGATTTTTGGCGCCAAAAGTCACATAGCAGGTTTTTGATATTAATTGGGTTGGTTTGAATCAATTAAAGGTTTTTTTGGGTGTTAGTGGAGGTGGAGGGACAAGGAGATGAGGGGTTGAGCTGGAGGTGAGGGTGAAGGTGGTTTTGCGCATAAAGTGGTTGGGAGGAAGGAGAAAACAAGGGCGGTTTTATTTTTAAACCGTGGGTTTGGATTGAACGGGTTTGGACCGGGTAAAAGGGTAAATTGGGCTTGGGCTTGGGTATTGTTTTAATAACACAAAAGGGTCCATTTGTTTTGGTTTAAGTAACAAGGACCAAAAGTGTAATTCTGCCAAATTGAGGGACCAAACCTGCCCATTTTCCAAAGTTGTAATAAGGACCATTCTTGCCAAACTTTGATAGTACAAGGATAATATTTGCATAAAATTCCATTTTAAAATATCCAAGGACCAATTTTGACATTTTTCAAAGCTTAGGACCTTTTCTCGCCATTTGACCAAAGAATCATTCAAGGACCAATTTTAACAACTTAGAATATTTCGGGGACCTTGAATGATAAAATTCTTTATTTTTGAATTCCGTGGACTAGATTTGACAACTTTTGAAACTTGGGGACTAAACGCCAATTTTGCAAACATGAATCATTTTTCATCTGATTTTGATATTTTTGCATTTAAAACACATAAAACACTTGTTTGTGATATTTTAATCATTTTGATGTGTTTCTGAGTGTTTTCAGATGATTTTGCAGTCTAGATAGTACAAAAATGATGAGTTTTTAGACACTCATCAGATTCGTTGAGTTTTGTGATTGCTAACTTGAATTGGTTTAATGATTTTTGGATTTGAATTACGTTTTCTACAAATTAATAAACGGGGAAGTAATTAAGGCAACGGGAACAAAGTAAATCACAAATTAACTACTACTAAGCCTAAGGAATGATAAAACGACGCTAAAATAAGTCCTAGGGTGCTAAAACTAGAAAACGTAAAAACCGGTAACCACCCGAGCCATAAACGTAAAAGTTTTGCAATTTAAGGGATACGGGTGCAAAACTAATTTTCCTTCATTCTAAACAACAAAAAATAATTTTAGGAAAAAACCGGGTGTTTTTTTTACTTTTATTTTATTTTCTACGAATTAAAAACTAATTTAAACTAAATTAATTATTAAAAATACTAAACATTTTAAGAAAATTCTACAAAAACTACAGAAAATACTTTGAATAGCAAGGAATCTAAGAAAAATAAAAAACTACACTAGTGGTTATTGAAATAACCTGTTAAATAAGCAAAAAGGTTAATAAGCTAAAAACTAAAATACTGGTTAAATATAATTTAGGTACATAATTAAACACAAAAAGACCCAAGGGCATGTTGGTAGTGGAGGTGTGGGGTGTCTGGTCGTGTGCAGCAGACCATCAGGTCCAGTGTTCGAATCCTGTTTCAGTCACTTTTTCACTTATTATTATTTTCTTTTTAATTTTTCTTTTGGCACTTGAAGAGGCAACAAATTTAAGAACTTTTTGTGAAAACTTTTGTTTGAAAACTAACAACAAGCTGCTGCAACAGCTTAACAGCTGCTATTTGGACAGGACCCAACCAAACACTACTTTAACACATTTTAAGCATAAAAGGCAAATAACTAGCAGTTTTGAATTGCAAAATAAGATGGTATGCTAGAGTACAAACTATAGTAAGCTAGAAATTAAGGAATAAAACTGAAAATAAAAGGGGAATAACCAGTTGGCTTGATAACTAAGGGGAGACCTAAACTAATACATGAGTAAATAAGCAAATAAAGGGAACTAAAAGGGTACTAAAGAAGCTAAAAATGATCCAGCCTAAACTAATTATGCAAAATGGAACCGAAGGAAGTTAAAAAGCTAAGAGGAAAATATCAACAAGCTAAAAAAGCTACTGGTTTGTCTAGCGGTTTGTTCCTTGCTTCTGTCTTGAAACAACCCAACAAAGGCTTTTAGAGCTTAAACGTAAGCTCTTATGGGCTTCTACATTCCTAAAACTAGGTGGACTAATAAATTATGGCATAAGGGGAACCTAGAAAGGCCAATGTGAGCTACTGTGGACCCCTCTAACAACTTATAAATAAGCTGTAAGGATGGGTATGGGGACTGCTGTTTGGGACAGAGAGTGAAAGGGGACATTAAATCAGAATTTGGTACTCATGGTAAAAACACCTAAATGGATTATAAGCTTAAAAGACTTGATTTAGAAAACTTTAAGTACAAAAACTAAACCAAAATCACCCAATTTCACACAACTTGAATCAATGTAACAATTAAAACAAGCTTTATCCAAACTCCCCTTAAGACAAATTGTGAGCAAAGAGAAACTGTCATAAGCCAAAGATTTAAAAAACTTTTGTTAATATGCGTTACCTAGACTAACTACAGGTTTGAAATCACCATTTAACTAGCATGAATCAGAAAGAAATTTGCAGAACATAAAAAGAGAAAATTGACAACTTTTCATTTACCAAAGGAAAATTCAAGACTGAAATTGTAAAAAAAAATGGACTTAACTGGAATTTAAATTTTAACATAAGACATTACATTAAATTTAAAAGACAAGGAAATTAAATTGGACTAGAACTATGAAAAATTCTAGACAAAGTTCTATTCTATCACTAAAAGCCTATTTATACAAAGATAAAGCTTCTGTCTTCTCTCTTCATTCTTGCTTTGTTGTGCTTCTTTTGTGAGGGTAAACAAGCCAAAAGTATCTTGTGCTTCTTCTGAATCACCATGAGCCCTTGATTTCTTTTTGGTGCCCAAGCTTATAATCACAACCATCCAATGTATTTGATGTCTTGGATTGCCAAGGTGGCAAGGAAACACGTGAATGGGGGAACATGTGATTATCTCTTGGTTTCCTGGAAGTGAAAGGGATGGGGAGAGAGGAGGGGGAAGTATTGGATCTTTGGCGCCATTTTGTGTATAGGTTTTTCTGGATTTTGTTTTTGTTGGGAAGAGTGGGTAAAAACAGAAAAGGGGAAAGAGGGTGGTTAAAAAAGAGTTTTTAAATTTTATTGTTTCGTATTTTGTAAAAAGGGTTTTAAAGTAAAATGTGTACTTTTTTTTTTTTTTTTTTTGAAAACTAATTTTTTTTTAAGAAAAATTGGAATATTTACATAATGGTTTTTTAGGCTAAATAGGATTTTGGTTTTTGGTTTAGAAGGGCAATTTGATCATTTTGGGTATCGGGGACGGGTAAAATGGAGATTTTGGTTTCGGTTAGGTTTTATGGCTTGTTTTCCAACTCTCACCCCAAAAACGCGTTCGGGTCTTCAATTGATCAACGATCGTAGGAAATCACATCCAGGCACTGGCTTCTCAGCACTTTTCTGATTTCGGCTCGTTTTTGTCTATTTTCACTCTGTTTTCAATCCTTTTGTACCTACAAGACACAAAACACACTCCGAGGATATTTGTAACATATTTTTATCATATTTGGGTGTTTTTGGTCGTTTTTATGGTCTTAGGTGGGTAAAAACGATGAGTGAATAAGCACTCATCATCTGTCGACGGAATTTTTACCAGAATTCGTATCTTTGGCCTGTATCTTCGAGTCATTATCAACAAAAATCACTTTACATTCTATTGTGGGATTTGATCCTTCATGTTTATTGTTATTTATTCTCACTTTCTCACTAAGCTTTTCCACCATAGATTCAAGGTTTTTTAGGGTTGTGTCGTGATTGGAAAGGCTTCACATGTTTTCTTGGAATTCTTTTAACCACTCATCTTGTTCCTTTTGTCTTTGGGCTGAACTTTCCAGGAATTTGTTAATTGTTTCTTCAACATTGGGCTTTCTTTCTCCATAAGGCCCACGGTTGTAATTTTCACGGTGCACCGCTACTATTTCGATTATCTCCAGAAACTCGATTTTCTCTATATTTGGCTTCTTCTATTATATTTTCTTCGTCAACGTGAGGACAATTCTTCGTGAGATGTCCTCCCCCATAGCTTTCACAACCCACTTGGATGGCATGAACGGTTTCTCTGACTTTCAGCATATCTCGACTTAGATTTTCAATTTTGCTAGCGATTGCTGCAATTCCGTCAAAACTTCTGCCTTGGTTTCTTTTGCTTCCTCCGTCGTGCCATTTTTGAGAATGATCAGCCATTTTTTGAAGGGCTTCAATAGCTAGAAGATGTTGACCTTTTGCTGGTTATTCAAATCATGGGTAGGACATTTGTAAAGGAGATCGTTGTATCTATCCCAAGCTTGATACAACTTTTCATCGTCTTCTTGCTTGAAATTATGGATCTCCAAGATCTGGTTAGAAATCTTCGATGGAGGACAATACCTCTGGATGAAGTGCTTCTTAAGTAGAGCCCAAGTATTAACGCCCGCGGGCAATCTTTCAATCCATCTTCCGGCATTCCAAGAAGAGTCATTGGGAATACCTTTAGCGTAATAAAGACATCATGAGACACTGAATGTTGAAAAGGCTTGTGATGTATAGGACATTTTCAACGTGCTCATATCCATCCTCGTCCCTTTTTCCAGAAAAAGGGTTAGCACGAAGCTCCCTTATAAATTGGTCTTTAATTTCGAAAGGGACATCAGCTCCAATCGCCGGTCTTACGAGACCCGGTCCTTGTTCTGCTCTTGTCAACGCCAAATATTCCTCAAGAATGAGGTCATCAATGTTAACAACTTCCATGGTACGTGAAAACTTGAATAATGATCGTGAGAAATATAGAAAAGTTTAAAACAAAACGAAAATGAAAGACTTAATAGCAATCCTAATCTAACTCAAGAAGGCGCCAAAAACTTGATGCGTGTTTTACGACCACTGTGTTTTAATATTTATATTAACTCGTTATACCTATGGTCTACCCTAATGCACTAACGGGCAGTGTACCTGGGTCATGTGTAGTGTAGTATTCGGTAAAACTGAGGTCGTCCCAAGAGCTATGTGTGTTGGATTATTACTAAGTCTAGGTGTCACAGATTTTAATATGATTTCGATAAGAAATTAATTAATTAACTACTAACGCAGATAGAAGGCAAAGGTTCAATCAATAGAGGAGAGTGGTGCTAACCTAGTCAATCATCCTAACTAGTAATGTCTACGTCTAAATTACTTCCAATTACTTCAGGTGGGGTCAAATTTGAGAGGACAGCATTTGGTCAATTCGCCTTAACCTATCAGCAAAGATGCCACCATGGAGAAGTCGTGTCCCCTCATAAGACCAGTTGTTCCTGGTCCCTAAGCCGAGTCATTAAGTACCGCTACATGCTAGACTTATAATAGTGAGTGCCAGGGCGTTAGCAACTTAAACACTCACCCCCTAATTCTTAAGTTCATTCAAACGGTAGGTGATCAGTTGGTCAAATCGCACAAGTAGAAAGAGTCGTTGGTTGGTCGTATCTTACCCTTCCCATCTCAGTCTACTCACTTAGGGTTAGTTGGTCATATCTCCTAAGCAACTAGCCTCTACCGCCATTCAAAACTACCGAAACAAGGGTAGCTACCAATAAACTATGCATGCATACACTTAGAAATAATTATACGGAAGTAATGTAAACGCAAACAAAACAAGTAAGGAATCATAACTAGGCCAGCACCAAGAGGTGCTTAGCCTCTCATATTAACCATACAAATCAATTCAATATTCAATGTTACGAAATACATGAATCGAAAGTAAAGAAAAGATAAAATGTTAATGCTTATCGTAGGGGAGTGATTTCTCCCTTGGAGACAAATCAGTATGCTCCTCTAAACCTGCCTTTGGCTTCTTCCCACGTTCTTTGGTTGTGGTGTGTGGAATGGGATGATTTGAAATGCTGGAAATCGTGGGGTATTTATAGGCCAAATTCGGGTTACTGGCGTAACTAATATAAGAGTTACGTCGTAATCTTCAATTTCTTCGTAATTTGCACTAGATCTGCTGGTTACGGCGTAACCTTATAAGTGGTTACGCCGTATCTTCAATATTTCTTGGTTACGCCATAGTTTAAACAAGAGTTACGGCGTAGTTATCAGCGGTGTGGAACCTCATTTGACCTAATATGGTTACGTCGTAGTCTTTTGAGAGTTACGCCGTAATCTTCTAATGAGTTGGCTTTCAGAGTCACGCTTTAGTTACGGCGTAATGTGAGAGATCAGTTACGCCGTAACTTCTTCAAAGTGAGCATACTATGATAAATCATTGATAATTCTCCAATTCCGCGTCTCTTTAGCTCCAATGCTCGTAATTTACCGGAAAGTGGAAAACAATGGAAAACAAGCGTAAATCCATATAAATGATATAAATTACAGGCATTATCGGGGGAAATTGACACTTAATATTCAGGACTATTTGATGTTATCACCCATAGTCTCATCTCGTTTGCAAGGGACGATTCATTTTAAGAGACTCAAGTGAGGGACAACCAGCAATAAACTCCCAAACTGTACCGGTTAGAAAAGTGACATGAATCAATTCTAAGATCAATAGATTTGGAAAGCCATGAAAATATTCCAAAGTAGCCATAGCACAAACATGAAG
This sequence comes from Chrysanthemum makinoi, assembly GCA_910596185.1. NCBI lineage: Eukaryota > Viridiplantae > Streptophyta > Magnoliopsida > Asterales > Asteraceae > Chrysanthemum > Chrysanthemum makinoi. Next base: position 208,483,763 of record OU343217.1, on the reverse strand, counting down.
TACCAGATGTTTCAACTCCCTACGAGAGTAAAGTTTGGTTTGGAACATAACTAGTTCACCATACCAGTTTGTAATAATCAGCTCCTCAATTCCATGTCGAGCCAAAAACAAAAGCCAATCACAAATCTCTTCATAATGAAAGTCGTCTCTTCCAAGTATTGATCTTTGCTCTACAGAGAAGACAAACTTTCTTATTGGACCCATAAGCCGATTTAAGAGTCTAGTAACAAGCCTCCCATCAAACTCATATGTTAAATAATAAAAGAAATCCTCATCAACTATGACATCGGTGAGCAAAGTCCACTTAGACCTCCAGTTTCGGGCTAAACTTGAGGTTCTCACCGCTTCTAACAAAGGCAACCGATTCAAAATGTTACTGATCACTATATCTGGCATGTTGCTAATACGATCGATCGACATGGTATTGTTGGAAGTTGGGTTGGTATTTTGAGTTCTGGAAATGAGGATTTAGATTCGGATTTCGATTTTCAGTTGATCCTTTCTGGATAATGGTGTTATTATGATTGGTAAAGTTGTTTGTTGGGTGGGTGTATTGGTTCGCGCGAAATTAAATTCTAGCGTATCAGGGAAGAAACGGCTAGTAGGCATAATCACATTTGGTCCCTGGGTTGAAGGTTGGGTTAAAATTGTGAATGGTCTATTATACCCTCGAAGTAAAGCCAGCAAATTCATGTTGCCTATGACAATCCTGGTCAAGGGACTAGTCTAGAGTATAAAACACATGTTTTGGACCTCCAGCGATGATAACGCCCAACATTGTCCCATCGCGATGCGCATGAACAAGTTTAGGGACCAACGGTGTATTTTAGTCTTAATTTTTTGTTTTCCTTACGGTTAACACTTTGTCTTTCACGGCCTCACGTTAAAATAACTCGGTAGCTAATTTAAACGAACCCGAAAATTTAGCTCGAACTCTCAGCAAACCCAAATTGGTAGTCTAAACTCTAAAGACAACGCGTGCGCCCCACACTTATTCACTTAAACATAACACCTTTTCACTCATTTAACCCTAAACCTAAACACAATAATATATTCATCTCCTAGCCACCACATATTCATTTCATACTTACCTCAGTTACCAAACTTTGAATCCTCAACCGTGTGAATAAATCTCAACCTAACCTTGAATACCCTTTTGGGTGTCTTGATTTCGAAACACAAATCACAAATACAAACCACACGCTTTTCCCGACCCTTATAATCCAAATCTAAACGATCATTTGGACTTTGAAATTCGTTATGGGTTCTTGGCTTCAAGATTTTGATAAGGTCTCGGGTAGGTATGTTTGTTGTTAAAAGATCAAGGAAGGGTATATCTTGTTTAGTTTTTGAAGATCTCATCTTGAAAGGATGAAAACCGAAGATCTTTAGTCTTGTATTACTTATTTATTTGAGACTTTTTGTGTGTTGTTGTGGAGATTAATTGGTTTTTTTTGTTTATGCTTTTTGTTATTGTCAGGTTACTGTTGGCTTTTGACTTGATAAGATGTTGGATGTTGGCTTGAGTATAAATATGCACAAAAGATTGAAGTATAGAAAAAATCATATTGTATTTTTAGCTTTATTATTTTTAGGCATAATTTTATATATATCATTCTTTGGATGAATAATTACATGTATATCATTTGTATAAGTTTTTTATGCATCAAAAAAATATATATGTAATTTTCGAAATTTCCAAAGATATATATGTAAAAGCCCCTTATTTTTATTGTTTAAATAATGACATTTAATAAAGAAATAAAAAATAAAAAACGTGGAGGACAAAAAAGTTATACATTTTGTTTTAGTATTTTTTATTCATTTAAAAATCTGTACTACTTTAATTGCTTACAAATTAAAGCTGGAAATGTAATTTTTGTAGTTTTAGTGTTGTAAAATTTTGTACAATAAGCTTTTAAGGGGCGTTTGGTTCACAGAATGTTTTTGAAGGAATTGTAATCTTTGGAAGGAATTGTAATTTGATGTAATTGTAATTCAAAGAATTGGAATGTGTTGTAATTGTAATGTGTTGTAATTGTAATTGATGAAATCTGTAAATGTGTTTGGTTGACTCGCAACGTAATGTAATTCAATTTTTTTTATAAAACTTAAAAAGTTAATATAATAACGATAATAATAATAATAAATAGTAATAATAATAATAATAATAATAATAATAATAATAATAATATAGTAATAAAAAAGAATATTAATAATAAAAATATAATAATAAAATAATAATAATAATAAAATAATAAAAATATAATATTAATAAAAAAAATATATTAATAATAATTATTATTATAATAATAAAATAATAATAATTAAAATAATAATAATAATAATTAATAATAATATAATAAATAGTAATAATAAAAAATGATACTTAATAATTAATAATAATAATATTAAAAATAAATAATAAATAATAAAAATAAATAATAATAATAATACATTATTATTATTCTTTATTTATTATTATTATTATTATATTAATTATTATTGTTATTACTATTATTAAATAATAATAATAATAATAATAATAAATAACAATAAATAATAGATAATAATAATAATAATAATAATAATATTATTATTATTATTATTATTATTATTATTAAATAATAAATATAATAATAATAATAATATTGTTACAATTATAATATTATAATAATAATAATTAATAAAATAATAATAATAATAATAATAGTAAAATAATAGTAAATAATAAATAAAATAATAATAATAATAATAATAATAATAATAATTATAATAATAATAATAAATAATATTACTTAATAATGATAATAATAATAATAATAATAATAATAATAATAATAATAATAATAATAATAATAATACTTTTTAAATAAAATAGTAAATAAAAATCATAAATTTAATATAAAATAATTATTAAAAAAATTAATTATTTATTTAGATATTTATATATAATATAAAAATAATTATTATAATTATTATTTATTTTTTAAATTAAATAATATAATAATAATAACAATGAAAGATAAATCGATATTTAACTCGTAAAAATCGAATTACAACACATTCCATCAAGTTTGCTATGTAATCAATTACATCACGGACGTAATTGGTTGTAATTCAATTACATTACGCTTAAACCAAACACCGATGTAATGTAATCTAAATTACAATTCCATCCATCCTGCCAACCAAACAGGATTGTAATGTAATTCAGATTACAATTACAACAGATTACATCGAATTCCTTCGAACCAAACGGCCCCTTAGAGTTATAAAATTTAAAGTTAAGTTTTGAGAAAAGAAAATACTTTCTTTTTTTATATATATAGTATATAAACCTACTAATCATGCCTACAAATAAACCTAATGATTTGATTGGTTGATTTAAAAAATTGATTGATGAAAATTTAAAGAGAGAAAACAGTTAATGTAATTATACAAATGATTTATGGATTAAATATATATTTAATCTTGTGTTGTAGGTTTAAATAGCATAACTCAAAAGTTAAAAACATTAAACGAGCTCAAGATTGAATAACAAAAAATTATTCAAAATTTAGAGTTTGAGCTAAGTAATTATTAAGCTGAGATTCAACTCGACTCGACACAAATTGTTAACGCGAATGTTCTCACAAAGTCAAGAGTCAAGGCCACAAGATGTTTTGGTCTTAATTAATTAAAGGTTAATTAAATTACACCAAATTGCAATGAGTTAACAATATTTTATTCCCCACTAGGGAAAAGGCGGGATGGGGATGGGTGGCGTGTGGGGCCATACATGATACCAAAATCCGTAGAAACATTGAACACAAACAAACACTTTTTTTATTTAATTCAACACATTCATTGAACCATTTTTCTCGTTTCTATAAACTAATATATATATAAAAAAATAATATAAAGTTATAAACCTATATCTCTATATTCACACACCAAATCAAAACAAACCCATATTACTATTTTTGCCCTATTTCACATATTTGGGGGTTCTCTATCAATTCACATGATTTGAATCTCACAATCTCATATTTTTTTTTTGCTCTTAATCGAGGGTTTTTAGCTCAATTCTACTCATGCAGAATCTTTTTGGTATGATCTTTAATTTGATTGTCTTGATTATGATCTGATGCTGTTATTTATAGTTAAAGTTGATTAATATTTGTTGAATTGAGTTGTTAGTAGCTTTTTTAAACAGTTATATCATATGAATATATATGTTTCTTGCCTAAAAGTGTTAAAGATATGATTTTTTAATGTATGTATGTTGATTGTAAGTTGTTATTCGTGATAATTAGATACTTAGAACTTTTTTTTGCTTGTTGATAAAAACTTGTTACTTATTTTTATTAAAAATTTCCAAAATTTTATTTTACATGTTTTGAATAAAAATTTGTCACTTTTTTTAGAGAGTTTTTGGTTACTTAATTGTTAAACTTTAAGTTTTATAGAAAAAAATTATGGTGATTGATCAGGGTTTTTTTTTTAATGACTTAAGAATGTAAAAGTTATCATCCAGATCTTTATTTTGTAGGATTTAAGTGAATAATATGTTACATGTGTTCGATTTAGTTTTTGATCTGTAGTTGGTTTGGGTGAAAATTTGAAGTTTTTACTAACCTTTTGTGTGTCTGGTTTTATAGGGAAAGATGTTTTGTACCACGGTATGTCTAAATACCAAGATTCCGAAGAGTGTAATCTCTTCTTGTCCCTTGGTCGTAGTGTCGATGTATACGTCCCGTCTCGCAAGAGGTCGAGAGTTACAGCTCCGTTTGTGTTTTGTGAGCAAGTGTTTAAGAAGCAGAAGACCACTATTGATGTTCTTCCTGACGAATGCCTCTTTGAAATTTTGAGACGTGTTTCTGATGGGCAAGAGAAGTATTCATGTGGTTTGGTCTCGAAGAAATGGCTTATGCTTTTGAGCACGATTCATAGGGATGAGCAAAAGAAGGCGGAGGAGTTTGATAAAAGTGGTGGGAGTCTTACGAGGTGTTTGAAAGGGAAGAAGGCGACGGATGTTAGACTTGCTGCTATTGGTCTTGGAACTGGTAGTCGTGGTGGATTAGGTGAACTTGTGGTTCTTGGAGGCGGTGCTAGTAAAGTGACGGATTTTGGACTTAAGGCGGTTGCTCGTTGTAGTCCGTCTCTTACGTCTCTTACTCTATGGAAGCTACCTTCCATCGGCGATGAAGGGGTTGTGGAAATTGCTAACAACTGTCAGCTATTAGAAAAGCTTGAACTCTCTGAATGCTCTGCAGTTACCGACAAGTCTTTAATCGCCATTGCAAACAACTGTCCTAACCTGACATCACTAGCATTAGAATCCTGCTCAAACATCGGCAACGAAGGCCTTCAAGCTATTGGGAAAAGGTGTCCCAACTTGAAGTCAATCTCGATTAAAAACTGCCCATTAGTTGGCGATCACGGGATTGCTAGTTTGGTTTCGTCAACAGCTTGTTCTTTGATGAAAATTAGCCTCAGTAGTTTAAACGTCACTGATGTGTCTCTTGCTGTTATTGGACACTATGGTATGTCATTGACTGACCTAAGTGTAAGCGATCTTCATAATGTAACCGAGAAGGGTTTCTGGGTTATGGGCAATGGTCAAGGGCTGCAAAAGTTGAGGTCATTTGTTGTTACTGCTTGCACTGGTGTTACTGATTTAGGGCTTGAAGCAGTGGGCAAAGGTTGCCCGAATTTGAAGCAATTCTCTGTTCAGAAGTCTGATTACGTATCAGATAAAGGTGTTGTGGCATTTGCTAAAGCCGCGTTGTCCCTTGAGACCCTTATGCTAGAAGAATGCCACACGGTTACGCAGCTCGGTATCTTTGGCTTGCTTGTAAACTGTGGTAAATTGAAGAGACTTTCTTTGACAAAATGTTTCGGAATTAAGGATTTGCCTATGATGATTCCTTCGGGTTTATCTCCTTGCAATTCTTTGAAATCTTTATCTGTCCGTAACTGCCCAGGTTTTGGTAACTTTAGCATGGCTCTGTTGGGTCAGCTTTGCCACCAGATTCAAGAAGTTGTTTTAACCGGCCGTAATGGGATTACAGATGGTGGGTTCATCTCACTCATTAAGAATAGTGAGGCTGGTCTTACCAAGGTGGATCTTAGCGGTTGTTTGAGTTTTACTGATAAGGTGGTTTCTGAAATCTCGATGGCTCATGGTGCGACACTTGAGGTGTTGAATCTCGATGGTTGCACATCAATCACCGATGTAAGCATGGTCACTATTACACAGAACTGTAAAGTTCTGAGGGAGCTTGATGTTTCTAAATCTGCGATAACAGATTTCTCGATTGCCGCTTTGGCTTGTGCAGAACAACTGAATCTTGAGGTTCTTTCAATCTCGGGATGCCGAGTTTCGAACAAAAGCTTGCCGTTTTTGAAAAAGTTGGGTGAATCACTTATGGGTTTGAACATGATGCAATGTCGTGGAGTCAGCAGTAATGCAGTTGGTCTTTTGGAAACCGAAATTTGGAAGTGTGATATCCTTGTATAAGCTACAAAGTCTACAACAGCCGTGTCAATAATCAGTTGGTAATGAGTACTTCTCAAGTCAATGTCAGTAGTTGTGCAGGTTTTTACGGTTCCATGCGATGGGTTCTTCTGGAAATCCGGCGCCGAGCTCTTTTTTTCCAAGGGATCTGGCTGATACATCTTTTTTTCACAGTTTTACCAAACTGTTACAAGAATTTTTGGCCTTTTACATGAGGTCTTCTATTCTTGTCAGCCATATTTCCTTGAGAATTGCAATGCTTGGTTTCTGGTTCTTGAAGACGGTGTTTCGTGATGGTACCTAGTCGTCGTATTAGTCATCATTTGCTGCCGTTTGTTTCAGTTTCGTGATGTTCGTGTCAAGTTTTTGTTTTCATAAGGTTACAATCGATGATAGGGCTCAAGTAGTGGTGGCTTGGTTGTTTTGTGGGATTTGGGCATGGTAGATGATGTTAGTATGTCTGCCGTGACAACCTGGTGAGGGTTGTTTTTTCTTTTGCCATTTTCCGGTTTTTCTAAGCTTCACACCTGTTTGTAAACTGTTGATGGTTGTAACCTTTTGTGATGGGAACTTAATAATATTTACTTCTGTTTTGTGTCTAATGATTTGTGCAATTGTTTTCTTATTTTCATCTTATTGGTTTTCATAGCCATCTTGTTTCCTCAACACATTGTCAACAAAATGAATGCAAGCATTGCCTATATAGGTATGCATATGTATTTTTACACATGAATGTTGACATCATATACTTTAGGATGAAGTTGTATCATGGTTATGCATATGTAATTTTTAGCTCGGTAGTTTATGTATCCCAGTTAAAAACCCGAAAATTTGTTTTGACATAATCTAAGTTCTAGTTTGAGACGAATTCACATCGTTTGTTAAAAATGAAATCTTTCTCGGAATTGAGTTTGATTAAAGAGTAGGAAAACTATGTGCACAAGAAAAAGGGAGTTGTAACCACTTAAGTGAGGCCTAGTGGTAAAAAGGTTTGTGGCTATCACTTTAAAATGTGTGAGGTCTCAAGTTCAATTCCTGTTAGGTGCAAACAACTTTAAGTGGCTACGCCAACCTCCTGAAAAAGGAGGGCTTTAACTGGTTTGAATCTGTGTGACGGTGGGTTCAAACCCCGTAGATTAGTCGGTCAAATGATCGGAAATCACGGTTAACAAAAAGAAAAAAAAAACAAAACAAAAAAAAAAAAAAAAAAAAAGGAAAGAAAAGAAAAGGGAGTTGCTTAAAAGTAAAGGTTTTCGATTTCATGGTAAACCCAAGATATAATTCTTGGTGCATTTAAGTATTTTAAGTGAATAAAATGTGGGTGAATATATTCTTGTTGGAGAAGATTCAGCATTGATAATGCGGATGCCAAAAGATTTAAAGTCCAAATTAGATTCTTGTGATATACTCCTACAGTAATAATATTTTATGCCTCTCGCAATATTTAACATAAAATAACCTGAGTTACTCATCCATGAGAATGAGCGAGTATGTATACTCACTAAAGAAACAATCAGAATGTTACTTACTAAAAATTCAATGAGTGCGGTAGTAACTGAAAAATCAGTGAGTAGTTTACTCTCTGATAAGAATTCAATAAGTGTTGTATAAAGCTCGATCAACAATAAATTTCAGAGACGTTAAATACTAATTGAAAAAATACTTTATTTCATTGATGCGGTATTAGTTAGTAAAGTACTCGAGCTACAAACAACATTAGATGCATTGAGATGTGACAAAGTCTCCCAAACTTTAAATACTTTATCTCTTAAACAAACTTGAAATATGGGTGAAAACTTTCTTTAAAAAAAAAAATGGTACAAGAGTGGTTGCTAAAACTAGTCTAGATCAAGTGGACACCAGGGTAACCCGGGTGTGGCGGTAGGGTGTTTCCCTTGGAGGTTTCGATTTCGAGGTTTGCCAGTGAGGTTTATTTCTCAGAAGGCAAAGGTTCGAGGAAGTTATACTGCCCGCTTTGATGTAACTGCATGACTCAAACCACTAACTACTAACTAGTAGTTCAAAAAAAAATATAAAAAATAAAAATGAAGCTACATATAAACGCATTATGTGGAGAGGTGTACTCTTCCGATAGATAGTTGACACGTAATCTACTGCATACATGTGACTTCACTTTTACCCACTTATATAAACACAATGTCTATAAATAGATACTTAAATATTCTAAACACAAAAAATAATATAAAGACTAAAATACACCGTTGGTCCCTAAACTTGGCTGGACGGATCGCGATGGGACGAAACTCGCCCTTTTCATCGCCACAGGTCCAAACCTTGGCCATTAAATGCCAGATTCGTCCCTTGACCAATAACGCCTATGTCAACGTCTCTTTTCTGTTAGTTATTGGAGGGTATTATAGTCCATTCACATTTATAACTCAACCTAGTTAATTCTGAGAAACGGTTTACCGTATACCATCTTGATCGTTTCCCTCCTTCTTCACACAACCCTCACTCACACTTTAACAATGGCAGACAAGGAGCTTACTTGTACAGATGTAACTGATGAGATGGTAAAATATGGGGATACTTAGTTAAAAGAAGATGAAATGTCTGATGAAATGTTTGATGATTTATGCAGATTTGCAAAAGAAGCTCAAGTGATGAAAGATTAGTCGGGTTTTTTTTTGTATTTGTGTTATTGCCATTTTAAGGGAGGAGCATAAATAACTCCAATTTATTTGACAGAAATCCGAGCGGTGTCAGAATCTGTCAAAAAGAGGGATTATAGCAAGCTAAAGGTATCTGACGATATGGTTGACTATGCCATGGCTACTTATGGGAATAAGTAGGATATAGGAGATGACATTGCTGATGTGATACTTGAAGACTTGGGGGAAAAATATGGGAATAAGGAGTCTGAGAAAGGTTAGACTTTAGAGTTAATGTTTACAAGCTAAGAAAGTTGTAATGGGTCAACTCTGATTATTTCTGTTTTGTCTATCTTTCCAGATACTAACGTGAAAAGAAATGAAGTTGATGTCATCATTATTTCAGAAACATCTGATGATGAGTGTGGGAACATGTCTTCTAAGACCACTAATTTGAAAGGTTCCACTTCCCAAGCTTCCAAGGCGTCCAAGACTTCCACTCCCAAAGTTGTACTTGGTCTTGTAGCGGCTGTGGGATGCTCCGGCACAAATAGGAATGAGTGGTATGCGCCTCCCCCTAAGGACCTCAAGCCTCCCCCATGAATAAAAAGCCTCCCATCAAGAAGTTCACCTGTTATTTTTAGTTGTTGATGTAATGAAGATGTATATTTTTTGGCTGATGATGGTTACTGAAAACGATAGTTGTTAACATGTATATTTTGCTTCATATGGTGTAATTAGGTGGTGGTGTAGGTATAATTTGGAAATGTTGTTTTCATTTTGTGGTTTGCACTTGCATATCCAGTTTAGGTGGGTGCTTGGGAAAACCCATTTTGACTTATAAGGTCAACAAACCAAATTATTAGAGGAACCACACCGAATTGTTAGTATTTAAAATCTCTTTTGTTTGACTTATAAAGTCAACAGATTCAAATTGTATCCAAAATTCAATTATTATAACAAAAGAATCACACACATATCAGTTAAGCTACATTTAGACTGAAAGACAACATAGCATTTCTTGCTAGGAATTCACTGCGTTAGTAGGTGATCCATTTGGTCTTTCAGTTGCAGTTGCAGTTGCTTCAACTGGTGTTTCTCTTGAGCGTTCTCCATTTGGTCTTTCAGTTGCAGGTGCTTCACGTGGTGTTTGGCTTGGGCGCTCTACACTTGCTATTTCAGTTGTAGGTGGTTCACTTTCTTCTTCATCACTGCCCAAGGATGCACCAACAATAGTAGGTGCAGAAATATGTAGACCCATCACATATCCACCACTATCTCGTGTGGTTGTGTTTTCCCTGGTAACACCATCGATACCAATATAAGATGTGTTTCCCCTTATCTCAAGGACACTGGACAAACATACCACATGAAAGCTCTATAACGTGGACGCCTAGCAAAAAAGGTCAATCCAGCCTTGTTTTCCCTTTGAACCCAACAGTCAATACATACCATTTGACAACCATTTTCTACGTCCATGGTGATAATATGTTGGTATGATAAACAATTGCTGACTTAAGATGTATTATATAAGTAGAAGGGAGTTGTGGTTGTTGAACAAGTAGATAAGGAGTAAAGACAACATAAATTCTTACAAGCTAGTCAACTTATAAAGTCAACAAAAAAAACAAAAACATGTTCAAACATAATATTGTCGATATTACAAATGGCTAGAAGAGTAGAAGCCTACAACCTTCGAAAACTGCTGGAATTTGTGCCTTTTAGAGCGTGAATTTTATCCAGTACATATGGATGTCTTGGATATAACTCTTCCACAGACACTCCATAGTAAGCTGCCTCATACTCTGCATCTTCAAGCCAATTTTTCCTCTCCCATTCCTCTTCAATTCTTTTGTACATTCTCTCCTCTTCCAAAAACTGCTGGAATGCTTCTTCATCCAACCTGGACTGCTCTTCATCTTCCTCCAAATTTGTGTGTTCTTCTTCTTGCTCATAAAGAGCATCATAAAACTCTTGTTCCATAGTCTTCCTTATATCGTCTTCATCCATCCACTACAAAAGTAATACATTTGCACATCAACTAGAATGTAAACACATTAGAACAATCGTTAAACAAATGACAATTAAATGAATACCTGTTGCCTTCTGCCATCACAATGCCTTTTTCTACCTCGAACCTTACTTTCCTTTGTTGGTTTTGGTACCTGATCCTTGTGACAGCTAGACTTATTATGTCCAACAGTTTGACAATTGGAGCATTTAATCTGTTTACGAGCTCTAGATTTACCCATTTTGACTCAATTTCTCTGAAAGGGTTGGGTTTATGTATTTGAATTCAAATTTGTGGTAAAATGTGAGAATAAAGTGCTTGCTATAAGTTAATGCAAGACAGGATAGGGGACTAAAACCTGTGTCCCCTACACTCTAAATCTGTTTGACCAAGGACCATAGTTCTACCAACACCCAATACAATCAAAACCGATATAACAACTCTCTTAGACGAATACAACAATTAACAACATAATTAACAAATTAAAACACTAGAACATAACATATAGATTCATTAACTTCATATTAAACATTAAATATTCAGTACATATTTTTCCAAAAAAAAAAAAAGGGAAAACATAACCATAGCATTTCCTTCTCAACACTTCCTAAGATCATCAAGGAAGTTGTTCCTGTCACACACCTGTGAGTGTGTCTGACAGATCATCCTCCTTATCTCCAACGCCTTCAAGACATTAGCCTTTTGCCTGTTGCGAAGATCCTCGATAACCTTGTAGTTCATCACCGTAGTTCGAAAGCCTTCGATCTCAGAGATGTATTCTTGGGTTTCCTTCATACCCCGAATCAAGTCAGTCAAAGTGTTTTGGAGTCCTTTAGCAATTTTGATGTCCTTATCGTTTTCTCTCTGATAAAAGAGAGAAATCGAGTCAAACATGTAGTCAGAGTTCGAAGCTTTGGCGAGTTCTTCAAGTAGTGGGAAGTCAGCCATTGGGAGGTTGTTGAGATTTTCTTTGGATATGTTTCTTGTGATTGTTGGTATGCAATTGGTATAGTGTATTAACCAATAAATACCAAAAACAACTGGACGTTCCAAATTCAGGGACTAATTGTGAAGTTAGTAAACAGAGAAAAAGTCAAGTTTGTGTGAGAAAAAATACGCGGGAATTTTAAGTGAAAAAAACGGCTAACTGGCCAAATTGAGGGACCAAGTGTGACATTTTAAACCTACTACCCTGCAACTTGGCCTTTTGCCTTCCTTGATACGCTTATACACAATTAATGTGTTGGGAATCACCAAAAGAACCCAACTAACAAGATCCGAAACCATAAACACTATCATAATAACCCTACCCAATTAACAAAACCCAATCAAAATGAAACCTAACATACATCCACACTCACGTACTGAAACACACATCTAGTAAAACCCATTCTTAAAAAAACAAAAAAGTAAGAATGAAGGACAGAAGCATATTCGTCTCCACTTTTAAGGATGTGAAGGAAGAAGAAGAAGGTGAGGTCCTGTTCAGAATCCACTATAATGGGGTTTTTGATTATAGCCCACTCAGGTATGAACGAGGTTCATTAATTAATCTGTGTGCCTTTACCAGTGATAGGGATATATTTAGTTCAAGCCTTGATAATGTGTTATCAGAGATTAATGAACAAAAATGGGCGTTGTTTTTCTGTAATCCTAAACAATCCCTAGAAAATGGTTTGCATTTGATTCATACTGATGTTGATGTTCATACTTTTTTTGGAATGGCTGAAACAAATGAGTCAGTTGATATCTTCGTAGCCCACAAGCCCCAAAAGTTAGCACAATTTTACTTAAAAAACATCAGTTTTGAAGTTGTGGGTTGGGTAGAGCAGGATGCTAACTTTAGGATGCTTAGTCAAACACCTTTTAAGACTAGAAGTCAATGGCAGGGGATAGATAAGAAAAAAATGCAGGGGAGTGGAACCAGGACACCAAGAGTGAAAGGTGGTGTAGTAATCAAAGACGAAGAAGGGGTTGTAGCTAAAAAAAAGGGACAAAATTAAAGGAAAAGGAAAAGGAAAGATGGTTGATGAAGAGGAGGTTTTGCCCAGAAAAAAAGGGAGAGAAGTTGTTCAAGAATTTAAGCGAGGTTTAGATGGGAAGGGGAAGGCCAAAATGGTTGAGTTTGCAGGGTTTGATGTTGAGAACTTGTCTGGTTTTGACTTGGAGGGGAAGGCTGAAAGGGTTGGTGGTGCTACTGCAGATGTTTCAAGCGGTGTTAAGACACCCTTTCGGAGCAAAGAAAAGATTACAAACTGGGTCCTAGCACTGTTCACCCAAAGGCGACCCTAGGTGATGTTTCAGTGATGAATACCATGTCATGTGTTCAATTCCATTAAGCTGTAACACCACAGTTCATAACTTATATGTTTGTAGTTTGTATACTTGTTTTTGTAGACAAGGTGGCAGCAGCATCATCAATTTAGGGCTAAAAGTTTTGTCGGTTCAACAGTTTCTGGATATCAATCACAGCTGTGTAGATCATTTGAAGATTCAACAGTTGAACGTTTTGAAGTTGGGCCCAAATTCATCTTTATATTTTGTAACGAATCAGTATATTAACATGTATCAGACAATGACTCCGTAGTATCAGTTATGTTCCATTTCATCAAACACTGTATATAGTTGACTGTTATAAGTCAACTAGCTAAGTAGTTGATAATGTATAAATTTGTTTGTTAATCCTGGGTAAATTTCTGTGAGCTATTACTTTCTTTACCAGTTGACTTTTATGAAGTCATACTTAAGTGGTGAGGACTCAGGTACACTGATATTATTTGTTCAAACAATATCCCTTTTTTGTTTTGGTGGAATAGTTCTTGAGTTAGAATTTACTAGGTTGAGTTATAAATGTGAATGGACTATAATACCCTCCAATAACTAACAGAAAAGAGACGTTGACATAGGCGTTATTGGTCAAGGGACGAATCTGGCATTTAATGGCCAAGGTTTGGACATGTGGCGATGAAAAGGGCGAGTTTCATCCCATCGCGATCCGTCCAGCCAAGTTTAAGGACCAACGGTGTATTTTAGTCTAATATAAATGCATAGTGATATAATCATCTTCTCTTTGAATCATAAGCTAAACTAACAAGTTTTGATTCATTTTTAAAAAAGTTTCATTTGACATTTAATTGGTATAGTGTTCTGCAACTATTACTTATAATTCTTTGATTTATTTCCAATAAGAATTATAAACTTTAAAAAGTATGAATGATGTTATTAATGTCAAATGAGACTTGTGTAAAACTTTTATTTATTTATATTATCACACATATTCATGTTTTATCTCAAAATTCGGGACCAATAAATATATGTCTGCTAATGACTAAATGACTAATCATCCCATATCCGCTTCGGCGTATACTATAGGGTAAGTTCATGATGCTAATGACTAAATCATTATTATAATATTAGTTTGTAGCCTTTTAAGTTCGCTTAATCAAGGATTAGGTTGTAAATTAAAGGTTATATATAGCGTCTGAATAAAATCTTTAATGAAATATAAAGGACGGTTATTAACAATTGGGGTAATGGTGCCTCCTTTTCCATTGTAGAAGAAGGGAGGAAACAGGGATGAGATCAAATAAAAAAAGGATTTGTGGTGAAAAGAATAAGAAGAATTTTGAACCCTTGATTTAAAATCAATGTATGAGATTAACTTTCATCCTAACTAATTATTAAGAGTATGAAAGTAATTTTACATGCTAACTATAATCCTAACAACCTATACAATAAACCCAGCTTCCCTACACACAGAAAAAACACACGTTCCATCTCTCCCCTATACACACAGAGAATCACTTAATCAAGTACAATCCATTTCACTCTAATCTTCAATTCGTTCCCTAATATTTAATCAAATTAGGGTTTGTAATACCAATTGATATTAACATGCAATTGTGGATTGTAAGGTCAATTTCAGATTTGTCCAAAAAATTATTGATAAATAATAGTGATAATCAAGGTATGTATTCTTTTGTGTTAAAATCAATTTCAGTTCGAAATCTGATGAAGCTTATTTGTTGTAATTTAGTGTAGTTGATAATAAATTTGTGCTATTATTGTAATTTGATATGCAAAATTAGTGGGTTTAGTGTAGTTTCTTTTGCAATTATGAATTTGGGGTGAAATATATTGCAAGGAATAGTGTTATTACACTATCTAATACATAATTATTGCTATTATTGTAAATTGATATATAAATTTATGTTATTAGTGTAATTTGATAAAAGTTTGTATTTGTAGTAGAATCTGATGCACAAATTAGTGTAGTTGTGACACAAAATTTTGTTATTAGTGTTTTTTTTATGAAAATTTGTATTTATAGTAAAATTCGATGCACAAACTAGAATTATACATCATTCAGTTAATAAATTTACGCTAATAGTGTGATCTGATCAAAAATTGATTATGTGTGAAATTTGATGCACAAATAACCGGTATTGGTGTATCACAAATTTGTGTTGTTAATGTAAGTTGATGAATGTTTGTATTGGTAGTAGAATTTGGTACAGTAACTAGTGTTATATCTCATTTAACATATATATGTTTGTGTTTTTACTGTTACCGTCATCTGATTATGCTTTTTTATTCATAGTTTCAGTGTTTGCAACTGCAACTATAGATGTTGATCTCCTACAAATGGTCAAAATATTGGGTGTTATTCAGTGCCATGGATCTTACTATATCAAGTGATTGTCTTGCTGTTGTTGTATGTTCTCCAGAACAACCAGCTGGAAGCATAGACAGCTTGACTAACAGTGGCGGTGGTGGTTTAACATGAGGCTCAAAGAAATGGTTTCATTATGGGTGTGGCGGTGGAGGCGATATTAGAAGAGGAGGTTGTTGACGAAAGTGTGTTCCAAAACCATCAGCTACATATTGACCTTTCGGTTCAGACCAACTATATGGAGAATGAGAGTTACGAGCATTAACATCTATTGGCCAATTCATATTTGGAGGTGGATGCGATAATGGAAGAGGAGGTTGTTGACGAAAGTGTGTTCAAAGTGTATTAGTGCCATGGATTAAGTGCTTGTATTACTATTGTTGTCATTCTTGATTTTTTGTATTACTTTAGCAAATATAGTGAAAACCTGTATTAGTGCCATAGATCTATTAAATGATTGTCTTGTTGTTGTCATTCTTGATTTCTTTTCATCAAAATACTATATTTCACATTTTGCCCAATTCTCATGCACAAAATAGCTTTATTAGTAAAATAAAGCACTTTAACCAGCATCATATGAAAATTGATGCACATTTCACTTAATTTTAATGAATAAAACAACTTTATTTTATGCAACTCATGCCGATCAATGAAACAGACCTAATAAGTAATGAAAATGTTATAATTAATCCCATTTCACAAAACAATAATGCAAATTGAATACAATTCGTTCTGCATAACGCATTATTTACATCTATAATTTTCATGTCGTTTGCTCCTCTACCTGAAGAAGCTTGTATATGTCATCAAGCTGACACCATTACCATCTCAGTTTCACAACTTTGGCGTTCGGCTTGCAGCTGACAACATATTACATTCGTTTGTTCGTACTAAAGTTAACTGTTAATACAAATAAGCCGTAAAAACGTTTATTTATATTTTACGATCTTCTAATGTTTTGTCGATAACAAAAGTAAAATCATTTTTAACGAAACAAAAAAAATACGTAAATGGTTTGGACTAATAGTTTTCTAACACACTTACACTTTCACATAAAACACTAAAACAAGTATAAGTGTTTTTATGATTTAGATAAATATGTACAACAACTAGTGTTTACATATTGGGTTAAACATATACTTAAACTAAGTATGCTAAAATGGGTAAAAACTAAGTATATGCTAAAATGGGTAAATACAAGTATATACTAAATGGGTAAAATACTAGCAAATGGTTTTGACCCACAACCCATGGTTTTATATATACCACTTAACCAAGTTCATTGTATCTAGAAAGAAAACCATGGATCAACCCATAACCCATGACCCATGACCCATAACCAAAAATACCCATGGGCAAAGAGGAGCGGACCACGGATCCCTAGCTTTGTGCTAGCCGGATCCCTTGTGGTAGGGATCCGTGGGATCCGGGGAACAGTAAAGGTTTTTCCTCTATAAATAGTGAGCCATTTCTTCATTGTTTCGTACCCCCTTTCAATATACTTTCTCACCTGAGTTAAATCTCACTAACCTTAGATCCAAGAGATCTATGTTTGTAGTTTTGTTTTTGTGTGATCTTTTAGGTTCCTCTTAAAGGCAAGATCACCACCTTTGAAGTCGAGCAAGCTCAAGTCCATGAGTTGCCATGCTTCCTCATCATCAAGGCTACTGAAGTCTTCTTGTTGATGATTCCTTTCTTTCTTCAAAGAAGTGTAGTGTTGAAGACATTAGTGAAAGATGTCTTAAGAGTCAAGACGAAGATATTAGTGAAGGGTAT
Organism: Chrysanthemum makinoi; assembly: GCA_910596185.1. NCBI lineage: Eukaryota > Viridiplantae > Streptophyta > Magnoliopsida > Asterales > Asteraceae > Chrysanthemum > Chrysanthemum makinoi. Next base: position 208,466,190 of record OU343217.1, on the reverse strand, counting down.
CTATCGTCTATAGGATAAAGAACTTGTGGTAGGTGCTTGGAAGTCAAGACTAAGAAGCATTAGTGAAAGGTGCTTAGAAGTCAAGACAAAGAAGCATTAGTGAAAGGTGCTTAGAAGTGAAGACACAAGACATTAGTGAAAGGTATCTTGTAGATCTAGTCAAAGGCATTAGTGAAAGGTGCCTTACATGTACATTCGATATGGTGTGTTTCGATGTACAAGATAGACTAGTATTAGATCCAAGGATATTGATATCCTTGATGATGTTGTAAAGGAGTAGATCTCCTTTGGGATTAGTCGTTGGTGTAGTGTGGTAGTAGTTCCTCCATTGCAATGGAACTAGGTGCTTAGCCTAGTACCTAATAAAGGGTAGGCGACGTTGTGAAGGTGTAGTTCACCTAAGGTGTGAAAGAACTAGGTACTTAGCCTAGTACCTTATAAAGGGTAGGCGACGTTGTGTAGGTGTGGTTCACCTTGGAGTGAAAGAACCCGTGGTTAGCCTAGTACCGGAAAAAGAGTAGGCGACGTTGTGAAGGCTTCTCCGCCATAAGGAGATTGGTGTAGTGATTACTGAACTCTCGAGTAGGTGACTCGGGAGTGGAGTAGGGCAAGGAAGGTGACCTTGTAGCCGAACCACTATAAATACTTGTGTTGTGGTTTTGTGCTTCTTACTCTAATCTTTTCATTACTTACCTTTACATGCTTGTTTATCAACATCCAACACACACATCCAAATTGATTGACATAAGTCAATCTAAATAGATTAAAAGGAAGTTTTAATTGGTAAAACTATTCAACCCCCCCCCCCTTCTAGTTATCCACAATTGGCATCAGAGCTTCGTTACCAAGTTTGTTGAAGTATATTGTACTTTAAAAACTTGATACGATCCACGGTTAATTGAAAACTACAAAGAAGGTCTTTCATAAAAACAAACACCATGTCTTTTAAAACTATATGTTTGGATGTTGATTTGATAACAACATTTTTCTTATTTAATTTTAATTGCACTAATCTTCTTTGTCATGTTGATTAGTCAAAGCTCATACCCACCAAGCTTTAGGAGTCGCTTGGTAACAAGAATACCTTCCTTAAGAAGGTATCTTAAAGGAGCGGGAATCGTCTAAGTGATATTTGTTGTGTCATTTGTAAAGACATTCCTAAGTACGCTAGAGGTATGATTTTCTTTTTACTTTGCTTGATAATTAAGTATACCTATTTAGGTATTTATATGATTATCTTTTGTTCTTATACATGTTTTACATGAAGCTTCATTAGGAAGCCTTTTTCTCACATACGTGTTTTATTTCTCGTCTAAAATCGTGGTATATAAAACTTATGTTTTGTTTCTTTTAAATCCAATAATAAAACATAACACGAATTTCAAAAATTCCTCCTTCCCTATAAAAACTCCCACCGTCGACCTATCTATCAAATCCTCACCTTTTTCAAATCATCCAATTTCAAAAATTCCCTCTCACTTAAAAATCTCATCTTCCTCCTCATTCCATCTCAACCGAAACCAAGAAGATCCGTCATCAACATGGTTTACATCGCACTCGTGCTCATCGTCATAACACTCATCGTACTTGTGTTCCCTATGATGAAGTTCACATACGGAGACATTTACTTTGTGTTGTTAATCTATATTGGGGTCATTTACCCAATCCTTTGTATCATCCTTAGCATTGAAATGCAATATTATTAATGATCTAGATTATCTAGGTTGTTTTTGTTATAGTGTGTTTATCATTTCTTTTGATTTATATGTTTCATTTCTTTCGTGATACATTAGAAGTCATGTATAAATGCTAAAGGAAAATGTAGGATAAAACATATTTTCGTGGTATAAAAACTATAAAATCGGTTTCTGTTACTACAGATCCACGGATCCCGGAAGTTATACTAGCCGGATCCTTTTTAAAAAGGAACCGTGGGATCCGTCCTACTGGAAAACAGTTTTTCATGCAAATCAAAAACCTCTTCTCTTTTAAAAGTAATACTCTACCTGTATGGCAAAACCATAAGTAAGTTAAGTGTATTTCTTGTTAAAAAACCATTGTTAATAAAAACCTAGTAAAAACATTAGATTATCATAAGTTGACCACAAACATCTCCTTTTATTAACTTGTCATTTCTATAGGTTCAACTATAACGCATGAATATGAGTTTGATTTTTCACTCACTAGCGTCTACACTCCGAACATCTCTCTCGAACCCAACACACCTGGAAATCATGTCCGTGGGTTCAATAATCTCGAAAACCGTCACTTCCATGAAGGACGTATTGTAGACACCTCTCTACAATTCGAAGAAGGTATCAATACCTCCTTCCGAGCCATAGGACTAGAATGTCTTCTTGAAATCAACGAGAAGATATGTCCAAGGTTCATAATGGAATTCTTCCGTCAAGTCGAACTCGTTCGTAACGAGGATCGCTCTTTATCTCTTTGGTTTTATATCAAAAATCAAAAGTTCACTCTAACCCTTGGGCATTTTGCTCACATCCTCCGGATTCCAAATCATGGACAATGTGCCTTCACCGAAGATTGGTCTCTTGATTCTCTCTTCAAATTTCGTGAATAAAATAGTCCATATTGTTCACACATACCCTCTCCGGAAGATTTAAATCGCATAATATGCAAACCTCGACCATATTACTCCGATCCAAACATTATCTTTACAAGGGATATCCGAGAAGAGTACAAGCCTCTAGCACTCATCCTACGTGAAAATGTTTGGAGTCTTAGAGGAAATCGAGAAATCCTTCCCGCTTGTTGTGCTCACATGTTGTACTATTTGCTAACACAACAACCATACAATCTCGCCTACTTCTTCGCAAGGCGAATTGCAAATCTTCAAGGCTCCAAGAATAAACTCATCCCTTATGGAATGTTCTTGACACGCCTCTATCATAATGTTATGCACTTCCATCCTCAATTTCAAAGTCCGTTGTACGTACTTGTGAACAAGATGATGGAACCGCTAAACATATCTCTCATGAAGACTTTCTTCATTCTTGATTCCACTAACACTCATCAATCACATAATGATCCTCCTATTGAAAACACTCAAGGAAACCAATAGTATTCCAAAATAGGATAAAATCTCTTGTACTCGTGCTTTATCAATGTAATCTAATTTTCTTCATGAAATAAAACATTTTACATTTGATATCTTAGTTTTAGAACTCCTTTAAACTAATCTTGGAATATAATGCATTGTCAAGATCATTGCATACCTTTAGTAAAGGTTCTGCTAAGCAGATGGGCGGATCCCAAAAGTTACACTAGACGGATCCCCACTCTTAGGGAACCGTGGGATCCGTCGAACAGTAAATGCAATTACAAGCATTGTATTTCAAAAACATTCTTAGAACACTTCACACTAAGCTAAACATAGTGTCTTAAGGCAAATTAAGTCCTTATCAAAATAGGTTAATCTTTCCCATTCATACATAACTCACCGAGGTTACACTCTAAAAAACGCTTGTAGATCTACCGTTTCGTTTTAATCCATTACTCTTCCGCTCTTAAACTCACACCTCATTTTCTACTAGATCCCTCACATCTAGTCTTAGAAATCTTTCAATTATGGCAAATTTAATCATAAATCATCCTCACCTCCAATTTGATCAATGTTGATCAAAATCTAGTTTTCTCATCTCAAAGCTTCTAGATATTTCCAAAACACTATCCAAAGACACAACCTGATCTCTAGGATCATTTAGCCTCAATTGACACTCTAAATCTTTAGTGTCATCCTTGCTCGTCCATTGGTACTCTTGAAAGTTCCAAATCCTTCCATAAATGACAATCATTAGCTACACCATTTATTACCTTCAAGTACTCAACCTTCCCTTCATTTAAAACACTTAGGAAGACTGAAACACTCAAGATGATATAGGTCTTAGATCTTGGAAACATCATTTCCACTATTTCATAATTGCTGAGAGCCGGATCCCTAGGATTAGCCTAGACGGATCCCTCTGAGGAGGGAACCGTGGGATCCGGATGACAGTATAGGTCAAATCTTGCTAATGCAATCATTTCAACTCATCTTCCTAACTCAAACACTCCATCTCATCCTAAATGAGTTCCTAGATCAGTGCAACATCTGAAGTTGACTCTTGTGCATGTCAATCATCACATTCCAATGAATTCTAGTGGCTTAAGGCTTAAATGCACTTGCCAAATCTTTTAGTTTATAAACCACCTTGTTAGGACCTCCATTAGTCATCACTCTTATCCTAAACTTTCAGCTCTTGCAAACTCTTGAAATCATCTCATCATGAGGAAAACCCCAAGTAGTAACTTATCCACCAAAGAACCACCAATGAAAAGAGCACGTGTTATCCACGAAATTTCCTCAACCGAATCATCTCCGGTCAAGCCGACAAATGATAGAATCCTTCATCATCCAATCAAACCAATTTCTAAAAGGTTAGTACCCACAAAACTACCTTTGCCAAACACCACCATACCTCCTAGGCCAAACAATATCATCTCCACCAAACCATCACCATTGGTTCCTAGAGCTATTTCATTTACATCCCCACTATTATCACCACACCTCTACAATTTAGAGGACTTGCCTCCTAGGCCGTCTCATCCGCTTCCGCCGACAACATTCTCCTCATTAGGAGAAATAATGGTTCAAAATCAAGGTGTTGAGTCAACACTTGCTCCGGCTTCCTTCTCGGCGTTTTCATCATATAATCCCATTTGGATTATGACAAATCATCAAAATCAACCACCCGACCATATAGAAGTTGACACTTCTCTACCACCACCATCATTCTTGGTTGAGTCATTCTTAAATGCACCTCCACCAATCCCTCCATCGTTTGAAGCTCCACAAGCCGCTTCACTTTATCCTTCAAATCAAGCCATTTCATTTCATCCACCACCACTACCTAGCCATGACAAAGATTGCTATCATTGTCAACATGTTGAAAGTTTGATACATGAAGTACGAGAAGACCAACGTTTCATGTTCTATCATCTCCTCGAACGTTTCGACGAGATTAAACCTAAACAAAACTTGAGCTAGAAGATTATAGTGGTGTCTTAGCTTCAAGCGTTAGGTGATCTAGAAATTCCTAGTCATGTATTGTCTATTGTCTTGTTTTTCGAGTCATGTATATCATAACTCTTGTTTATTAAATGGAATTACATGCTACTTGCTATATTTCGGAGTATGTGAGTATACTATATAATCCATATCTCTTTTTAGTATTAACATTTCTTGTTATACCAATCTTTGCTTACTTTATTCATCAGCCAGACGGATCCCTCAGATTTGCCTAGACGGATCCCTACTAGGAGGGAACCGCGGGATCCGTGAAACAAAAAGCTTTCTTTCTACTAACTTGAATCACATTTGCAGGAAATTGTGAATTATACTTGATTTCTAACCTTTGTTTTGTAGCTATTCAATTTACATATGAAGACTTTGACATCCTAAAGCTAGGGGGAGCTTTATGTCAAAGCAATACATTGAAAATTACTTGCAATACTAGATTTATATTTCGTGACATCCCTTTGCAATAATCAAGGGGGAGCACATTCGTCTCGTAGACGACATCTTTTGCAAATTTATTTGCAAACAAACTAGAATAATATCATTTACTTGACGTCCTTACATAGGGATGGACTCGTCAAGGGGGAGTAAAAGACGAGATTCTGTCCCGTTAATTGCTTTCTATTCCTTTTTACTTTTTTTTTCTTAAAAACAATGTGTTGTCTTCCTTCAAACACTTTTTGTTTCGACAAAAAGGGGGAGAAGAAAGTAAAAACTACAAATTCAAATTTTTACGAATTTTAGCTTTTTCCTTAAAATAATTTTATGTTTTGTCATCAACAAAAAGGGGGAGATTGTTAATACAAATAAGCCGTAAAAACGTATATTTATATTTTACGATCTTCTAATGTTTTGTCGATAACAAAAGTAAAATCATTTTAACGAAACAAATAAAATACGTAAATGGTTTGGACTAATAGTTTTCTAACACACTTACACTTTCAAATAAAACACTAAAACAAGTATAAGTGTTTTTATGATTTAGATAAATATGTACAACAACTAGTGTTTACATATTGGGTTAAACATATACTTAAACTAAGTATGCTAAAATGGGTAAAAACTAAGTATATGCTAAAATGGGTAAATACAAGTATATACTAAATGGGTAAAATACTAGCAAATGGTTTTGACCCACAACCCATGGTTTTATATATACCTGTCACACCCTCGCCGGAGGCGGAAACACGAGGTGTAACGGAAGGGAACAAAAGCACAAGATAATAGAACATACCAGTGTTAAGATTAAAAAGAAATAATACTCCATTACAAAACTAGATTAGTCGTCATCGGCAAATATATTACAAAGTTTAGATTCCAAAATATTGAGTTTTATTACAAAACGACTTGTAGCGACAAGTGAAAACTTCATTATGCAAGACCTGGTAGAAAAAGCTTACTAACGATCACCTGAAATGCATGAGAGAAAAACGGGTCAACTATGAAAATAGTTGGTGAGTAAACACGTTTAGCGAAATAAGAAAACTCGCAAGAAATATTCAAAGCTTTCGGTCAACGAAAATAGTTCTCAAAGCAAAGGCATTGTGTATCCACTCAGTTCCAAATTCCGCCCATACAAAACTTGCAACCTGTGTGTACACAACCCATTGCACAAAAATATAGTGCGTCAAGTAGTCAAGTGTAAGCGGTCAGAATAGTTCACAATATAGTACCAAGTATATAATAATTTAGAGATGCTCCGAACATGGGAGACTTTGCACTGCTCCAACAAGGGAGACTCCTTTGTCACTCGACCACCTAGGCGAGATTTATTGAGAACGCTCCACCAATATGGCGAGACTTTATAGTGATGCTCCGATCATGGGAGACTTTGCACTGCTCCAACAAGGGAGACTCCTTTGTCACTCGACCACCTAGGCGAGATTTATTGAGAACGCTCCACCAAAACGGCGAGACTTTTAGATCATAACACGTACGGTTCAATATATTCAAACAAGTCATGAGTCCATAATTAAGTCCATGAGTCTACGTCAAGTTCAAAAGTTCAAGTCTAAAGAGTTCATAGAAGTAATAATCAATTTAGTTCAAATATGGTTCATGCATTTCACCCCAAAAATATAGTAAAACGGGAAAAAGGGGATGTGATTACTCACTTGATGAATAGATGTGACGACAAAAGTGGGTACACCGAAATATAGCGTGAATCCCGAAACTGACCTATTATGAATGATATGATATGTAATGAGTTGCAATGTAATGTTATGCATGCATTTCGTATGTTATTTATACCATTTGCGAGTTTGAAAATAATACTTTTCGTCGAAAAATACCCTTTTGACGTCTTGACCACTCAAAAACCACTTTACAAGTATTTATGTCAAAATGTCATCCTACAATGGTTTCGTAATGATTTATAGTAAAATTATCACTTTTCGTCGCAAAACAATGTCGTCGGAATCTTCATGAAATTAACAAAATGGCTCCGAAAAACTAGTCGTAAAATGGTGTACGTCGATCGTTAGAGAACGAACTCGACGGTTTTGGAAAGTTTGCATCGAAATCTAGAAGTTTCAGTTCAGGAGTTTTCGTCCAAAAGGTCTCGAACATAAAGATAATAAGGGTTGAATATGGTGATTTTAGTTACCGTAACACTTATCTCGTAAAAATAATATAGTTTTTCTAAAAATATTAGTTACGGCAATTTTATGAATACGTGCATATCTTTGTCGTTTCAAATCCGTTTTCTACGTATAATACGTCCTTAGCTTCGTATCAAAGTATACTAATATATTTTTGACAATTCGAAATAATTTGTGAAGCTTAAGGCTCGTTTTTGACTCGAATAAAGTAAAAACATGATGCTGAATTTTCTGAAAATAATATTTCTCGTCGTCAAACTTTAAAAATTCACCACGACTTCGTTATAACTCCGTTTTATTCCGTTCAAGCGGCCACGGATTCGTTTTAAAGTATATTTTCTAAATATCAAGGCCAAAATTTCGTGCCTACTGTCGGATTTTCCAGAAAATCAAAATAAGGACAGACCACTTTTAATACTTATCGAAAATAGTTTTTCTCGTACTAAACCTATTCCAATCCCTTCAAATCAACTCCAAAGCTAATCTAATCCTACCATACACCTTCTTAGGGTGTCATGGGTTCCTAAACATCATCAAGACCAACATATACCAAGGGGATAATTATAGGATGACCTTATATATATATAACACTAAAAAATCATGTAAAATTGGTATAAATCAACATAAGTCTTGCATGTTTGCTACAACTATGAAGAAATAAATATGATATGAAGATGAAATATGTAAAATGATAGAAATATGCTTACAAGTAAACTTGATGAGGTGATTAGAACCAAGGATTAACCTAAACACCCTAGGTTTTTATTTCAAAACCTTATAAGAGTGTAATCTAGATTGTAATTAACACTTGAGCTTGAAAAGTTTTGATCCTTGCTACCCTCTTGATGAAGAACCGGTTTTGGAGGATAAACAAGAAGAGAAGAAGACTTTTTACTAACTCTAGAATAAGTGATGTGAATGAAGTGAATGAAAGGATTTTGAGTATAAATCTATCCAATGTAGAAAATTGTTACCACCATTTAATGCTACCCCCCCCCCCCCCATAGGGCCGGTTTTGGGGGGGATATGTTTGTCAACAATATTTTTTTTTTTTCTTTTATTTGTACATGAATGATAAAAAGTGTAAGTAAAAATGCACATGTAATAATACTTGTAAGGTTTAATATACATTAGTGTATTTAAGGTAATTTTAGGTAAAAGTAATTTTTAATAGATCAAAGTAGAGTATAATTAGATCATAAAAATTGTAAAAATACATTCCTTGTAAGATTTGAGTGATATAATAATTATCGTGCAGTTTTTAAGAAAAGTGTCGTAATAATACAACTTTAACGATTTATATACCAAATAAATTCAAAACACTAGGTAAAGTCAAAATATAGTTTTTATAACTAAATGTAAGTATAAAAATATATCGGGATCATTTTTGAAAGTAGCGGATTAAATATTCAAAATAATAACTCACGCGATAACGTTTATTAAATATAAAAATTACGCGTTAAATGTGAAATGAAATGCCATGAATGAATTAATATGATGCATATTTAATTTAAGAAATGACCGAATTTGAGAATTGTGACATTCTTCCCATGTCAGCGGAATCATGTCCTCATGATTCGATTAACGATACTATGGTCTGAACCTCGACAAGAGTTCTAAAAGTTCATGCTCGTACGAACAGTCTAAATGTTCATATCAATGCCCATGCGTACAGGTTCCCCATACAACTAAGTACGTGCCCGTGATTAGATTTGATAGGGTAAACTTACCCAATATCGAACGTAGCTCTCAAAAGACCTTTAGGTTGTCGATTATAATCTAATCTCACAACTCATCAAACAAGAACTGTCATGAGATTAAACTAAACCGACTTGAGTAAACTTGTTTCTTAGCTCGACTTTCGCAACTCATCAAACAAGAACTGTCACTAGATCAAGCTAGGAAACAAGTTGTTAGAAAGGTAGGATTCCACATCCTTGAATGAAGTCTTTTGAAAGATTCGCTCGATATTCGATTTGCTTACACAATCAAATCCAATCAACAAAATATATAACAACTAAGGTCGATATCAATAGGTCTCAAATTAATCAAGGTCGTGAACGTGGTAAAGATTGGAAAGAAGTTATGCACTCAAAATCATGTCGCACCGAAATAAAGTGGTTGTTCGAAAGAATGTACCCGTTACGCGTTGCGGGCTTCCTCGGTGCCCAGATAGAATGCTCGACCACGTGCGGGAGGAATTTCAATGTTCGGTTCTGGTGGGCCTTCTATTGCCAATGCGGGTTTGGGCGATTACCTCCTTGATTGGGAGTTCTTTTCAGCTTTGGGCAGGTATTGCGAAGGTGATCTAGACTTCCACACTCGTAACATGCTTTTCTCTGTCCTTGATTTCCCGTTCTGTTTGAGCAATTTTTCGCGAAGTGGCCCGTCTGTCCACATTTGCCGCACCTTGGGCAGTCTCCTAAGTGATGATAATTACATCGAGTGCACAAAGGATGTGGACCTGCATATCCTTTGCGCTCCTGGGTGGTCGCCCCATAGTTCGGGTTATTCGCCTCTTGTTTTGTTGATTCTGGTCTCGGTTTCCCTGGTGATCCTCCTGTCGCTTTCGTCCATTGTCGTTTGCTTTTGTTAGTTCTCCGGACCTGATCACATCATTTGTCAAGCGATACGCCATACTCACGGCCTTGCGAGTGGTTGGTTTCGACGAGGTGACATCCCTCCTAATTTCTGGTATCAATCCCCATATATAGCGGTCAATCAATTTCTCCACAGTGGAAACCATGTGAGGAACCATCCTAGTTAACTTCGTGGAACGGATCGTGTACTTGTCAATCTCTCCTCCTACCATCAAGTGGTTCCAAAATTCTTCTTCCAGTTTACGCACTTCATCTTTTCGCAGTACTCATCGGTTAGCAGTTTCTTAAATGCTTCCCAAGATAACGCATTTGCGACCCCTCTTCCTCTAGTCGTAGTTGGTTGTTCCACCGGTCAATGCTCGACCACGTAGTAGACCAGCAGAGAACTCAACCTTGTTTCCTTCAAAGACATTTCGTGATACTTAGCTTCGACTCAACATTCTCGAACCAGGTTAGCAGTCCAATGGCACCCTCAGTACCATGAAATTCCATTGGCTTACATGTCATGAAAGTTTTGTAGCTGCATCCTTGACCAGTGTTTGAAGTACCTTCTCCGTTGTTGGTTCGCCTAGCATCGAGTTGTGTTATAATTTGGGTGAGTAGATCCGCTATTCAGCAGCGTTGTTGTCTGGATTGTCATTGTTGTTTGGGTTGCCGTTGTTGTTACCTCCTGGGCGTGTGTTTCTTGCAGCCATGATCCTACAGAGGACCAAAACATCGGGTTGAGTAAACGAAATTGAACGAAGTCGATGAGGTGCGAACGGTGGTAATGTGTTATAGTGATCGAAACATGACAGGAACAGAGACATGCTATGTATAACAAGTCGAAAGATGGAAAAGAGAAGATATGAACGAGGTGCGGTAATGTAGACGTGAACGTAAAAACATGCTATGCATACCCACCCGACCAATGCAACTTCGGTGACCAGGACTCAAAAGACTTCGACTAAACATGATTTAGAACTACTACTCTTATCATTGCATGGTTCTTCATAAATTAGACATAGTTGATCAGGCTATGTATAATTTATGAGTAACAATGCAACGATAGGACTAGATGACTCGGATGATGTTCAATGTTTAATAAAATAATATATATAAAAAATTTTATTCGGTTATAGCTGTGATTTTTATTTTTGAAAATCGGCATTCTCTATAACCTTTGGCTCTGGTACCAATCTGTCACACCCTCGGAGGCGAAACACGAGGTGTAACGGAAGGGAACAAAAGCACAAGATAATAGAACATACCGGTGTTAAGATTAAAAAGAAATAATACTCCATTACAAAACTAGATTAGTCGTCATCGGCAAATATATTACAAAGTTTAGATTCCAAAATATTGAGTTTTATTACAAAGCGACTTGTAGCGACAAGTGAAAACTTCATTATGCAAGACCTGATAGAAAAAGCTTACTAACGATCACTGAAATGCATGAGAGAAAAACGGGTCAACTATGAAAATAGTTGGTGAGTAAACACGTTTAGCGAAATAAGAAAACTCGCAAGAAATATTCAAAGCTTTCGGTCAACGAAAATAGTTCTCAAAGCAAAGGCATTGTGTATCCACTCAGTTCCAAATTCCGCCCATACAAAACTTGCAACCTGTGTGTACACAACCCATTGCACAAAAATATAGTCGCGTCAAGTAGTCAAGTATAAGCGGTCAGAATAGTTCACAATATAGTACCAAGTATATAATAATTTAGAGATGCTCAGAACATGGGAGACTTTGCACTGCTCCAACAAGGGAGACTCCTTTGTCACTCGACCACCTAGGCGAGATTTATTGAGAACGCTCCACCAATATGGCGAGACTTTATAGTGATGCTCCGATCATGGGAGACTTTGCCTTTGCTCCAACAAGCGAGACTCCTTTGTCACTCGACCACCTAGGCGAGATTTATTGAGAACGCTCCACCAAAACGGCGAGACTTTTAGATCATAACACGTACGGTTCAATATATTCAAACAAGTCATGAGTCCATAATTAAGTCCATGAGTCTACGTCAAGTTCAAAAGTTCAAGTCTAAAGAGTTCATAGAAGTAATAATCAATTTAGTTCAAATATGGTTCATGCATTTCACCCCAAAAATATAGTAAAACGGTAAAAAGGGGATGTGATTACTCACTTGATGAATAGATGTGACGACAAAAGTGGGTACACCGAAATATAGCGTGAATCCCGAAACTGACCTATTATGAATGATATGATATGTAATGAGTTGCAATGTAATGTTATGCATGCATTTCGTATGTTATTTATACCATTTGCGAGTTTGAAAATAATACTTTTCGTCGAAAAATACCCTTTTGACGTCTTGACCACTCAAAACCCACTTTACAAGTATTTATGTCAAAATGTCATCCTACAATGGTTTCGTAATGATTTATAGTAAAATTATCACTTTTCGTCGCAAAACAATGTCGTCGGAATCTTCATGAAATTAACAAAATGGCTCCGAAAAACTAGTCGTAAAATGGTGTACGTCGATCGTTAGAGAACGAACTCGACGGTTTTGGAAAGTTTGCATCGAAATCTAGAAGTTTCAGTTCAGGAGTTTTCGTCCAAAAGGTCTCGAACATAAAGATAATAAGGGTTGAATATGGTGATTTTAGTTACCGTAACACTTATCTCGTAAAAATAATATAGTTTTTCTAAAAATATTAGTTACGGCAATTTTATGAATACGTGCATATCTTTGTCGTTTCAAATCCGTTTTCTACGTATAATACGTCCTTAGCTTCGTATCAAAGTATACTAATATATTTTTGACAATTCGAAATAATTTGTGAAGCTTAAGGCTCGTTTTTGACTCGAATAAAGTAAAAACATGATGCTGAATTTTCTGAAAATAATATTTCTCGTCGTCAAACTTTAAAAATTCACCACGACTTCGTTATAACTCCGTTTTTATCCGTTCAAGCGGCCACGGATTCGTTTTAAAGTATATTTTCTAAATATCAAGGCCAAAATTTCGTGCCTACTGTCGGATTTTCCAGAAAATCAAAATAAGGACAGACCACTTTTAATACTTATCGAAAATAGTTTTTCTCGTACTAAACCTATTCCAATCCCTTCAAATCAACTCCAAAGCTAATCTAATCCTACCATACACCTTCTTAGGGTGTCATGGGTTCCTAAACATCATCAAGACCAACATATACCAAGGGGATAATTATAGGATGACCTTATATATATATAACACTAAAAATCATGTAAAAATGGTATAAATCAACATAAGTCTTGCATGTTTGCTACAACTATGAAGAAATAAATATGATATGAAGATGAAATATGTAAAATGATAGAAATATGCTTACAAGTAAACTTGATGAGGTGATTAGAACCAAGGATTAACCTAAACACCCTAGGTTTTTATTTCAAAACCTTATAAGAGTGTAATCTAGATTGTAATTAACACTTGAGCTTGAAAAGTTTTTGATCCCTTGCTACCCTCTTGATGAAGAACCGGTTTTGGAGGATAAACAAGAAGAGAAGAAGACTTTTTACTAACTCTAGAATAAGTGATGTGAATGAAGTGAATGAAAGGATTTTGAGTATAAATCTATCCAATGTAGAAAATTGTTACCACCATTTAATGCTACCCCATAGGGCGGTTTTGGGGGATATGTTTGTCAACAATATTTTTTTTTCTTTTATTTGTACATGAATGATAAAAAGTGTAAGTAAAAATGCACATGTAATAATACTTGTAAGGTTTAATATACATTAGTGTATTTAAGGTAATTTTAGGTAAAAGTAATTTTTAATAGATCAAAGTAGAGTATAATTAGATCATAAAAATTGTAAAAATACATTCCTTGTAAGATTTGAGTGATATAATAATTATCGTGCAGTTTTTAAGAAAAGTGTCGTAATAATACAACTTTAACGATTTATATACCAAATAAATTCAAAACACTAGGTAAAGTCAAAATATAGTTTTTATAACTAAATGTAAGTATAAAAATATATCGGGATCATTTTTGAAAGTAACGGATTAAATATTCAAGATAATAACTCACGCGATAACGTTTATTAAATATAAAAATTACGCGTTAAATGTGAAATGAAATGCCATGAATGAATTAATATGATGCATATTTAATTTAAGAAATGACCGGAATTTGAGAATTGTGACAATACCACTTAACCAAGTTCATTGTATCTAGAAAGAAAACCATGGATCAACCCATAACCCATGACCCATGACCCATAACCAAAAATACCCATGGGCAAAGAGGAGCGGACCAAAAATACCCATGGGCAAACAGTAGAGGTTTTCCTCTATAAATAGTGAGCCATTTCTTCATTGTTTCTTACCCCCTTTCAATATACTTTCTCCCCTGAGTTAAATCTCACTAACCTTAGATTCAAGAGATCTATGTTTGTAGTTTTGTTTTTGTGTGATCTTTTAGGTTCCTCTTAAAGGCAAGATCACCACCTTTGAAGTCGAGCAAGCTCAAGTCCATGAGTTGCCATGCTTCCTCATCATAAAGGCTACTGAAGTCTTCTTGTTGATGATTCTTTTCTTTCTTCAAAGAAGTGTAGTGTTGAAGACATTAGTGAAAGATGTCTTAAGAGTCAAGACGAAGATATTAGTGAAGGGTATCTATCGTCTATAGGATAAAGCACTTGTGGTAGGTACTTGGAAGTCAAGACTAAGAAGCATTAGTGAAAGGTGCTTAGAAGTCAAGACAAAGAAGCATTAGTGAAAGGTGCTTAGAAGTGAAGACACAAGACATTAGTGAAAGGTGTCTTGTAGATCTAGTCAAAGGCATTAGTGAAAGGTGCCTTACATGTACATTCGATATGGTGTGTTTCGATGTACAAGATAGACTAGTATTAGATCCAAGGATATTGATATCCTTGATGATGTTGTAAAGGAGTAGATCTCCTTTGGGATTAGTCGTTGGTGTAGTGTGGTAGTAGTTCATCCATTGCAATGGAACTAGGTGCTTAGCCTAGTACCTAATAAAGGGTAGGCGACGTTGTGAAGGTGTAGTTCACCTAAGGTGTGAAAGAACTAGGTATTTAGCCTAGTACCTTATAAAGGGTAGGCGACGTTGTGTAGGTGTGGTTCACCTTGGAGTGAAAGAACCCGGTGGTTAGCCTAGTACGGGAAAAAGAGTAGGCGACGTTGTGAAGGCTTCTCCGCCATAAGGAGATTGGTGTAGTGATTACGAACTCTCGAGTAGGTGACTCGGGGAGTGGAGTAGGGCAAGGAAGGTGACCTCGTAGCCGAACCACTATAAATACTTGTGTTGTGGTTTTGTGCTTCTTACTCTAATCTTTTCATTACTTACCTTTACATGCTTGTTTATCAACATCCAACACAAACATCCAAATAGATTGACATAAGTCAATCTAAATAGATTAAAAGGAAGTTTTAATTGGTAAAACTATTCAACCCCCCCCTCATTCTAGTTTTCCACATTAACTAAAAGTATTAAAAGACATGCAATTGTAATAAGTGATAAGGTAATTCACCATATCAGTAATTTTGACAACTTTTAACATAGTTGTTTCCAAACAACAAAATAACACATGTGTTTATAAAATTAGCATATAAGTTACAATTTCCTCGTGGGATTGATCTCTACTCTGTACATCGAGTGAGAATTACAAGGAAGCATGGTGTTATTACAAATCTCTAATCAATCCCAAACGAAACAATAAGAAACCAGAGACCTTTTCTTGATCACATATTTACAGTGATATACAGTTAATACAGTAAAAGGTATACGTTAATTGTTCTTTTATCTTCACCAGTTAAAGCCGATGGATTCCACATGAAGATTCTTAGCCTCTTTTGATGAACATATCTTGAAAGTCTCATCTTTCGTGACTACAGACCTGAACTCCCCATATAATCTTTTTTGTTGTTCTCCATTAGTATATTTGTGGTCATCAAGAACCGACATTATTCATTAATATTAATGCAAATATCACATTATAAACATTAGCAGATTTACACCATTTTTAATGCACAAAACCATGTATTTTTAAACATTAGCATGATCGTTAACTAAGTAGGTCGCCTTTACTAACTTCCTATAAAAATTAATGTACATATTAGAAAAACTTTAATGCACAAATAGTGTCATTTCAAATAATAGTGTATTGATTTCCTCATGTCACATTTTCTAATTTCCTATGAAAACAGATGCACAATTAGACCATTTTAATGCACAAAATAATGTTAATTCACACAAGTGCTGATTGCTTAAGCATGTCACCTTTACTAACTTCGTATAAAAACGCATTCATAGTTAGACCAATTTCAATGCACAAAACGGTGTTATTCCAAACAAGCAGATCGCCGAAGTGCATCACTTTTACTAGCATCTTATGAAAACTAACGCACATTTAGCGAATTATTAATGTAGAAAACAATATTATTTCACACAACTCATGAGTATCCCTACATATCACCCTTTTAGTAACCTCTGTCAAAAATTAATACACATTTAGACCACTTTTTCATGCACAAAATAGTGTTATTCTACACAACTCACGATTGGAAACTCACGATTATCCAATTGTTTCACAATTTACTAATTTCCTACAAAAATTAATGCTTATTCAGATCATTTTAATTCACAAAACAGTGAATTTCACACAAGTTACGATTATCCGATCCTATTACACTTTTACTATCTTCCTACAAAAGTGATGCACATTTAGACCAATTTTTGTGCATAAAACACTGTTATTCTACACAGCTCATGATTATCAAACGTATTACTTTAACTAACTTCTTAAGAAACTATCGCACGTCAAGCCTATTTTTAATACACAAAACATTTTTATTTCACATAACTAATAATTACCTAAACATACCAGGCTTTTACTAATTTCCAACGGAAATTAATGCACATTTACTCAATTTTCATAGACAGTTGTTGTTTTGACAAATGAGTAGGGGGAATTAGCATACCATCACTACCAGCAGGTTTAACCACGTCATACCCACCACCAAAACCGTAACCACCACCACCATAACCACCTCATAACAACCACCATAACCGTAACCACCACCACCATAACCTCCATAACCACCGCCACAACCTCCATAACCACCACCATAACCATCTCATCAGCACTCTCATAACCACCACTATAACCTCCATTACTACATTGACTCAAATACACCAAATCTGACATAGTTGATTGAGATTCATATTATCAGATCTGGAACCGTAACTGTCAGATCTACTCACACTTTGCTTATTGAGATGATCGGATTTGAATTAAATTATCAAAAATTATTAAGATGATCGGAAATTTATTGAGATGGCCGGATTTCATTGTGAGAGAGAAAGTAGTTAGATGAGAGAGAAATGTATGATCGGTTAAAGAGATGATATGTTTTATATTGTGTGTTTATGTCTTTTTATTTAAAGACAAATTTGCCCTTATAGCCTTGATTAAGTGTATTGTTTAATCTCATCCATTGATTTTAAATTTAAGGGTAAAAAATTCTTCTTATTTTTTTTTATCAAAAATCCTCTTTTTATTTTAACTCCCCCCGGAGGAAACATATATGTGTGATATGATAAAAGGGTTAAACTTATGGCAGGCCTCTTATTCATAAACAAGAGATCTAATGAGAAAAACAAATATGAAATGTACGATTGTAGTTTATTATTACCCTTTCCATATCACTTTTATTTCTCATTTTATCTTAACTTATACATAATATACATATTACATTGAGGATGTAAAGGGAAGAAAACCTAACATTATGTTCGAATGCTCATACGAGTTGAGATTAATATAGATTTCATATTGACCATATATCCAATAAATCAATCTTATCCATTCATTTTTTATCAAAATTAATAAAAAAATCATTTTCCAATTTTTTTTAAAAAATAGTCTATTTTGCAAACAGTAAATTTTCTAACTACAAGAAATACACCATCGCAACGAGAATTAAATTATCTTTTTATAGATATGCACTTCTCTATATTTTTGACAAATGTTTTTTTTTTAAAATTCCGACCAGAAAAATCACATATGATTTGTAAAATCATATATGATTTTTACAAATCACATATCATTTGAAAAAATCAAATCACATGTGATTTGTAAAAATCGAATCACATGTGATTTTCACAAATCACATATGATTTTTTTAAAAGCGGAGGTCCTTTCTACCTACAAAAGGCCGGAGGTCCTTTCTACCTTTGGTAGAACTGGAAGCAGCCTCTCTACCTTAGGTAGGGGTAAGGCTGTCTACATCTTAACCTCCCCCAAACACCAGAAACGGTATTGGGTACCCATAACCCGTAGAAGACGGCATTGGGAGTTACTTTACTTTTTTTTTTTACATATGATTTTTCTAGGTCGAAATTTTGAAAGGAAAAAAAAAAGCCGTAAAAAATATATTGAACTGCATATCCATAGAAAGATAATTTAATTCTCGTCACAATTGTATGATTTTTTTTCGCGTAACGATTAACGGTTTGCGAGATATTTAATTTTTAAAAAAAGGGTGAAAGTTTATTTTTTTTGTTTTGATTAGAAAAATAAATGACTATGATTGGTTCATTGTATCTATGATAAATTTGAGATGTATATTAAACTTTTGTCTTGCTCATACTCGCATGAGGTTAATATTATAACATTGAACAATAAGCAGCTATAGAGATTCCAACCATCACCTGCTTAGTTCCAACCATAGAGCCGAATTCCATTAACGCATATTATAGCATCCGATATCAGCTGATAAATTTCATCTTAGAGATTTATCTATCACGTAGGGAATAATGGTCTTTTTTACACCTGAATTATGTGAATAGACAGAGCACCACCACTACCGTCTCAAGGTAGAAATATTGAGATCGCA
Organism: Chrysanthemum makinoi; assembly: GCA_910596185.1. Lineage (NCBI taxonomy): Eukaryota > Viridiplantae > Streptophyta > Magnoliopsida > Asterales > Asteraceae > Chrysanthemum > Chrysanthemum makinoi. Next base: position 208,447,053 of record OU343217.1, on the reverse strand, counting down.
AAGATTTACCTTGAAAAGATTCAGCCAAGTCAACCCTTTAAATTCACTTCTTCATCCCAATTACATAGTCTTTTTCATGTCCACATAATGTAAGGACGTGAAGCACTCATCAAGTTTTTATTAGTATTATTTAAAAACTAACAAAAGATTTGATAAAAGCATAATTACGGTAACGTATTAGACAGAAACATACATGAACATGCCCTCACTGGCGTATGCTCTATCATGCCCAACTTCCTATATAGAATTACAAATATAATCATAAGCAAATTCTTTTTACTTGTAACATTGTGACGATGGCTCCGATTAGTCCACAAGACTTGTGCAAAGAACCTCTATAATCATATTGGCATCCCAAATGATGAAAAGATCCAATTATGCTTCGGTAAGGTAGGTTTATAACTTCCTTTTTTGAAGATAAGTAAGAATACAAACTAGGAAGATTATCATTTTCCAAAAACTAATAAGGTAGGTTTATAACTTTCTTTTTTGAAGGAAAAAGCTAATAAATTTATGGGTGTTTTGAAACAGAACTTATTGTGTTTCAATAACAGAATAAGCCAATAACTACTTAAAAGGGCTTAGTCAAACGTAAGCTTACTCTCAAACACTTAAACGCCTTGGAAAAAGAATACTTTCTCATCTTCTAAGTCATCTACTATCCCATCTTCTAGTACTTATGCAACAAAGAAGGCGTCTGATCAGTCTACTATCTTATCTCCGTGTACTTCTGCAATGAAAAGGGGTAACCCATTTTCTAAGGTGGGTGAAGTAGTTGTTTCTGAGAGTGATGAAGATGAGGTGTATGAGCCTAATGATTATTTGGGAGATGATTATTTCTCAGATGAGTATGCGGCTCAGGTAAACGATTTACCGGGACAATTCAAGGAGTTCAAGCTTCAAGGCCGTGCTAGGAAGTAGTATTTTATTTTGTTATCTTCATAAGATTGGCATGTCATCTTATGTTGTTTATTGGTTGTTCTAGTTGTTGGTAGCTAGTGGTTCATTTATGGCATGTCATAAATGATCTAGGGTAGTTCAAGCGATTGCTTGAGGTTAATGTGGCATTTTAGCCACATTCCATTGTACTTTAAACGTTTTATTGGTTAATATATTTTACCATGTTGTTTCAAATAAGCTAATCCAAACACGCCTAAGTGGTAAATACACTTGAAGTTACAATAGTTATTTAGGAATATGATGCACTACTATTGACTTGATATCTGTCCCTTATATACCGAGATAGATATATCTGCCATTACCTTTTATCTATGTCAATACCTCTAAAGCTCCTGATTACACTATATCCTATAATTAGTATTGAACTATTGATTACACAAAGAAACGTGTCTGCGTTGTTGATCAACCTGTTTTACTATGACAACAATCCGAGCCCTCCAATTTACCTTTCTACCCCTCATACACTGCTATTAAAATCTCCAGTCAATCCATTAAAATGGTTGGTTTTACAGTAAACATTTAAAATTCTACAACGATTACTATTGTATCAATCTGCAGCCCAAGAAGCTGTTTTAAGAAATAGATAGAAAACTCGCAAGCGTAACTGGATCCCGACAATTGCAAGATCACTAACATGATAAGTTCCAAATGAAAAGCTACAAGGTTGATGCTTAGTTAGGTAGCAAATAAATAAAAATAAAACACATTCCCAGAAGAGTTTAGAAGATAGGAACCACCAAAACTATATCAATGGTGACTTCAAAGTTCAAATCATCAAATAAATAAATGAAACCCAAGTTGAGATATGGGCATATGGCAGAGTGGCCGTGCAGCCAAAAGCTTCAAATAATAAGAAGGAATCACATCCTGTCAGCAAGGTACCGTCCAAGTGAACGAATCGGCTTCTGGGAATTTTTATCTCCCGCTCCTCTACATTTAATCTTGATTCGAGCAAGATAATCAGCTGCAATCCACGCAAAACTCAGATTTACCATTTTACCCTTGCTATCTGGTGCTTGCAGCTTCAATGCTTTCTCTACCCAAACAGGATGATAAGTAACTTGATACCAAGCTGACGCCTTTTTCTCATAAATCACGTTTTTCTCTTCTTCAGACATCTGGTCAAACTCGGCACCCAGATGGTCAAACACCTTCCTGAACTCTTTCCTTAATGCACTATAAGCATGTTCAATTCTTTCCTTCATCTCACGTTGTTTTTTATTGCTATGTTTTGGCATTGACCAAATATGACCCGTGACTATTTCTTCTTCACGGGACACTTGATACTGTCCAAGAAGCCCATTTAATTGTCTATCATATGATAGTTTACAACCCCACGCGTCGTTTACAAAATCGGCAGTTTCGTTAACCACGAGATCTTTGTCATATGGTACGAGTAACGGGTCGATATGAAGCTCAGAAGATGGTGTGATGTCGGTGTTGAAACAGTCTTCAATTTGTCGGTATAATTCACCGAGTATTTTATTGGATTTGTAACTTTGGAAATCTTCTTTGCCCATGAAGTCTGGGTAAAGTTTTGGTCTGAGATTAGGCGGCATGTTGACGATTTTTCCAGTTTTTGGAAAATCAACGGCGATGGCTGCGAGTTCTGCGAGTTTGATGCATTTTTCGTCAAGGGCTCCGCAATCACTCATATCAGCATGGACTACATGAGCATTGCAAATTGTACCAAGTCTGTCGTTCACCATGTTCTTCGTGAAGAAATCAATTATGTCCTGTTGGATAAAAAGGTAACAACATATGCTTAGATACTTAAAACCAAAAACTGAAATAAAAAATCAAGCTTTTTCCATGACTTAATAGTTAAACTGTCCCACTCATGATAAAAAATATTACTACCCATTAAGAAGATTGTGGTTTGGACTTTAAAGGGTCAAAGTGACTAGTATTCAAAGATAACTTGACAAACAATGACTTAATTATGGTGTTAAACTTCATATCAAATTAATTGAGAGACTGCTTTGTTTAACACTCAAAGTCAAAATTCAGCTCTTTGTTGAGAAGCTGGGAACATCAGAAAGCAACAAAAAACGAAACATAGAGCAAACTGGAAATATATAAAAAGATAGTTCACCATGGAAGCTTTTACAAGATCAATAGACGTTTTTTGCCTTGAAATATGTCCACAATCCCCATGAAAACATCGAATGCAACAAAAGTCTAATAATAACAAGGGCAAATGGCGGCATAAAAAGGCACTAAACTTAGGGTCTGTTTCCAATCAGGGTACTTTTTTTTTTCTTGCATAAAAAAGCGCCCAACAAATTTTTTCGGCCGAGTTAGGTTTTTTACTAACTTTCGTTAACCCACTTCTTTAGTAAATTACATGTGTGGTCCTTGAATTCGTATATAATTATTTCGTGCAACATCCACCACCACCAACCGCTGCAACTATCACCAACCGCCACCACCACCTCCTGCCACCTCTACCACCACCACCACCGCCGCCGCTAACACCACCAACCGCCGTCAACATCACCCACCCATTTAAAAAGAAATTCTAAAATATTTTTTTTGGAAACTTTTTTTACCGAAATTTTTTTCCAATAACTTTTTTTTTTCTATAACTTAAAAAAAATTGAAAAAATATTATTGAAAAAAAAATTAGAAACAAAAATTCAAAAAAAAAAGTTTCTGAAAAAGAATTTTCAAAAGAAAAATTCGAAAAAAAAGTTTCCAAAAAAAATTGAAAAGAATTTTATTTTTTTAATATTTTAAGAAATTTTTTTCCGATAATTATTTTTTAAAATATTTTTTTGGAAATTTTTTTTGAAATTTTTTTTTCACATGTGATGAATTTTTTTTTCATAGTTGTTGGTGGCGATGGTGACGGACGGTAGTGGCGGCATTGGACGGTGGTGGCCGCGGACGGTGGTGGAGGTGGGTGACGGTGGTGGATGTTGCATGAAATGATTATATAAACTCAAGGACTAAACATGTAATTTACTAACGAAGTGGGTTAACGGAAGCTAATAACAAACCTAAATCGGCTGAAAAAATTTGTTGGGCGCCTTTTTAGGTAAGAAAAAAAGAAGAGTACCCTGATTGGAAAATGACCTTAACTTTAGTGCCTTTTTTGCGCCATTTGCCCTAATAACATTATGGTTAAGTTTATCAAACTTTTAAAACCCATAAAAGCATCGAGTTTTAGGTTATTTTCTTTTCTAACGGGTCAATTATAAAAAAGCTAACAGGAAATGACCAAGACATTAACAACAAAGATAATCAACCAAACTAAGGCAATAGCAAAGCAAGAAAAGAAACAGAAAATGACTTATTTGTTTTGGCACAATGCACAACAACCTGGGCCTTCCATTCTAATCATGATAACAAGGTTAAAATAGGTTGACAAATTATAGTGTAGAACTTCATATCAAGAAACCGACTAAAAATAAATTTTTCATTTTTAACAAAATTCATACTGTATAATATTAAATGTTTGGAGACCGCTTTCTTTGAACCTTAAAGTCAAAATGCATCTCTGTTTGACGTGCATCACAAAACCAAAACAAATTTCTAACATGTGTAGAACTAGCATGCAGGAGGGTTAAAATGGTCATAATGTAAATTGATTCAACGAGCCTTACCGAGTGTCGAACATCACGTGGTAACTCTTTAGCTTCAGCAGCAGTATACTCCATTGGCAGCCAGCTTTGTTTGCTAGGTGGTATAAGATGTTCATCCCACGTAACAAAATAAAGATCACCATCAAGATCACTTCCAGAAGCTTCATCCGTGTGTGGACGGTCTTCCTTCTGAGGAAATACCAAATAATCAACCAAATGCTCGAGACCTGGTACATTCACCGCCTTCAAAACCCGCACATCACCCGGATGAAGACACGGGTTCTTAGCAACCACCACATAACCCTCAATCACCGTCAAATTCCTCTTTGTTTCTAAAATTCTCGACCCATGTTTGGCAAAACAGTTCTCAATGGATGGGTTCGATACTTGAATAAAACATTGACCCTGCTCGAGTACAGCGAGCTCATCCAAACAGCCCATCAACCACCTTCCGTCCTGCACAAATATTCTTGATTTTTCACGTAAGTCTTTGAGCTGTGCAACTCGTATGCTACTTAACATTCCCCGAAGGTGTGGCTCGGTGTGCGGTTTGAAACCTGCAGCCAACATGATAGAAGCTGTGTTCCCACTCTCGGCACACGAAGCGGTTACTACATCAAATGCCACATCAGTATCGACAAGCATTTGGTTCAGATTCATCACCATCTTCATTTGCATATCCCAAAAGATCTCATCTTTAACCTCTAGTGCCGATAGTAAAGTAATAATCTGTCGATTTAAAAACCCAGGCTGTAATCGTGTCCATGAACATATCTCCAGAAATGTGTGTTCTGACTCGAACTTGTTCATGCTCGGTCTCAAAGATAGCTTAATATTATCCCCTTTTTTATCAGGCCACCAAACGACAACACCTTTACAACCCGCATATCTGATCTGATATGCACATGGTTGGTTTTCAGTTAACTGAAGCTTTTCCGCAACTTCTAGGGCGAGTTCAGGCGACATTTTCCCGATCCCATCGGAAAAAACATAGTCGTTTCTTACTATATCTTCAAGTTTCAAATCAACTTCGTTTCTTGGGACCTCAACTGTTGCGTATGTGGACGAAAAACACTGACCCATTCTGGCAGCACATTTGGCAATGTTTTTATTATTAAATTTCCCCATCCACGAAAGTATTTGTTTGCACGTGATCTTCTCATCTTCAGCAAAAAACCACGCAGATCGGTCCCGCAATTGGTTAGCCGAAAAAGCTAAAAAGGAGTACCTTCGACCGCATACATAAATCCCTTGGCTTAATATATGTTTAACCCGTCGAAACGTTGTTGTTTTTTGTGCTATAAAACTTGAAGTTATGTCTTTCACGATAGGGGCAGGGTAGAAACTGAGAACGTGGTTGTTTAACGTTTCCATACCTTCGTCCATGAATGTGACCCGTAAAAACCGGTCCGACACTTCCCGATAATGTCGAAGGACTCGGTTTGATAGCTCGACTTCGGGTGGTAAACAGTAGCCTTTAGTTGGAGTTATGATCAGTCTCCTAACTTCTATGACATCGTTTTGTTCTAACGGTTTCTCTAGAAGTTTTGGGTTGTTTAAAAACCATTTTTGAACTACTTCTAAACTGGTAAATCCGTTGGGTAACGTGTGACGGTAGTATGAATAAATGTGCTTCAAAGCCGCGACGTTGATTTCCTCAGGTTGACCTCTGAGTAAGTCAAAGACTCTTTCTGTGAATTGATGTTGGTTAATGATGCATCTATGCATAACAGAGTTGACTAAAAACAGGGTTTTAAAGTTTATGTCATCTTCGTGATGAATCGAGAATATATCATCTTGCATCGGTGTTCCGAACCCAGGTTCTTCTAGTACTTTAAGCTTTGTCTTAACATGTTCAATATGTACCCGCTGTTTTTTTAAAAATTCTAAAGCTCTTTCAGCTTTCGGGACGTCTCGAATCCGAATCATAATCCGGTATGTGTTTCATCTCCCGATAGCGCCACTTTGCGTGAAATCAGTGGTCCGGATCCAAGGGTCATCATCATCCAACATTTGAGATGGATGCGTGATGGCAATTTCATCATCAGCGGTTCTATAAAAGATCAATGGAGATGATGCTAACTGAAAAACCAGCACTTTAGGATCGTCATACTCTTTTACGTCATACTCTTTAATGACATTTACGTCCCTTACTAAAAACTCGACTTTAAAGTTACATTTTATCACTGCATGACTTTTAGTCCCCTTAAAAGAAAAAGGAGTTTCTTTAGTGAAAAGAAACTTACAACTATAGTCAAAGGGGTCAACAAGAAAGTCAACCCCAGATTTTGCGCCTCTCCAACTGACAACGAAATTATCGGGGTCACTCAATAACCCAGCTTCAAGAATCACATTTTCTATCCTAATCGGCATTTCCTCCTCTCTTCGTTGGTTCATTCGGTAGGGGTTTTCCGGGCCTAAATTAACTTTTAACATTTTGTTCTTAAGTACAAGTTTACCTTTTTCTTCAGCTTCTAAAACCATGTTGACCTGGTCAGGAACAACAAACTGCACAAAGGCATGTGGTTTGACTTTTTCGTAGTCATTAACTTTTTTAATTTGGTCAAGATCAGCAACGTATTCAGGATAAGTGTCAGGAGGTGTTGAAGATTTTTTTACTCTACATCTCCAAACAACTCCAAAATTTTCATGAAAGTAGTCCAACAGCTCCTTTGCTGTGACTTCATTATCGAATCCACCCACACTTACTTGGTTCACGATCAGCTTCTTATCGTTTCCATCTGATTCCATCTTCTTTAAAGATTTTTAGTGTAAAGTTTGAAATTTAATTAGAAAGCCATCTTCAGTTGAGAACCAAACCTGCAAATTATCAAACCAAATCAGCAATAGTTAGTTCAACAATATTTGTACCTCCAATTTGCTTCTTTATGACATAAATTCAAAAGGAAAACAAGTTTTATACACTCAATTACAACAATAAGTTCAGATAAACAATATCATGCTCAGACGAAATCATAAACTTATGGTTAAAACAGAAGAACACGTTCTTTGCCCTGAAAATTTGGTGTCAGAAAATGTTAAGGATGTGATGTTCAGATGAAAAATTAGAACTTTTCAAAAGGATCTCCTTACTTGAATGAAACAAACATTTTTTTAAAATCAAGATCCCGGCTTTTACCTATATGCGTAATAAGTATGAGAAGAGTCAGAAGACTGCCAATATCATCAACATTTTATATAATATAAAACATATTTCAGATAACACTTAACGGCGAAAAATAAAAAACTCACTCATCATATCTAGACATCTAGTATAATCTCCTAGGGACATCAAGCTAATTCATTTAACCCTATTATCGTCACACACTAGCATCGAACAGATAAATGATAGTGATACAGCTTAAAACTTAAGTAACTAAGCTATTTGTCTACATTTTCACCTCCAAATTTACATTATCATTCATAGATTCAGTGATCAATATTGTTTGATGATACTTAGCTTAAATTCTTGATAATATACGCGAACATCTTACTACCAAGACGACTAATCAAACAGACAGAACACGCTCCTAAATATATCAACATTGTTTTTTTTTTTTGGATAACCATGGTTTTAGACCTCTTAGCCGACTAATCCATAGTACCCAAACCAAGTAGAGCTCTCTCTTGTCACGAGGTTGGCGTGGCAACTTCAAGATTACTATCAACAGTAACTATGACTTGAAAAGTCAAAATCATACCTAAATAGCATGAGTACTAAAGTCAACATAGTAAATAAACCCTAATTTACACAAAAATAAAAACCCACTAAAATTAATATATTCCAATACAGGAAGCACGCTTCATTTACCACTTTTCATAATAAAAATTAAAACCCTAATTTCAAGTTATTATATTCCAATGAAGTATGTCACTGAAATGAAATGAAATGAAAATGGGGTTTAAAGACATAAAGAGAATGAAATTAATTTGATGTGATGGTACGAGTGGAGAACACACAAGAATTAAAGTAAGTGTCCTTTGGTTGGTTTGATTTGTCACGCGGGAGTTGTTTTTCTTCCGTTTATTATAGGGTAAATTACACCGCTCGTCTTTGAAGTTGACCCCGTTTTCTTGTTTGATCCTTCGTTTTGATTAACTGGTGAACGAGGTATCTGAACTTCCCCAACGGTGAGCATTTAGGGTGCGTTTGGTAGAGAGAAATTGTGTTCAATTCTAAATAGAAATGTCAGAGAATAGAAATTAAGATAAAAGAAATGAAGTAGATAATAGAGAAATGAAGTAGATAATAGAATGTGAGAGAATAGAAATCAGTAGAGAATTGTGTTCAATTCTAATGTTTGGTAACAACAGAGACTTGACCCGAGAAATGAAAAAAAATTTATTTAAAAAAAAAAAATTTCAAAAATAATTTTTTTTAAACTTATTTTTTTTAAAAATAATTAAAAAAAAAAAAAACTTATTTTTTTAAAAAAAATAATTTAAAAAAAATATTTAAAAAAAAATAATTTTTTAAAAATAATTTTGAAAAAAAAATGTATTTATTTAAAAAAAACTTATTTATTTTAAAAAATGTATGTATTTATTTTTAAAAAAATAATTTTTTAAAAATAATTTTGAAAAAAAATGTATTTATTTAAAAAAAAACTTATTTTTTTTAAAAAAAATAATTTTTAAAAAAAATATATTTTTTTTTAAATATATTTTTTTCTAAATATATATATATATATATATATATATATATATATATATATATATATATATATATATATATATATATATATTTTTTAAATGTATTTAAAAAAAAAAAAAAACACATTTTTTCAAAAAAATTAATCCATTTCTCCAATTTCTCCACAAAATTAAGAGAAATGAGGCTACTTAAATTACACTATCCATTTCTCTCTATTTCCCCACCAAAATCTCATTTTCATTTCTCTCCCTTCATTTCTCTCTACCAAACATGAGAAATGAGCTCATTTCCATTTCTCTCCCTTCATTTCTCTATACCAAACACACCCTTAGTCCCTCGAGCCCCGTTATAGCTAAAGAGCGTTATCTTGGCTCGTTAGCTGATGTGGCATGCCTGGTTTTTTATCATTTCACCACTTTGTACCACATAATTGCCTTTCCATAAATATCACATTGCCTTTTCAAAAGTACCGGACACACGATAATTCTCATCAGGGCCGTCCCATGGATTTTAGTTGATGTGGCATACCTGGTTTTTTATCATTTCACCACTTTGTACCACATAATTGCCTTTTCATAAATATCACATTGCCTTTTCATAAGTACCTGACACACGATAATTCTCATCAGGGCCGTCCCATGGATTTTGGGTGTCCAATTAATATTGGGCCCCTCAAACGCAAATACTTTAAATACTAGTATAATTTATTTAAATTGATAAACTTGAAACAAGTGAGAAAATTATTTAAAAAAAAAACCCCGGCAAATTAATGAATTACTCAAACAAACAACTATATATAGTGGAACTTATTTCTTGAAAAATGCAATTCTCCTCGCATTCTTTGAAGCAAAGTTGTTGATTAAAGCTTCATAATCAACGCTCTCCAATAGTCCATTCTTGATTGCTATTAACTCCAATCCATTGAGTCTCTCTTGTGACATTGTGGACCTCATGTAAGACTTCAACAATTTCAATTTTGAGAAACTTCTTTCTGCCGATGCCACAGTTACCGGAATAGTGAGCAATACTCTATATGCAATCATTGCATTAGGAAAATAGTCGTGTTCTTTAAGAAAACTCAATATATCAGAAGGTCCAAGATTTTTTTTAGGCAAATAATTGGTAAGCAACCTTAACTTCACAAAAAGATCCGTTACGTCGATATTAGATTGTTCATTATTTTTGAGTGCAGCTTCAAGATGATTACAATGGGACTTAAGAGTGTTGTCATCAAAGGAATTCAACTTGCTAGAAGTGAATAAAAAGCCACAAATCTTTTCATACTCTTTGTATTGCTCAAATCGTGTTCTTAGAGAACAAGTGCTTGATCAAAAATGTATAGGAAATATTGTACCTTAAATGACTCTTCGACGGAAAATGAAGTATCTTGATCCACGGAACTCTCATCAAATTATCTTTTTCTATGAATTACGCGCTGTTGACGAAATACTGGATCAATATCCATTTCAATTGCAATTTCCTTAGCAACATTAATTGCTTTATCGAAACCCCGTGTCTCTAAAATCCTCAAAGAATGAAATTAGCCCTTCAACTTCTTTAATAGCAACATCTATAAGCATATCATCAGATTGTAACTTCTTGCTCACCAAATTTACGGCAGATAATATGTCAAACCAAATGACGGTTGATACTAAAAACTCAAAATCGCCAAGCTCATTTGTTGCTAAAGATTTTGACTCGCTTTTGATTTTAGAGTCATTATCATTTTCAGCAACTTGAAGTAAAGCTTCTCTTATTTCGAATAGTTGATATCTAATAGCTTTCACACTCTCAACACGACTTTCCCAACGGGTTATGGACAATGGCTTGAGAGTAAACCCTTTAACATTATTTTTCAAAATTAACCACCTCTTAGAAGAATTGGCAAACATAGTGTAAATACGTTGTATAACTCCAAAAAAGTCCATAGCTTTGCCACAAGAGCTAGCGATGTCACACAATGTAAGATTAAGGCTATGGCAACCACATGGAGTATAAAAAGCTCTAGGATTTATATCCAAAAATTTCTTTTGTACTCCTCGATGCTTTCCTTTCATATTAGATCCATTGTCATAGCCCTAACCACGCACATCGTCAATATTAAGATCTAGAGACTTCAGTTCATCATGTGTAACATCAAAAAGTCCTTGACCAGTCGTATCATCTACACTCAAAAAACTTAAAAAGGATTCCTCAACGATAACACATGCGGATGCTACATTTACATACCTTAATATCAAAGACATTTGTTCTTGATGACTTGTATTAGGAGTACAATCAAGTATCACAGAGAAATACTTTGCTTGCTTTATTTTTTGAACAATTTGTGATCTAATTCCACAAGCAAACAATTGTATTAACTCATTTTGTATAGAATGCCCAAGATAATGAACATGAATTTCATCACTTGTGATACGACGCACATGCTCTTTCATAAATGGATCAAACTCTTCCAACATTTCAATCAGACCCAAAAGTTTATGTTGCTATCAACATGCAATTTATCATTTGTACCACGGAATGCTAAATTGTGTTTAGCAAGAAACTTCACAATTGAAATTATTCTCAACAGAACTTTTATCCAGTGATCTCTCTCTTTCTCAAATTGTTCATGTGCCACTTTATCAATTGTTTCATTCTTTTTCAATCTACGACGCATGTCAAACCAAGTGGCCATGTTCGTGATATGTTCTAAACCAACTTCATGCTCTTTAAGTCTTGTACCAAGATGTTTCCAATCCGCAAAACCCTCATTAACCAATGAACCTTTTGCAACCCCTTTTCTAAATATTTTACAACAAAAACAAAAAAACCCTGTCAAGTTCTTTGGAATACACTAGCCATTCTCTGTCACACTTTTTGTTATTTGGTAGAACTCTAGTAAAGAAAGCAGCAGAAAATCGTCGATTAAATTTATCTTTAGGATACTTGTAAATAGAATTATCTCTTTTAGGACCTCCTGCTACTAAATCTTTAATCATGTCAGAGCTAAGACCATCCTACCTTCGTAGATCAAATATATCAAAATGATAAACATTAGCACTAGTATTATCAACATTCACATTGTCAGCATTAATCTCATCGGGGACATCATCACCGAGCCTACTATCAAGGTTAGTATCATCAGTGTCATCACTATCAACACTAACATCACCACCATGAACACCCACCGTACCGTCAACAATAGTATCATTAACTCCATCATTATTAACACTGTCATCACTAATATCATCGACATTCATATTATCACCATCAACATTGTCATCAATAAGATCTTGATTATCAGAAGCATCTCATGACTCTATTTGAACATACTTATGCGTAGTTTCATATTGTCTCTTATTGCTTGGTTAAGTTCTTTGTTTCTTCAAACACTTTTGAAATCCAGATGGTTGTTTTCTTAAAGTTTTAGGAGGCATAGTTACTCTGAAAATATGTAAGAAAAAACCAAAAAATAACTAACTATTATACTTGTTGATTACTTAATAGTTAATTCATGTTATAAATTTGAATGCATCAATTATAGAACATAGAATAGGCTAAACAATTGGTTGCTACTTTACTAATTTACTATATAACAATTGAAAATTTTAAAGATAAAAAGATCTCATTATTTTGTCTATTAGCTAATAACTACTAGCCTACTACGGTGCTACTACTTTGAAAAAAGAAATCACGTGCATAACTTCTACAGTTGACTAGTAAACTATAAGGAAATTCATTTAAATAAAAAGTAAACTATAAGCAAAAAAGAATAAAGAAACTCATAGAAAAAGAATATAAAAGATGATGGTACCTCTCTGAGATGCAGTCACAATTTGATTTAGGGAATCGAACTTTTACGTTTGTCAGTTTGCGTAATCCAAAAAGAATGGATATTTAATATTTTATAGACAATTAAATTAGGGTACAAGAAAGATACAGACTTGGACTAGGATACACATTGGGGATTGGGCCTATATAATAGTATTGTATACTAAATTTGGTGCCCCTACAAAAAAAGGGCGCTGTGCAAATGCTCATAATGCACTCCCTAAGATCCGGGCCTGATTCTCATACGTCCTTCCCACTTTCCCGCCCAATCACATCACCCATCGCATCTCAAAACACTCTAGTATCGTCCCTAAATATGCAATCTGGGTAAAAGGTGAAACAAATATGTGTTTACAATGTCGTTACCAACATGAAAGATGCGGAAAAAATGAGCAAGTCTAACAGCGGAACAGATGGAAATAGAGTGTTAAAAGGAATATGGTAATGACTTGAAATTTTGTTGCTTTGAGATATATTTTGATATGAACTTGTGTTAATATATGTTGATTTACTAAGTAACTGACTTTTTATTGCAGAATATGCACCACATTTATTCAGCATACGAATACACCATGTTGGGTCATTCATGAGCTTTCCTGCTAGATAATACGTTGGTGGTGATGAAGATATCTTTGATAGAGTTGATGCTAAAGTTTTCTCAGTTTTTGACCTAAACAAGATGGTTACTCAATTAGGCTACACAGGTAAGAATGACTATGTTTTATCATTATTTAAGACCAATGAGTAGTCTAGATGATGGGTTGTATGCACTGTCATATGATGAGGATGTTCGTTGTTTGATTTCCCTACTATTGAGTTTCAAGTTTATAGAGGTGTACATAGAGCATGGTTGTACTAGGCTTACTTGTAACCAAATGTCACCTGGACAAACTAGGGCAAGAATAGAGGAAGATGTGTCTAGTGAACCTTGTACTAGTGCATGTAAGGGAAAAAAACTTGGTAAAATGTTGTACTTGACATGGCCTGAGAATACAAATATTTGTGCACCTTCAGCTAAGTCACCTCAAGGTCTGACATTTACACAGTTGACTGACAATGAATGTGGTGAAAACCAAAACAATGACCTTCCACATATAGATTCACAGTTTGGTAGTTTAAACCTGAGTTTCACCCTAGTGGAACTGTGACAACCCGTACTTTCAGGTCATTTCTCGACACAATTCATGTCTCATTATTTCAACATTTATTGTAAACTTGGTTTACTTGTTCCAAATTCGCGTAACCTTTATGGTTTAGCGGCGAATTCATGATCATAACATCACGAACATTTCATATGGACTAAGATTAGTCTACATTTCATTGACATCATTTGCATCATGATAATTCATTCATGACATTTTATTTCACATTCATCGCGTAATTTTTATATTCAATAAACGTTATCGCGTGAGTTATTATTTTTAATATTTAATCCGTTACTTTCAAAAATGATCCCGATGTATTTTTAAACTTACATTTAGTTCATAAAAACTATATTTTTAGTTTTCCTAGTGTTTCAAATTTATTTGGTACATAAATCGTTAAAGTTTAAGTATTACGTCGTTTTTCTTAAAAATTATACAATAATTATTTTATCACTCAAATTTCACAAGGAATGTATTTTTACAATTTTTATCATCTCATTACATTCTATTTTGACCTATTAAAAACTTACTTGTACCAAAAATTTTCATTTACCTATACTTGTACATTTTCTACATATATTCTTACACCTTTTATCAATTATTACATAAATATTACACAAGTATACAAATCATATACATTTTATAAAGAAAAAAAAAATATCTTGAGGAACAAGAAGCCCCAAAATCCGGCCCTATGGAGGGTGGTATTAATGTGATTGGTATGGTGTTGATTTCTTAGATTCATACTCAACATATAAGTCTTACATACACTTTCATTTATTCATTCACTTCACAAAACCTTTTATCAAGAGTTAGCAAGTTCTCTCCTTTGTTCTCTCCTTCTTAAAACCGGCCATCAAGGGTGATCAAGGAATCATCACAAATTTTTCTCAAGTTCAAGTTATTTACAATCTAGTTATTACTCTTTATAAGGTTTTGAAATAAAAACCAAGAGTATTTAGGATTATCCTTGTTACTTTCACCTCATCATTTTCACTTGTAAGCATATTTCTTTCATTTTCATGTTTCCTTATCATTTCATATTCATCTTTTCATTTTTGGAGCAAGTATGCATGATATGTGATTTATACCATTTTTTTCATGATTTTAGAGTATATATACATATTTGGTCATCCTATAAATATTCCCTTGGTATTCTTTGGTCTTGATGATGTCTAGGAACCCATGACACCCTAAGAAGGTGTATGGTAGGATTAGATTAGCTTTGGAGTTGATTTGAAGGGATTAGAATAGGTTTTGTCCGAGAAAAACTATTTTCGATAAGTTATAAATTATGTTCTGTCCTTGTTTCATTTTTCTGGAAAATCCGACAGTTGGTACGAAACTTTGACCTTGATATTTAGAAAATATACTTTAAAACGAATCCGTGGCCGCGTGAACGGATGAAAACGGACTTATAACGAAGAAGTTATGGATTTTACAAGTTTGACGACGAAATATATTATTTTCAGAATTTTCAGCAAACTGTTTTTACATTGTTTGGGTCAAAAATGAGCCTTGAGCTTCACAAATTATTTCGACTTCTCAAAAATATATTAGTTTACTTCGAAACGAAGCTAAGGACGTATTATACGTAGAAAACGGATTTGAAACGACAAAGATATGCACGTTTCATAAAATTGCCGTAACTATTATTTTTCTAGAAAAACTATATTAATTTACGATACAAGTGTTACGGTAGCTGTAACGTCCATGTTGAGGGCTGTTTTTAACCATGATGTGCAACTTTTGGAACGAAATGTCTTCTAATGAAATCAAGTTCACCGGCCATATTTTTCAAAACAACAAGCTGTTTGTAAAGCGGAGTTATAGTAAATTAATTACGGATGCTCAAACTTGGCTGAAACTCATTTTCTGCACAACAATTAGCCAAAATCACTATCTTTAACCCTTAATATCTTTATGATCGAGACCTTTTGGACGAGAAATCCTGAACTGAAACTTCTAGATATCGATACACACTTTCCAAAAACAGTCGAGTTCGTTCTCTAACGATCGACGTACACCATTTTACGACTAGTTTTCCAAAGCCATTTTTGTTAATTTCATGAAAATTTCCGACGACATTGTTTTACGACGAAAAGTGATAATTTCACCAAAAATCATTATTAAACCATTGTAGGATGACATTTTGACGTAAAAACTTGAAAAGTGATTTTGAAGGGTCAAGACGTCAAACGAGTATTTTTCGACGACAAGTATTATTTTCAAAACCCGCAAATGGTATAAATAACATACGAAATGCATGCATAACATTACATTGCAACTCATTACATATCATAACATTCATCATAGGTCAAGATTAAAGTTTCACATTATACCTCGGTGTACTCACTTTTGTCATCGCCTCGGTTTACCAAGTGAGTTTCCATAGCCCCATTTTCAATTGTTTTAATGTTTTTATGAAACTCTTTGGGGGAGATACATGCTCATCAACTTTTATGACATTCATGATTATTTGAAACTACATGCTTAACTGAACTGAATGTTTAGTCATATCCTATATCATAAATCATTGAGCTGAATGTCTTGGGATTATCATGGAACTGAATGTCTTGGGATTATCATTGAACTGAATGTCTTGGGATTATCATTGAGCTGAATGTCTTGGGATTATCATTGAGCTGAATGTCTTGGGATTATCATTGAGCTGAATGTCTTGGGATTATTATTGAGCTAAATGTCTTGGGAACATCATTGAACTGAATGTCTTGGGATTTTCATTGAACTATAGATACATTAAGTCATGCACTATAATGTGAATTCATTTGGCATCATGCACTTGAACATAAACTATATACATTTTGGCAGTGGGTTGTGAACACACAGGTTGCAAGTTTTGTATGGGCGGAACTTGGAACTGAGTGGATTTACAATGCCTTTGCTGCATAAACGATTTTGAAAGGCTTTACATTTCAACTCAAACTCTATGAACTCACTCAACCTTTGTGTTGACACTTTTAGCATGTTTTATCTCAGGTATCTAAGGCATTCACTTCATGGCATGCATTTGGACACATCATGGAGTCGTGGTGACGACGCGTCTCACTTGGGTTTTACGCACTTTAAAACATCGTTTGAATTGTAACAAACTTATTTCCGCACAAGTTGATTTTCATTTGGGACCTACTTTGTAAACTCTGATTGTTTTATTAAATCAAACGATGTATTTTCCAAACGACACTTTAGGTCATTCAATATAACTGTGATTGTGATGCTATGACAGTCAATCCCCAGGAATTCCATTCCGCTGCAAAACAGGTAAATTGGGGGTGTGACAGGAACCAACTGTTAATGATGTGGTACGAGAAAAATTAGCTGATGTCGTTAGGTTAATGGAGTTTGAGGATAACGAATTGGATAGGGGTCCAGAGTTTAGTTATTTGGATGCTATAAATGTTGACAATACTACTTATGGTTTAAGTCATGACGAAAATTTTAGAGTTGAAGACTTGAACTTAAACGTAGGCTTGAATGTTAACCTAAATGTTCTCCAAACTGAATTGCGAGAAGCTGGTAGAACTGAGGAACATGTTCATGTAGAAGCTGCATTTGTAGAGCGTAGAGGTGAGGAAGTTGGTGTGCAGGGTAATCGTGAACAGGTACAACATGTTGTGCAGGATGACATGATTGATATTGATCATGATAGTGAATATGAAAGAGACTCAAGTGACAATCCAGATACAGATACGGAAGAAGAGGGTGTTATGGATGATGAAGGACACCGTGCAGCCGAGCCTGATGTTCAAGTAAATCTGTTTCATCTAACTGGAAATAAATCTTTGACAACAATGGCAACTGCAGTCAAATTGGAGATGATGTAGAAAGAATAGAAGCCGTAAGTGTAGAAGGTTTTGATAGGCAAACAGGTTCTGAGGATGAATCAAGTCATAGTAGAAGCAAGGAGTATTTCATCTTCAAATCTGAATGAAGCTCCAAAACCCCATTTCAGTTTCCTGGAAATTTATAAACAATAAAGAGATTCGTATCAATGATGATTTGTTATTATGATAGTGAATTGTTTGTTACAAACAGAGAGAATGAAAGTTTACAAATTGATAGAATGAATACAATGAAAGTGAAAGAGTGAATTTATACAATGAAATGGAATTCACATACTTTCCTGTCAAAATGGCTATTTGAAAGTTTGTTATGAAAATGTTGACTTTTGTGTTGACTTTTGCCTTTGACCAATCTTGTAGATCATATCACGAGTATGAAGCACTAGTCGCACAATCGTCAAAGCCGTCAGTCGAGCAATTTTAAGACATATAAAAACAAAAAGATTTTTCTAGTGGGCCACCTATTGATCAAACCTAATATCAAAGCATGTACTTTCATGAGACACGTGTAAAAAAAAAAAAAAAGTGGAGTCAAGCAGTCGCACGGTCGAGCATGATAATGTCGGAAAGGTGGGTAGGCACTTCCAAGAATTCTTTTCAAGGAAATTCACAAATGGACGAATATTTTTTGGATACCGTAGGTGATGCATACAAGTTAGTTGGTGATAAACGTACCAAAAATAAACTAATTGGAAAATGGAACAAAATAAAGAAGACGTTCTACAAAAAAGTACAATAACCCGCGCCAAAGTCGTTTTCGACGCCGCCGAGCGGCAATTCAAGCAACAAGTTAAACGAAAATTCATTTACGAAGTATGTTGGCATGTACTTAAAGATTACCCGAAGTTCTTTTTGAATCTGGTGTTGTGAGCCAGTTTCAGTTATTTGACGACATCCCAGACCCAATAAATCTTGACGATGACGAGGCTCTAATCAACCCGTACCCAAACCCGAATATGGAAACGCTATTTTGAGACGACATGATTCGCTGACTACCAGGTCGTGACACTAGCAGAAAGAGTCAAAGGAGTGAAAATTCATTAGATGCGACTTCGTCACGATATTCAAGCGATGAATTTTGTGAGCAGCTTGCGAAAACCACGACAATTCAACAAGAAACCTTGAAAACTATTCAAGAGGCGTCAAAGAAAAAGCTAGTGTTGAAAGCGTTCAAGTTTCTCCAAACGTCAATTCCCGAAAGTTTAAGTGAAAAAGAAAGAAAATGGCTTGAAAAGGCACGAGAAAATGTGTGACAGGAGTATGATGATACGTTTGGTTCGGGCTCAGGACAAAATAAAAACGCATACGAATAGGAAGAGTAGTCTATTACTTTTAGTATTTGTCTTATAAATGTAATATTTTTATATTAATGTAATGTTTTATTATAAACGTGAATTTTTTAATTATCGTGTTAATTGAAAAAAACAATTGACAATAAAAAGACACACCATCTTAGGAGTTAGTTGTTTGGTTAGGTTTATATGTGACTTATAAACTAATTTGTATATCAGCTTATATTTTATAAGCTTTAATTTTTCGGCTTATTTTGACACTTATGATATTATATAAATTTATTATAATATGAGAAAGTTATACAAGGAGAAGCTTATGGGCTTATCAAATCCAAAATTCAAAATCAAAATCAAGTAAGCTAATAGCCTACATATAAGAGCACACGGTATGTATTACATTTAACATGTCATTCGTCTCATTTTCGTGCTATTGGTGAGCCAAATGGTATCGTCACTTTGTGCCACTGGTGAGCCAAACACATCTGAGCCAATGAAATGGCTCAAGCCATTCGTTTATTTAGTGTTTTTATTTTTTTGATTGTGAGTGAGCGGGAATTTTTAGTGGGGTATTTCGTGGGACCCAATAACATGTTAGTAGTATGTTATGCGGGAGAGTGTTTTAGTTATTGGTGTGTTATTGGGAGGTGAATGATGTGACGCTGAGGTGACGTACCAATAATGTGTTATCCGTCATTGCGATACCGATACCTTGTGCTTTAAGAAGACGATTCTTTCAAGTTGGTGAGGCAATTTGACTCGATTTAAAGGATCCTCTATATAAGCTTAAACAAACACCCCTGAGCCGAACAATTGTCCTATGAACATTTTTCTACTTTACAGAAGAATGCTGGTGTTGCGAAACAGGCATCCACTCAAGCAGCTCTTCTTCATATCATCTAAACACTTTTGTACTAGTATTTCATCTTTAAATCCAAATGAAGCTCCAAAGCCCCATTTCAGTTTCCTGGTTAATTTCTTAACCAATTCAGTTGGTTTCACAAAAGACGCAGCCATCATCACTTCAAGTAAGGTACCATCTCTCATATCCACTAAAAACCCTGAATTAGTTATCAATGTCTTGAAACAATACAATTTAGACAATACCCATATCAGGGACATCATTTTTTTTGCTCCCAAGATACTAAGCTGTAGGCCCAGTAAAAACCTTGAACCTAAGGTTAAGTTCTTTAAGGAGTATGGTTTTTCCGGGTCTGATCTTGTTCAGTTAATGAAGGCGAATCCGGGTGTTCTGAATGCTGGGCTGCATACACAAATCATCCCTCTTATTAAATTTATTAAAAAGTTTATTACTAGTGATGAAGAATTGTTTGAGTTTATCAAGAAAACAAAATGGTTGTTTTTTCCGTCGTCTAACGTTAAAAGATTGTCAACCAATGCGTCCACATTGCAGAATCGAGGTTTATCTAACGAGCAAATTGCAATGTTTATTACTAGAAGATTTTCAGGTGCGTTGTTGAGTCCTAAGGATTTTGAGCGTAGGTTGGTTTGGATTGTGAATGAATTAGGAATCCCCGAAAACTCTAAGATGTTTGTCTATGCGGTTTATGCAATTTTGCGGCTTGATAAATCGAATGTAGAGAAGAAGTATGATGTTCTTAGGAAGTATAATTGGTCTGAAGAGGATATAGCTACGTTTGGGAGGGTTAATCCTTTCAATTTGGTGTTATCGGAAGCTAAAATCCGTGCAGGGTTGGATTTCTTCATGAAGGAACTCGGGTATACACCATCCTACTTGGTCACTCACCATTCCATGTTGAGATCGAGTTTAGAGAAAACGGTGAAACCTACATACAAAGTTTTGGAAATTTTGAAGGAGAATAAGCTTGTTAGTAGTAAACCGAGCCTTGCTGCAGTTGTGGCATATTCTGAGTCGTTGTTTCTTAAGTTTGTCAAGCGCTATGAGAATGAGTTGCCTGGTTTGGCTAAAAGTTACATCAATAGTGTCAAGAAAACCAAAGGTAAAATTGTATTAAACTGTTGATTTGACAAGTGTTTTATAGTATGTACTCCGTATCTCATCGTTGTTTCCAACAAATTTTGGTTTGTTTTTTTAGGACTAGGGTAGCAAGTATTTGGTAGTATCTACTATGTATCCTTATGACGAAGTTGATACGGTACCTTTGCATGTAGATGTTTTAACTTACTATGACAAATGCTTTTAAATATTGTTACAGATTATCTAGATATCTTGTTTTAGGCATTTTATCTGTCTCACGAAAAAGGCAGTACGGTGGTATGTCTTACCTTGAATGAAACAATATTTCTTTCCCCTTTTAGGTAAATATTCAACAAGCTACCTAGTTTAATACAAGGTAAAGAAACCTGAAGCAACTCATTGAAGACCGCCCAAATTCATTCTCGCTGCACAAAACAACTGAGAATTACCTAATTTGCTCATTGAGGTACAAACTTTGCGTGTTTTGATTTAATCTTTGTGCACATTAGTTTTTTTGATTATGTAATCTATGTGCCCAGCATGATATGAGATCTTCTGTTTTATTGAGTTGCATTCTTTATAAAATCATATTGTACTGCCCTTATTACCGATTTCAAATGATGCTAGCTAGGCTAGATATGGACTCAGTTAGTCAAACATTCCGGATTCACTTGGTAGGCTTTTCACAAGGCAACATGTCTCATTTATACCCAGGTGTTAAGAATTGTGTTTAGGCTTTTCCTGAATGCTGATAATGATTATGTACTTGCTTCTTTGTTTCATTGTAATAGTCTTCTTTAAAAAGTAAAACAACAAAATTAATAAGTCAAAAGCAGAAATAAACAACTAGGTATATAAATCATACTGTATACAGTCAATTTTTCACGTATACAAGTAATACAACTGGGAAGTTTAAATAATAGACCCTCAGAATATTAATAATGACAACACTTAGAACCTTGGATTTCGATAGTAAATTTTACGATTTTTTGGCTTAAGAAGTAATTTGGAACTATATGTTGAGCGATACACATCCACCAAGAGAGGAAACTGCAGTTTAGCATATAAAAGGATTGGTATAACAGCAACTGCACTGATAATAACTGGTATGGAAATCAACTTGTCACGGTATAGCACGAAAAAGCTAATGGTAAAGGTAACCATCATAGTAACTATTGACAGAAAACCTAGCATCAATTTTTTAGGTAGTGATTCCAAGAAATCGTTTTGAGCATAACGTGAAGTTAGGATGGATAAAAACATGAGGATTGAAGCTGAAGACAGGATTAAAGAAATGGCATCCAATATGACGAACGCTATGAAGGGCCCATCTCGAAGGAAAATGGGAAAACCAGTGTTTTGGTCGTACCCACCTGGAATGGTGAAAGCTACTGAAAATACTACAGTGGTTATAAGTGCAGCAACTACCATGCTTTGATTAGCTGTTCCTTTCATCCACTTTTCCCCTAGGGAAACCAGATCTTTGTGGCTTTCAGTGAATAGTTGACGCGGTGTTTTGCCTGCATTGTTCTTCTGTTCTTTATAAGAAGGAGGGATCATAGACTCTATTTCCTACAACACACATATGGTATCATTAAATTCCCTCCTATAAAATCATTTCAGAATGCTGTTGAAGACCTACATAAAAATCCGATGTGCTATGACAAATAGGTTAATCAATTATTAGGATAATTACTCATAAAGTCATGAGAAGATGTACCTTGAACCATAACAATTCGCATTGCAATTGAAAAGCAGCTCCCGAAACATCCTCAAGTGAATTTTTCTCTGCATTCATTCCAACTAAGTGCAACATATTGTTACCTTCTATGTCTCTCATGGTAGTTATGAGATCCTTGAGCGATCCTATCTCATGTAATAGACTGTATATACCCTCTCGACGATGAGAGACAGCTATGTGGAAGATAGTTTGTCCAAGGTCATTAGTCTTCCATATAAGATCAGGATATTCACGAATCAACTCAACTACAAATTTAGTGTTGCCCATTTCTGCAGCAACAGATAGTATTTTAGAAGGGTATATGTGAACTTCTTTTTTCTCAATCTCGACTTCCTGTGGCATGTCACCAGTTTTATCCTTAGGCTTTTCCAAAACAATCTTTGGGCCTTTGAGTAAGTTATCAATATAATCCCTAGGCTTTTCCACAACCTTTTTCCAGATTTTTCTTAGTAAGTGTGTAGCTTCACTTTCCTTTATGGCAGGTCCCATCTTCACATGAAAGACAGCAAAAACTGAAAGCAGCCATCAAATATTAGAGACCAATTAATTAAACTACATGGTCATATGCATTGAAGAGGTTGAAAGAAAGAGTGTAGTTGTCTAGAATAAGAGATACTCATACAATGATCACCAAATTGAATTCTATAGAGTTGCATGCCTTACTAATTCTCTAAGTACATGAACAAAAATTCAGAAACCCATAATTATATATTCGTAGAGACTTTTTATAACAGATACAGGTTATATAAATATACTAGCTTGATAACATACAGTGTAGGTTACTTACCTGATTTGATGATTCTAAAGACAGCACATGGTTTTATATCAATAAACGCACAAGGTTTTCGAGCCAAATCCTGCAGCGTATGGCCTACACACTCAAACTTAGATACTGCGTGTTGATGATCGTCCGACACTCACTTAATGAGGCGAAATTCTTCAAAAAGCAACAAGATTTATGCAGAACCTGAGCTCAATGCTCATTAATGAACACCTATTACACCCGGTCTCCCAAGGTAGATCATACACAATGCAAGTATAATAACTAATGTAAGGAAAAAATTAGAAACTTACATCTTAACCTTTGAAGAATTTTGTCTTTTTAATTAAGTTAAACGAATAAAACTTTGAAAACTAATTGAAGAGCAAGGTACATAAAAACAATACGAGTGAACAGAAGATAGTGTGCGCGCCATAAATACCAAATATATCACGTACCGTACAACTCAGCCTCGATGCATTTCAAGAATATCCAATCCCATTCGTTATATGGAATACAGAAAGGTAAAATTTCCCGAGACTTATCATAAAGATACGTCACCATATCACGTTTTCCGAATAAAGAAGCCAAAAAGAGCGGCTTCATGTCCTGCTTAGTATGAGGAAATATTGGAATATGAGGATGCATCCCTGTGTCCTGATTACTAATACTGATTTCTAGCAGATCTGGCTTCTTTTCAACCATAATCTTAGCCACCTGGACGTTTCCAGCAGCTGCTGCTAAGCAGAGGGCAGTATTTCCTTGTTTATTCTGAAGTTGCGAGAGATGTGGCTCCATACCGGACACAAGTTTCTCCACAAACTTTGTGTTTTGTGCAGCTGCTGCAACATGAAGCGGTGTTTCCCAATTTTCGTTGATACAATACCATACAAGAAATGGACGAATTCTAAGGATGCGTAATGCAGCCTCCCAATCTCCTGTGATTGCCGCCTCATGTAGTGGAACACAAATATCAATGTATTCTCTTCGTCTTTCTTCTAAATAATTCAAAATTTTGTTTAAAGTTAGTAACTAACAATATCAATTAACGCAATGCAGTTAGATAGCCACATGCTTAAGACTCAAGAGTACGTGTTAGCTACTGTCATAGGTAATCTTCTTTTCATGATACGACTTAATAATTACCTTTAAGTAAATCTCCACAAAGATAATAGTGTCTTTGTGTTTCTGGTGGTTGCTGTTGGGGAATGATTGCTAGTATCAGATTAGGTGTGTTGTTTGGTCGTGGTGGCTGAGTATTCATGTTTTCGTGCGGGGGGGTTAATATGAAATGTGGATGAGCCATTGATGGCCTAATACTCGAATTTCCGTTCGGGGGGGTTAATATGAAATTCGGCTCATCCATTGGATCCATGTCTCTGGTCTTTTTTAACTTCTTGCTCTGTGTTTCTTGCCCTGCATAATCATATTATACTGTCAATAACTAAAACTGCAATATAAAAACCAACAAGAATTTCCCACTTTTGATGTCCTGCGATTCTGCTAGTTTAGAAACACTATTTTTGGTGGCCATGTGCGGAATAAAAAATGAGGCCCCAAACATATAATTTCTAACCAAAGGTTTGTATTAAGCTTATCAGAGACGTGTGTGAGTTATTTGTGGTACATGTAAGAATAGCATGAGACTAGATTTGAATTACCTAAACCAGCAAGACTAGTGTGCAGGTTTGACTGCCCTCAATGACAGAGAAGAAGAACTTTCTCTTAATAAGTATTTGTGGATGGATGAGAAGCTAAACATGAACTTATATAGACTTCGATTGTTTGTCCCCATTTAAAATATCACCAAATGGTTCTTTGTGATTTATTTTGCTGATATATATATATATAAATATATATATATATATATATATATATATATATATATATATATATAGGGGCCTTTATTTTAAGAACCCTGTTAAGTGCGAGAACTGCGAGAACTCCCTTTGACCAATCATATCTTTTTAAATAATAAATATTTTTCTATAATCAAAAGGGTATAATAGTAAAAGATAATTTCTAATTTATTTGTGGATTTTTTTTAATAATTTCGTTTTTAAAAATACTATAACTTTAGGAATTTTTTTATTTTTTTATTTTTATTATTTTTTTTTTGGGTACCAGCATGGATTATTTGAAAAAACAAATACAAGGTACATGTATGTTTCTTAAATAATTTTTGCCTATATTTGACTGGTTATATCCTTGAAACAAATAAAAAACGAGGAACATGTATGCTTCTTAAATAAAATTACTGTTACATGTATGTTTCAAGGTTTCTTAAATGTTGCATATGTGTCAATTAACATATGTTTTTATTATGTAGGAGTAAATGTTTACACTTTTTTTTATTAACCTACCAATATTTTTTGCCTAACCATTATTTTTTTTGGAAATTTAAAACACAAATCAAAAGAACAAAACCTTTATATAAGAAAAAAACCAGCCATTCATATATGTTACATTTCATTAAGAAAGAAAAATACAAATACAATAATCACATCTCTTCAAAAATCACAAATTATCTTCATGTATATATGTGATCATCAACTTCTAGGTCTTCAAATGATGATCATCTTCATTAATCTGAAAGAAGCATACACAAAAATAATTAAACTACAAAAATAAGAAAGAATTAATAACTAGGATAACACATATGCACAATCTAAAACGCATAAGCACAATTTAAAACATACATGCATAACTTTTTCTTGATTTTATATGAACCATAAAACACATATGCTTTAGAAGATTTTATATAACAATAAAAACACATATGTACCATTTTATTGATTTTATATTAACATTTGGAACACATATCCAACATTTCACTAATTTTAAAAAACCTTGAAACACATCGCACCATAAAACACCTATGTACCATTTCAATTAATTTTTACTAGCCATAAACATATATATACCATTTCTTAGAACAAGTATGCACCATTGCTTAAAACAAGTATGCACCATTCGTTAAAACAAGTATGGACCGCGTCGGTTTGGATCTGATTGTATACTATTATTTGGTCTTTTTGACAAATGTTAGTAGGGAAAGAACACATGCTCAATTAACATGAAATATTCATAACCATATTGACGTTAGTGATAGGAAAAAAATAATTGAAATTTGTGGAAAAAATTCGAACATGTGAAATCCCCTAAAACACTTTTGTGACTCACTGATTTGTATAAACAAGCATATCTTAATATTATATTCTCATCCTTAACTAGACATTTTTAGTTGTTGATTTCATAAACTAAAAAACATGATATAAATTAAAAACGATTCCAACAACATAAAATGAATTTTAAAAACAATGGATGATGAAAAAAGTAGAAGCATGTAAAATTAAACCAACCATGGCAACACAGATGAACAAAGTCTGACACCTTGATTATTATTCACGTCAAATCTGAAAGTGTTTGTTTGTGAGGAGAGTGCTCGTTTCGAGATGAAGGCGGCTAGGGTTGAGAGGGAGAAGATGAAAACGTGATTTTATTTAAGTGATTTGAAAAAAGATATGATTTGATTGTATACTCTAATTATAACTTCTCCTCTTTTTGTGCAGTTTAATTTTTATTATTGAAATCCCATAATTACCTTTTTAGCTTTGCAAATCTTGTCCCACTCTTTTAGTTAATTACATTAATGGCACAATCAATTATAGCCCTTGATCAAACAATCTAACGGTTGAAGGGGAGTTCTCGCACTTAAAAAGTTCTCAAAAATAAAGTTACACTATATATATATATATATATATATATATATATATATATATATATATATCATACATTATATATAGAGGAGATGCGCATAAAAATGCCACTTGGCATCCCATAATGCCATGTCATATTTCCATGTCATCAATGTATTTATGTGACATTTTTTAAAAATTTTTTTTAATGATGTGGCATTTTTTTAAATACATGTACAATTTTATTTTTGTAAATTTTAAAATTCGTCATGCCACGTCATCACAAGTTAATGCCACCTATGCAGTTTTTTAATTAAAATTCGGATTAATTAAAATGTTCAAAAATTTAGTCCAATACAAGATTCGAACTTGGGATGTTAAGCACAATCAATAAAGCAACTTAACCATTGGAGCAATCCAACAGTTGTGATAGAACTTGCAACACATAATTGATATTAAGTAGGAAAATCCCAATATCTCCATTAATCTAGAATTTCATTCGTTATCCTTCCTTCAAGTAAAACCCACACAAAACCCTAATATCATTCATATACGACTTTTTTTTCTTCAAAACTCTGATATCATTGAACCACTTTATATTAAATCATGTAAATTATATTGTTTTTTTTCGTATATTGATTCATTTTTTTATTCTCATTGATACAGTTTGAGAGAGTTTGGTTCACTGGACGATTTTGATGATGCTTCACACAAGGTACCTCTGATACACTATATTTTAACTAATGACAATTTGAATGGACTGAAACTTTGTCATAATATATTTAGGCTCATCACCATGATGTATCTTTGGTTATATATGGTATGATTCTTTCATAACAGAACAAGTTTATTAAATTTGGAACCGTTACCAGGTTTTTTGTAATTATTTTGTTGGTTTGGGTCTCCTACTAAACTTCAAATGAGTTAAGCTTTATTGTGAAATAATGATTGATCAATAATAGATGTTTCTTTGCATTCATGTTTATATAGACCACAACTTCTATAAAAGAATTTATGGCTAAACTGAAGGTATTAACACATGTTCATCACTTGAACCTGGTAATATCTCGAGTTTTATGAAATTTGCATATTTGTGGAGGAGAAGATTAACCGGAATGGGCCAAAATAGGTGCTTCAGTTTAAGTTTGGTTTGCTTTTTAGGTGTTTCCATTATGCTGTGAAGTTTGGTTTAATTATGTGATCTACTTGATTGTTACACTTATTTACCTTATTTTCCCCATAATAATATATCGAAATATTTTCAGTTGAGAGATAATTTTCCTCATATACGAGATTATAAAGCTTCTAAGGCCCACGAAACATTAGATCTAAATAGTATTATCAAAGACCAACTGGCCGTTTCTTTATATGAACTATCTGCTACCATCCCAGCACATTGTGGATAGAAAAGGGCATTACAAATGACCCTTATGCGAGAGGGTATGTTTACTTTTAAATAAACAATCCCAAACACCCCAGTATATGAATCAATTAGAAAAGGACTGACAAAGATTGGCGTTAATGGACTTTAGGATGAATCAAGTACTGTTTATGTATACTTATTTTATAAGAAACTTGAAATCAGGCTACCCCATTTATTGTTGGGCATGCAGTAACAGTTGCAGCCAATCAACAATATCAAAACATCTTAAATAGCTTATCAGTTTCTGGTTAATTGGATTTTCAGAGCATTGAGGTTGAAGCAGACCATGTGGATGATCGCTTAGTTGATGACCATGCGGATGTAAAGGAAGCACAATGATTTCAGCCACAAAACAACAACGTGATTCTTGATGGGTGACCACAAACATGGTATAAAGATAAGAACATTGATATAGAGCTGATGGCAATGTATATTAATATGTAACTATAGGTAATTGTTTGTTTTCTTTAGATACATGGCTAAAAAAACACAATTTTGAATGTAGAGTAATGGGTCAAAAGCAGTTATTTTTGTATGGGGATTGATATAAAGAGGTATAATAGGGCCTATCCAGACAGAACCTATTTCAGGGCTCTTTGAACATAATAGGTAATTTTGCATATGTGAGTTGGGACTCCCTGATCTATAATTAACAAAACTCTATCAGTCAGGTTTATTAGTTTCGCAAAAAATTCTGTAAGTTTTCCTTTGCTTATGAATTCTTATATGGTAAGTTTCTTTTATATACAGGTTCCTCGGCAAAATGAGCTCGATAAAATCATGGGTAATCTGAAGACTATGTGTGACGTCTAAAGTTTACCTCTTGCTCAGACATGGGTTGTTTCCCCATCAACAAGCTTTGTTTCACATGATAAAATTATAAAGAAGTGTTGTTGCAGTTTCGACAATAAATGCATAGGTAAAGTCTGCATGTCCACAACCGCTTTACCATTTTATCTTAAAGACTTGCCCAAGTGGTAATTCAGGAAAGCATGTGCAGAATGACACCTGGAACAGTCATCCCATGAGGCTGTTGGGAGGGCATTGTTATGCCGCAGTTTATGTTTTTGTAGAGATGTAACCACACTCAATGCAGAAGAGTACTCTTTGGTCTACCTTGCACGCATGTTTAAGTTAGCTAGCTACTTTGCAATCTATTTGCATAGTGTTGAAAACAGTGATGACTATTTCTTAGAGTTTTTTCTTCCTCCGGGTATGGAAGATGGTAGATGTGTTCAAAATGTGGTGGAAACTTTGAAACAGAAAATTGAGGGTGATCCCGTATTTAAACTCGGATCTACAGAGTCTTCAGGTAAACATTGAACCTGATACTATTCAAACATTCTCGAAATCTCGAATAAGATGGCTAACAATTTTATGCACGCTTTTCAGATTCAGAGTCAGTTGTGACAGATGTTTCAAACATAGTGCCTTCCGCTTCCACCAGTGTGACGAGTTTGGAGAAAAGAGGTGTTGCTGCTTTTACTGATGATGGAGAAGAAAGAAGCCCTTTAAAAAAAGTTAAAACAGTCTGATTTGGATTTCGCTATTTCAGATAGTGACAGTATTATAATTTATGGAATTTCTGTGTATCACCTGTCTTATTTACAATGACCGCAGTAGTTCAATGTATCCACGCTAAAATGAGCATATGCGTTTGAGACAACAAGCTGTTGACGGTACTCGTGAGAGGCTCAAGTCGTTTGGTCAGCAAACCATAGTTTGGAGTAGCAACACTACTGGAAAATCAGTGGCTGGTATGAATTTAACTGATGACGAAAACCTGGTGTTGTTTGATGTCAATCGTATAGTCATTTGGCAATCATTTGATTACCCAACATACTGTTTGGTATCGGGACAACGAATGTTTCAAGGACAGCAGCTAATACCAAGTGTTTCAACAACCAATTGGACGACTCAAAAAGGTTTGATTTCTCTTCAAGTAATTGAAAACACCGGTTTGTTTGGTTATATTGAATCAAGATTTGAAACACATAAACTTGTACATACTGCCTTCCAGGTAATAAAATTTAAAATTCCATAATTCTCTTCTCTATAACTTATATAGTCATTATTAATCACGCAATGTCTATAATAAAGGTGGAGCAAGATGTTCGTTTAACAATTGCAGCAGTTTTAAGTTCTCTAGGGGTGGGCAAAAAGCCAACTGAATATAGGTCATCAACAATCAGACTTTCAGCGCAATATAACGGGGGCACACTTAAGCACAAGTTGAATCCCACACCCGTCCCTTTAGCAAACAATCATGCATCATATTCTAAGTAGCAGCATGATGAAACTGCAACAACAATCCCGTTTGAGCTTATCGTGTTGCGACATATCACGTGATACAGGTGAGTAGTATAGCTCAGATATTTTGCAATTGGTCAAGCATGTGATAATAAATTTACCTGCTTAAATTGACTTTGTTTTGTGAATGATTTTGCAGATGTATATTGAATGGCAGTACCCACTATCCGATGTGGTTCAAATGTTAGATTCTGCATTTGCAAACTTGCATCCACACTGCCCTCAAAACCTTCCAATTTTCTGAGAAACATGATGGGCTTCTCGTGGTCAGTAGGTATCTCTTACTTTGGTTTTTATTTGTATCCCTGAAACTTTTCTAATTTTTGCTAATAATTTGATAGAAATAATAGGTTTATCAACATGTTATTAGACTCATCAGCTTATTTTCGAGCTTATAAACGATAATAAGCTCATAAGCCACTGATATAAGCATATGAAAAATAAGCCGATAAGCCTAAAGCTATTAGCTCATTGAAAGTGGAAAATATGAGACTATCTTCATTGGATCGTATGAGCGAAAAGCCCATTGGAGTGGCACTTGAAGCTGCTGGTATAGGTTGTATAGGAAACTTGCAAAGAAATTTCCTAGAAAGGTATATTATTATTTTCTTTAGTTTGTAAATAATTAAGGATCAACAATAGTAAAACACTCAACTCCTAAACTTACTTATGAAACAAAAGAAGAAAGCCAAAACTGTTCACTTCCACAACTTCTCAAGATTCGATGGAATTTTCTTGCTTAAGCACCTTGCTTGTCATCACCCTAAATACAAGATTCAACCACTTATGCGGAACAATAGGCTTTACGAGTTATCAGTCTATTCAGGTAAAGTGATGTTATTCCGCTTTAGGGATTCCTTGAATCTACTCCCTGGTACGCTTTAGAACCTAGCTATGAGTCTATGCCCCGATCTTGGGACTAAAGGCTCTGTTGACCACGAGAGTGTAAATGAGAAAAGTATTGAGAAAGACAAAGAGGTATTGATAGAGTATATGAAGACGAATATCCTTTTCTTAGGTGGAGTCATGATAAAAGTACAAAACATCTATTGGAAGCTGTACCAGCTAGATATTGAAAGCAAAATTTTCTCAATTCCGTCAGTTTAAAACTTTGAATTTTTATTATTTTTTGCAATGGTTTGGCCAAAACTTTTGTCATTCTAAGCAAAGGCAAATTGTGAGTTTACAACACAGCTATGGGATCTGATTGATTGAATGATAAAATTTGGCATAACTTTATTTATTACGGAGAGCAGGTTCTTGCACTTTCAAAAGACGGGAACATGCAACCTCTTTTGAGACAAGATCAAGATTTCCTGAATTAGTAATACAAGAAGAGAAGCGGGTTCGATTTGTAGTAGTTAATGGTTAGGATATTATCGAGAAGCCAACTATTGCACATATAGATGATGTAGAGTGGTAAGTTCAAGTGTTGACTAATACTTTTAAATAATACTGTGTCATTCAGCAATTTATCAATTGCACAAGATTTATACAATTATTGTGCTTTCGAAAACCATATACTATATTTTATTATTTATATCACCTTAGGAAAAAGATTTAGACTACAAAATTTTATCCAGACATTGTTGATATAACTATATGTGTTAAAATTTAGGTTTAAGAGGTTGACTGGTCGAACTGATGTGGCAGTCTCTCCTCGTGACTACAAATTTTATGGTCTAAGGCACAAGTATAGGCGTTATGGACAAAATCCTGTTTCAAGCATTTCTGGTTTCCCTATAAGTTTAATCCTGATATTCAGAGGTGATACAATGGGTGGGTCTGGTACTCAAGTCGTGGTTTGGTAACGGGTTATAATGTGTGTGTGTCCTCTATGCACTTAACAATTGCTTACTGTGATGGTACAGGCTCTTTTTCACCAACATTTACTAAAAAATACAGTTGCTCTTATGGTAGATATGCTAATGCAGTTTTTGAAGCTTGAGAAGGGAAGGCCAGTCTCTATCCACAATAAGATTAAATTCAAGCAACTACACAAGACGAAAAAGAGCTTGGCGAGCACGTTGTCGAGTTCGAGCACTTCTTTTTTATCAGGTATATATGTGTATACAGATTATTGTTAATGTTAGCTATACTTCATGTGGCACTGGTCATATGTATTTTATGATGTGTTAATTCCATAACTGTGATAATTGGATCAGTATTAGTAATTACATGAAACGGTTTAGGAGGTATGCAATTATGCATTAAAAAGAGAAGAGACATTAGACTGATGATCATCTTTCATACTTCTTCAATTTAGGATTTGCACCTCTTATGGTTGTGCAATTGCTAAGGGTCAACCTGATTATGGACACTTTGGGTACGTTAGCACTGGCCACAGAACCACCAAATGAGTGACTGATGAACAGACAACCTGTTAAACCAACCAAAAGTTTAATCACAAAGACCAGGTGGAGGAACATCATTGGCCAAAGTGTTTACCAAATGGTTGTCCTATTTTTCAGGTATTTTGTATTGTTAGCGGCTGCATACATGTTATTGTTAGTGATGAATTAGAGCTTCCTTTTGAAGGAATACTTGACTATCGTAGGTTAAGTGTGCCATTTCCCATTGATGCATCGTCATTTGGTGTCTTTTGAAGTTATCACAGTATCAATAACCTTAATCACTCATTGCAGATTGCTTTGTTCATTTCTTCAAGTGAAGCTGTACATCCAGACTGGCTTTTAGCGTATCTGAGAAGTATTAAATCTACACATATAAGAAATGCAAGATAACTTAACTAAGGTTTGTGACTATGCAAACACTAATTCTGAATCATAACATTTAGTTTCTTGGAAAATATATTGATATAAAAACATCATTATATCTACGTTTAATAAAATTTCTCAGTTGTACCACTATATATTATGTTATCATACATCGATCAATGAATACTAAATACAAGTTGACAGACTGCACATGGGTCAATATTTCATGTGGCATGAAATGATAGCAGTGGAAATGGTTGGTCATTACCTGATCACTTCCTCAGAAAGGGTGTTTGGTAGTATGCGAAATTGTTGGAAAGTAATGACGTAGTACTAAGACCACATGTGGTGGTGGCTAAGGATGGGAGTGGGCACTTCAATACCATAATGGGTGCGTTAGGTGCATATCTGAAAGGCAACATG
The DNA here is from genome assembly GCA_910596185.1 of Chrysanthemum makinoi. NCBI lineage: Eukaryota > Viridiplantae > Streptophyta > Magnoliopsida > Asterales > Asteraceae > Chrysanthemum > Chrysanthemum makinoi. The sequence continues at coordinate 208,412,710 of OU343217.1, read as the reverse complement.
GGAAGATATGTTGTGTATGTGAAGGAAGGGATTCTATGACAAGTATGTAACTGTGACTAAAGATTAAGTAAACGTGTTCATGTTTGGCGAGCACGTTTGGATTAGCGAAGGATATCGCTCGGATGAACCATCATTGCCGGCAACAGAAGCCACAAGACTGGCTGTAACACATACAATAGTGCAACCTTTTATAAGTTCTAATTAATTGGTTTAGGCGGGTTGGCTAACGGGTCATAAGCATAGCATGGGGTTCAAATGAATTCAGCTTGCATTGTGTTGTGAGTTTAAGGGTTAACTTATTATCGTATTATTATGAAGTAGAAGCATATCTAAACGTTATCTTATGCATGTGTTTCTGATAATTCTTTGGTATTTAATCAATTTAATTTATTAACGTGGCTGATATTCATCTGTAAGTGACAATTAGTCACTTTGAGAAACCTTATATAGAGGTAGCAACTTTAATTTATTTACCTATAATTGTTTAAACTAATGGTCACTGCATATGATACAATTTTTTTTAGGCCAATGATGAGGAGTGGGAAGTATATTCTCAAGTAACAGCTGTGTAAGATTTTCTTTTGGTTAATTTTATCATTATCATTGTGATTGGTATTTATAATAATTTTGCTTTTGATGAATTACTATAGATGTGTCGCAAGTATCCTTACGGGAATCAATATTATAGTGTGCTCTATGTTGCTTATGGACCTTAAGTCGCGGTAGGTTCTCTGTTTGAGCTAATCTATTTACTTGATATTATGTGGCAAGTATCCTTACGGGAATCAATATTATAGTATTAGCATTCGAGAAAACATCAGGTTCCAGCGCTCAATGACCTTGTGCCTGTAAAGTCAAGAAATCCTACTTAACAACCTGTCCAAGGGGTTAAGCCTAACACATATTTAGATTGTAAACCCTCAAAGGCAAGACTTTGTCTTTGATTATGTTTGTTTTTTGTAATTATATAGTTTATGGAATAAAAGGACTTGGGAGATCTTATTCGTAAAAAATTACAGTTAGAGCTACTTTTGACACTATTTTAGCTGTTATATATTTTCCAATTTGACCTATTAGAGATTATGTGAGGGCGTTTGGATTATAGCTTATTTAGCCAGCTTATGTGCTTATTTGATTTTTGAAAACTGATAAGGTGACGTTTTAGAGCTTATTAACTTTAGCTTATTGGCTTAAGCCAATAAGGTGAAGTTGATCTGGTCAAAATCTCACTTGGCGGCTTTTCAAAAGTTAAATAAGCTCATAGGCTGCTAAATAAGCTAACATCGGCACCCAGGAAATCTTTATATAATAAATTTTTAGAAGCTCCAAAGTTTCAAAATAATCCAGAAAGAACAGGCTTATAAGATGCAAGTCAATAGGTGGTGTTTCAATGTAGAGAAGTTGAGGTACAAGATTGAAGCAACAAGTTGAGTTTGGGTTTAAATGTAAGTGTTGCGCTTTCTTTCCATATTATTGCAGCTTACTATGAAGGTACTAGCTGCGATTTAGATAGCAGAAGGGCAAATTGATTAGGTCGTGCTTTGACATACAATAATGTGGCTGATATGGGTGTTTGGGATCGGTGAATACGAAAATGGCTAAGATCTATTAAAACATATTGTTCTGATTGGATTTTGTTTAAGGTTTTAATACTTGGTATGGTTTATTTTTCTAAAGCTTCAGATAGTTCGTGTGTACATTTTTTGTGTTCTTTCGCTATTAAATTTTGCCTTTGTTTGTACACGTGTGTCTTTTTCGTATTATTTGAGAGGACGTAAAAGGAAAGATGAGGAATCTGTAAAAAATGACGAATAAGCATACTCTGCATCTGTGAAAAGGCGTCTTGGTCAGTTACTCAGTTGCAACAACAGAACGTGACCAATATTTTATTAACAAATGCTGTTGAGACTAAAAATGTGGGGTCATATGTCGATTGATGTTTGCCTTAAGAGCTATCTTATCATAACTGCAGATCCTCCAATTGTTATCCAGGTACATGCATCATTACTTAGTATGTGATATGGATGACTCATTCAACTAATTTGTTTAAAGTTAAATCTTGGATGGATATATTAATTGTATCACGAAGAACACGTCGTAATCTTTCTTCTTGAATCTCAATAAATTACTGAAGGATGCATGAGACCTGTTTTATGAGGGGCTTGAGTACATATCTCTTCTCACATGCCTACACAAACCTGAGGGATCTATGTTTGCCATGGTAAACATTTTTCATGAAACAGACATACACTTTGGATATAGATTAAACTTCTTTAAGTTTATGTATATTTGCTTTCACATGTGAAGTTAAACCTATCGGCTTTTAATGATGTGGTTGATGATACATATTTCTGTATGAAGTTGGCGAAAGAGGAATCCATGGTCCTTTTTCCTGGTAATAGAACCCTCATTAATATATTCATAAGTTTCTTTAAATGTGAACATTAAATGATCTTAGTATTATTTTTGCTCATATGATAATATTTATTGTCTTAGGGGATGTTGTTGGCTTGAAGAATTGGGTTCGAGTGAGTATTGCAGCCCGCTAAGCAGTGCTTGAAGATGCAATTGGGAGGGTGACATCACTTTGTTCGTCAATGTTTTGTTAATTATTTATTACAATTTTTCTTTTTGTACATTCCGTCACTCATTGCATATTTTTAATGCTCCATTTTTTTATGAGATAATCAACATTATGTATACTCTTATAATATATACTAAAATGGTTTTATATATATGAGATTAAGATTTTCCTTTACCAACTATATGATGAACATATATGGATGCACAAAGTGATATAAAGTTACCAAAAAAGCACATAGATTTCCTACGTCACTTCAAAATGCTTAGCCAATGAAATGCATGTGAATACTTCTATTATAGCCATAATTAGCCTTTAGTGTCCTAAAGAAAGCTTATAACTTTTTGTGAAGCAAAAGTGTAGTTATTTTAGATAATAATTATGTAACATACACACATGAAAAGAACTCTTTATGTTAGCACGTTAAATCAGCATGTGTATATTAACTTTGCACACCTGTGATGGCGGATCAAGTGTAGACTTGGAGCCACAAACTTTATATCCTCAAGACAACATGTGTTTACACATGGCAATTCAAAGGCAACTATCAGCATAATTTTTTTCCCCGTTTATGCTTATATGAAGCTTAAATTGGAGTGTGGTAAAAGTTTGACACACACTCATGTTACTTTCGACACCTCAATCAAGAAATAGCATGAATTATTGCTCCTACACTTGGCTCACACGTTCCCGCTTGCTGAATTGATGAATCGTACAAGATACATGGAATATGAATTGTGGAAGACTAAAAAGGTATGATTTTTTGTTGTTGGCGTAGTTTGATACTAAATTCATGAAACTGGTAATGTATTTCAACTTTTTAGCCTTTTGCATGTAGGTCATCGGAGTTGGTTCTAGATTATGAGAGGTATTCATACATAAGTTTATAGCTAAAATGCTTATCAAACTTCTTAGAAAAGAGCTTAAAACTACATATTTTGGTAAATTTTACCTTTTTTATATGGGCATGTGCCAACTATTTATGATTTTTCAATCTCAAACATTTTATTAGAGATAAGGGCTTTTTGATGAGCACGTTAGCACGCAAATTGACCTTTTACGTGCTACAAAACCGTTATAAGAACTTCAATTAACACTATTTCACCATTCATTTTTAGTTATAAATGATAAGAAATAGTTCATAAACTTTGGTATGTTTATATCATGCTTTTAATATTAGAAATGGTATTGTGTGTTCTTTGAACATAACTTTTTATAATTATTACAACTGTTATCACTTATAAGAACTTAGTCATTGTTTGTTATGGAAACTTCATGGTGCATGTTTTCTGTTTTTGTAGATTGAGGTCGGACATGTCACGAAGCACTAAAGCATCTGAAGTCTTGTGCCCGACTGGCTGTTCAAGGTTCAGCAAAGCTGATAGGCTCTAATGTATAGAGTCTTATGAGGCTTATATTCGTGACTCAATTTCAGGGCAAGGTTTTTATTTCTTAATAACCATACCTCACTATTTACTATGACCTTCCGAATCGTGAAAGTTCATCTACATCCACACTATAGATTTGCAAGGTGCCTATTTGTGTAGATAGCAATGGTTGAAATGAGAGCGATTTGGTGAGAAAGATGCATGATTGAAGTTAGAAGATCTAATATTCAATACCTTTTTCGACACAAGATTAAGTTGCGGATACTTACTTATAGTAAATGGCATGTAATATGAGTACTAAACAGACGTGCACGGTGTGTCATTGATATTAAAATTTGAAATAAATTTATACAAATTTACTTTGTACTTTTTAAATTCAATAAATCATGCAAACGAACATCAATTATAGTTGTAAATTGTTTAATTTAACTTTTAATTACTTTTTACTATATATTTGTTCTACTAAAACCTAAAAATAAAAATCACAAGTCACACCCGTCCATCGGACGGGTTTTGACACTAGTATATATATATATATATATATATATATATATATATATATATATATATATATAGTAGAGATCCAATGGAGAAGTAAATAAGAAGTGGTGTAAGTGACCAAAACCACGTATTTGAGATGCGACGACTTGAATTAGATGCATTTCTTTTCGTATAGATGCAACATCTTGAGTTTCGAAAGTTAATTTGATGTATAGAAGGTGCAAATTGATTTTCATGATTTCGGCACGTGTAGAGGAACAAAAAACAAGTTAATTCATGAAATGCATCTAATATACGTATTTGCATCTGATTATAAGCTAGAAAACACACTATGGTGCATTATAATAGTTTGAACAAATGTCCCCTAAGTTTACTCAATTTATTCTGATATAAAAAATGAGTAGCTAGTGGTAAAACACAAATTTACATTTAAACTTAGCGTGAATACATACTTAGATCAACCTACATGATTCCGAAAAGTCGATAATGTGGATTGTATCTTGAATGTTATAAGTAAAATCTAGTTAATATTATCATAAGACACCATTATTCACTCAGTTCACCACCTAAATGTGTTTTTAGCACTAATTTAATACGAAGGTACAAAAAAAAACCTTTTTCAATGTTGACATTATCTTTAGTACTAATTTAGTGATGTGAATAGTAAAACACTAAATATAGTGCTACACTATATTTGTCACTATTACTATTCATGTTATTTAAACTCAACATATTTGTTAAACATTGATACTTAACTATAATAAAAATAACTTATATAAATTATATTATTGTAAGTCTCTGATCAATACGTTTACAATGAGCTAAATATCGATAAATGTTATTTTAACAATTTTATTAATTTATTGGGTCGACTTGTACTTTAGATTAATTAAAATGGTTTAGTGCTAAAATTTAGGTGTCATTTTTTAAATGACCACTTTCAAAGACAGATTACTAAAATGGACCTTTGAAATCTGTTTTACCAAAAACGGCGAAACGAGCGAACTGTATTTTCTTGCCGTTATATTTGCTCTCCGAAAAACAGCGAGAATTACTATGCTCGCTTGATTTTGCTCGTCTATGGAGTGAACACAACACATGGTGTACTTGCGGTTGCTCGTGCATTTTTTTTTTTTTTTTTTTTTGCGTGGCAAAAACAGAATTTATATTGATAATCTGAAACTTCAACAAAGTTGAAGTGTTATTACAAAACAATTTTACTTAACTACAATACAAATTACACTTGACTAAAAATTCTTACTCAACTACAATATAACTACATTTGATACAACAAGCTAAAAATTTCAATGAAGCTCCCACGGTTGATCAATCCAAATGTGATATTGTGAAGCATGACACAACTTTTGCTCAACTGAACACTGAAACACTTTTCGTTTGACAATGGTTACTGCTTTGGCAATGGTTGCTCGTGCATATGGAAGGAACAAAACAAAAAAATAAAGAAGGTGAATGTAATGGGGTGGGGGCCATACTTTCTAAGACTTAATGAACAATTAATGCTTGGTAGTTAGAGGGGAAGGAGTGGTGCTCGGGTACCGAATCGGGTACTTGAACCCGATCGGTAACACCGATCTTTGTTTGTCGGGTAGCAGATTTCGGGTACCGAATCGGGCTTTGAAGCCGATTGGTGAGAGGCCAAATTTTTTGAATATTCGAACGTTTGGTGAGCCTAACGGCTAGCAGCAATAAAAAAAAATAAAAAAAAAAAAAAGAAAAGAAATTCGGGTACTAGGATACCACTCCTTCCACTTAGGGTAGTGTTAGGGTAGAATTGGGTAGTTTTGAGTGGGAGGGTATTTTATTGGATAGAGGTGATGTGACAATTCGGGTACTAGGGTACCACTCCCTCCCCCCTTACAAATACAACAATCCCTTTTATTGTCAGCGAGCAAATTGGGCCGGCGAGAATTGTTTTGCCCGCCAAGTATCTTGTCTTCTTTTGAAACTAGTAGTGAAAATTCATTTGTCCTCTATTGAAAGGTACGAGCAAAAGGGATGGCGAGAATATTCAAAATGCTCGCCGGTGACTGAAGTGAGAGGATGAGGACCGGCCACATCATCTTCGGCAAGCAAACCAATGTGGCGATGAAGTTGTCTTTCTCGATGTGTCCATTTTGGTAAATGAATATAAAAGTGTCAGTTTTGGTAATTCTTGTTGGGATGTGTTTATTCTAGTAATTGATTTAAAATTTAGTGTTATACATTGGAATAACTTTTATTTGGTGCAAGAATATGTTTTAAAGATGCTCATTTTACAGTATTTTAGTGCAAATTTTTAGTGTTAACATTGAAGATACCTTAAGAGGGGTTAAGAACTCGTAAACTTTAATATTAATGTTGAGGGGGCATTAATCTTATAGATTATTATTTTGCACCTACCGAACGATCTCATACGCTTTGTTGGTGTCAACTACTACCGTTTGGGTCTGGTACATGTATTTATTTGCGTCGACTAAAAAAGAACATGAACATAAGTACTAGTTATATACGGAGTATATCTTTACTCAATTTATAGTGATGCTGAGCTCATTGCCAAATATTTTATGACAAGTGACAAAATAACATTCTGTTTGGTTTTCAAACCAAATCTCACATCACAACTCGGTCTATCTGTAGCTACGTGTAGACCCAATTGTGATGTAGATGGTGTTACCTCGGTTAGACCCATTAAACGGTGTAGATCTCAGTTAACCTTTCACCGAAATGATGATGGTAAAAAGTGGTGTATTTTGACGGAAAAAGTCGGCGGTGTGAAAAACTTAGGATGATCATGATGGACTATACTTGATGAGGAGGTCCATGATGATTTGGGTTTGAGGGAATAACGAGTATAGTAATAACATATTGTAAGTAGAAAAGTATAATGTTAGGGTTAACATATAAGATTTTTTTTTAATCACCGATTGACTTTAAGATGTAATATAATCTTATTGATCTTATATTAAAGCTTGGTGACATGTTAGACCATAAAATTCATAACAAATTCTTTTCATATTTAAGACCGTCTATTTTTATACCCGTTTACATCTTCTATTGGCATTTACCAAATCACCGACACATAATCAACACTTATGCCTACTATATATAAAGTTGGGCGTAATAAAGTTGACCGCAGTCATCACTGTAATATTAGAGCCAATTTATTACAATTTTTTTCGTAACCAAGTTAGTGTAATAAAGTGACTGCGGTCACTAAAAAAAACATATCTCACTAAAACTTTAAAAAAAAAAAAAATGCTCAAGTATACGACCGAGTTATGCATAGACCATTACCATGACCAACCTATGTAGTCGGGGACACATTCAAAAATGAGGACTGACCGAAAATTCGATCACCCATTACGGATGGTCTAAAGCACACATATCTCAAAGCAAACCCCAAACCTCAAACTAACTGTAACCCTTCCAAACCTAACTTCACCATCCATATTAAAAAACTTTTCCTCTAAGGGTGGTGGCAACCATGCCAAACAAAAATTTTCATGCCTAATCACCCACCAATAATATCCTTCCAACTCATCTCATACCTATCTCATACATAACAATAGATTTTTAGTGGCAACCATGCCTAACTCATACCTCATTTATTTTTATTATTTTTTTAATTATATTAAACAATTTTTTTAATTTGAGTGTGGATTATCCGTCTCCTCTGTCGTCTCTTTCTTCCTCCCTTTTGAACCAAAAAACAGAGCATCACCATCTTTCAAAAGAAAAGTACTACGTAGTATATTTCATTGGAAATTAAATAAATTATAAGACAATTAAGAAGCAGGAAGAGAGCAACATGCCCAATATCAATGACAGTCTCGTCGGACTGAGGTGGAGGAGCAGTGTAACCAGGCCTGTGAAATGAAGAATGTTCCAACTAGTCAGCAATTTATACATGTCACAACAATGATATCATCAGGAAAGCATATAAAATCACACACCCTTGACCCAACTAATCTACACCTTTGTCCAAATTTAATGCTCCAACGTTCGAAATCAAGTTCATACCAAATCGGGGATGTTTGCCGATTTGGTGTTATCTTCATCCATGCCGCTTGATACCGAATACCTTGCATTGATCACACCTCTCGGCATGGGCCAAACCGAAGGCCAAACCGCATGGGTTGCCAGTACCCTAACATTTCAACTTTCAAAAAGATAAAATTTATCATTAAAACCTTCTCTCTTTACAAATATTAACCACTCTTTTTCTCAAAACTACGAGATAAAAAACCAAACTACACCACAAAAATCGCTTGTTGCTTTGCGCGAGTACAAAGCTAGTAATACATAAAACCTAGATACGCGTTCTACCAAATCACACCATTGTACACCAGTTTATAATTTCGTTTATACATGAGGTATAAACTAAAGTTTGTGTTGATATCCATCACTTCAGTATTGCAATCAAACAAAGAAAGAAAATATTTTTTATTTTTGATACTTTAAATCATTTTTTTTTCTTTCTTTCATTTTTTTTGAACTACTTTAAATCAATTTTTATATGTAAGTAGTGAGGAATGGTTTGTCCGTCGTGTTATGCTAGGGCGTTCGTGAGTGACGTACTTTTTTTAGAAATCGAATTTGATGCACTTATTTTCCGGTTGCGTTCTCTGGCTAGTTGTTGCTCTTCTTTTGGGTAAATTACTTCATCAACGCTCCATAATATATTATGTATGATATATCCTCCTAAAGTCGTTCATTTGACGTACTCGAAAGATTAGGGAGATTCCAAAGATTGATTAGTAGTGGTTGCATGTGAATACAAGAAATATAAGCTAATACGATGAAGCACATGCATCCAATATTTAGTAGACGCGTATTTTATTCAGTCAACTATTTTATGAGAAATAAAATAAGCCAACTTGGAATTTAGCTTTATAATTCATGACTTTCATTGTTAGAATCTTCTTTCTGGAATGTTAAGATTAGAAAAGTTCGTAGAAAATAATTAAGATTATAGTATTGTTTATTGAAGTGTCTTTATTCTTTAATTGTTAAATTATGTTAGGGTTGTCTTTAGCTAGGTTGTGTGTTGTTAGTAAGCTGAAGTTTTGTTGGCTAATTGGCTTTCACCTATTTCAGTATCCCAGTTTTCTTCTGTACAAAAAAATGAAACAAGGCCTATGACTTACACAGTCCACCAACGACCTTGAATGGGCTAATTCTAGAGAAAGCTATAGATGGCTTATCTCTTTTTTAGAATCAGATTTAAGTTATTGGGCTCTGGAAAACCATTTGAATTATCTATATACTACTTATAATAGAGGAAGACACTTTCTTCCTATTAATTTTTTAAGATTTCCTAATATAGATTTTTAAGCAAATACAAGTAAAGAAGCATCATTTACAAGTATTAAAAGCACAACTAAAACTAAAAAAACACTATTTAACACATACAATTAATACACAATTTAATTTACCCCTTCACCAAAATATACCACTACCTAAGCACATTGTACAAATACCTACCTGACTAAACATAAACCATTGCAGTTCTGTAAGAGGCACAACTCTTTTAATAGCAACAATTTATAAAGAAATAACCAACCATATTTGTTTAGTTATTTCTTTCATTCGTTCGTTGCCAAACAAAAAGAACACAAGATCTAGGGTTGTTACTTCGTTTCAAGAATGACCTTAGAAAATGAAGAACTTTTAAAATAAAACCTTACCCGAGACCTTTACAAAAGATCTTAAAGACCTCATTACGAGACCTTAGCTGAGACACATTTGTGTGTGGTACTCGGTTGTGTGCCAGAAAGAAACCAACAACATAGGTTTGTGTATTATTATTCTTTGTTTGATTGTGGGTAGTTGAATTAAAAGAAACGAGTTGTTGCAGAGGCTGCATGTTTATTTGCAAAAGAAGGAATGAGATGTCAATTGTGTGTGGCTGCTTATTTTAGAGAAGGTGAGTTTGTGACTGCAAAGTGTATAACTGAAATTAGGGTTGAATGGGGCTAAATTTTATTGTAATAATCTTAGATAGGTGGGCATTAGTGTAACACCCCCAAAATGGCTCAGTGGAAGCACACAAGTATTGGGGTGCTACTAAATTGATATCACAACATAAGCATAGAACAACTGAATTTCTTAAAGAAAATTTTATTCATTTCTTAAAACAATGTTTACATCATTGACTTGTGCGGAAAAATGGCCCATTATAAAAAAAAAGTGGTCCCAATACATAAATCAGAGTCGTCTATGACCATGCCATGCCTTTGCCTTACGCCTCCAAAGATAAGCTATCACTTCAAAACCTGAAGATACATGCTAAAAGGGTCAGCTTACGCTGGTGAGTTCATAGGTTTATTTAAAAGGTACATCAGTATACCATTTATCATTTGGTTTTTTTGATGATCATTACGTCTTGCATAATGTCATAAAATTTATGATTATATTTCATAAAAGAATTTCATTAGAAGAATTTCATTAGTGGACCATAAAAAGAGTATATGCACATTACAATGAATATAATGCCATATATTATAAATCTATTATGCCGCACTAAGTTCATGCAACCGAAGCTACGACAATTTCTGTATGCAAAAAGATGTCATACAAATAAGGAGCCCATGACGAGTGTTTATCCCAATACACTCGGTTGCCGACATTATATGTTCTCCTTTGACCCATGCGGCCAATCCGAACAATGGGGGTCACCCCCAATAGATCTATTTATAACATTCGCGCCTCCCAGCAGGAATTGACGGTTCATGAAAAGGGCAATTTGGGATCTAAGGACTTAAGCTAAACTGCGTAATATTCTAAGTCAAACATTTTGGTATGATCCATAAAACATCTATGTATGATGTATGTTTAAACAAGAAATCATTCACATCATATCATTCATAAAACATAGTATGCATGGAAATGCACAATTTCAATCATTAAAATCATTTAAGTAAAATGAGCATATATCTTCCCCCAAAACAAGTATAAAACAGATTAAAAGTAGAGGCTATGAAACTCACCTTGGCAATTAGAAGTCTAAAGGGAATTAAATCAAGGAGTGATAGTGCACGACTCCGACACGCAACATAATTTTAGTACGGCAATTTTAGTCTTTACTCATGTTTAAGACTCGATAAAGTTTAACTAACTTTATAAAATTTTTACATGTTGTTGTTGTTGTTGTTGCTTATGTGGCATCATTTATTTTAGAACAATTTACAAAGATTTGGGTGAATCTCGGCTTAGGAGGGTTTGACATGAAAGGAATCTCGAAGAAGGAATTGCGACTTTGGTTTAATGATGACCAAATGATAATACTTGGAAGAGTACACGCAGAAGAGATATCAAGGATGAACAAGACTTCGGTTTGTTGAATACGGGATGATGAGGTACGGAAGATAAGTACATATAAAGAGGATGAATTCGGATTATAGGTGATAAAATATAATAGAAGTGTGAAAAAAAATATATACTCCAAATAGTAATTTTATCAAAAGAGTTTGTATTAAAATTTCACTTATAACTTATAAGTGTAAAAGTTTTAGAAAAGAAATCGGGCATGACCCATGTATATGTTTTAATTACATGTGAAGACTACGTGTCATGATAAATAATGTATTATTGTTATTAAAACAAGTTTCGTATAATCTAATTATGGTATTGATTGTGGTATGGACTAATGATTTAAAACTTAAGTTTTTATAACATGTTCATAAAGTATGTTTAGTGTGTTTTAATGTGTGACGCAAATTTAATGTCGGGAATAAACGAGTCGAGGGAGTCGTAAAATGGATTGAGTAAAAACAAATAACCATGACTTGATTAGAATGACAATTCAGGTTTACGCTATACTACGCCATTTGTTATATACTTATGTCATTTTATATCTCAAAAGATTATTGCAAAAATAGAAGTTTTTATTTACCCGTCTCATTTAGTTCAAAGGCACCCTTTTTAGCCGCAGTCGGCTCACAGCCCATCAAACGAACAGCCCTTTATCTGGGCTTGGGCCCAAAGTTTATACACAACCCAAAAATTTCAAGTTTAACTAACTTTTGACATGATTATTACTTTAACCTGATTGTTGTTACCCGAAACTTGAATCGAACATGCAAGACACATCGAGACTTATATGACCACCTCATGGTCTTGTGATAGCGAGAGATTTAATCACCCCTCGGGTGTCCCCCCTTGTGACTCGAAGTAAACATCATGACGTGAATATGGGTATGACATACAACTTGCCAACCTAGCACCCCTTGTGGCCATGAACCAAAGGCATGCAAACGTCGCCTTCCTTAGGCGGTGCTGAGCCAATATAGGCGACTAGTACTTCTACTTGAAGTATTTTGCTAGGTTGGAACTCGAAGCAGAACATGGTCAAACGAACGTGTGATTAAGAGTTGGTTTGGTCAAGACGGTAAATGCAATGAGTATCCCTCTTGAGGATCACTCGTTTTGGAGCCTAACCGCTCACCCTTGTGGGGCGGTTCGCACATTAATACCAACCTAAACTACTACCATTTTTCTCACTGGGACTAACTAAACCCCCGACCCTTTTTACTGGCCGCGTATGTGATGTGGAAACTATGACCACGAAGGCAAACTCAGGATTTAACCAAGATAATTGGCAAGAATATAGCCGAACAACATGAATAAGCGAGACAGACCAAGTCACCGAAGTAAGCCAAAAACAAGATAAGCACATCCGAAGCTATGAAGCAACGAAATAAGCGGAAAATTAAAATCAAAACTTAAAATATTTCTGGTTTCTTTTTCTTGGTTCTCAACAGTACCCAACAACAACAATATTTGCTTAAAACATTTATGTTTCCATTTTTGATTGCCTCGACAGCAGTAACAACAACAACATTAAGCCAAAAATAATCTTTGTTCTTCTTGAAATATTTTATTTATACCAATAGTTGGTTATCATGTTTCATACAATATATACCGATCGGAGGAAAATTAGAATAACAAGTTCAAATACAATTGAAATGGATTAAAGGTTTAACAAACAACAATGCTTACAATAATCCCAAAATGGGTCGAGTGGGTATGGACACCAAAAACTCCATCCGGGCACGGGCTAAGATGACTTATAACAAATTGAGACTTGAATCGCGCTATCTAGACCATGAGAAACAAAACCCCTCTTTCAATTTCAAGAAGCCCTTTGATTCATGAGACCCTAATTTTTGTGTGATTGTTTTGTGAGGAAGGTGAAGAAAACTTGTGAAAAATTCATTCTATTTTATAGAAAAATAAATAGAAGATTTCTACTTCACTTTCTTGGTCTCCATAGATAGGTGCCTTTCCTCCCTTGGCATACATCGCTGTCCGCAGCCGTCTTTACCATCACATGGCCGCCTAGTGAGGAGTAGAGTCAAGAGTGAAAGGCTGCAGAGGATACTTTTGGTGTTTGACTATCCAGAAGGAAAGAAAAGCTCCGTTTTGATGTTTGTTTTTCTGGTTTGTGTCGACAAAGGAGAGAGGGGAGGGACAGATAAAACGTGGGAAGAGAGGGAGAGATAGGAGTTATCTCTTTTGTTTTAATATACAAACAGTACAATCGGTACCCCGTGTTTTGTCGAATCCTCGAGTAAACTTACCTTCCCGGTATCCGAAAAATATATAAATTATATTTTTGGAAACGATTTCTTAAACATAATAATATAACATTCTTATCACGTTAAATTTTGATTATAAATGTTTGCCGTTATTAATTTGGTGTCGGTATACGTGCGGTGCCGTGACTTTCTAAACTCACGATATAACCTCTCGCTTTCTTCCAGAAATTATCTTTGAATGATAAAAATGTATATTTCACTTATTTCACTTATTTATTTTAATCTTTGTATGCTTCTCAAGATTGCAGTATTTAATAAATTCCCGAAACAATGGATTAAGCTTATGTATGCTTAAATTTTTTTAACTTGGACAATAATAAATTTCACATTTAATTATACATATACTTAGTAGACAAGTATCGTGCGTGCGGTGTCTTATTTCTAAAGAAACGAGATGGCCTTTTGTTTTTAAGTCTAAATATCGACATCTGTCCGAAAATAACAGATTTGAATTTTCTGACGTGATAAATATTATTATAATAATTCAAAATTTTACGGGTTGTTATAATTAGGGTTACTACTTCTTGGGCTATAATCCAGAATAGCTGTTGGCCTGTGTTGGACTATCTGAATTTTTGCTTTTATTAGGCTGGACAGAGTTTAATCCGAAACAATTGCTTGCAAGCATTAATAAACAAACTTAGAGCATAACCCAAAAAAAAAAAGAAAAAATGACATACCCAGCCAATTATTACTTATATAACCCAAATTAAATACAATACCAAATATATGCAAATAAGAAATATTTAGGAAATACTTAAAAAAATGCACAAAATTTTGTAACATAAAAATAACACAAAACAAAACAAAAAATCTCACGGCACGACTTAATACAATACTTAGAATAAAAAAAACTATATAGAGACCAAATACATACAAGAAATGGTATTATTTTTAACTTAAAATAATACAAACCGATTTTCGTACAACCCAAGCCATTAAATAGAAACAATAAATATGTGTACAAATAGACAACAAATAACACAACTAAAATCATACAAATACATAAAATCTTCTAATAAAAAATAACAAAAAACATTAATGCATCAAATTTTGTTACACAAAAATAATGCAAGCTAAAAAAAGCAAAATTTATTGTAATACTAAGAAACAAATTTATTGTTTAGTATATATCTAGAGCTTATCTTACTAGAAAATGTTGAGAAATGATATATTATTATTATTGCTTAAAGTTATTTTAATTTATATATTTATTAATTTGTGCGGTTATTGTTAAAAAAATGTGTAATCGAACAAAATTTGCTCGCTGCAAAATATAATCACAAGGTACCCGTCGCCGCATCGCGCAGGTACTATGCTAGTATTCTTTATGCTTTCCTGTTTGGTGGTGTGTTCACGATTTAAAATCGAATTTATCAAAATCAAACCGAAGCAAATTAAATATTCGGTTTTCTATATAAGTTTAGGTTTGGCAAAACGTAAAACAAACCGTACAGAAGATCGAATAAAAGCAACCAATCAAATTTTTTTAAATATCTATGTTTTATTATTTAATTCAAAAAAATATAATAGTAAAATTACAATTTTTTTATTTTCTTTATAAGTCTTTATATTAAAACATGTTTATATATATATATATATATATATATATATATATATATATATATATATATATATATTAATTAATTAATAATTTTTTTTCTAACATACATAGTTTTAGGTAAAGTGCATATGTGTTTTTTCTTTTCAGATAATGTAATTTTACATATGTTTTTAGTGTTTAATTACTTAAACTTCTAATGTGTTTTGATCACAAATATTTACACAAGTGCATAAAATGTCAAACCTAAATATTTTACATGTACTATATACACTTTAAAAGAAAAATATTATACACAAAATTAAAAATCATGTATACAATTCAAATAAAAAATTCTAAAAGTAAATAATAAATGAAAGTTTAGACATGTCTACTAATCTTTAACAGAAATGGTGTTGTTGTATATACACATGTATTTTCCCTTATTAGAGATTCTCGATTTTTTTGTATGTATATGTGCACTTGTATCTACTGCATGTACTTGTATCTTTTGCTCATTACTTCTCAATCATAATTATCTTCTCGCTAGATAGTTTATAGAAAACACATGTGAACTCTTCATATTGCTCATCATACTCGTACCTGTAACCAAAAGAAATTAATAAACGAATTTATATGCACCATCATTTCCTACATCAAATGATGCAAATGAATTTAATCATAACAAGTAATGTCACATATATGCATAATCTAGGAGAACAGATATGCACACTTACTTATAAGCTATTACTCTACTCACAAGCTATTATTTATTAAAACACATATGCATACCATTTTAAACATATATGCATCCTTCATTAATTTTATATTAACATTATATATACATAACATTTATCATCTACTGT
>OU343217.1:208306161-208395780 GCA_910596185.1 Chrysanthemum makinoi | reverse complement strand
AATACTACACTTAACACTCTTCCAAGCCCTTAACAGCTTACCATTCTTCACAATCTCTTTCACTCGTCAGAGCTATCCTAACTCTTTTTCTACCTCTTGAGCTAGGCGGAGTTGTTTCGGATTTCGTGGAACAATTGTTGTTGGCACATTTGATTTTTCCCAATGTTCGCTAGTTATAAGGCTGGACATGGTTTGTAGGTTGCCTCCCAAGTGAGAAGATATATTAACAAGGATGAGCCCCATGTTTCTACAACTCCTACTTGTTGCCCATTTAAAGCCATATTCCAATTGGTAGCAACATCATGTTTACATATTAAACCTCGTATCTCCCATCTCAAGCAAGTACAAGACTTTTCTACAACATTAACTACACATTGGTCACCCCATGGTCCACTAATCAAAACTTAGTTCCCTCATTCTATAAAACATTATACTTAATAAAATTTCTTTCTTAATACCCTCTAGCATGTGTTGCAGCTTGGTGTTAGTGGCCCATCACTCTTCTCAATCACCAAAAGAACATGCATTATCCTCTTCATACAGTATTCCCTAATGTATTCTAAGGCTGTAATAATTGATTTGTTTAAACCCTCAATTATTTTGTCATGAAACACTTGACACATGTTATTAAGTAACACATCGAATGAGCTTTCCTAAAGATTACAAATAAACATGTATTAATTATAATCAACTGCATCGCACAATACAAATTAACTAAAACAGATAGATGACTTACATGAAAAATATGACCTTGACCAATGGATCGGTGCTATCTTACTTAACCAATCATGGGCTGGTTGATTAAATTTCTTGAAATCAGCCATAACTTTCTGAAACTGTACAACAGTTGAGGCTGTTGCACATTTTCACAGATGCTCTTTGTAGGCCCTACCTTTCCATTGAAGTTTCATTTTCTCATGAATGCTTCTAATACAAAATCTGTGTTCTGCATCTCGAAAACATCTCTTAAAGCTCCACTTATATCTTGCACAAAATCAAATATGTTTACTGTCTGTTTCAAAACAGAGAGACTTAAATTCATGAACCGATTAAGGGAGTACCTTTTGCATGTCAGTAATAAAAGTGATGCTTGAGATTGGCTCAAGTGCTATATCATCGGATAAATAATGAAGAAACCAAGTACATGATCCTATGTATTCTGATTCAGCAAAAGCATAAGCTAAAGGGTATATACCATTGTTGCGATCAATTCCCACAGCTGACAGTAGTTGACCATTCAAAGGACCATGAATTGGAAAATTATCCAGTCCCACCAACGATCTCCCACACGCTTTAAATCCTTCCTACAGTGCACCTAAACAAACATACACTCTCTTGAATTCTCTCGTTGGAAGAGCCTCATATGCAGGTCGTTCCACATTCATCAGTACTGTTGTATTAGGTTTCTCTTCTGCAACTCTTGAACATAATCTCTCAACATGGTAAACTGTAGCTTGAATTGACCCCCGATGCCCGTTAATGCTAAGTTTTTGGCCCTTAAAACCTTCTGCAGGGACACTTCAAGCTCGTATTGGTTGGTTAGTTGATTATGAACAGACTTGACAGAAACTCGTTGATTGGTTTCAATTTGTGCTGTAATTTGCTTTGAGATATAGTTAAGGTCAAAAGCTCTGACTTCCCTTGATTGCAAACAAGTGTGTTGCTCATTATATGTTCTGATTGACCATATACATGTCTCACCATTCCTGCCGACAAACAATAGCCATGGGCAGAGTATTTCGGAAGGGTCCTTTTTGCCATAAAGCAATGCATTTATACCCCTTCTAGTTAGTGGACTTCTAGATGGGCCTATATCCAGTCCAGGACCTTCACTTGGGCCTGAAAGTGGAACACAACCCTTACATCTGAGCCTTATTCTTGTTTTGTCATTCTTCACAAAAATCAATTGCCTCCTAGTTTCTATTGAATGCTCTCTTACCTTATTTTTGACATCCATTACAGTAGGAAAGTGTTGAACACAATAGAAGAATGTGGTATAGACTCCATTTGCAAAGTCTGCCTATGGGTAAGAAACATACTCACTGTAAAAGACATCATCAACCATCACAGGTAAATCATTTTTCAAATGCATGTCATCACTTATATTACTGGTTGTTCCTACTTTACCTAACTCATTACTCTGACCTACTTGGACCAAAGCAACTTGTGCATCATTCTCCTGACAAGTATTCTCTTCATTTACTTGAATTGAATCATCAACTGCATAACCTAAGTCACTAGTGTCACTCACTTGTAACAGAGTAACATCAACAACAGGATCCTCTTTCATGTTATTGGCATAAATAGATGCACTTCCTACTTCCCTTAAATGCTTATCCTGAGTCAATTGAAACAGATTTACATCAACATCAGGCTCCTCAAACCTGTTATTGACATCAACTAGTGCTCTTCCTACTTTCTCTAAGTGCTTCCCCTGAGTCACTCGGAACAGATTAACCTCAAAATTATCAGGCTCCTTAATAGCATTGTCCTCATCAATAAGTACTAAAGCACGCTCACTGTTATGAAAGGTTGGCTAGCAAATGATGTGTCTAGGGTGGAAAATACAGGATCAATATTTGGCAAATTGCTAGATTCACCCATATAATTGAGGTCCATATGTACTTGTGTAAGTTGCATAAAATGATCTAGTGCAGGCTCATTATCAAGATCATCTAACACCAACCATCTACAACAAGATTGAATAGCAGCACTAGCAACTTTTCTGCTATTTTCATCCATCTCCCAAAAAACAGTCTTAATAGATTGTGGGAACATTTCAGACAGCTCTCATCTTGTCTTACCTATTTCCACATACACATCTATCAACTTATTGTTTTTGACAACGTTTTTCAACAACTCAACATTAGCACTTTCACGAAACTAAACAATCCACATCCAATGTACAACCATGCTTAAGAAAGTAGAAATAATTGGTTTGTCCATTCTCATAACCGATTTGGGTCATGAAAGCATCCATTTCATCAACTGATACCTCATTTATTTCCACATAATCAACCAGGCATTCCTTGCCTTCTTGATATATTCTACATGGAGAGTATTTGAATGTACCTTGATAATGGAACCTCATGCTAAAGGATCCTGGTTCATCCGCTGTATAAAAATTGTACAAAAACATTGTTACGATAAAGTTACCTAAAAGAGGAATAACTTAAACAATTGTACTAACATATAATTGTAAAAGACTATAACCAAAAAACACTTACCATATCTCCTGATTGCAAATTTTTCCTCAATTTCATGGTCATCAAAGAAAGGATGTTCTCTAATTCGCCATAGAGTAAATCCAATGTTGGTGTTTGTTATTTTCTTACTTAGATTATTTGATTTGATGATTGACATTGCATTAGGGTTTTTTGAGTAGGCTTCCGAAACAAGTTTGGTGATGAGCAATGAGTACACAGCTTAGTTATATTATACATTATGGCGGAAAATTGGACAAGACATCTGCTATAGTCCATCAAGGTAATAAGACGATTCTTCCATCAACAGTAAAAGGATAACGGGATTTTATAGATTATAACGGAACATTGACCTGGGCATTAATGGTCAAAGTACTGATTTAGAGTATAAAAACCTTTATTTGGACTCCTCAAGATGAAAAAGGCAAGGTTTGTCCCACTGTGATGCGAGTGTACAAGATTAGGGACGAACGATGTATTTTACTTCTTTTTTTTTAATTTCATTTTTTTAATATAACTTATCTATTTAAACTAGTACAAATACAAAACTTTATTATCATTTTACTCATATTCTGGTTAATCCGACCTGAATTGACTCGAATCCAACTAACCCGAGTTCAAATAGAGTCGAGTTCGGGTTTGTTATTTTTAAACTTGACCCGACTTTTAACCTGACCAAAAATGACCCAAACCCGATTAACACCCATAGTACAAGTAAGGAACATCTCATAGATTTTCTTTAACAAAATCTTAAAAGTCCTTGTTTTCAATGCTACGATTATGAATTCTCTTACACCGTTTAATTTTTTTGCGTATTACAAAATTCTGTTACATATTTCCAAAAGAGCTTTTGCGTATTACAATTTTGTTATTGTATTTATCATCAATATATGGAATGATCAATTTCCAACCATACTTGAGTAGAGTTCAAACTAATCAAATAATTTTCAAAATCATAATGTACAGTCAGTTAACTACTATTCTTGAACTAATTAAATGGTAATTAACTATAACTGGTCAACCCTTTTGGCGCTCTTGATGATTTAGCATCCTGTAATGGCCCATAAATGTGTGATTAGGCGAATAGAATCATTTCACATGTTAGCGAAATTGCCTACGGTAGTTTGCAAAACTATTTTAAAATTTGAACATTAAATTATGAGAAGCAGCCGGGGCAATGTCCAATAACTTTCCTTTGTAACTACTTACATACATGAATCTCATTATTAAAAATTTAGTTTAAGATAAGTGCATATAAAAATTTAATCGTGTTTAATGCTTTGTAATTGTGATATTTTACGTACGGGGTTTAGACCATAAGTACAACTAGTAATTATATTTTAACTATTTATGTTCGGTGTTTAGTTATAACCCGTGTTTACATTTTAATATTTATATTCTTGTTAATAATAATTTTAATTTATAAAAGTGAATTATTAATTTATAAAAAAAAATTCTCGTTAATAATAATTTTAGCTATATTATATTTAAATTTTAAATTCGTGTATGCACGAGTTAAGCTTATAAAACAATAACATTAGTCATTATTAAACGCGATAAAATATATATATATATATATATATATATATATATATATATATATATATATATATATATATATATATATATATATATATATATATATATATATATATATATATATATCTTTAAACTTATAAAGAGGAATAACATGAATTGTTCGTATATGTACAATCTCATATATTTATTTACAGATTACAATAACTCGTGATTTCATGATATCCCTTCTAAGAGAATTTATATTTACTTCAAAATATTTAAAACAATAAATATTAAATTACTAATATACCCTTAATAGCGTCTACCATTTAACTAAAAGTTAAAAAAAAAAATCTCAAAGTTTAATTATTTTTCGGATTCAACCCAAAAACTTTTCTTTCTCGCAATCGTTATAATTGAACCTTTAAGTATTGCATTAAGGGTCACCACATAAGCATAAGTATGCAAGTATAAGTATTCATCGTTATACATTGCCACTACACGCGAGTACTTGTTTACTTTATAATGACGTGCATATGCATGAATTTATCTAAGGGGTATTCTTTCAGTATATAAAATATTAAAAACATGAAATCAGTAAGTTTACACTTACTTCATGTATTTTATTTAAAATTTAACAATTAAAATTGTATTAAACTCTCTTTTTTTAATTATTTTTACAAAATCGATATATGTATTTGATACGTATTTATTTTGCTGGACAAAGTTTAGATAATTTGACTTAAGAAAGCCAACTTTGACTTTTATTTGTCAATAGAACTTGATTTTCTCCTATTAGTAAATAGAAAACTTAATTGTCACAATTTTGATTTTTAATGTCAAATGAGAAAGTTCAAGTTTGAAATCCTATTGATCTGTCAAAAATGATCTTTTCAATTAAGTTTTGAAATAATCGTTTTCCTTCGTAGCAATAGATGTCAAACATCTATATTTTAACTAGAAAAAAAGGTTTCAAAAGAAAACATTATTATTTTAGAGGCTCAAAGTGTTATTTTTATACCCTTTCTAAGCTACATTTTTCTAAAATATACATTTAATTCAAAACGAATGGAGTACGAATCAATGAGTTTCGTGGTTTCATTATTTGTTTTTGTTTTCCCAAAAACTTTTATTTTTTGAAAGCGCGACTGTTCCAAAGACCAAAACCTATTTGCTTTCTGTTTTAAATGTGTAGTATGTAGGAAAGGTCAATTCTCTTTGCGTAAAGGAATTCTGGATGGAATGATCAATTCTCAATCATTTATTATTTTAATGGACTCTCAGTGTTGTACGCGAAACTAAGAAATAATCTTTTACTATCGATAAGACTAGACTATATTTAATATTTTAATTAGTTTGTTGGTGTTTTGATTTTAGATTTGAAATACAAAGTAAACCAAGGAATTCAAAGAAAAATTCAAAATATGTATATCTTTGACTGTCACAAAATCATACTAGTTGACTTTACATCTTTAACAACACGTAGGGGTATTTAGAATGTGTGAAATAATATAAGACTAGACTATATTTAATATTTTAATTTTAATGAGTTTGTTGAACTAGTAGCGTGTTTTGATCAAAGAATTGGATAGGCAGAGTTGAATTCAAAGAAATGGAACTGATTCTGTTTGCATGATTGCATCACTTGCCTCATTAGAAACGGGCTATATAAACCCTCAAGTACTACAAAGATATCAACAAAACAAATAAAACAATATGGAGCTACATATCAGCACTAAAATACTAGCATTTTTTCTAAGTGTTCTTCTAGTTTTATTCCCTATAGCATTTTCACAATCATCAAATGATAAATTTATTCAATGCCTTTCACAAAATTCAGATCCTGTGTACACCCAAAACAACACACAATATTTATCTATTCTACAATCAACTATAGTAAACCTTAGGTTTTCAGCCTCCACAACACCAAAGCCACTAGCTATTATCACCCCTTTGACATATGCACATGTGCAATCTGTAGTAACATGTTCCAAAAAGTTTGGTTATCGAGTCAGAATCCGAAGTGGTGGACATGACTATGAAGGACTTTCATATAGTTCTCATGATCAGGTCCCTTTTGTGGTTCTTGACCTTCAAAAACTTAGGTCGATAAATATCGACTCAAGTAAGAAGACTGCATGGGTTGAATCTGGTGCAACTATTGGTGAGTTCTATTATTGGGTTTCCCAAAATAATAAAAATCTTGGCTTCCCGGCGGGGATCTGCCCGACTCTAGGGGTTGGAGGGCACTTAAGTGGAGGAGGGTTTGGTACTCTTGTAAGAAAATATGGTCTAGCCGCTGATAATGTTGTGGATGCTAGGATCATTGATGCTAACGGAAAAATACTCGATAGAAAAGCTATGGGGGAAAATTTGTTTTGGGCAATAAGAGGAGGTGGTGGTGGAAGCTTTGGTATTGTGGTAGCTTGGAAGGTGAATCTCGTTTATGTTCCTGATAAAGTTACGGTCTTTAGTGTTTCCAAGACTTTAGAACAAGGTGGTTCGGATCTTTTCAATAAGTGGCAAAGCATAGGGAGTAAACTAAGTAAAGATTTGTTCATTAGAGTTATAATTCTACCTGCTTCAACCGGGGGAGGTAGCAGAACAATTCAAGTTATATTCAACTCGATGTTTCTTGGAACAGTTGATAACCTCCTTAAAACCATGAACACTAGCTTTCCCGAATTGGGTTTGCAAGCAAAAGATTGTAGTGAAATAAGTTGGATTGAATCCATACTCTTTTTCGCGAATTATCCAAGAGGCGACACAAGTGTTCTAAGAGATAGGAAACCCGAGGCTAGAAGATACTTCAATGCTAAATCAGATTACGTGAAAGCACCGATTCCCAAAGAAAGATTACAAGACATATGGAATTGGATGTTGGAGGATGATAACCCGATCCTTATAATGGAACCACATGGTGGAAGGATGGACGAGATTGGAGAAACGAGTACTCCATATCCGCATAGAAATGGGTATTTGTATAACATACAATACTTTCAGAACTGGGAAAATAGTGATGCATCAGATAAACATATAAGTTGGATGAGAAGGATGTATACAAATATGACACCATATGTGACAAAGAATCCAAGATCAACTTATGTGAACTACAGGGATTTAGATTTAGGTGAAAATAAGAATGCAAATAACACAAGTTACTCGGAAGCCGCCATGCAGTGGGGAAACAAGTATTTTGGTAACAATTTCAGGAAGTTGGCATCGGTGAAAGGTGTTGTTGATCCACAAAATTTCTTCTATTTTGAGCAAAGCATTCCACCTTTAAAAGCATAAGCAAAGGGAATTGTTAACTTTGGATTTAGTTACAATTTATGTTGAATATCAAATTGGCATGTTAAATGTTTTATCATTACATCAATAAACTTGCTTGTGAAGCGAATAGGTGGATCTGGAAATCAAACATTAATAATATGGTTCTTTTCTGGATTATTGTTTTACGTATATTTTGTTAAATCAAACATTTTCATGAATCATAAAAATGTTAATAAGTTCCTTCTTTACGAAAGAGGATTTTTCACACTATCTGTATAAAGCATCTTTCTTGTTCTTATTTGGATGGAGCAAACGTTTGACTGGTCGAAACAATGTTTACAGAGCAAGTTCTTGTACAAACCCTTGTGCAACTTGTTTGTTACTCTGAATGCTAACATGCAACTACGTTCAAGTTGAGTAGCTAGTTATACATATATTGGAAATCTATTTTCTCTTCAAGCTTGTAGAACAATCTCTACTATTCGTCTTCAACATTTTGTAGGTACTATTCGTCTTCAACATTTTTTGGTGGTCATTTTAAGGGCCAAATATGATCTAGAAACCTTGTTCTTTTGATTTAATCTGTTCATCTATGCTCATTATTCATTACTCTCTATTTATTTCGTGTTTTGTAAGTTCAAATAATATACAATTTTTATGATTGTTTATATGCGGTCTAACGACATAATTCAATTGGGCTCCATTGTATGTTTGAATATTGGATCACCTTATTTTGGGCCTTATGAGTATGAAAAGTTCATACCTAGGTATCTCCTATTGGATGGGGTTCCCAGTAATTCACAATTCTTAATCTTTGTCCTTCAAAAATGCAATGCTAGAATCATATATTTTTACAAAATATTTCTGACACAATGACATGTCATGTGAAATTTAACTAAAATACATTCTTTCTCATTTTTTTAATTGATTAATGATTTATAAAAATTATGTAATTTTATCATTTCTCAATCATCAAATTTGAAAGATCAAAACTATCCTTTAATAATATTCTTCTTTCAAAAACTTTTAAACCATGTCTTCCAAACTTTAAATTTAAACATATTCATATTGAACTACTTGAAAAATGTAATAATCCAATAAAGAATCAAAAAATATTACAAAAGTAATAATAATTTTTTATATAATAAAAGAATTACATCATTTTTAGAGTGATTTTGTCAATTTATTTTTATTGAAAAGCAATTGAGCTAATAGGAGAGCTCAATTTTGCCACGTAAGCAAAATCGTGTGATTTGATTGGTTAATAAAAGTCAAAATTAAATTGATTTTGGTCAAACTTTAAGAAATTTGGTGGATAAATTTGGTTGATAAAAAAAACACATAAAAATATAGGTGTCAAATTTGTGAAAACAAAAACTTAAAAAAAGATGAAGTAATTAATAAAACTTTAGTGGTTGAATTTTTAAAAATTGTATAGAGTTAAGTGTAATATTATAAGCCTACATGTTTTTTTAATAACTTTGGAATTATAAACAACAACCCCATTATACTTTATATCTTAAAATTAAGGAAGCTCAGAAAGATGACGGCGAGCTGTGGGCCGTGGTGCAAAATGTTGAAGAAGGTAAGCAGACGGAGTTTAAGGTTGATAATGACAGTATTGTATGGTATGGAGATAGGCTTTGTGTTCCCAATGATCAGGTACTTCGTGAGAAAGTTATGACTGAAGCTCATAGTTCTCCTTTCACTATTCATCCTGGTTCTACCAAGATGTATAGGGATTTGAAGCAGTACTTTTGGTGGAGCGGCATGAAGCAAGATGTGGCGGCGTTTGTGTCGAAGTGTATGATTTGTCAGCAGTTAAGATTGAACATCGAGAGGGCTAGTGGATTATTACGACCATTGGAGATTCCAACATGGAAGTGGGATAAGATATCTATGGATTTTGTGGTGGATTACCTCTTACTAGGAAGAAGCATGATGCGATTTGGGTGGTTGTTGATCGACTAACCAAATCTGCTCATTTCTTGCCAATCAGGAAGGATTATGGTATTGGTAAATTGGCGAAGATTTTTCAGCAAGAGATCGTTAGACTTCATGGTACTCCGACATCTATTGTGTCAGATAGAGATCCGCGTTTTACTTCTCGTTTACGGAAGGGTTTGCAGAAAGCTTGGGGTACTCGACTTAATTTTAGTACGGCATTTCATCCTCAAACGGATGGTCGGTCGAGAGGACTATCGACCTTAGAGGATATGCTCAGGGCTTGTGCTTTAGAATGGACTGGCGGTTGGGATGAATATTTATGTTTAGTGGAGTTTGCTTATAACAACAGTTGGCATGCTAGCATTAAGGCGGCACCGTTTGAACTTCTTTATGGAAGGAAATGTAGAGCACCTATTTGTTGGGATGAAGTAGGTGAGCGTTTGATTGAAGGACCGGAAATGATCGAGATCACTAATGAGAAAGTAGCTATTGCTAGAGAGAAATTGAAGGAGGCTAGGTCTCGTCAGAAAAGTTATGCCGACAAGCATCGTCGTGATTTAGAGTTTCGAGTTGGAGATCGTGTGTTTTTGAAAGTTTCGCCGTTTAGAGGTGTGAACGTTTTGGAATCAAGGGCAAGCTTAGTCCTCGATTTATTGGACCGTTTGAGATTCTTGAACGTATAGGAGAGGTTTCGTATCGTTTAGCACTTCCGCCTCAGTTATCGCATGTTCATGACGTTTTTCATGTATCACTCCTAAGGGGATACAACTATCATCCGTTACACGTTGCTTCTTATCCGTTTGATCAAATTCAATCCGATATGTCTTTATCGAAGAACCGAGCGATTGGAAAGACAAGAAAGAGCTATGAGGAATAAAGTTATTCCATTCGTTAAGATTCTTTGGAAAAATCATCCTACGAGCGTGAGGCTACTTGGGAACCCGAGGAGTCGATGCGTGCTAGTTACCCTCATTTCTTTGAATAGTTTGGTATGTTCTCATTTCGTTTTCATTTTCGTTTTTATTTCGTTTCATTCAATTTTAGAGGCGAAAATTTTCTTTAGAGGGGAAGAATTGTAAAACCTGAAAATTTAAAATCCGAATAAAGACTAAAATACCCTTGGAACTAAAAATTATAAAATACGTAAAATATGTTTATAACATTTAATGAAATTAAAAGATTAACTTGTGAATACTTAAAAACCTAACTAAAATATATTACGTAATTAATTTTGGTACGACGAAGAATTAATGTTTCGTAAATGATTTGGGTCGCGTTTGTTTGTGTTCGTGAGCCAAGGGCCGAAGCCCATTGGTGGCGTGAGATGGTGTGTTCGGTTGGACCCAAACCCAAACCCAATTCCCTTTCCTAGTTTAACTCAAATACTACAACTATATATACCATACATAATCATAAGTTTGGAACCCTAGTTTTATTTGCTCTCTTTTTCTTTTCTCCCTATTCGGCCGAGACTCATCAAACACCCTTTGGTGTCGATTTTGCTCAAACAAGTTAAGGTATAATGTTTATTCGTCTTCCTTTAACGTACCTTGCATGTATATGTCAAGTTATATTTTGTTTCGTCGCGTTTTGTTTTGTTTCTTTTGTGGCCGAGAGGTGTGAACCGAAAACAAGACAAACCCTAACTAATTTAATCTTGTAACTAATAAGAGGCATGTAAAGTAAGATGTAATATTGAATCGAGTCATGTTTGTGTTGATTTAATGAGAGCCGAAACATATGAATTAGGACCGAACCATGTTTAACTTTCGAATAAGGTTTATAACTTAATAATACGAATATGTGAAGTGTTTAGATGAGCTAAGACTAGTGTAAAACCCTAATAACCGAAACCCTAGATTGAACCGAATCATGTGTATAAGATTTGAAGATGCATTACTTAAGTAAAGGTTATGTGAACATAAACCCTAGTTTAATATGTAAAGCGTATAAAGTATACTAAATCCTAAATAACTTATATGTCACCTAAAATCATAAACGTTAATGCGGTGAAACATAAAAAGGGAAGATTATTTTGTGACGTGTTAGGTTAAGTAACTAGTCATTAAAAGACGTAACATGTAAGTTAATATACATTAATGAGACATTTAAGAATGAGAAAACCCTAACTTTAATAAAAGACGTATGAAACCCTAATTTACGATATTAATATTAAAACATTTAAATCTCATTTAATATGGAAACCCTAAAATATTAAAGGATCATTGTGACGATTTCGGAATCATTAATAATATATACGACATTAATGTATATAGGTTCTGTGAAGAAGGAGTAATTCTTTGCTTCCTTGTTTCGACTTTTGATCTTTTGCGTTCGAATAAGGTACGGATATTCTGACCTTTTCAGTAAAGGTTTCGTATAAGTTTTCTTTTCGTTTTCATATTAGGATTTCCTAAACCTTTGCTATGAACCCTAATGTGTATATTTGAGCTGTTGCTTATCTGAACTTTGAGTTTGAATCATAAAACATTTGATTTTGAACTATATGATATGAAAACTTTGATTTTGAAAACATGATTAAACGTTTGATAAAATATGATCTATGTCAGTTATGACATTCTTATTTGATTTCTGATAGTTTGACACCCGAGCCAATTATAACTAGTCATGGGGGTTCCATGTCCGTGTCAGCAAATGCACTTCTGACATGACTCTAGGGCAGTAGAGTGATGTTCTGCCACGTCCCTTATCTGTTATCTGTATGAGCTCAATTTGAATTATATTATGAATATTTGTCTGTGGGGCGTATGGATGCATCCTAGATCTGTTATATGCCATATATTATCTTTTATATGCTATATGTTATCTGATGATTGATCTTTGCGTGCATGCACGTCCTTCATAACTCTGGTAGGTCTCCCCTACAAATATGTTGCCTTATGTGATTATGATATGTTTCTGATATGGCATATGTGTGCGGGCTTCGAGGTAGTTAACTATAAAACTTATTCGTATATCCTGAATTATCTTTTGAAATGAATATGACTTCACTGTTTTCTTTCACTTTATTTCGTATTCGTTCTCGTTTCGTATTCGTTTTGCTTGTATATCTGTTCACTGGGCTTTTGAAGCTCAGCCGCACTTTTCTTTTCTTCCGCGGCAGGTATCTAAACATTGGAGCTGGGTATTGCTTTGGGATGAGTGCTGAGTGGACTTACCTTAGAGATTTAGCTTTGATCTTATGATGCCATTTAGACTTTATATTTTAGACATTTCATTTGGAGTTTATTTTTCCGCTGGGACCTATGTATTGAAGTCTTTTGACTTGGATTATTTCCATATTTATGTTGAAGATTTCTTTTGGTTTATATGTTTGCTTTGATATGACACCATTACTTGTGATCCCTTTACCCTTGTGGGGTCGGGGCGTTACAATTTATGGCATCAGAGCCAGGTTTACGACTTGTAGTCAGGACCTGTGACATATGGAGCCTAGGTTTTGAGACTTTAGGGTTTAGGGTTTGACCTGTGAGGATTTGGGTAGACTTTAGGATTCCTTCGTACTTCCATTTCGTATCTCACCTTTGTTCATTTTGCTAATCGTTTGGATATCGTTCGGATGGTTCAAACTCGTCGTAACGCAACTCGGGAGGGAAGATGATGCTACTGACATGGATGCTGCGATTGCGAATGCTCTCAACTCTCTTTTCCCTGGTTTGACTACACGAGATGATGGAGCGGTGATCAACAACATGCGTAATCAGAATGGTGCTTCGGGTAGTGGTGGAGGAAATCAACCCGTCGGTATTCATACTTGGCTCGAGCGTTTGGTAGCTGAAGCCTCTTTCATTTAGCACTGCTGCTACTCCTACTGAGGCCGAGGACTGGATCACTCATATTGAGAAGCTGTTTGAAGTACTTGGGTTGTGGAGACGAATTTAAGACTCGTTTGGCTTCATTCAAATTGGAAGGTGATGCTTTGAGTTGGTGGAAAGCATTGAAACAAGCAAGAGGAGGTGACGCTTTTGCTGTGACTTGTACTTGGACTGAGTTTCGGACTATCTTCTATAACCGTTACTTCCCGATGCTTTGAGCAGCAAAGGTATGAGTGGGATTATCAGGCGATCTACCAGTTTGATCATGAGACCTCTAATGAGTACATGAGTAGGTTTATGAGGTTGGTGCGTTTTGTTGGAGTGATTGCTGGAGATGGTAGGCGTCAAGCTAAGCACTTCAAGTGGGGACTGAAGAAGTGGGTGTTGGACCGATTGCTTAATATTGAGTATGAGAATGTGTCGGCCTGCAATGACGCAGCTCGTAACATTGAGATCTTTCATGAGGTTTCGGGTTCTAACAAGCGTAATCGCGATGGTGATCGGATTCAAGGTAGGACTCAAGGCAATGACTATAAGGGAAACTCTGGTAGGAGTTATGATTCGAGAGGTCATGTGGATAGGAGTTATGATCGGGGGTCGGTCGGGAAGGAATGTTGAGACTGGACGTTCTGAGTCGACGGGTCAAGATAATAGAAATGCTGGTAGGAATGGAAGTGATCGTCAGAACCAAGGTAACAATAACCGCGTTACAAGGGATCAGCCAGCTAGAGGAACAAATCAGGGTCGTGCTTCAGGATCTTCTAGTCACAGAGGACGGTGAGGTTTTGCCACCCCTACCTATTTGTACTACTTGTGGAAAGGCTCATCCAGGGCAGTGTTTCAAGGCTACTGGTGGATGTTTTGGTTGTGGTTCCACTACTCACAAGATTAAGGATTGCCCTAAGAAGAATCCGGCAGTTCCTGGAAACTACATCAAGCCGCCAACTACTACTGGACGTGTTTATGCTACTACTCGTAACCAGGCGGAGCGAACTTCAGGTACCATTACGGGCACTCTTTTCATTGATGATTTTTCTGTCTTCGTTTTATTTGATACTGGCGCCACACACTCCATTATATCTATCACATCTGCTAAGAAACTTAATATGAAGCCCAAACCGTTAACAAATCACTTATCGATTTCTACGCCTATGAAAAATCATGTGATCATTGATCATAAATATGTTAAGTGTCCTCTTCGTTTTGATGATCGTATTCGCTTTGCAAATCTGTATCCTCTCAATATGGTCGACTTTGATATCATTCTAGGCATGGATTGGTTGGCTTACCATAGAGCTTCAATCGACTGCCATGCTAGAACGGTGATCTTTGGAGACGTAAAACATCCTGAATTCGTTTATCATGGTTCTCAACCCCTTAAATCTGTTAAGCTCATTTCCACTATGAAGGCACGGATCATGATTGCTCATGGGTGCCAAGGTTTTCTAGCATCTGTTAAGGACACATCTTTGGAGAGTCCTAACATTGAAAGTCTTTCGGTTGTTTGCGAATTTGCTGACGTTTTTTCGGATGAACTCCCTGGACTTCCCCCAGCTCGAGAAGTTGAGTTTAGCATTGAGTTAATTCCTGGTGCTGAACCGATTTCGAAGGCTCCGTATCGTATGGCACTTGTAGAACTGAAGGAGTTGAAGGAACAGCTGCAAGAGATGATAGAAAGTGGATTTATTCGCCCCAGTGTTTCTCCATGGGGTGCACCTGTCTTGTTTGTGAAGAAGAAGGATGGAAGTATGCGCCTATGTATCGACTACCGTGAACTCAATCGTATTACTATTCGTAACCGTTATCCTTTGCCGCGTATAGACGATTTGTTTGATCAACTGCAAGGAGCTAAGTTCTTTTCGAAGATTGACCTGAGGTCTGGCTACCATCAGTTACGTGTGAAGGAGCAAGATGTTCCTAAGACCGCGTTTCGTACCAGATATGGTCATTACGAATTTCTCGTTATGCCTTTTGGTTTGACCAATGCGCCTGCTGTGTTTATGGACCTGATGAATCGTGTTTTCCATGAGTTTCTCGACAAGTTCGTTATTGTTTTCATCGACGACATTTTGGTTTACTCCAAGTCTGAAGAAGAGCATGAAGAACATCTCCGTATAGTTTTGGAGATTTTGAGGAAGAAGAAGTTGTACGCCAAATTTTCGAAGTGCGAATTTTTGTTAAGACAAGTTGCTTTCCTTGGTCATATCGTATCAGCTGATGGTATCACCATGGATCCGTCTAAAGTTGAGGCTATCACTAAATGGCCAAGACCTACGACAGTGGCGAGGTCGGAGTTTTCTTGGACTTGCCGGTTACTATAGACGTTTTGTTGAAGGTTTCTCTCGTCTAGCTTTGCCTTTAACCCAATTGATGAGGAAAGGTGAAAAGTTTGTATGGACGGATGAACGAGAGAAGAGTTTGAAGAATTGAAGCGGAGATTGGTGTCGGCTCCCATTTTGACTCTTCCAACTGGTTCAGGAGGATTTCAAATCTACAGCGATGCATCTAAGAAAGGATTAGGCTGTGTTTTGATGCAACATGGGAAGGTAATAGCTTATGCTTCGAGGCAGCTAAAACCTTATGAGGAGAATTACCCAACCCACGATCTTGAGTTAGCTGCGGTGGTTTTTGCGTTGAAGATTTGGAGACATTACTTGTATGGAGAGGCGTGTGATATATTCACTGATCATAAGAGTCTCAAATATATTTTCACTCAGAAGGAACTTAACATGAGACAAAGAAGATGGTTAGAACTTCTTAAGGATTATGACACCAACATTCAGTACCATCCAGGTAAGGCTAATGTAGTTGCTGACGCACTTAGCCGGAAATCAGGCATTCTTGCGAGTATCAAGATTGAGCCTAGGATTTTGCGTGACTTAGAGAGTTTGGATGTTGAGTTGTGTGTACGAGGTTTTGGTGGATACTGGGCTAGTATGAAGGTGGAGTCGAACCTTATACTGCAAATTAAGGAAGCTCAGAAAGATGACGGCGAGCTGTGGGCCGTGGTGCAAAATGTTGAAGAAGGTAAGCAAACGGAGTTTAAGGTTGATAATGACGGTATTGTATGGTATGGAGATAGGCTTTGTGTTCCCAATGATCGGGTACTTCGTGAGAAAGTTATGACTGAAGCTCATAGTTCTCCTTTCACTATTCATCCTGGTTCTACCAAGATGTATAGGGATTTGAAGCAATACTTTTGGTGGAACGGCATGAAGCAAGATGTGGCGACGTTTGTGTCGAAGTGTATGATTTGTCAGCAGGTTAAGATTGAACATCAGAGGGCTAGTGGATTGTTACAGCCATTGGAGATTCCAACATGGAAGTGGGATAAGATATCTATGGATTTTGTGACTGGATTACCTCTTACTAGGAAGAAGCATGATGCGATTTGGGTGGTTGTTGATCGACTAACCAAATCTGCTCATTTCTACAATCGGAAGGATTATGGTATTGGTAAATTGGCGGAGATTTTTCAACAAGAGATCGTTAGACTTCATGGTACTCCGACATCTATTGTGTCAGATAGAGATCCGCGTTTTACTTCTCGTTTCTGGAAGGGTTTGCAGAAAGCTTGGGGTACTCGACTTAATTTTAGTACGGCATTTCATCCTCAAACAGATGGTCAGTCAGAGAGGACTATACAGACCTTAGAGGATATGCTAAGGGCTTGTGCTTTAGAATGGACTGGCAGTTGGGATGAATATTTATGTTTAGTGGAGTTTGCTTATAACAACAGTTGGCATGCTAGCATTAAGGCGGCACCGTTTGAACTTCTTTATGGAAGGAAATGTAGAGCACCTATTTGTTGGGATGAAGTAGGTGAGCGTTTGATTGAAGGACCGGAAATGATCGAGATCACTAATGAGAAAGTAGCTATTGCTAGAGAGAAATTGAATGAGGCTAGGTCTCGTCAGAAAAGTTATGCCGACAAGCATCGTCGTGATTTAGAGTTTCGAGTTGGAGATCGTGTGTTTTTGAAAGTTTCGCCGTTTAGAGGTGTGAAACGTTTTGGAATCAAGGGCAAGCTTAGTCCTCGATTTATTGGACCGTTTGAGATTCTTGAACGTATAGGAGAGGTTTCGTATCGTTTAGCACTTCCGCCTCAGTTATCGCATGTTCATGACGTTTTTCATGTATCACTCCTAAGGGGATACAACTATCATCCGTTACACGTTGCTTCTTATCCGTTTGAGCAAATTCAATCCGATATGTCTTTATCGAAGAACCGAAGCGATTCGGAAAGACAAGAAAGAGTGATGAGGAATAAAGTTATTCCATTCGTTAAGATTCTTTGGAAAAATCATCCTGAACGTGAGGCTACTTGGGAAACCGAGGAGTCGATGCGTGCTAGTTACCCTCATTTCTTTGAATAGTTTGGTATGTTCTCATTTCGTTTTCATTTTCGTTTTTATTTCGTTTCATTCAATTTTCGAGGACGAAAATTTTTCTTTAGAGGGGAAGAATTGTAAAACCTGAAAATTTAAAATCTGAATAAAGACTAAAATACCCTTGGAACTAAAAATTATAAAATACGTAAAATATGTTTATAACATTTAATGAAATTAAAAGATTAACTTGTGAATACTTAAAAACCTAACTAAAATATATTACGTAATTAATTTTGGTACGACGAAGAATTAATGTTTCGTAAATGATTTGGGTCGCGTTTGTTTGTGTTCGTGAGCCAAGGGCCGAAGCCCATTGGTGGCGTGAGATGGTGTGTTCGGTTGGACCCAAACCCAAACCCAATTCCCTTTCCTAGTTTAACTCAAATACTACAACTATATATACCATACATAATCATAAGTTTGGAACCCTAGTTTTATTTGCTCTCTTTTTCTTTTCTCCCTATTCGGCCGAGACTCATCAAACACCCTTTGGTGTCGATTTTGCTCAAACAAGTTAAGGTATAATGTTTATTCGTCTTCCTTTAACGTACCTTGCATGTATATGTCAAGTTATATTTTGTTTCGTCGCGTTTTGTTTTGTTTCTTTTGTGGCCGAGAGGTGTGAACCGAAAACAAGACAAACCCTAACTAATTTAATCTTGTAACTAATAAGAGGCATGTAAAGTAAGATGTAATATTGAATCGAGTCATGTTTGTGTTGATTTAATGAGAGCCGAAACATATGAATTAGGACCGAACCATGTTTAACTTTCGAATAAGGTTTATAACTTAATAATACGAATATGTGAAGTGTTTAGATGAGCTAAGACTAGTGTAAAACCCTAATAACCGAAACCCTAGATTGAACCGAATCATGTGTATAAGATTTGAAGATGCATTACTTAAGTAAAGGTTATGTGAACATAAACCCTAGTTTAATATGTAAAGCGTATAAAGTATACTAAATCCTAAATAACTTATATGTCACCTAAAATCATAAACGTGTACGGTGAAACATAAAAAGGAAAGATTATTTTGTGACGTGTTAGGTTAAGTAACTAGTCATTAAAAGACGTAACATGTAAGTTAATATACATTAATGAGACATTTAAGAATGAGAAAACCCTAACTTTAATAAAAGACGTATGAAACCCTAATTTACGATATTAATATTAAAACATTTAAATCTCATTTAATATGGAAACCCTAAAATATTAAAGGATCATTGTGACGATTTCGGAATCATTAATAATATATACGACATTAATGTATATAGGTTCTGTGAAGAAGGAGTAATTCTTTGCTTCCCTGTTTCGACTTTTGATCTTTTGCTTTCGAATAAGGTACGGATATTCTGACCTTTTCAGTAAAGGTTTCGTATAAGTTTTCTTTTCGTTTTCATATTAGGATTTCCTAAACCTTTGCTATGAACCCTAATGTGTATATTTGAGCTGTTGCTTATCTGAACTTTGAGTTTTGAATCATAAAACATTTGATTTTGAACTATATGATATGAAAACTTTGATTTTGAAAACATGATTAAACGTTTGATAAAATATGATCTATGTCAGTTATGACATTCTTATTTGATTTCTGATAGTTTGACACCCGAGCCAATTATAACTAGTCATGGGGGTTCCATGTCCGTGTCAGCAAATGCACTTCTGACATGACTCTAGGGCAGTAGAGTGATGTTCTGCCACGTCCCTTATCTCGTTATCTCAGTATGAGCTCAATTTGAATTATATTATGAATATTTGTCTATGGGGCGTATGGATGCATCCTAGATCTGTTATATGCCATATATTATCTGTTATATGCTATATGTTATCTGATGATTGATGCTGCGTGCATGCACGTCCTTCATAACTCTGGTAGGTCTCCCCTACAAATATGTTGCCTTATGTGATTATGATATGTTTCTGATATGGCATATGTGTCTGGGCTTCGAGGTAGTTAACTATAAAACTTATTCGTATATTCTGAATTATCTTTTGAAATGAATATGACTTCACTGTTTTCTTTCACTTTATTTCGTATTCGTTCTCGTTTCGTATTCGTTTTGCTTGTATATCCGTTCACTGGGCTTTTGAAGCTCAGCCGCATTTCTTTTCTTCCGCGGCAGGTATCTAAACATTGGAGCTGGGTATTGCTTTGGGATGAGTGCTGAGTGGACTTACCTTAGAGATTTAGCTTTGATCTTATGATGCCATTTAGACTTTATATTTTAGACATTTCATTTGGAGTTTATTTTTCCGCTGGGACCTATGTATTGAAGTCTTTTGACTTGGATTATTTCCATATTTATGTTGAAGATTTCTTTTGGTTTATATGTTTGCTTTGATATGACACCATTACTTGTGATCCCTTTACCCTTGTGGGGTCGGGGCGTTACACATTTATTTCATTTTTAAAAGTTTAACCTATGTGGAGACGAGTTTACATTTTAAATACGGCTAAATTACTGAAAACGAAAATATAATTATCTAATTGTACGCACAAGTTACTGTAATATAAAAATAAATATACGCGATTGTACTTATAACAATGACTCATGTAATTCTTAGGAGTATATTTTAACTTTATCAACGCTTATTATGTGCTATTAAACTTGCATCATGTGTGCAACATAATATCAGTAGTGAAATTTAAATAACAACATCAA
Source organism: Chrysanthemum makinoi (assembly GCA_910596185.1). Lineage (NCBI taxonomy): Eukaryota > Viridiplantae > Streptophyta > Magnoliopsida > Asterales > Asteraceae > Chrysanthemum > Chrysanthemum makinoi. Next base: position 208,374,947 of record OU343217.1, on the reverse strand, counting down.
CATCTTTGTCAGCTAAATAAAATTAAATATTGAGTTACCTAACAGAAATGTTTACAAATATTTTACCAAATTATAATGGATATTAATGCTTAATGAAAAACTCGTGCATAAGTATTAGTTGTACTTATATCACAATTTTCACGGGCAAATTCTTATATGTGTATATACTAAACTAAAATGTTAAAATAAATTTGATTTATGTGTAAACTTCGTGCGTGCACAAAACTTATAACTATATTAAGTATTAATACAAAATAATTTTTTTTGACAAAACCCCGTGCGTGCACGAGTATTATAACTAGTATTTCTAGAGTACGAATAATGATGTATCCAAATATAAAAGATTTTGAGTAATGCTCCAAATTTCAAGTATGGTTGAAGATGAGTTTTAATTCTTCGTTCTTCACACGAGGCGTTTAAACGACGAGAATAGCGGCAAATAGTTATAGTTGAGACATTATAGTTAAGTGTTTGTGTAACGTTTAGCAACGGGGCAAGTCTTTGTCATCATCTTTATACTAGCTTTACTTTAACAAATCGGGATTAAAATATAAATCGAGAATGAGAACGGGATTTAGATGAGTTTGTAAAACATAAAAGTTGATAAAGATTGAGTCATTTTAAAAATAACATTAATTTTAAGGAAAAGATAACTATTTTCAAAAACATTAATGTGAGAAAGAGAAAATGAACGATCGACTGCTACAGTAGCGGAGCTAGAAAATTTTCCGTGGGAGGGCCGAAACAAAATTTTTTCGGGAAATACATTAAATGGGAGGGCCAAAGTAAATTTTTTTCCGGAAATACACATGAAATCGCAAATAAATACACTAACGGGTTTAGACCTAGGGGGGCCGGGACCCTCCCCGGTCCTCACATAGCTCCAGACTGCTAAAGATTAAAATTTAAGTTTTGAAGGAATTAATGTGAGAAATTAAATTAAACAGAAGATTAAAATTTAAGTTTTGAAGGAATATTTGTGTATCTTGTAAGTTTCTTAAGAAATAAAGAAATACGGAGTATATAGCCTTACAAAATGAGAGGTGATTTGCATATTTCTAAAAGTGATTGGGATATTTACATTTTGAATATTTGGACATTTATACCTCACATATTTTTATTTATGTTTATCTAAGGTATAAGGGTGGTGGCATTCATGCCACACCATACATCACAATACCTCACCATCCACTAATAATATCATTCCACCTAATCTCATACCTCACTCATACCTCACCATAGTTTTCTTGTAACAACCTTGATTTCATACCTCACTTAATTTTATACCTCAAATATCCTAAACACAAACACATGCTACTTCCATACCAATTCGGCATGATATACCGATCTCCATGCCACACCGATTCATACCGCACTAGTGGCAATGGTGTGCCCGTGCGGTATGGCTTCAAACCGCATGAAACCGAGCTCGAATGCCACCACCCTAAATATTCAAACACTTAAAATTTAAGTATACTAATCATTTTTAAAAGTGTGCAAATCACCTCGATCCCTCAACCTATGTGTAAATTTAAGATTAAAATGCTGCTTCCCACCTATTACCCTACATCAATACACGGAAAAAAAATAAAAAAAAAAAAAACCTACTCTTAATTAATATAATTAAATTAATTATAAGTTTTATATATCAACAATTTACAAATCTTTATAAAATAAATAAATTAGTAATCGATTCTTAAAAAATCACAGTATATTAAAATTTACGTGTGCGTGAGTATTATAACTAGTATATAATATAATTTTTACCATGTTTAAATCTATTAAGTTAACGTTTTAACTTTTAAGTTAATTTATGCTTATGATCCATTCAATGTAAATAGTCTTAGGGGGTGTTTGGGATTGCTTATTCAAAATAGATTATTTGTTTTGAAAACGCATAATCAAATAATCAGCTGTAACAAAACGTGGTTTTAAAAAATAGTGTTTGGATTTGATTTTGTTGTTTGATATCGCAATAATCAGATAATCAGTTTTTTATGTGTTTGGAAAATTAGATCATCTAGTGACATAGTGTTAAAATTACCGAAAAGGACATTGTTATCATTGAACTACTTTAGTTTAACACTAGGAATTTTTGTTTTATAATACGTGAGACGTTTACAGAAATAGTCATTTTCTAAAAAGTATAACTTTATAATTCATGTTTACAAAAAATTATTAACAAATTGATGAGGTTAGCCCAATCACACTAATGCCCACCACTTCGAATTCAGATACTAATGGTTTTGGGGTATGGGAATATGACCAAACCCCTTTTGTAGTCCTTGACCTTAACATGACTATGCAGGAGTTTCACACACTTCATATGACCAAACCCCTTTTGTAGTCCTTGACCTTAACAAACTTAGGTCCATAACAATCCAGTCGAGTCAAAACACTGCATGGGTCGAATCTGGTGCAACTCTAGGTGAACTATATTATCGAGTACACGAAAAAAGTCGAAATCTAGGATTCCCAGCTGGGGTATGTCCAACTGTAGGGGTAGGTGGTCATTTAAGTGGTGGGGGGTTTGGTACTATGGTTAGAAAATATGGTCTAGCGGCTGATAGCGTTATCGATGCTAGGATTATCGATGTTAACAGGCGAATACGTGATAGAAAATTGATGGGCGAAGATCAGTTTTGGGCGATAAGAGGTGGTGGAGGTGGTAGTTTTGGTGTTGTAGTAGCTTGGAAGTTGAATCTTGTTAATGTTCCTAATAAAGTTTCGGTGTTTAGTTTTTCCAAGACATTAGAACAAGGTGGTTCGGATCTTTTTAATAAGTGGCAATATGTAGGACATAGTTTAAGTCAAGATTTGTTCATCAGAGTTATACTACAACCTATTTTCGGAACGAATGGAAAAAGGACTATTAAAGTTACATTCAACTCGATGTTTCTTGGAACGGTTGATAACCTCATTAAAACCGCATCCAATACCTTCCTTGAATTGGGTTTGCAAGAAAAAGATTGTAGTGAAATGAGTTGGATTGAGTCGGTACTTTATTTCTCGAATATCCCTAGAGGAGATATCAATGTTTTAAGAGATAGGAAACCCGAAGCTAAAAGTTACTTCAATGCTAAATCTGATTATGTAAAAAATCAGATACCTAAAGAGAGATTAGTAGATGTATGGAAATGGTTATTGGAGGACGATAATCCGATTCTTATAATGGAACCACACGGTGGAAAGATGAACGAGATTGCGGAAAATAGTACTCCATATCCTTATAGAAATTAAAGGGTATTTGTATAACATACAATACTTAGTAAAGTGGCAAGACGGAAGCCTTGAAGCATCCGAGAAACATATAGGTTGGATGAGACGATTTTACGACAATATGACACCATTTGTCACGAAGAATCCTAGGTCGGCTTATGTGAATTATAGGGATTTGGAATTAGGTAAGCATGATAAAGCAGATAACATAAGTTACTTGGAAGCTATGAAGTGGGGAAGCAAGTACTTTGGTAACAATTTTAGGAAATTAACAATGGTGAAAGGTGCGGTTGATCCACATAACTTCTTCCATTATGAATAGAGTATTCCACCTTTACTTGTGGCTAAACTGAACAATGATGTTGGTTCTTTACAAACCTCAAATGCTAAATCTCGGTTTTTGTAAAAATCAAAATTTTACATTATGTAAGTGGTTCTTCTATAGGCTATGGTTATCTGACATGTATATGTTTTATTGTATAGACAAGTTGTAGTAAAACATGCTTCAAGAAATATTGTATTCAACAATGCATATTGTCTATCCCATCAAATATAAAATTAATAAAGCAATTTTTTTTTTTTGAACTTAATAAAGCAATTAACCATGAACCAATTAACTTAAACACGTACAACCTCGCAAACTTACAGACGGTGTATCGGGTGGATCCAAGTTAGAAAAACCTTAATACTAATTATCTTGATATAAGTTACTGTATTAAATGTTATATGATTGTCTGATGAAATCTGAAAAATAATTTGAAGATGATAAATATGTTTAACGAGTATTGCGACCATCCGCCGCGTTGCGGCGAACCTTTTTTTTTTTACATTTTTATCTGGTAATTTATGTAATTAGCTGCTCATAAATAGTTTTTTGCAGTAGTGCGAAAACTTACACGTGGTTGAAGATTTCCATTTACTTAGACGCTGGTCTTCACCAACTTTTTCCCGCTATCCTTCTTCAATACCGAATATCTTGAACCTCGAAACCTGGAAAAATAAACACAACTAAACACAAAACCAACAAATTAGTTGCAGAAATGTTATTTGTGTTTCTAAGTTAGAGAAACATAAAAACCTACCTGGGAGGATTTGACACATACCAGCTAGCATGGGTTCAGACAGTTTTTTATGTGGTCACCTCGCCACGGTACGTTAGCCAGATACATTTGCATAACAATTGTTAGCTAACTAAACGAATCATAAAATGATGATGCACCGATGTTAACTTCAGACAGGGAACAGTAGTAGCTACAATGAAAACCGAGGCTCAGATTTTCAAGCAAGGGATCGTCAAGAGACAGCCGACATGGCTGCAACCACGTTATAGGCGTGGTTGCCATGCCAAGATACGGGCATCAGTAGACGGCGATCCTAAAAAGCATGAATGCAGAAAATGGATCATCATCGCCAATTATATATTATATATAAAAACTATGGCGCACGGGACATAGTAACCGTTATACTTTAATCGGTTCTTGGGCCAACGTTTTGTTATACACCGAGGATATGCACACGCGTTAAAACACGTGTACAGGACTCTGAAATCACATCCACCGGCTCTCTCTCTTGATCCAGAAACCCAAAAATCACACACACACTGATCTCATCTATTAACCCAAAATAAAACGGTTTCAATGTCCAACTCGCTATAGTCAAAGGCTCAGATCTATAAACATTTGAGAAAGCGGACTAAGCCGCCATGGTACGCAAAGTTAGTAACTTGCCCTGCCAAGATGCGGAGAATCTCAATTGTGTACATTTGTCATTAATTAATCATCATAGCCTCATTTGAATGGCAAGATACGTTTAATTTACCACATTCCACGTATATCTAACATGTATGTCAGAAAGTATAAGCAACCCCAGATCAGCAATCTTCATTTTTAGCAGAAAAGAAAATAACAATCTCTAAAGCATTATCAAAGGATCAGATTTATAAACAATCGAGAAAGTGGACTAATCCGCCATGGCCCATAACAGTTGTTAGCTAACTAAACGAATCATAAAATGATGATGAACCGATGTTTACTCGGGGAAGAGGTAGCTATAATGAAAACCGAGGCTAAGATTTTCAAGCAAGGGACCGTCAAGAAACAGCCGATATGGCTGCAACCACGTTATAGACGCGGCTGCGATGCCAAGATATGGGCATCAGTAGACGGCGATCCTAAAAAGCATGAATGCAGAAAATGGATCAGCATTGTCAAGCCAATTACGACTATATAACATTTACCGAGAATTACTTTTGCGTAACATTTTCACGATGATCATACCTGCCGGGTCAATAAGGTTGGCCTGCAGATATTTTTTTTAGACTGAATAAAATATAATGGTTTCAATGTCCAGCGCACTATAGTCAAAGGCTCAAATTTATAAACAATTGAGAAAGTGGACTAAGCCGCCATGGCTGCAAAGTTAGTAACCTGCCCTGCCAAGATGCGGACAATCTCAATTATCTACATTTATCGTGAATCAATCAGCATAGCCTCATTTCAATTGAGAAAGTGGATTAAGCCGCCATGGTACGCAAAGTTAGTAACTTGCCCTGCCAAGATGCGGAGAATCTCAATTATTAGAAAGTGGACTAAGCCGCCATGGCTGCAAAGTTAGTAACTTGCCCTGCCAAGATGCGGATAATCTCAATTCTACTTTTCTCTTTCTTGTCATTACTATATATATTAAAAGACATTCAAACCGACGTCACTTAACTTAGCTTAATAGACATTCAAAACGACGTCACTTAACTTAGGCCATTTCATCGATTAACCTGGCCAATTTTTTGCTGCAACCACAACACGTGTTCGGTTGCCATGCCAACATCCCGCTGTTAATAAGCTACGCTCACACAAAACATAAGTTCTTTCATCCAAATCCTCCTCAAGCCCACATCGACATAAGGCTCAGGCCAGCGATTATGGAAGTGGTACCCAAAACCCCATGGCTGCAACAATCCGGTCGCCAAGCCAAGATATGGGTTTTAGAATTCTGACTTAACAGGACAATGACAGGAAGTTCAGTCCTCAAATAACCAGTATCATTTGACTCAGATTGATTAGTAATCGAGAAAAGTGTATACATCCGCCATGGCTGCAAACGTTATAGTTTGCCTTGCCAAGAGACAGAGACTGGTGGCTTTAATCGAACCCACAAATTAATCATAGCCTATTATAACCAACAAAAGTATGCTGAAACCCCACACACATAAAACACCCGCAACCCGATATCAAAAATGACATCGGAATAATTGGTGAATTAGAGTTGATAGTTTACCCTGGATGCGCACGTGGAGGTTGCTAAGGTGATTGTTTGTCACACTCTAACGTCCTTCCAACTTCTGCAGCAAGACAACCATAACAACAAAAACAACAGGTACAACAATCAGCCTTGGATACGTACGGACCCGAAAAACAGGACACGCCCGCCATGGCTGCAAACATAGCATGTTGCCCCGCCAAGATACAGACAATCTCAAGTTTTTTAGAACCCACCAACATTGATGACAGCCTATTATTAAAAATGGTTGCGTTAGCATAAACGCCGCGCCAAAATACAACCTCAATATAGCTACAAACACCTATTCAGAATGGGTAGGCATGCAAATATGTGGATGAAAGTGAAGGTGTCAATAATCTTAAGACATACATGTATCAAGCAGCCTACATCTTCTTTTTCCGACCAAACCACAACCATAGAAATTGGATTGTATTATAACTGAATCAAAGCACATATAATTTACTCACCTTATTGAACTCCAAAACACAAATAACTTTTATATTTTTTCAGGCTCATGTATGAATATCTTCAATAAAACCACAAATAACTACGAGTCCACTAATCTCCCAGCATCACTTGCAAAATAAAACCGTAACCTAAACTATCAAATGGCCTAATTTGAACTTATTTGTCAGCATAATCCATCAAGTTAACTATCAAGATTCAATCTTTACACAAAACGAATGATGGGTTTACCGGTATAATCGAAGTTCAGATACTCCATAACACCGATATACATCGCCAGCATGAGTGAGTATAATACCTATATAAACATACCAACCACAACTTCAGTAACAAATCGCCAGAGCGAGAGACGGTTTGATTATCTGGTATATTCCAGATACAATTTCTTATCAAATAAAGAAGCTTCGGGAGAAATCAAACCGTATCTCTTAAATTGGGTTGGGTTATCGGCGACAAAAAAATGGGCCAGGTTAATCGATGAAATGGCCTAAGTTAAGTGACGTCGTTTTGAATGTCTATTAAGCTAAGTTAAGTGACGTCATTTTGAATGTCTTTTAATATATTAAGCTAAGTTAAGTGACGTCGTTTTGAATGTCTTTTAATATATATAGTAATAAACAAATTTATATTGACGGGAATAACACAAATGTATTTTAGTCAAACTTGAAGATAACCCCGGTTAAACGGTTATATAAGCAAAATTGATATAAAAAAAAATTAAAAGTAATTTAGTAGAGGTGACAATTTAAGACCCAATGGTTAAATTTGGGTCTAGTTGGGTAATTTTTTTTAATGAGATGAGTCTAAATGGGTTTAGTTTATTTTAATAGATGAGTCTAGGTGGGTATAGTTTATTTTAATTAATTAATATTGATGAGTTTAGTTGGGTCTAATAATATACCCACATGGGTCTAGTACAATATTTACATTGTTTAAGTTGATTGTTAAATAAAATTATAAAAATCACTCACAATATAATTTTATCATTTTCGTCCGTTTTTCTCCGTATTTTAACGGTTTTTTACATTTTTGTCCGTTTTTACACGTTTTCGTCTGTTTTTTTACGTTTTTGTCCGTTTTACACGTTTTCTCTACTGTTTTTTTACGTTTTTGTCCGTTTTAAATGCTTTTTACGTTTTACTTTTTTTTTCACGTTTCCGTCTGTTTTTTTACGATTTTGTCCGTTTTTACACGATTTCGTCTGTTTTTTCCGTTTTTTGACAATTTTGTACGTTTTTGCCCGTTTTCGTCAGATTTTTACTTTTTGTCCGTTCGTTAATCCGGTTTTTACGTTTTGGTCCGTTTTCGTTTGTTTTTTTACGTTTTTGTCCGTTTTACACGTTTTTCCCATTTTTACGTTTTCCGTTTTTCACGTTTTTATATTTTTACGATTTTGTCTGTTTTTACACGATTTCGTCTGTTTTTTACGTTTTTGTCCGTTTTTTGACAATTTTGTACGTTTTTGCCCGTTTTCGTCAGATTTTTTACGTTTTGTCCGGTTTTTTACGTTTTCGTCAGTTTACACGTTTTAGTCCGTTTTTTACGTTTTTGTCCTTTTTAACGTTTTCGTTCGTTTTTTCGCCCATTTTTTCACGTTTTCGTCTATTTTTTTACGATTTTGTCCGTTTTACACGTTTCGCCGTTTTTACGTTTTCTCGTTTTTACCGGTTTCTCCGTTTTTACTCATTTTGTCGTTTTCGCCACCGTATTTTAACTACTTTTTACGTTTTGTCCGTTTTGCACATTTTCGTCAAGTTTTTTACGTTTTTGTCCGTTTTACACGTTTTCGTCAAGTTTTTTTACGTTTTTATCCGTTTTTACACGTTTTTGTCCGTTTTTTACGTTTTTTTTTGTCTTTGTCCGTTTTTTCACGTTTTCGTTCGCTTGTTTACGTTTTTGTTCGTTTTTACACGTTTTCGTCTGTTTTTTTGGATTTCGTCCATTTTTAACATTTTTTTGCGTTTTTATCCGTTTTAGCATTTAAAAAACGGACGAAAACATAAAAAAAACTGATGAAAAAACGTGTAAAAACGGACAAAAACATAAAATACAGCTTAAAACGTGTAAACTGGCTTAAAACGTTAAACACGGACAAAAAATGTACGAAAACGTGTAAAAATTAACAAAAACGGACGAAAACGTGTGAAAACAGGCAAAAAGATTAAAAACCGGCGAAAACGTAAAACGGATAAAAATATAAAAAAACCGGCAAAACGTGTAAAAACGATAAAATCGTAAAAACGCAGAAACGGACGAAAACGTGTAAAACCGACAAAAACGTAAAAACGGACGAAAACGCGAAAAAAAGGGCGAAAAGGTAAAAACGACGAAAACGTATAAAACTCAAAATGTAAAAACGAACGAAAACGTTAAAAATTGACGGAAACGTGTAAAACGGACAAAAACGTAAAAGTAACTAGAAAACGTGTGAAAACGGATAAAAATAAAAAAACAGGACGAAAACGTGCAAAAACGGACAAAAACGTAAAAAAATACGTTAAAAGCGGACGAAAACGTAAACGAGAAAACGTGGAAAACGGACAAAACTTAAAAATCGAACGTGTAAAAACGAACAAAAACGTAAAATACTTGAAGAAAACGGACAAAAAAGTTAAAATACGGGCGAAAACGTAAAACAACAGACGAAAACGAGTAAAAACGGAGAAAAACTAGTAAAAACGGAGAAAAACGTAAAAAAACGGACGAAAACGCTGAAAACAGGCAAAAACGTAACAAAACAGACGAAAAAGTGTAAAAACGGACAAAAACGTAAAAAAAACGGACGAAAACGTGTAAAAACGAACAAAAACGTAAAAACGAAAACGGACAAAAAAGATAAAATACGGGCGAAAACGTAAAAAAACAGACGAAAACGAGTAAAAACGGAGAAAAACGAGTAAAAACGGACGAAAACGTGTGAAAACAGGCAAAAACGTAACAAAACGGACGAAAGCGTGTAAAACGACAAAAACGTAAAAAAATGGACGAATAGTGTAAAACGGACAAAAACGTAAAAACCCAGCGAAACGGACAAAAACGTAAAAAAAGGGTAAAATACGGGCGAAAACGTAAAAAAACAGACAAAAACGAGTAAAAACGGAGAAAAACGAGTAAAAACAAAAAAAAACGGACGAAAACGTGTGAAAACAGGCAAAAGCGTGTAAAAAAGGACAAAAACGTAAAAAAAAACCGTCGAAAACGTGTAAAAACGGATAAAAACGTAAAAAGCAGACGAAAACGTGTAAAAACGGACGAAAACGTATAAAAACTGATGAAAACGTAAAAAAATGGATATTGAATACTTTTTGTCTTTATTTACAATAATTAATTATTATGTTCCATGATGAAACAAAAAAAACTAGCAAAACCCAAAAAAACCCGACCCGACCCGACTCTTACCCATTTATACCCATACCCATCTAGACCCATCCTTCCAAGTGACCCATCTAGACCCATACCCATATAGACCCATACCCATCTAAGACCCAAGACCCAACCCAACCCAACCATTTTGCCACCTCTATAATTTAGTGATACTAACAATTAATTAAATGTATTCATAAATATAGAGTGCATGTCCATATCTCTTAGTATTTGTAGTTATCTTATTTTGAGTATTGTATCTTGTGAAATACTCCACCTTCCTTTGTTTTCTATCTTTGTTCTTAGTCTTGTCATTCTCTTATTATTAGTTTCACAACACGTTATCAGCACGCTTTAAAAGGGTTTTTAGTTGCTAAGGCTTTACTAAAAGACGAGTTTAATGACAAAGACGAAGAAACCCGATTCATCTTTCTGTTAAATTCATGGTTCGATTTCAAAGTAAAAGGTGACTTTGATCCCGTGAGGTATATTTATGGCTCTTTTGTCAGTACTATTTTAATACTTTTATCTACTCTATATGTATGTTTGCATACGTTATAATGTTAATGTGTGCATGGATTGTAGCTCTAAATAGAACCATAAACATAATCTTAATCTTGTTAGTTTGATCGTTAATCAAGAGATAGTAAATGCAGGTTTCATATTACGGTTCAAGTTATTACTGTAGTAAATTCATGATAGTAATTACTATATAAAAAAAAAAATTAAAAAGCGAAGACAACTAGCTACTTAAGTTTTTTTTTTAATTAGTTTGATGAAAACCTTAAATCCCAATGACAATGATTTTTAAAAAGGAACCTTCAACGAAGGTAGTTAAATATTTAGATAACTATTTTTTTGGGATAAATATATTTATGACACTCTTGGTATGAGTTTTGCAACAAGTAGGGTTGGATCAGTTGGTAAACCCCTTGCCTCTCAACCGAGAGGTCAGGGGTTCGATCCTCACTCCCTACAGAGGCCGGAGGTCCTTTCTACCTTTGGTAGAACTGGAAGCAGCCTCTCTACCTTAGGTAGGGGTAAGGCTGTCTACATCTTAACCTCCTCCATACACCGGAAACGGTATTGGGTACCCATAACCCGTGGAAGACGGCATTGGGCGTTACTTTACTTTACTTTTTTTGGTATGAGTTTTGCACTTTGTTAACGATGTTTTACCATGATTATCATTATCATTGCATGTAAAATTTATTTTGTATATCTAGTATGCGATTGGAATTGTAGCTCACATAAAACTTGGTATGTTGTAGATAACCCCGATCAAAGTAGAGAACATGAATTGTGTATTTGATATATATTGGTGCATATTATAATTATTACTGTATAATTTAGAACTGATATGCCTATTTGTGTAACTTGATTAACTTGTAACTTGATAAATACTACCACTGATGTCAACCCTTGCATGATTAGAGAGTCTATTTATCACGTTGAAATTAACATATGTTACTATGTATTACATGTTTACTCATGTTCTTTTATGATCTTAAGTTTGCCTTAGTGGGGTTGTAATTTGTATTTAACCTATATTTTGATATGAATCAAAAACAATATACAATTTGTATATGTTCGTGTGCTAATCAAATTTTGAGTTCAATCCATGTAAACCGCTAATAAGTAATTATGTCTTGATGTTTGAACGCTAAAAAAAATCACTATCATACACATTAAATATTACTTTATGAATTCGACACTACTATTATCTTGCTTTCTAATTCTAAACTTGTTTGTATGAAAATAGTCTTCACAATATGATGACAAAGAAAATAAGACATGAGAAACATACAAATATTTACTTGGAATGTTTTAGGGCAAATATATGACATAATGTTATGATTCTTATAAAGCTCGTTAAAAACTATTACCTGCTGTGTGAGATTTAAAGTTAATTGGTATATGTATTAGGTCATGTGGTTACTTCTTAATCATTTTATGTGAAGACAAGACTATATATATTGTGACTTTTGACAATGATGAAGAAAAGTATTGAAGTGACATTTTCTTATGGCTAATAAATTTGTAAATGGGCTTTTGTTCAAATATCATTAAACCCGTCGAACATGCTCCACAATTTAAAATAAATATGAGAAGTCATTGTAAAGATTTTGATACAAATGAGTTTAAAGTAAATGAAACCGAGATTATTATGTGTCTTGTTTATCAGGAAATTTTATTTGTTTGCATGTAAGACATATGATTAATTGATTATGTATAGATCATACTTTATTATTTGATAATGTTATAGGATAATGCCAATATTATATTAAACTGTGTGAAAATTATTAAAGTGTTTATTTCATTTTGACTGGAGAAATGTGATGTTGTATTGAGATCTTCATTCTCTTGATAAAGTATAATTTGGTATATAACTTGTTTTATAAAGTCATCTATGGCGTCAAATTTTGCCTATATGCTCTTATATTTGCATGATCGTCAACTTGCTTTAGTTAAATTGTGTAAAGTCCGACATCAATTAGCATCTAATATTTACGTTGTTAAAGTGATATATGGTTTGCCTATACCGGTGTACTAATCGAAGTTGGTGTTATTTGAGCTTATTCCACAAACATAAAATCTTGCTTATGTGAAAAAATGTCATTAACACATAATTAACAAAGTAAATAATTAATGCATTTAGCAAAACAATCGCTAAGTTGTTTATTTGTGATAATTTCACAAAAATGCTTTCGTACCCTCTATAAATAGACATGAATGATATCACCTATTGTTGCAATATTTTAAGTTGATGAATAAACTAGGCCAATTGGTTACTTAGTAATTCATTTATGTTAAGATAAGGTTATTTATGAGGATATTTTTTCTGAATTGATATTTCTTGCTTATAGAAGAAGTACTATTAACTTTGTCTCATTAAATAAAATGTCATGACTTTAATAATGTTATTGAGTCGTAATGAATGTGTGCATCATTTATTATGTGGTTTTATTTGCTTACGAGACCCTTTAATGAATAATTAGTTGTATATACGCGTTTAGAAAATTGTGTAAGTTCACTTGTATAAAAGAAGTGTTTCTTGTTTAATGATGCTATAGGCTAATGGAGTATCACATCAGTACTATGTAAAAGCTATGGGAGAGCTCATATATATGTTCTCCATATTATTCGGTTTTTAGAAATAAGTCAAGTGCAATCGAAGCAGATGTGGTCATAAACTAGAGTTTATGAGCCAAGATTATTTATTGGCATGACCGGTGGACCATATCGGATCAAGGATGATGTGAACTATATACAAGAACCATGAGCTCTTTGTGATTTGATTATTTTTATTGTTCTAAATGAAAGTGCATTGTTCATGTATCACCACTCAGTTAAGTAAGGACTTTGTCCTATAAATTTGGAAAAATATAAAGGGGGTGTATGTAGGCCTATACATCCACTATGTGGATCATTTTGAGTTTTAAAATCGATGCATCGTCAAAATGATCATCAAATACGCAACCTAAGGTTAGCGTGATTAGTGGCTCGACTTATAAAATGTAAGCATGGTTTTTCAAATCATATTATTGTGAATGGTGGTGAATACTTTCAAGTATTGGGCGATTATTGGAATAAGTGTTGAACATAAAAGTAGCCCATGTTCATGCGCGAATTGCTTTTGTTGAAACGTTTATAAAACGTCTTCAGTTGATTGCAAAGCCAATAATATTATGAGAACAAAACATTTATTTTATTGGGGCATATTATAACATATAAATTCGCATCTTGCCATTAATCTATAATGAATCCTCCCCATTAGATTGGTTTTTGGTCACAAACCATATTTCTCAAGTGAGATTTTGTAATTGTGCAACCTTTCTTATAGTAAATCCACTACAATGCACAAAAATGGGATATTGAAATGGATAATTCATTCAGGGGAGAGAATGAGCAGCGAGAGATATGGAATGAATTATGATATGAAAATGTTGATCCTCACATTAATGAAAATGAACTTAAAGTTCAAGGGACAATTAACATTCCAGATCTAGTAGATGTCAGACAAGTTTTGTGACCTAAATAAAGTGACTAGATTATACATACGTTGCTAATGCTCCAATTAAAATGTGTGTCCGAACATTAAAACCATTGATTGATAGAAAGTCTCTAGCACGTCTGCAACATGATAGACTAATCGATTCCAAATAAAAGTCCTCGAATGAAGAGATAAAATGGAGCAATAAAATCAAGATGGTCGAATCGAGGTAATAAAAACCCCATAATAGTCTCTTAAAGAGAAACTAGACATGAAGGTTATTGAAAACCCCGGGTACGTGAAAAACCTTGAGATCTCAACAAATAATAGAATATAATGTCTATTATATGATTTTGTAAATAAATAAGATAGCGCTATAATCATGGTGAGGATCATGGAAGCATACCTGCATGAATTGCAGTTATATAAATGAATGGCCAAAAGATATAAAGACGCAAAGAACTAATGAAAGAATGAAGTCTCTTGTGATGAGACATGGTTACTGGGACTTGAAGTCCGTACATATGAATGTGCAAAATTATTGAATATGCATCGGTCTTTGTGTGAAAGCGAAATTAGATTATTGAAATCATGATATTCAAGGCACAACTGATGGCACACATATATTTCACAAAGACTAGGAAATTATCTTAAGGAGACATGTTCTAATGTGGTTGATCCAATAATGTATTTTGTAATTATAGAAGTCTGAAAATGTGAGAAATATGATATGCGTCTAAAAGATATATGAATGGAACTCATGAAATGTTAAGATTTTATTAGAGGATATAAAATGCATAAAGCATGCTAGTGATTTTGTAATGCTTAAAGCATATAAGAAAAGTTCTCGAGAACATTATTTGATTATACTTAATCAATCAAATTATTACGCATATATGTTATAATTGCCTTAGAATATACTCACTGGAAATTGTGCCATAAAAGAACTATTTTTGCCCATGTTACTTTATAAGAAGACTTGGTCTTCAATATGATGTAAGTTTCATATAGTTTGATAATTTGAATACTGATGGAACTCCGACAGAGCTTCAAAGGCGAGTGAATGCTTAGAAATTGAACCTTGAAAGAAAAGATAATTTGTCTACTTTTACGAATTGAATATCTTAAGGATGAAATCCTTGAACATAATGAAAGCTAGAGAAAGATGCTAAATAACTATATATGGATAAATGACGCTCATGTTTATGAGGTCACGTGATGCTAAGAAGACCCCCTTGATTTATAAAGATGATAATCACAATATAGATTTAAAAGTGTGATACTAAAATGCGTATGAAACGATTGAAGTTTTCGCTAGTGGTCATACACAATATAATATATCATTCACTTTGAATTTGTTGGCAATGAATAACTTATGAAGTATGATGATATACTTGCATGAGATGTATGATATATGGTAATATGAATATGCGAACGAAATGTAGAGAATATTTATTCATGTGATTCTATCAAAACATTTTAATGTGCATTTCACTCACTCAGTGAGCTTAAGTGATGTGATCATTAGGGGGAGAGAAGATACGCGTTGCACTCTTTTTCCCTTGACAACGGTTTTATCCTCACAGGGTTTTCCGGCAAGGTTTTTAATTAGGCAACATCCCCGAGCGTATAAAGAAAGTATGTACTCTTTTTCCTTCACTAGATTTTTGTCCCACTGGGTTTTGTCTAGTAAGGTTTTAACGAGGTATAATCCTTAAATGGACATCCAAGGGGGAGTGTTATGGATAAATATAGAGTGGATCTCCATATCTCTTAGTATTTGTAGTTATCTTATTTAGAGTATTGTATCTTGTGGAATACTCCACCTTGTAACTATATATACATGCCTCCATAGAGAGATAAACAATACAATTCTTCCTTTGTTTTCTATCTTTGTTCTTAGTCTTGTCATTCTCTTATTATTAGTTTCACAACAATTACATATTTCTGTGAATCTCAAAATCCATGTTATGAGTTTTTAGCTTTCACCCGTGACAGCTTTATTGAATGATGAAATGTAATCTTTTACAAACAAACTTGAAATTGTAATCTTTGCAGGAACTGCAACTTACTCAACAGAATAACCACACAACAACCTTTGAACTTGACAATACAAACTTGCAACAGAAACTCACACGCACCATGAAGCTCCAATGTTAAATTTATCAAAACCTTGATAATTAATCAAGAAGTTGAAGAGGGCTAGGGTTGAGAGTTGCGTAGGACAAAATCTCCAAATCGTGTTCGAAAATCTCCATTTCTGAGGTACTCAATGTGACTATGGCTTCCAGACCACCACCTTTCTTCACATCGTTGAAGAAAACGATTCTTGGGTCCCCGGGATTCATATAATAACCCCATATAGGCTTTCCCCAACCAAAATCAATGTCATACAGTCTACTATTCAACAAGCTGCTCACAATAAGGCAGTCTCCTGCATCAATCAAATTCAAAAGATCATTCATCATTCCAGCTCTCTTTATCATCGCCCCATGCCCCTCTTCACCTTTAACAGACTCGATATGATCTGAGTTTACTTTTGCTATCGATTCTCTCATTTCACCCATGAGGGTTGATATGTCTGGTTGTTTGTAAGGGAAGCAGGTTGCAACAGCTACATCTAAAAAATTTCCAATGGACTCGTTAGAAAAATTAGGAGAAGCCCTTCTCCGGAGATTAACCATCGTCCATAAAGCATGAGGCGAGTCTGGACCAAAGGGTCTCACCGTAGCTGCAGCTTTGGCAGCTCCCTTCCATATCAGGGTCGTGGTAGCCTCTGTGTGAGTTGGGCCACGTGATGGCTGGTTGCTGGTGCAAGCAACAGGGTGGGCCTTAAGGTAAGCCAAAGCCTTGGAATCAAACATAAATCGTCTTGTACTAAGTAATTCATTTTTAATTAATTTCGAAGGCAATGAATCATTTAGAGAAGGAATGGCAGGGAAGATCTTAGAAGCCACAAAACTTGGTGGAAGCGGTGACAAACCTTTAGCAACTTCTGCCCATGCCTTGATAAATGCTAAATAGGAATAGCCGTCAACGATCTTGTGTGTCAGGGTTGTTGAAAGGGAAATCCCGCCACAATTGAATATGTTCACCTGAAATGTGTGTAAATAAACCATTACCAAGCTTATTCCAAATTCAACATGCATGCGTATATGTTGGTTTGTGGGAGTTATAAACACGGCAAAACGACTAAGAGTGTGTGAGCCGATGGGGGCACACACGATAAACACGAGTATACGTGTCGAACGTAATTTATACTTGAATATATACTATACCCGATTTGTATGTTATTTGACTCGATCACATTATATAACCCATGGACTATTCTTTGGATTGAACTTGGGTCGAAAGTGGAAAGCCTTGGGCCGTGGGATTCACTGATCGAGCAAAGGAGAATGGATTGCTTGGGCTTGGTTACTTGTTGGCCAAAATTCAACCCATGCAAGGTTTGATTGGCTTTGCTATAAAATCAAATGTACCATACTCCTTATTCTACTGGACATACGATTTATTATACCCCACTAATACTCTAAATTGATTCTTGTATTCTGCTAATACTCCTATTTGATTTTCTCTAAATCGAATAGGGCTGTTTAGTTTGATTATGTTCTAAACTTGCATAGTACCTCAATCCAAGTGTTTAGAAAGATTCATTGGTATTCTTTGTTATTGTTTCTAATCGACTGAACAGTAGTAACAAAGAGGGTGGTTTTACTTTCTGGTCGTGATACTATCTCGGACAGAAAAGGTTTTCTCGGATACTTGGTATCCGATATCGGGCAAGAAGCAAAGAGCTTCTTTGGTGGTTTCTGTTCTCGGACATAAGTTGCAAGGCAGAAGCAGACATGTTTCTTTGTAGTATTCTGCTTGTGGGTTTTATTCAAGTATCAAGTTATTGACTTGGTTTTATTGATTACGTTCTCGACTAGCGTTTTAATCGAACGTATATGTTAATCGGGTTTGTGTGTGATACTCTTTGAGGTATCTATTTTAGATGCTTAAGGTTTCGTTTTGGTTTCTTGTTCCGTTACTAGAGATCAATTACCAAGCAAGGTTAGCTTTTCTATATACCTTTTATTAATTAATTGATATATTAATTATTGTTTATTATTACGTGTTAATCTAATTGCGATAACTAGATCCTTATCCGCTGCGTACTCGCAGAGGTTAATTGGTTAACTTGTTCTAAAATCCCAACAGTGGCATCACGAGCCAACTCGTTTTTGCGATTATGGGTTACACGTTTTTTATTAATAAACATGTTTAAAAGGCTGCATGAAACCTAATAAGTTATTCGTTTTATTTTGTTTTGATAACTATATGCAATACTTGTCAATTTTTAATAAAAAATAACTAGTCACACACAAATTAAATTATATTGATAATTAGAATTAATTTGTTAATTTAAATTACATGTTAATTAGTGGAACTACTTTGTTAATTGGAATTAATTGTTAATTTGAATTACATGTTAATTAAAATTACTTGTTAATTAGAATTAATTAATTGTTAATTAAAATTATTATGATAATTAGAATTACATATTGGTTATTAAATACATAAAATTGCGATATTACTTGTTAATTGAGATTGCTATGTTTTATGTGTTTTCCGGCCACGAGACCCACTCAATTGCTTTTGCGATGTATGGGGCGATCTAGGTATTGTATCATAGTAACGGTCTTATGGTTCTCCGTTTGGGGAAGACTCGCAAGAGTACTCGGAACAATATTTGGTTATATATTGATGTTTATGTTTATATGTTTGTGATTCCATTATGTGCATTAATGTTACTTGCTTTGACACCTAATTGCATGCAATATGGAATAATACATATCGTAACCATGACATTAATATTGGTCTTTATTTACACGCCTAAATATCATGCTCATTGTGACCTGCTATTTGATTCGTGGAAAATCGTTTTTTGTTAAATACAGTGACCTAATATATGAAACACGTTTTCAAGAATTTAAAAACTAGACGCTATGAACACTTGGGATGTACGGCTCACCCATTAGAACAAACTCAAAAGGGTGTTCAAAGAGGTGCGCACAGTCGCACCGAAAGGATGTCTAGGTTATGCTTCAGTGCTTACCTGGTCCTCTGCCTCCCTGTGCGTTCGATTGGAGCTACCGTGAACCATGATGATCACTACAGTGTCATTACCAAAAGTTTTTAAAATCAGTGTTACAAAGTTGTTTTGCATGCTTTTTTGTACACGACTTTTACCACATTTATGTGTGCATACCTATTTGTTAATTTTAAGTCTATGACATCCAACTATGAACACGTGCACTTGGATTGACTTCTCTGGTCAGACCTAAGGGCCTTTCCAACCCATGGTAATTATTTCTCACTGGTCAGACCTATGGTTATTTTTACACGTTCATACTTAGTCGACTTATCTCGAGTTAGCTTGGTCAGACCTTGAACCCGAGGCATAAGATGATAACTAAACATGCTCATGACATTATTACTTGTTTACTAATGCCTTGATCAGTCTAAAAAATCTAAGAGTTGCATTATGCAATTAACGCTCGTCGCTTACCTCTTGTCCTATTTTTTTATACACTGGTCGGAGCTATTGTAATTAAATGGGGTTGCAAGATGGATCTTAGTCTTATTAGTAATTAATTGGGTAGTTAATTCTTTTAAGTATGTAATTATCGAAAATACTAGAATTGAACTTTTTATGTTCTGATTAATTGTTTTATTGCAACATTATTCGCAAACAAAGTTGTTTTTCTTTGAAAAACAAACTTAGTCTCTTTTCCTAGTAAGAAGAGTGAGACTTATACCTATATTTTCTACTTAGTTGACAAACTAAGATTGGATTACAAATTGATAAACTCATTTATCATCTTTCATTACCCTTTTGTGGTCTAGAGTTAATTGAAAGATAGAATATTTTGTGTAACTGGAAACATTGTGTTTAGAGCTACCAAAATAAATAACATCTTATTCTTGTCATGATGTACCAAAATAAATAACATCCTAGTGACGGTCTTATTGTCACGATGTACTTGTCACGTCGCTAGAATATATAATCATCCATCATTCATGCAACCCTTCAATCTCGCACTTATGCCTAGAAAAATTAACATGAAGCTAAATATCATAAGCACAAAATTCCCACAATTTCTCATATGTAGTATCGTACTGATTTTGTACCTCTCATTATTTTCACAACCCTTGGATGATAAGTTTCTTCAATGCATTTTCAAAGACTCAAACACCACAAAATCAGAATTTATATTCACTAAAGAAAATACACAATATTCATCTCTTACCATCATAAACCTTAGATTTTCAACTTCCACAACACCAAAACCATTAGCTATAATCACACCTTCAACATATTCCCATATACAATCCACAATCCTTTGCTCCAAAACCTTCGTGTTTCGTATCCGAATTCGAAGTGGTGGACATGACTATGCAGGAGTTTCACACACTTCATATGACCAAACCCCTTTTGTAGTCCTTGACCTTAACAAACTTAGGTCCATAACTCTAGAGTCGAGTCAAAACACTGCATGGGTCGAATCTGGTGCAACTCTAGGTGAACTATATTATCGAGTACACGAAAAAAGTCGAAATCTTGGATTCCCAGCTGGGGTATGTCCCACTGTAGGAGTAGGTGGTCATTTAAGTGGCGGGGGGTTTGGTATGGTTAGAAAATATGGTCTAGCGGCTGATAACGTTATCGATGCTAGGATTATCGATGTTAACGGGAAAATACTTGATAGGAAATTGATGGGAGAAGATTTGTTTTGGGCAATAAGAGGTGGTGGAGGTGGTAGTTTTGGTGTTGTAGTAGCTTGGAAGTTAAATCTTGTTAATGTTGTTCCTGATAAAGTTTCGGTTTTTAGTGTTTCCAAGACATTAGAACAAGGTGGTTCGGATCTTTTTAATAAGTGGCAATATGTAAGACACAGTTTAAGTCAAGATTTGTTCATTAGAGTTATACTACAACCTATTTTCGGCACGAATGGAAAAAGGACTATCAAAGTTACATTCAACTCGATGTTTCTTGGAACGGTTGATAACCTCATTAAAACCGCAACTAATAGCTTCCCTGAATTGGGTTTGCAAGAAAAAGATTGTAGTGAAATGAGTTGGATTGATTCGGTCCTTTATTTCTCGAATATCCCTAGAGGAGATATCAATGTCTTAAGAGATAGGAAACCCGAAGCTAAAAGTTACTTCAATGCTAAATCTGATTATGTAAAAAAACCGATACCTAAAGAAAGATTAGTAGATGTATGGAGATGGTTACTGGAGGACGATAATCCGATTCTTATAATGGAACCACAGGTTGGAAAGATGAACGAGATTGCGGAAAATAGTACTCCATATCCTTATAGAAAAGGGTATTTGTATAACATACAGTACTTAGTAAAGTGGCAAGACGGAAGCCTTGAAGCATCCGAGAAACATATAGGTTGGATGAGACGATTTTACGACAATATGACGCCATTTGTGACGAAGAATCCTAGGTCGGCTTATGTGAATTATAGGGATTTGGAATTAGGTAAGCATGATAAAGCAGATAACATAAGTCACTTGGAAGCTATGAAGTGGGGAAGCAAGTACTTTGGTAACAGTTTTAGGAAATTAGCAATGGTGAAAGGTGCGGTTGATCCACATAATTTCTTCCATTATGAGCAGAGTATTCCACCTTTACTTGTAGGTAAACAGAACGATGTTGGTTCTGTACAAACCTCAAATGCTAAATCTCGGTTTTTGTAAAAATCGAAATTTTACATTATGTAACTGGTTCGTCTATAGGATATGGTTATATGACGTGTATCCGTTTGATGAGTTTTCATTGCTTTGCATTATTGTATAGATAAGTTGTAGTGAAACATCCTTCAAGAAATATGAACTATTGTACGTGCATACCGAAAATGCCAGTACAAGAAGGGTTGAAAATTATTGAAAATGAAAATGATGTATGCACAATGTGTGATATTTGTGAAGTCTCTGGAGAAGTGCACTTGTTTATGGCTCACGTCCCTCAAAACTAAGCAGAGTACTATATTTTGATAATCTTAGTCTTGATGGGTTTGGGAGGAGGTTACTTCGAAAAGGAGGTTTCATGAAATTAGAAAGAAAGATGCTGGAAATATGTCTTTTGATGAGATAGCATGGGCAGAGGAAGAAGCACGGTCACCATACTTTCATTCACCACCTAGGCTCGTAAGTACTTTATGCATAGAGGTAATACCTAGCTCATAGATCTAGATGAGTATGGTGCAAGACTATTGAGCAGCAAGAGTAAGTCTAAGTTGAAGGGTAAAATATTATTTTTTTTTTAAAAATGAAATTAGTAAAATGTTGATGATAGTGAAGAAGAGAATGTTGATGATACCATAGTTGATTTAAGTGTCATTGATACAGATAATGTGGTTTCAAATGTTGTAGAGATTGACAGTGAAGAAGAAAAGGTTGATGATAACATACTTGCTTTAAGTGTTATTGATACAGATAATGTTGTAGAGATTGATAGTGAAGAAGAGAAGGTTGATGCATATGATTGCATACTTGCTTTAGGTGTTATTGATAATGATAATGTTGTCTCAAATGTGGTTGTTTCAAATGTTGTAGAGAATGAATTTGTAGAGAATGAAATGGTTATTATTGATAATGTTGTTTCAAATGTGGTTGTTTCAAATGATAATGTAGTTGTTGATAATGTAGTTGAGGAGAATTTAGATGTTGAGGAGAATATAGTTGATGAAAATGTGATTGAGCTTTATCTGAAAGAATGGATTAATTTTGGTTATGATACTTTGCTTACTGTGGTGGTTGAGAATGTGATGGAGGAGAATGTGGTTACTGAAACGGCAGAAAATGGTAATAAAGGCAGTTGAAGGTAATCCTGGAACTCCAGTGAAGATTTCACCTAACTCCAATTAAGGTAAATTGTTTTTATGATATTATATTGTGTGTCAATTTTCTTTTTTTTTTCACTACAAACGTTGGTGGAACTTGTAATATTGAAGGTAATCCTGAAATCTGCAATCCATTGTTGAAGGTAATGTTGAAGCAAATGTGAGTCAGAAAACGCAACAAAAGGGAGTTGTTTATTCCACCAAGACCCAAAAGCTAAAGGACCCTGAAGCAAAAGCTTGCTCAAGCCTCAACATAAGAAATTCATGTTGTCCCAGTTTCAACCTCAAACTAGAAAAACTTTTGATGTGCGTATTTTGGGAGCATGTATGTTTGGCACATAAACACTACTTTATAATTATTGTATGTAAACACATGCAAAGTGTGTAGCTAGATGCCACTTTGATATGCCCTGTTTTGTTCATAGTTGGGCATTATAAGTAGGACAATAATAGTTTCATCTAAGTAGATATCACAAAGTGTGCTCCTATATGCCACTTTTATATGCCCTATTTTGTTGATAGTTGGCCATTGATGATTCTTAACTGCTTTACTAGTTTGATATCACAAAATGTGTTCTTATATGCCACTTCAATGTTCATATGATAAACCCCATATTGTTCATACTCGGGCAAATGAACTAAGTGTGAAATGAAGATTTATGTTTTATTATGGTTTGTTTAGTTTGCAGATTAATTGTATATTGGGGAGTATTTTAATATGGTCTATTGAGTCTGCAATGTTCAGCATTTCGGGGACAGCAGTATCGATTGGGATGTATGTTTTCTTATTTGTTCATGCTTGTTTCAAAATTTTGTGTTTGCAGATTGTTTGTAAAGCATTTTAGGGACAAGAAAAGTGTTTAGAAAATGAGGTAAAAGTGAGTGTGGTTTTAAGTGGGATTTTAGTGTGGTTTAAGTTAGCTGGAAATTGACTTAGACGATGTGGCATTGACTAACAGGGTGACCTCATACACATAGGCATGCCTGGTCTAGTGGGTAAACTTTTAAATAAAATAAACCGAATTTGAAATCTATTTACTCGAAATAATCGGGTTGTTTAATAATCGGATTTTAACAACGATACATATAATTATACAAAGTGGCAAGTATAATACTCCTTATATTTTGGGACAATCAGCCCAAAAAGTTATATCAATTTAGCAAAATACTTGGTGTCTAATTAAGTTATGTTACGGTTATATTTCAAAAATCTTTAAGTATTAATTAGAGAAAGAATAGTCTATAGAATAGTCTATGTTCTCATTACAAAGTATCGGTTTGAGCAATGTGGATCGAATGGGACGACTTCAAGAAGATAGCAGAGCCTGTTTTTCTTTGTTGGTCGTGACTTGACCAACTCGCTGTAATGTGAGCTCGGACGAGCCATTTTTTTCTTTAGCGTTACACATTTTTCTTTGTTGCGACTTCAATAATAAGAACTAACACACACCATCTTATCATCTAGCAATGCCACATCTTGTAGATCGTCATTACTACTCGCGTAGGTGGCATTTAGTTCGTAGAAA
This sequence comes from Chrysanthemum makinoi, assembly GCA_910596185.1. NCBI lineage: Eukaryota > Viridiplantae > Streptophyta > Magnoliopsida > Asterales > Asteraceae > Chrysanthemum > Chrysanthemum makinoi. The sequence goes on along the minus strand of OU343217.1, from coordinate 208,350,201 downwards.
ATCAGTAAAATGGAATCATAAATTTTGTTTACTAAATGTGAAACATATTTGGTTTTGGTTGCTATTTTTGAACATATTGTGGTTTGTAGAATGCCATTAATACCATTCAAAGAACAACAAACGAGTTGACCATAATGAAGTTGACACATTTGTTTTGGACGTGTCGCAACATAAACTAGCTATGTGAAATACATCGATCCTGATTCAGAACCAATTATACATGTATATATACCACCTATGCTAGCTAATGAATAAAACTAAATCTTTATACTATCGTTGAAGAAAAAATATGGAGATAAAAAGTAACACTAAAAATCTTACCTTTCTCATAGTGGTTCTTCTAGTTTTGTTCTCTTCAACATTTTCACAACCATTAGATGATAAATTTCTTAAGTGTCTCTTTAAAGATTCAAATGCCACAAAATCAGAAATTGTCTTCACTCAAGAAAACACAAAATATTCATCAGTTCTTAAGTCATCTAGCATAAACCTTAGATTTTCAACTTCCACAACTCGAAAACCATTAGCCGTAATCACACCATTGTCATATTCCCATGTACAATCTGCTATCCTTTGTTCCAAAAGTTTCAAATTTCGTATACGTGTTCGAAGTGGTGGACATGACTATGCAGGCCTTTCTTACACTTCACATGATCAAACCCCTTTTGTAGTTCTTGACCTTAAGGAACTCCATTCCATAAAAATCGAGTCGAGTCAAAACACTGCATGGGTTGATGCTGGTGCAACTCTTGGTGAGTTGTATTATTGGGTGTCCAAACATAGTCAAAATTTAGGATTTCCAGCTGGATTTGGCCCAACTGTAGGGGTCGGTGGGCACATAAGTGGAGGGGGTTTCGGTACTATGGTTAGAAAGTATGGTCTAGCAGCTGATAATGTTATTGATGCTAGAATTATCGATGTTAACGGGAAAATACTTGATAGGAAATCAATGGGAGAAAATTTGTTTTGGGCAATAAGAGGTGGCGGGGGTGGTAGTTTTGGTGTTGTGGTAGCGTGGAAGTTGAATCTTGTTCACGTTCCTGATAAAGTTTCGGTTTTTAGTGTTTCCAGGACTTTAGAACAAGGTGGTTCGGGTCTCTTTAACAAGTGGCAATACATAGGGCATACTTTAAGTCAAGATTTGTTCATTAGAGTTATAATACAGCCTACCTTTGATAAAGGACAGAGAACAATGCAATTTATATTCAGCTCTATGTATCTTGGAAATGCTATTCAGCACATTAAAACTGTAAGAGAGAGCTTCCCTGAACTCGGGTTACAAGAAAACGACTGTACTCAAATGAGTTATATTGATACGGTACTGTATTTTGCAAACTATCCTAGAGGAGGTGTTGATGTTCTGAAAGATAGGAAACCTGAGCCTAAAAGTTACTTTAATGGTAAATCAGACTACGTGAAAGAACCAATCCCAGCAGAAAAGTTAGAAGAGATATGGAAATGGTGTTTGGAGAATGATAATCCAATTCTTATAATGGAACCACACGGTGGAAAGATGAACGAGATTGAAGAAACGAGTACTCCATACCCTTATAGGAAAGGGTATTTGTATAACATACAATACTTTGACAAATGGGAAGACGAAAGCAATGCAGCATCAGAAAAACATATAAGTTGGATGAGACGGATCTACGAGAATATGACACCATATGTGTCAAAGAATCCGAGAGCAGCATATGTGAATTACAGGGATTTGGATTTAGGTAAACACGGCAGTGCAGATAACACGAGTTATTCAAAAGCTACAAAATGGGGAAGCATGTACTTTAGGGACAATTTCAGGAGGTTGGCAACGGTGAAAGGAGTGGTTGATCCAGACAATTACTTCCATTTTGAGCAGAGCATCCCACCTCTGATTACGAGTAAAAAGAAGTGATGTTGGTTCATACCGAGCCTCTGCTGCTAGACCACATTTCTTATAAAACTGGAACTTTTAGCTGTTTTTATTGTATTTATGGTAATAAAGTCCTTCCTTTCAGGAAGGAGGTGATAATAACCAGAACCACGAGATAATGTTTGGATGTGTAGTGTTGTTCGAAGTTCTGATAATCACATAATCGTCTAACAAATTCTTATATATTGTTATTAAAAAAGAAGCAGAAGTGAAATTTGGTTAAAAGTTTTATATGTAAAATGAGGAACATTATATGGCTCAAAAATGAATAATTTTACCAAAAAAAAAGTTAATGAGAATGGAGTTTCAACGTATCCAAACGCTAATTTGATTACATAATCACTTTCAAGACGGAATGACAGATCAAGATTATATGGCTCAAAATGCCAGAAGTCTTTACATGAACATACCCCATCTTTAAAGTGATGAAATCCATTTCTGTACCTTACTACAATCTCTCGATTGTATATCTTAGAGATGAACTTTGTTGCAGAATGACAATCACCACAAACCCGTAAGTTCTTCACAATTCTTATAGGATTCCCGGGTGGCGTTTTTAAAACTGCAAATACAATGGCAAGTTTTTCACTATGTCTATTCAAAGCATCTTCCCTTTCCCCTCGACCGATATCATAACACTTCTGATGCAGTAGGAACGTATCCCACCATCTTAACTTTTTTCCTCATTTCATCTAACATCTCTTGAATCTCTTTGTATGATTCATGTGTTCTGTCACCTGCAACAAATTCATAAATATGTAACAGGATGGGTGGTATCACTTTCATTACTCATTTATTATTTATTTATTTTTATAACAAATTTTATTTATGAAATATTAACAGATGACAATCTTTTTATAAAAATCTTTATAAATGGGGAAGCATGTACTTTTGTGAGATTGGCAATAGTAAAAGGAGCAGTTGATACACAGTTCCACACAATTACTTCCATTTTGAGCAGAGCATCCCACCTATGATTACAAGCAAAAATAAGCGAGTTGGTTCAAACCAAACCTCTGCTGCTAGATCTCAGTTTGTAGAAACCACCTTCTAGCTGTTTTTATTGTTGTTTCTTACATCAATAAAGTCCTCACTTCAAGAAGTAGGGGAAGTTTTGAATGTGTTAGTGTAGTTTGAAGTTGTAATGATCAATAGTTTTTGAATGTGTTAAGTGTCAAATGAAATTTTTGAAAAATAAATGCATATAGTATGGCATATGCACCTGAATCATTTTATGGATTTGGTAGAGCTTTTGGATTGTACTACCTCAGAATTATCGAACTGTCACCAGAAGTCATTACATGAACAGATCCCATCCCTGACATGATGAAATCGATTTCTATCTCTCACTATAATCTCTCGATTATAAATCTTCGAGATGAACTTTGTTGCAGAATGACAATCACCACAAACCCGTAAGTTCTTCACAATTCGTATAAGAGTCCCGGGTGGTGTCTTTAAAAGTGCAAAAGCAATAGCAAGTTTTTCACTATGTCTATTCAAAGCATCTTCCCTTTCCTCTTGACCGATATCAAGTAACACTTCTGATGTAGTAGGAACATATCCCGCCATCTTAATCTTTTTCCCCATTTCATCAATCATTTCATGAATCTCTTTGTACGATTCATGTGTTCTATCACCTGCAACAAATTCATATATTGTGTTGTCGAGTTCGATCATTGTACTCCCGGGAATCTTTTTCATTCCCTTTTCTCCCATCACTTCTCTAATCGTGTTTTTCTTTTCCCATTTAGACATTTTCCCATAAATATTGGAAAGTAAAACGTAATTAGATTCGTGTAATGGTTCGCTTTCAATCAATTGTTTTGTAATACTTTCACCGAGATTGAGTTCACCATGTAGTCTACAAGCTGCGGTTAACGTCCTCCAAATTATCGGGTTTGGTTCAATAGGCATATTATTCACAAACTCGAGTGCCTCTTTCACAAGTCCAGCCCTACTAAACAGATCAACCATGCAGCCATAATGCTCAATTTTAGGCGTGATATGAAACTCCTCAGTCATGGAATCAAAATACTTTCGACCTTCGTTTACCAACCCTGAATGACTACAAGCCGAAAGCAACCCAATAAAAGTAACATCATCCGGCTCCACCCCAGAACTTTTCATCTCTTCAAACAAAGACGCAGCCTCCAAACCACGTCCATGCATCGCCAAACCAACAATCACAGAAGTCCAAGAAACAATCGTCTTCCCATCTAACCCTCTAAACAACCTCAACGCCTTATCAACATCACCACACTTTGCAAACATATCAATCAAAGCATTACAAAGCTCCATACTTTTCCTAATCCCTTCCTTCTCCACATACCTCTCAACCCATTTCCCAAGCTCCAACGCACCTAAATCACTGCACGCACCCAAAACCGAAACCATAGTAATCTCATCCGGCCTAACCCCATCCCCATCCCCAACCATCTGCATTTCCCTAAACAACTCAACAGATTCCCCCGCCATCCCACCCCTCACATACCCACCAATCATCGCACTCCACGACACCGAATCCCTCACACACATTTCATCAAACACTTTACGCGCACTACCCACGTCCCCACAACAACAATACATATGCACCATAGTATTACACACATGTATATCATCATCAAACCCTAACTTAACAACACACCCATGAACACAATCACCTAAACTCAACTTCCCAACACCAGCACAAGCCTTGAGAACAAAAGGGTATGTAAATTTATTAGGCATAACATCATTAAACACCATTTTTTTATAAATTTCAACACTAAGTATCTTATTTTTATTAGTTTGAGCATAAGCCCTTATGATGGTATTGTATAAAAAAGTGTCATAAAGATGGGTTTTGGATTGTGGGTCAAATAGTATTAGTGAAGCATAGTTAATAGCATTAAGATTTGATGAAGTTGATGTGAATTTAGTTAGGACTAATGGGTTGTTTATTAGGCCTAGTTTTATGATTTGTGTGTGGATTTGAGTGAGGTTAAAAATTGTTGTGCATGTTTGAAGGAGTGTTAAACAGTGTTGTTCTGCTAACCTTTTGTTTGTAAGGATTTTGGTGGGTGAAAATGTCATTTAGTTTAGTGTTTGAAAATTGTTGTTGAAGTGATGTAGAACTAGTTAAGTACGAGGGTATGGACTATGGAGTGTGAAAAGTTTTGTACTTTTTCCGGGTTCGAGGTTTGGTTCGGAAGTGATTATCTGATTATTGCGATGTTAATTTGGGTTCGAGAGTGTTTGTGATATGTTAAATTATAGATGTGTTTGATCAAATTATAAGGGTGGACGCCCGCTCCTAGCGTGCAAAATAATTTTTAGCGTAAATTTTCTAAATTATATAGCTGTGTTTGTAATTTTTTGCTGTTGTAACAAGAATTGTAGTTTAGTTTTAATAAATTATAAGTGTTTGTCTAATAGAACATAATTCTATAGCTCTGCCCCTCACGGTAGTTGTAAGGGGTTATGGCACGTACGGTTAGTTATAGCCGTAACTACAAGTTGTTATCTATGGTCACAAGTTGTGGTCTTTCGTTTTATAAAAGCGTTTGATAACATACTATAAATGAAACTATATAGCATAAAGCAAGTCTACAATCATAAATTAAATGCTTCATCCATTAACGGTTTGAGTGTTTAAAATAAAATACAAAAGGTTTAGCTTATTGCGAAACAATCATGCAATCCTAAAACAATAATTAACAATGTGACATTATGTGACATAGTGCGATAATAGGTGAATGTGCAAACAATGCAATTCAATACACAAGTTTGCTAAACAATAATCTAACAAACAACCATATTAGGGAAGTTGTTTTATTCAACAAACAATACAAATAGCTAACAACTCGAGACATGTATCTTGTAGCAAACGCAGCGTTAGAAGCTTTGGTAAGACCCAATGTTGCCGTTATCTTCGCCGGTGATTAGAGGTGGAATGCTCTGCTCAAAGTAGAAGAAATTGTTTGGATCAACAACACCTTTCACCAATGCCAATTTCCTGAAATTGTTATTAAAGTACTTGTTTCCCCACTTCATGGCTTCTGAATAGCTTGTGTTATATTCACTATCATTTTCACCTAAATCTAAGTCCCTATAGTTCACATAAGCTGCTCTCGGATTTTTTGACACAAATGGTGTCATATTCTCGTATATCCGTCTCATCCAACTTATACGTTTTTCGGATGCTTCAATGCTTTCGTCTTCCCATTTCTCAAAGTATTGTATGTTATACAGATATCCCTTTCTGTAAGGGTATGCAATACTCGTTTCATCAATCTCGTCCATTATTCCACCGTGTGGTTCCATTATAAGAATTGGATTGTCTTCCTCCAAACACCACTTCCATATATCTTCTAATCTTTCTTTAGGGACCGGTTCTTTCACATAGTCTGATTTTCCATTGTAGTAGAATTTCTCCTCAGGTATCCGATCTCTAAGGATGTCAATGCTTTCTCCCTTTGGATTATTATTAAAATAGAGTATCGACTCAATCCAACTCATTTCAGAACAATCATTTACCTCTAATCCAAGCTCAGGGAAATTACTTGTTACCTCTTCAATGAGCTTGTCAACGTTGCCAAGAAACATGGAGTTGAACGTAACTTCCATTGTTCTGTTTCCATCCTCATTTATAGTAGGTTGTATTATAGCTCTAATGAACAAATCTTGACTTAATTTATGTCCTATGTATTGCCACTTAAAAAAAAGATCTGAACCACCTTGCTCTAAAGTCTTGGAAAGACTAAAAACCGAAACTTTATCAGGAACATAAACAAGATTCACCTTCCAAGCTACTACAACACCAAAACTTCCACCACCACCCCCTCTAATGGCCCAAAACAAATCTTCGCCCATCGACTTCCTATCGAGAATTTTGCCGTTAACATCAATAATCCTAGCATCAATGACGTTATCAGCTGCTAAACCATATTTTCTGATCATGTTACCGAACCCCCCTCCACTTAACTGACCACCAACACCTACAGTTGGACATATCCCTCCTGGAAATCCAAGGTTTTGACTTTCTTGAGACACCCAATAATATAACTCACCAAGGGTTGCACCAGATTCAACCCACGCAGTGTTTTGACTCGAGTCGATTGTTATTGACCTTAGTTCCTTAAGGTCAAGAACAATAAAAGGTGACTGATCTTTGTCGTATGAAGTGTACGAAACTCCTGCATAGTCATGTCCACCACTTCTGGTTCGAATTTGATATCCGAAAGTTTTGGAGCAAAGTATGGTGGATTGTACATGGGAATATGTTAAGGCAGTAACAACAGCTAGTGGTTTTGGTGTTGTTGAGGTTGCATATCTAAGGTTTATGATAGTTGATTCAAGAACAGATGAGTATTGTATGTTTTCTTTTGTGAATACAAATTGTGAATCTGTTGCATTCAAATTTTGGGTGAGGCATTGAAGAAACTTATTAGCCATTGGATCTGAATATGCTGAAGTGAACAAAGCTATAAGATACAATAGAAATGTGATCACGTTTAGATTCATGTTATCTTCTGTAATTGTTAATTATTAAGTCCTGCAGATTATTTTAATAAGTGAGATGAGAGATACAATTTTTAAACGATTTTATCCTCATCTTTATAGACAAAATCTGGAAATTATTAATTTTTTGTGTATAATTTTTTTTGATGTATCATAGGTGTTAGTGTGGTGGAACCCATTTTAGATAATAAGATACTCGTAATAAAATGGATTAAGTCAAAGACATGATACAAGCTTCAAATGTAGCTTTCAAAATGATTGTTCAACAAAAATTCCTTCAAAAACTTAAACTTTAAAGTTCAAGATGTATACTGAAGATAATATGGTCTACTACATTGCAACACGTCACAGAAGAAATGTAACAGCACATATCACTCCTATAGGATATGAGCAAGACGTGGTATGTCAATTTCATATGATGTTTTCTCAAAGGAATAACATTCATCTCTCTAGTAACTTCTATAAAATACAATAAACAACTCAGTAATACAGTAAACTCTATAGATAATCTGTATTGTAATTAGTCACATAAACTACGGAGTATCACTTAATCGGATTTTAGTCAACCGCCGCCTGGTTGAATTTCTAAGCTACCCTAATCGTTGTTGGAGACAATTTGACTTCTTTCTGGCCAATAGGTCATTAAAACTATGTCAAATGATCACTTTACGCTCGAAAATGTCAAAGTTATGTTAAAAACATTACAAGTAAAAGGAGTCCTATCAAATATTACAGAAGCTGTCATCAAAGGATCAAAACAGATGTTTTACACTTGACACAATGCTTAGCCTTTGTCATGTTACAGAGCTAAATTAACTTTATAAGTCCACACTTTACAATATAAAAATCAAGTTAATAGAGAAAATTTATAAGATCAGGATTCAGCAGTAATAATTTGATTAATCTTTGTTCACCTGTCATCTTGGAATAATGCCTTAGAAACAGGATTACTAGTCTTACTCCTATCGCCTTTATTTTGTCGAGTTGAGCATGAGGGATTGTCACCTGCCATTGGAGTCTCACAGACGACACTATAACTACCCCTCTTCTGTTTCTTCCTTTTGGTTTCAGGTTTGACTTTTACAGGCTTTGACTGCTTCGGAGCCCAAACCCTCTGCAAATCAGGCATTCGGCTTGTGAAAGATACAAACCTTCTGGCCCTTTCTCTCCTCTCACGCGCCTCATTTAATTTTGTGTCGAGATTTTCAAGTGGATGAGAAGATTCATCTTCTAAAGATAATGATTCTTGACACTTCTTACTTGCTAATAGGTAGTCTTTATCGTTTTTCTCTCTCCAAGATTGATTGCTATCCTCACTGTTGAACATGAGAGCTTGATCTTCATCTTCTTCGCCAAATGGCAACAGGTCCATTTGATCGTAGATTTTGTCCACCACATCTCCAAGATTCTGTGAATACCTGAAAATTGATTCTTATGATCACATTTTCATATAACTGGAAAAACAATCTGTGAAAAATAAAGAAGCATGTAGATTTAAGTACCTCGCTTTTATGGTTCTCTCAACATAAGCATAAAGACTCACATTACCATGGAAACCTCCTTCCACAAGGTACTGAATGATCTCCAAAAGGGTGCAAATTTGTTTCACAAGTTTCGACTTCATAGATCCTTTAATACTTTCTGCATAATCTGACTGAAGTATCTCCAAACGAAGCAAAATTTGTAATTCATATCTTAAGTTCATTAAGGAAAACATTAAAACAAATAAAGTTAAACCATTAAAGCTAAATAACGACTAGTATGTTAAGTAAAGACTGAAAGGGGGAACTAAAGCAAAATAAATAATATAACTGAAGGATACTCTCTGACCAAGTGTTCTGAGCTAGAACTTTGTTCCTTAATATTTTTGGGCTCGCGTAGTAATAACTTAATGATTTCGGAAACTTGCACTGTACGTGACTCACGAGAGTCTTCCCTGGTTTCATGCTTTTGACGTAACCAGTAGATGGATTGGTTCACCAGTCTTTCTGCCACAATTTTCAAATCTGCTGCCTCAGATTCAAGCCCATGTTGAATTTTCTTAGGTAGATTACTGAAAAACGATTCTGAAGTTTCGGAAAATGATACAAGAGCAGTATCGTCATGCTGTATTTTCAACACATGTTCATCGCTTCCTTCACAATTATCAGCCAAATTTTCGTTAACATCTGTCTCTTTCTGTTGATTTGAATCTTGAGCGGATCCATGTGGCGTATTCTCACGACATAACCTGTGGCTTCTTGCTTGACTCATCCAGCATTTCAGAAACTTCAACTTCTTTGCCTTTTTACAGCCGTTAGCAAAGTAAACTTCTGCTAAGTCCACATCCCACAACTCGTACACCGCCTTGCAGAACGAGCTCCATGTAAGGTTCTGATAGGAATGTTTTTTAATCTTTTTCCTCTTTAAATCACCTACATGAACATTTTTTCCCGACGGAGAAGTACCCTTTTGAGAAACATTCTTATTCAGGAGAAGATTTAGTCCACCGGAATTAGAAACGGAAATATGATTATTATCTACGACCAGCAGAATGGCTGAGTGAATCGTAAAGGGTTTGAGAATTCCTTTGCAAGAATTCCCGTTACTGTCAGATAAAGATAACAAAGCCCAGTAACCCTCTCTGTAAAGAAAACTAAGAAAAATCTGCCAAGTTGGAGCAGTACGTTTATCAAATAGCTCGGAATTTTCCTTCGCTAATAGTTCCAAAATCCTATCAGCAAAAACATTGTCTACACTATCCTTCCCCTTTTTCCCACATTCTGCAGACCGCACTAAGAAACATTCCGAAGCAAACTTTTCATTAACTTTACACTCAGTATACCTTCTAACTTCCGTCAAACGCAACTTCATAACACCATCCTTCAAACCACCCAGAAATGTGTTGACAAAATCGACACCTTCACTTTTTACACTCCCAACTTCCCGGGTTCTAAAACCATTACTAAATCTAGTTTTCGACAAATCCTTAAAACATAGCAAATCAAGATCACAGCATTTACAATCTAACGGCTTACCACTAACATCCATAATCTGAAGACACAATTCCCCACGACCCCCCTTATCTAATCCACAACAATCAAACAACTTTGACGAAACCACAATATTAGGATATATCAAACCAAAATTAACAACAGCAGAACCATAAACAATCGCATCAGTCGAACAAAAACTCCATCCAAATTTCCTAATCTCTTCCCTAACAACATCACATTCATTAACTCCACCTTCTATTTTGTTTCTAGCTATATCGACCCAACAGAAATGAATATCCTTAACACTAAACACGTCATTAACACTAGCAAAACAATCACGAAACCGACCACGATAAAACTCTAAATCATAATTCAAATCATAACACATAAACTCAGCTAATTCATTCACATTCCTACAAACAGGTGACAACAATATAATCAAATTCGACCGGATATCGACTACCTTGTTACGCACTTCACCTTCATCAACATCATTCTCCCAATCATACTCATTACCCAAGTGATTCAGCAAACTAACAGTATTTTCGCAGCTTGGCGACGCGTAACTCGACTGCGTATTCGCTATCGAGTTTAAAGTTGTCGTGAGTGAGTTCAAGGTTTGTTTCGGCGAGTCGAAGGTTAGCGAGGCCGAGGGATGGTCAGGGAGGATACGGCGAATGGCCGTAGCGGATCGGAGTGGCGAAAGAGACGAAAAGAATAATTTGAATGAGAATAGTGAATTTGATAATGGTGGAAATGATAAGATGATGTTTGAAGTAGTGATGATTGTGGTTATAAAATTAGTGTTAGGGTTAGATGATGATGATAATAAGGGGTTGAGGTCGATTAATAGGAGTATTCGTTTTGTTTTGGTGTAATTGATTGGATCTGCCATTGATTAGTTATGTTTTTAGGGTTAGGGTTTGATTGAATTTGGGGGGTTTGAGATCTGCAGGATGGATGGTGAGTGAAATGGGGATGAGAAAACAATGAAGAGTGGGCGGGAATGTGGGAGTGGCGGGAGAATATTTTTTAGATGTGTGTTTTGATTTTGAATGTCAGCTGATATTTTGTTATTCTTTTGGGCCTTTGAGGGGATCAAGTTGAAAATAATCATTCAATTTGAGTCAAGATGATCTTCTTAATTTGAGAGGATCTCATTTTAAGGTCTGTTTGGTATAAGGGGTTGAGCACTAGGATTTGATATTGGCATGAATTTTTTTTTTTTTTTTTTTTTTTTTTGTTAAAAGGGATTTTTCACCCTGGCAAAATATATTACTCCAAAAAATCGTTAAAGTACAATGGAATGTGCCTGAAATACCACATTAACCTCAAGCAACCGCTTGAATTACCAATAGTTCATTTATGACAGATCATAAATGATCATTTAGCTACCAACAACTAGAAAAACCAATAGATAACATACAATGACATGCCAATCTAAAAAAAAAAAAAAAAAAAAAAAACGTTATTTCTTAGCACGACCTTGAAGCTTGAAATCATTAAATTGCCCAGGTAAGTCGTATACCTGAGCCGCATAATAATCGGAAAAATAATCTTCAAGCTCTTTACCTCCACCAGCAGAAGAAAAGTAACTCCCCAAATTATCATTTGGCTCATATACCTCATTCTCATCACTGTCATAATCAACCACTTCACCCACTTTAAAAAATGGATTACCCCTCTTAGTTGAGGTACTAGGAGTGGGAATAGTAGACTGCTTCGACAACTCTCCTTGCACCTTCGGTTCCATGGTACTCATAGGCTGATCTTGTGAACAACTACCATTATCATCATAGCCAAGAACGTCCTCATCCACCAATGATTCCAAGAAACCAAAAGAATTAGTAGACTTAACGTTCGGACGAGAGTTAACATTCAAAGTATTAACCCACATTGGATCTTTAGGATCCAAACCTGTATTGGTACCACCTTGATTTGTAATTGCCGTAGACTTCTTACCTGGACCACTAGACTTCGAAGAAGACGCCCCTCCAGAGGATGATGCCCCTCCATTTCCTGTCCTACCCATGGGTTCCCAACGATAATGAAAAGTAACCTTAGGTTTCGTAAAACGAATACCATCAATATGCTTCTCTCTACTTTGTTGTTTACCTTTACCCTTACGATAATTAACCTCCACATAGCCGTCATTATCAACAACCTGTTTCGCGTTTGGTTTAACATTCTTAGGACAACTATCGTCGTTATGGTCAAAGATTTTACACGTCTCACACCTTGGAGGTTTCCACTCATACTCAACTTCTAGCGTTTCCAATGAATGACCAGATCCGTCCGGAAAAGGAATCGCCACCACAATCGAATCAAGTAAAACAAACAAAGATGAAAATTCCACAAGGACCCTAGCATAAGAATTGCGGCCCCAAGATTTGAGACACATCGCACTCGTATAAGCGTCTAGCATAACGGGCCGCCCAATCTGAGTAGAAATTAAGCTAAGACCGACCTCGAAATAAGCTACTAACAGAATATTATGGATTTTGACCCATATCGGAGCAGAAGTAATGTCATCTTTTTTCAGTTTGGTATTAGGAGTCCAAACATTCAAGAAAATGGGCACAAAACGAATTAACCAGGGACCATCTTCCAAAACCTTTTCCATACCCTCCTTAGATGCAAATTGAAAAAGGAAAAAACCATTGTTAAGCATAACTTTTTGAAGCTCATATTTTTGAAATATTGTTGTTTGGTTAATTTTTGAAAGAAAATATTTGGAGTTAAGTGACATTGACACTCACTATTTTGAGTTATACATAAATGGTGGGTTTACTCAACTTTAGGTGGGTCCCAAAGTGCTTGTCCCTCTATCTCACTCTCATATATTAATTTTAAAAAATAACAAATTTTTATTTTAATCTACCACTAACAACAAAAAATAATATTTTTAATTAAATATACATTTTTCTCTTACCTACTCAAATCCAAATCCAAATCTTAATCTACAACTTTATATCCAAATCCTAATCAAACCAAACGGCACCTTATTGTTTACAGCAAAAACAAGTAAAAGTTGTCGTTGAGAAAAGTCAGAAGTATGACAAGAACGGCAAGTATTGGGGACCGAATAATCTTTTTAGTGATGTTCAAATAAATAAATAAATTTTAGGGTGAGTTTGGCTTGCGAAGGGGTTAAATTTGGATTTGGATTTTGGCCTCCTAGGGATGATAATGATATTTATAAATAGTATCGCCAAGGGATGATTAGGGAAATTGAGCAAACCTCATCGATGATTTTTGCAGTTTATTGTTAAATTAAGTAGCATACCTCTGACTTTTCTTGAACAAGGTAGTCATGTTGTCTTAAATGCATTGATGCATTATCAGCAAAGTTCAAGCTTACCCTCGGAAATCATGCTAAGATACTGAAATAAAACATCACAAACCTATTAACAAACACATATATAGGTACATGAATACAAAGACATGTGAAGTTGGTTAAATGTCATGATCAGGTGGTCCTTCTTCATCTTCCTCTTTTGGAAAAGCACCAACCATCCTTATGGAATTGTCATAACTAATATTCTCAATTCTTTGGTAATGTATTGTACTTGTTTGACTTCTTCTCTTGGAAGTTCCCACCAATATTTTTTAGTCTGTATGTAGAGATAGCGTCTTCAGGATCACTGAGACATTTGTCAAATCTCAGTGTCACTGGTGTTGTTTGTAGCTCATATATTTTACTCATTGACACCGTATCAGTAAGTAAAGAGCACGAAACAACACTCACTGATTTCTTTATCAGTGAGTCACTCACTATTTATTTAGTGAGTCAGGCTATTTTATTTTCAAATCTTGTTCAGGGTGATTGGGTCAATTTTTTGGACCCAACAGTCACATGTTTGACTTGTTAGAAATTCATTAAGATTTGAAAAACTGTGATAATGCTATCATAATGAATGAACAGAGGAAAACCTTAAGTTGGAAAGATAACACTGGCTCCCGTCCATAATAATTGGTTGTCCATAGTCTGGAACTGCCTTTGTAATCTAAAACAACAAAAAAATAAAAAAATAATAAATAAGAGAGTTGTTTCACAAAACATAGATTAAATGAAAACTTTGATCTTGTACTTACAACATCCAATAAATACAAGTACGTTCCTCTTTCCAGGTACACCAAAATTGTTCCCGAGTCAATTATGGTTCTACCTTGCTTAAATGTTGATTGGTTGATCGACAAGGTTTGACCATTAATAGTTGTGCTCTCCAAAGTCAAATCAAAGTTTATCCTAAAATCATGCATTAACATATTTATGATTTTGGTCTACATTAATAACTAAATACTCTCAAATTATAAATTTCGTTTATAGTGATTCTTTTAGCATTAATAAAAATACAAAGGCAAAATGGTACCAAAAGAGAACTTACACACCTAGAACAAGTGGAGTATACTCTATCTTCGGCTCCTGTGGGTAGCCAATGACCAATACACCCCCACGAGTGACAATTTCACTTCCAGCCAGACAATGGGAGAACACGAAGGAGCAACCCCTAGAGAATCAGTTGGTTGATAACTGAAAAACTCTACCGACCAAATCCGAACACACCATCAAGTCCGTGGGGTTGTGCTACGGATATACTACACTTATTTAATAAATAAATAAATAACCTTCCTACAAAAAATAGAAAATGTGGAGGCGTATCGAATACTCACCTAAAGAGAACGCTAGGTGGAGCTTATGGTGTTCCATTTATGTTAAATGGATTATATCAGAAACATAGTAGCCTGATGCGTTAGTGCCACTATTGTGAAGGAGTGTGTAGCTGCACTGAGCTTGATAGTCACCGGTACACGTAGTGGTGGCTCTTGAACAAAGCTTATCTGAACATGAGATCAGATAACTTGTTGAGGAGACCGACTCACCAGTAGTTTCAGTCGAGTAAGGGTCGACCGATTCGGTTTTCGGTCATCTTGATGTGGATACTCGGTCGATTTCAGTAAACTGAGTTCTTTTTTGTCTTTTTTTTTAAATCGATCACAGGTACGACTGAATAAACAAACACAAAACAACAAATTCAAAGTAAAATGTGACTCTTATTATTTTAAGACAAACATTCAACTTATATTCTTGGATTTCTTGATTTAGGTTTTAGATGTTCAGAAAATATCCATATTCGGATATCCGAAAATTGATCAAAATTTATTGAAAGGTTGGGTTTTATAAAATGCTAGTTTTAACTGTTATCCGAAATTTCAGATATCAGAAAGTAAAGAACTTAGCTAAAATAATGGGTCTAACTTGAAACTAGCAACTCAAATTTCAGATATCCGAAAACCGAAAAAAACTGAAAATCAAACCGAAAAAAACCAAAAACCAAACCGAACATTTGGTGCGGGGTTTGGTTTTAAAAACACTAATTACAATTACAATATAATCAATTCATTTTATCTCATTGTACTTTAGTAGTTGACAATTCTGGTCAGATTAGGCAGGTAAATATAGTAATTGGGTAAATTGAAATTAGAGTAAAATACACGGTTGGTCCCTAATCTTGTACTTACGCATCACGCTGGGACAAAAGTTGCCTTTTTCATCGCCGGGAGTCCAAAACAAGTTTTTTATAGGCTAAACTCGTCCCTTGACCATTAACGCCAGGTCAACGTCTGATTTATGGTAGTTTGGGTATTATAGTCTGTAAAGTCCCGTTTAAGCCCATCTAGGATTATAGAAACATCAAAGATTATCAATGCACAACGAAATAATAACAATAAGAACAATGATGTTTCACAAGGTTTTCTTTTATTCACTATAATAAACTACTATTTGTGTACACACACATACTTTTCTAGACGACTCTCATGGGAGTTCTAGTATCTCTATATGCTAAAACCTAACGACCTACATCTCTTTATATAATAGAAATTAGGTTTACAAGACTTCCACAGGAAGCTAACTAAGAAGATAATATCAAATCTTTTACACTTTAAATATTATCTTCTAAATATTCTATCATCACAAGAAGATCTTCCAGCTGTTATTTATTTCACACGAATATCCAAAGCTGTCATATCAAGTCCTTGTGGTTTTGTCATCATAAAATTATAATTCCCAACAATCTTCCCCTATTTGATATTACAAAACTGTCTTCAATGTTTCCCCTTGAACTAAGATCTTCTTGAACATGTCACCACATATGATAAGTTGCAAACCTGTAATCTTCTTCCCCTTTTTGTAATCATCGAATATGGGTCTTGCAACTTGAATAATACTTCCTCAAGTGGTGCATGTAGACGGTTAAACATCTTCCCCTAAAACCAATATGTTTGCCATCTCTTGAACCTCGAACTCGTTAGGCTATATGTAATGATCACTGATGAAGAAAACTGAATATAACCAATTGATGAAGAAGTTGAATTTCCCAAACTTGTGTCTTATGTCTTGTACTAACTATGTCTAACCCACATAGTTATATTCCACGTGACTCCGAACTTATACTAAAGACCAAAATATAAGCAGATTACCATCTCTTGACAAATCCTCAAATAAATGAGACACTAAGCACAATAACGTAACTCCTTTAAGTGATAGAAAATATGAGCATTAAGCACAATAAGTTTGTAGATCTCACACCTTTGTTAGATTCTCCAAGTCTTTGTCACATCATTATAAAGCATGAACAAGTTACCTCCTGCAAAAAGGTATGATAAGACACGCACGTGTGAAACTCAACTACAACATCAAATAAATGATATTCAACTTTCTTCGTAATTACATCTTCAAATAATCAATGAAAAACATCTAAGTGCAATAACACCATCTTCTCTTATGTAACTGTTGCCTCATCCGACGATCTACGCGTATTCCTCATATGTATCGTTGCCCGGCAACGAACACCAAGGGTACTCTTGTCACACAATTGATTAAAAAGCCATTGCACCAAATACAATTCATAAATAGCCATCATCGTTGGGGATAAAAAACATGTGTTTCGTCAAACTGAAAATATAATAATTACTTGGGTTCATCATTGAATCAAAATTCAACTCACCAAGACTAGTAATTAACTAACAGTATTAACTTTAGACGACCAGAATTAATTCTCAAGCTACCAGAATCAACTGTCGAAGGTACCAGTATTAACTTGAAACCACCAGAATTAACTATCACATGAGACCATAACTAACTGTGCTCAAGTACTAGTATTAAAATTTTGATGACCCGTATTTTCGTTGACTACTACAAACACCTTGACCACCAGTATTAACGAATTTAAATGAAGTCCTCGTCTGATCACTACCCCACTCACTTCATTTGTTGACTTCATGATCAGGTACCCAAAACAGTAAATGTCGGCCCACCTTTTCTCCATACAATCGACATCAAAAACCTTGTTGATCCTAGATATCGAGAGCTACCCGCTCTGATACCAATTGTAAAGTCCCGTTTAAGCCCATCTAGGATTATAGAAACATCAAAGATTAACAATGCACAGCGGAATAATAACAATAAGAACAATGATGTTTCACAAGGTTTTCTTTAATTCACTATAATAAACTACTATTTGTGTACACACACACACTTTTCTTGATGACTCTCATGGGAGTTCTAGTATTTCTAGATGCTAAAAACTAACGACCTACATCTCTTTATATAATAGAGATTAGTTTTACAAGACTTCCACAGGAAGCTAACTAAGAAGATAATATCAAATCTTTTACACTTTAAATATTATCTTCTAAATATTCTATCATCAAAAGAAGATCTTCCAGCTTTTATTTCTTTTACACGAATATCCAAAGCTGTCATATCAAGTCCTTGTAGTTTTGTAATCATCAAATTATAATTCC
This sequence comes from Chrysanthemum makinoi, assembly GCA_910596185.1. Lineage (NCBI taxonomy): Eukaryota > Viridiplantae > Streptophyta > Magnoliopsida > Asterales > Asteraceae > Chrysanthemum > Chrysanthemum makinoi. The sequence continues at coordinate 208,332,003 of OU343217.1, read as the reverse complement.
CAACATAGTCCATAAACATTTATACCACACCTTAACTCAACCAGAGAAAAGCTATTCGTATGCCATCTTGATCGTTTCCCTCCCTCGTCACACAACCCTCACATACACTTTAACAATGATAGACAAGGACCTTACTTTTACAGCAGTAACTGATGCGATGGTAAAATATGTGAAGGCCAAATATGGGGATACTTGGTTACAAGAAGATGAAATGTCTGATGAAATGTTTGAAGATTTATGCAGATTTGCGTAAGAAGCTAAAGTGATGAAAGGTTAGTTGGTTTTTTTGTATTTGTGTGATTGGCATTTTAAGGAATGAGCATAAATAACCCTATTTTATTTGCAAGAAATCCGAGCAGTGTCAGAATCTGCCAAAAAAAGGATTATAGCAAGCTAAAGGTATATGACGATATGATTGAGGATGTCATGGCTACTTATGGGAATAAGTGGGATATAGGAGATGACATTGCTGATGTGATACTTGAAGACTTGTGGGAAAAATATGGGAATAAGGAGTTTGAGAAAAGGTTAGACTTAATGTTTGCAAACTAAGAAAGTTGTAATGAGTGAACTCTGATTTCTTTCTGTTTTGGCTATCTTTCCAGATACTAACTTGAAAGAAAATGAAGTTGATGTCATCATTATTTCAGACACATCTGATGATGAGTTTGGGATCATGTCTTCTAGGAGTACTACTTTGAAAGGTTCCACTTCCTAAGCTTCCAAGGCTTCCACTCCCAATGTTGTACTTGGTCTTGGAGCGTCTGTGGGATGCTCCAGCACAAATAGAAATGAGTGGTATGTGCCTCCCCCTAAGAATCTCAAGTCTCCCCCCATGAATATCAAGTCTCCCATCAAGAATTTCACATGTTATTTTTAGTTGTTGATGTAATGAAGATGTATATTTTTTGGCTGATGATGGTTACTGAAAACGATACTTGTTAACATGTATATTTTGCTTTATATGGTATAATTAGTTGGTGGTGTATGTATATTTTGGCTTTGTTGTTTTCATTTTGTAGTTTGCATTAGCTTATGCAGTATAGGTGGGTGTTTGGAAAAACCCATTTTGACTTATAAAGTCAACATAAACCAAAAAATTAGAGTAACCACACCGAATTGTTTTAGTCTTTAAAATATCTTTTGTTTGCATTTGTAGTTTTGGTTTTGCTGTTTACGTTGTTCATGTTGCAATTGGATGTGCAGTTTACGGGTTGTTTGGAATAACACAATTTGACTTATAAAGTCAATAGGATACAAATTGTAACCAAAATTCAATTCTTATAACAAAAGAAGTACACACATATCAGTTAAGTTACATTTAGACTGAAAGACAACATAACATTTTTTGCAGGTAATTCACTTGGTTAATTGACTAGTAGGTGATCCATTTGGTCTTTCAGTTGCAGGTGGTTCACGTGGTGTTTGTCTTGGGCGTTCTCCATTTGGTCTTTCAGTTGCAGGTGCTTCACGTGGTGTTTGGATTGGGCATTCTCCACTTTCTATTTCAGCTGCAGGTGGTTCACTTTCTTCTTCATCACTGCCCAAGGAAGCACCAACTCTAGTAGATTCATAAATATGTAGACCCATTACATATCCACCACTATCTCCTGTAGTTGTGTTTTCCCTTGTAACATCATCTCTACCAGTATAAGATGTATTTCCCCTTCTGTCAAGGCACACTGGACAAACATACCACATGAAATCTCTATAAGGTGGACGCCTTGCAAAAAAGGTCAATCCAGCCCTGTTTTCACTTTCAACCCAACAATCAAGGCATACCATTTGACAACCATTTTCTGCATCCATAGTGATAATATGTTGGTATGATAAAGAATTGATCACTTAAGATGTATTATATAAGTAGATTTGAGTTATGGTTGTTAAACAAGTATATGGGAGTAAATACAACATAAATGCTTAAAATCGAGTCAACATACGCAGTTTAGGGGGTGTTTGGAATAACCAATTCTGACTTATAAAGTCAACAAAAACAAATTTATTTCAAACATGATAGTGTCCAAATTACAAATGGCTATAAGCCTACAACCTTCTAACAGCAGATCAACATTTTTTTATCCAGCACATATGGATGTCTTGGATATAAATCCTCCACAGCCACTCCATAGTAAGCTGCCTCAAACTCTGCTTCTTCTAGCCAATTTTTCCTCTTCCTTTCCTCTTCAATTCTTTTGTACATTCTCTCATCTTCCAAAAACTGCTGGAATGCTTCTTCATCCATCATTGTCTGTTCTTCATCTTCCTCCAACATTGTGTGTTCTTCTTCTTGCTCATAAAGAGCTTCAAGAAACTCTTGTTCCATAGTCCGCCTTATATCATCCTCATCCATCCACTACAAAAGTAATAGACTTGCACATCAACTAGAATGTAAACACACAAGAATAATCGTTATGCAAATGATAATTAAATGAACACCTGTTAACTTCTGCCATCAGAATGCCTTTTTCTACCCCGCACCTTTGTTTCCTTTGTTGGTTTTGGTACTTGATCCTTGTGACACCTAGACTTATTATGTCCAACAGTTTGACAATTAGAGCATTTAATCTGTTTACGAGCTCTTAATTTACCCATTTTGATGCAATTTCACTTAATTGAGGCTTTAGGTTTATGAATTCAAATTTGGGGTAAAATGTGAGAATAAAGTGCTTCCTATAACTTTATGCAAATGTGAGGACATCTTACACTGTTTATGTAAGGACCATAGTTCTACCAACACCTAATACAATCAAAACAGATATAACAACAATCAAAGACGAATACAAAAATTAACAACGAAATTAACAAATTGTAACACAAGAACATAACATATAGATTCATTAGTTTCATATTAAACATTAAATATTCAGTACATATTTTTCCAAAAAAAAAGGAAAACATAACCACTTGATTTCCCTTCACATCACTTTGCATTCCTAAGATCATCAAGGAAGTTGTTCCTGTCAAACACCTGAGAGTGTGTTTGACAGATCATCTTCCTTATCTCCAAGGCCTTCAAGACATTTTCCTTTTGCTTCTTGCGAAGATCCACAAAAAACTTGTAGTTCATCACCGAAGGTCGAAAGCCTTCGAGCTCAGAGATATATTCTTGGGTTTCCTTCATACCAAGAATCAAGTCAGACAAAGTCTGTTGGAGCCCATTAGCAATCTGGATGTCCTTATCGTTTTCTCTCTGATAAAAGAGAGAAATCGAGTCAAACATGTAGTCAGACTTGGAAGCTTTGGCGAGTTCTTGAAGACGTGGGAAGTTAGCCATTCGGAGATTGTTGTGATTTTGTGAGAATATGTATTTTTTGATTGTTGGTATGCAAATGGTATAGGTTATTAACCAATTGATAAGGTTTTAAAATGTACCTTTTTGAGGGGTCATTTAAGCCCTTATTTGATCATTTTTGTATCCGTTATTACTTAATATCGTTCCTTTTCACTTTTTAGGTATCTTGAAGGCAAAATGCCGGAATGACACTTGTTCGGACGAAAAGGCGCGAATATACGAAGAAAATGGCCAAAGTCAAGAATCGAGACACTCAGGCTGCTGGAACTGAAGGGGACCGCATCAGGTGTTATCTGCGACGCCGTCGCATCACTTTAATGACGGCTCATAGCCAAATTGCTTATTTACAAGTGACGGTGTCGGGTTTTAAAAGAGTAGGTCGTCGCAACTTCGGGCGGCCTAGATTTGATCGAGCGACGTCAGAGAGGCTGAAGGGGACAGCGTCACAAGCATAAGGTGACGCCGTCGCAAGACTAACGTGGCCAAGACGAAACCCTAATGACGGAGACCCGACGGCGTCACAAATCATAAGGTGACACCGTCACATATGTAATCTTATATATATAATCCGAATTTTTTAGTTTTTAGTGTGTAGTCTTTTGGAGTAAAAACCTAAACCGAACCAAGGCTGTCTTGTACCGTATTTTAGGGTTCCAAACCCTATCTTACATCAAGATAAGTGTTTTAATTCATTAATTTAATTATATCTTCAATTACTTGTATGTATGTGTTGGAATCACTCCTAAACCTTTATTCAAGTGTTAGTTACTCATATGTAATAGGTAGCTTATTATGGCCTTTATGTTTGTTTAAGGTCTAGCTTATGTAGAAGACCTATAAGCTTAGACCCATGTCCAATAAGGAAAAGGGAAGGAGTGGGAGTGTTGCCCTAGCTCCTTGCCTATAAATACTTTTGTATAACCCTCACTTGAGGGTTGGTTGTTCAATTCATTTCTTTCACACATACCTTACGCATAACCGTTTACATTTATACTTGTGTGTGTGTTTGGATAATTGTTCAATCGCCTCTCTATCTTTCTATTAAGCTTGTGTTGTAAATCTAGTGACCTATCAGTGGTATCAATCGCCAAATAGTTGGGTTAACACTTTCGTTTTTGAAGTTTTTTTGTTTTCGGTTTTACGCGTAAACGTGGTTAACACTTTAGATCGCTTAAAAACTCGTTTTTTACACTTTTTAATCCAAGATTCTTGTACTTTCAATGTTTTAAGGTGTTAAAATACTTGTTTTTGGCAAAAAGTTTCAACCTTTACGCGTGGATCTAAGTTTTTAAGCTTACTTTTGTTCGTGGGTGTCGTTCTACGCGTAACCCGTTTAGCCGTTTTGATTCATCAAGTTTCACACTTTTGTGTTATTTTGGTGATATTGAAGCTATTCCATAACAAAAATCTGGTTTAGAAACAAATTTGGGCAAAATCATTTTTACGAGTAATCTTACGCGTATCAAAACCCTAATATTACGCGTAAGTTATTCCTTGTTTGATCTTCGTTTTTCGTGGTTTACTTCGTTTTTCTTGCTTGGATAAGCCTGAAAATACGTCGACTTTGGATATCTTTTGCACTGTAATAGTGTAAAAGATCATTTGGTCAAAACCCTAAACTTACGCATAAGCATAAAGCTTACGCGTAGAAATCCTACGCATAAGATTCATCTTACGCCTAAGCCTAGTCTTACGCATAAGGTAATCCTACGCCTAACTTTCTACGCCTAACTTTGTGTCTACGCATAACTTTAGTGCCTTTACCCTACTTACGCGTAAGCTAAATCTACGCGTAACTCTTGATTGTTACGCGTAACTTTGGTGTTTTTACGCATAAGTCCTACTTGGTTTATTGTGATTTCTACGCCTAAGGATACTTCATCAACAAAGGTTCATTCGACTACAAAGATCCATTTTTTACCAACACAAGTTTTCAACATGTCACAACCACCATACTCTAACTATTTCCTCCACACCATCAACAAGGGAATCAACAACAAGCAATTTATCAACAACATACTCCACAACTTGCTGCAATTCCACAACCTCAAATGGTTCAACCACCACCAAGTCTTCAAGTACAACCCTACACAAATGAATTCAATCAACATCCATCAAGGAACACTATGAAGGAACCCACTTGGTTTGCAAAGATGTGTGAAGCTTTAAGCGGCCAACAATCAATTCATGAGGCTGGATCACTTGATAGACCTCCAATGCTCACTCAGGAAACTACGATCAATGGGTGATAAGGTTCTTTAGGTTTTGTGATCTGAAGAAGCCACATGGAAAGTTCTTAAAGAAGGTTATCTTGGAAGGTCCATTTGGATGCCTCTTGTTATCGTACCCGCCGATCCAAATGCTAATCCACCAAGAGATGAACAATCCAACATTGCTCTTTGTTGGAGAATCCAGAGGAACTTCTACATTATGAAGGCGATGAACTTGCAATGCAATATATCCTCTTAGGATTACCTAACCCAATTCTTGGAAGTGTTGATGCTCAAAAGACTGCAAAGGAAATGTGGGATCATATTCATCTTCTTATGGAAGGATCGTACTCAATCGAGGAGGATTTGGAATCCAAAATTTACTTGGCTTATGAACACTTCATGATTGAACACGGAGAGACACTAGAGTCTTATCATCATCGTTTTTCATCATCAATGATTTGGATAAACACAACATCATCATGCCAAGAATTGCAGTGAATACTAAGTTCTTGAGTAGTCTTGGTTCTGAATGGGAGAAGTATGTCATTTTTCTCCGTCAAGCGAAGAATTTGCATCATTCTACATATGGATTGTTGTACGATTACTTGAAGCCTCATGAAAAGGAAGTTGATAGGGAAAGGATTCTCCATGCTCAAATTGCTCCACCGACACATCCGGAAAATCAACAACTTGCCTTATATGCTCAAAATAGTTATTCTCCTCAACCAACTCAACCAAGCTGCTACAATCACACCGTATGATCCTTCACAGCATCAATCTCAACAAACTCAATTGGTTCCATACAACAACAACAATGCTCAAGCACTTGTCGATGAAGCTAATGAGGAATCTGATCCGTTTGAAGCATTGCAACAAGGATTTGCTATGATTGCTAATGCCTTTAGCCGTTATACCAACAAATCCAACAACCGTATTCGTTCCTCATCTAACACAAGGAATCAAGCATTTGTGAACAATGGGCGAGTTGAAGTTCAGAATCGTGGTTATGGTCGTCAGATGGGCGGTGGTCAAGGGTTTAATGTTGTGGGTAGGAATAACAATAGAGCTCAAGTGGTGGAACAGGAAAATGCTCAAAATGGGTTGAATGGTCTTGATGCTACAAGCTGCAATGAGAAGGGACATCGGCTAATGCATGCCCAAAGCATAGGACTAGAGGCGTGCTTATCACAAAGAGGCTCTTCTTTTGGCTCTTAAGGATGAAGATGGTGGAACTCTCACAGACAAACGAGCTTTATGGCAAATCTGCGACTTAGATGATGATATGGAGGACTTGCAGGCCAATGCAGTTGTTATGTTGATGGCTAATATGCATGAGTTACACATGAGTGACCGGGCCCGGTGTATGACACTGATGGCTTGTCTCGGTACCCAAACAAACCATATTCATCTCTAATCTAATATCTCCGCCAACATCTGAATCCGGCAAGGCTCAGAATGTTCAAAATGAGTCGTCCACATCTCATTCCGACGATTTTCAACTAGACCCGTAGTTATATTTGACGATCAAGATGACCTTATGGTTTCCATTGATAATCAAATTGACTCTGTGGTTATACTTGAGGATCTAAGTAATGATCATGTTGTGACTCACGTTGAACACACAGAACTTTTGCCTCATCCAGATTTTGCTCGTTTAATACAAGACCAACAGACCATAGTGGAAAAATGTCATGCCATTAATCGAGGACTTGAAAAGCAAAAATGAAATGTTAACCAAGGATTTTGAATGTTTACAAAAGCAACTCAACTTTTTCAAAACTCAAGAAAAGCGTGAAAAGGTTTTGAAGCGACCCTTGCCAAATCTCATCAAAGCGAAAAATATTTAGAAAGACAGGATGTGTGATCTAGCAGCCGAAGAATGCTTTGTTGTGAAATAGAACAAGCTGAAACATGAACATTAAAAGCAAATTAACGCTCTCACCTTGGAAAATCAAAAAGCTAAGGTTGAGTTGTTAACTTGTCAAAAACAGTTCTCTGCATACAAAAAGCATTCAACGAAGCGAATAGATGATCATCTTGAAGAAATCATCGGCTTGCAAAACAAACTTAAAGAGTTTAAAAGTTTTGTTTACAAACATGGTGAGTCGGTCACAACCATTGAAAAGTTTACTTTAAAACCCAATCCAAATGGATATGGACCGAATCTTGCGGATTACAAACCTAAGCTTTCAACCAAAGCATTCAAACCAAATCCAGAAGTTTCGGCGAATATAAAATTGATAATTACATTTATGAGTGTTGTTGAATATCATCGTCAAGAGGAATTAGATGCGAAAGGCGAGTCGATCAAAATTAGAAAATGTTGTTTACAACAAACCTTTTAATTATAAGCGGTCACTTTCGTCACACCAACGGATTCTTCTAACACACCAAGGATTATCATAAAAGCGTCTGAGTCTTCTAATGTTAATCCCAAACCAGATTATGCACAAACTTATGGTCCTTTACCTTCCATCGGTGAAGTAAACTCAAAACACGAAAATCGCAAAATTCTCAAATATTTTGACCTTTTCATGGCTGACCTCAAAACTTTACAACATGAGATAGAATATCATTCGAAAATCAAAGTTCAACATTTTCAATGCCTCTAGCGAGAACAAAGAGATATTATTTAGAAAAATCTTTTACCAAATGTTAAAAATTTGAAAAGTTGTGCATTGTCTTGGGAAATGGACTTTCATAAGGAACTTGGATTGATGAAGGTCATTTTAGAAAAGCGAAACATCTATTTCTAATACTAAACGTAAAAGAAACTGTTGAGAAAAGATGTTGATCGACTCTTGGAAGATGTCATATGTCGATGTCCATAATGTTGTGCTATTGAATTCTTTGTCATATGCATTTGATTATATCTCTGCGATCTTGTTGATTACGTGGTAAATGTTGAGAACGATAATGTGCTTGGTCGAGTCCTTAAAAGTTGAAAACAAACGATTGTCAAACGAACTTTCAAATGCAATGCGTCGTCTTAATTGGTGTCAAAAAGATATTCACGATCAACAACTTGCTTTTCAACACAAAATCGCCCGATTGCGTGACAAATCTTCTGATCCAAAAATTGAGCAACTGGATGATCAAAGCGTGTCTTTTAAGTGTCAAATCTCAAAATATGAACAAGAACTTGTAAAAGTTAAAAGGAATATGGTGTCATATTTGATTTACTCAAAAGACTCGTGATGAAGCATCAAATGAACTTGATCATTATCTTGCACACACTAAAGAAGTTATGCATTTTCTTTGGAAATATTGGTTACGAAAATCAAGATCGATTCACACTATCCTCAAGTTAAGAGAAATGTTAGGAAAGTATGAACAACTTCCGCCTACCGTGATTAAGAGAATAGCCCCGGTAACACTTAGTAATCATGAACCTAGAATCCTCTTGCCAAATCACAAGTTGCTAACGTGCTTCATTCTCTTGAAACAGGAATAGTTACGTCTTTTCCAAATGTCCGCACTTCACAACCTAAGAGCACTACATCGAAGAATAGGAAGTTGCGACCTAAGAAAAGATCAATAAAGAATGCTAAAGTAGAAGAACACCCTAGGACTATGAATAAGACTCACGTTGCTTCCACTATAGATATTAAATGCGGGCACATGTAATAGAAATAGTGATGTAACGAATGCTAAAACTTTAAGCACTTTTGATATTCAGTCTGATGCACCTTGTGTTATTTGTCGTAAAAGTATGAATTCGGATTGTCATGATAAATGTGTTGCTAAAGCTATCATCTCGTTTAAGGAATCCTAAGAACCGGAATACCTCTAGGCCCACTAATCTTTCTAAGTCAGTGCTTGGTAGACCGCCATCTTTAGATTCTAAGAAACGCATTGCTGTCCTTGTAGCTCGGTTTCACCTCCTAGGAATATAGTACCACCTAGTGCATTCACTAAGACTAAAGCAAATACTAGTTGGAGATGGCGGAAATGGATATATAACACACTAGGATTTAAATGGATACCTAAAGCTATTGATGTGTGTATGTCTACTATAGCTGCTCTGGAACCCTCTAACATTTCGGGTTCCACATCTACTTCTATTCCATCCGATGCGTATTGTATCGGTGATACTGATCATTCTCTCGATTGTTGATAGCGGATGTTCCACACATGACGAGCAACCTTAAAGCTGTTATCAAACTTTATTGCAAAGTTCATTGGCCTTTGTCGGGTTAGGGAATGATCACCAGCGAGCTATCATGGGCTCGGAGACTATATCAAAGGGAACATCAAAATTAGCAGGGTTTATTATGTGGAAGGCCTCGGTCACAATCTGTTTTCGATGGAGTCGGTTCGTGTGATGGAGATTTGGAGGTTGCTTTTAGGGAGAAAACTTGTTTCATTAAGTGATCTACAAGGAAAGCGACCTTATGCGGCTCGCGTAATTCAAGTCTTTACACTATCTCTATGCAAGACATGGTTGCTTCTTCTCCCATCGGCTTACTTTCAAAGGCAACATCAACAAAATCACGGCTATGGCACCGTCGTCTCTCACATCTAAACTTTCAAACCATCACCAACCTTGCTCGACACAAACTAGTTGAAGGACTCCCACGATTTCGGTATTCTAAAGATCACCTTTGCTCGGCTTGTGAACAAGGCAAAAGCACTCGTGCTCATTTTCCTTCAAAGGTGGAACACGACTCTCAGCATGTGCTTCATCTTCTTCACATGGATTTGTGTGGCCCGATCTTGGCGTGCAAGCGATCAATGGCAAGCGCTACATCTTAGTAATTGTTGATGACTATTCACGCTGGACTTGGGTCTACTTTCTTAGAAGCAAAGATCAAGCTCCACAGATGATCATCACCTTTCTCACAAAAATACAAGTTCAGCTCCGAAACACCGTCCGACAAATCGAGCAGAGAGAGGAGGCTGAATTTGTTAACCAAACCCTTCGTGAATTTTATGAGAAAGTAGGAATTGACATCGGACATCTATTGCTCGTACACGAACAAAGCGGGTTGTTGAAAGAGCGAAACCGAGCGTTAGTGGAAGGCTGCAAGAACAATGTTAATCAATGCTAAACTTCCAGTTACTTGTGGGCGAAGCGTATCTTGCATGCTATACTCAAAACCGGTCTATGATTACAAAGCATACAACAAAACACCTTTAGAGCTTGTCCACAACAGAAAACCGAATCTCAAACACTTTCATGTATTTGGATCTCTTTGCTATCCGAATAATGATCGTGATGACTTTGGAAAGCTCAAAGCCAAAGTTGACATTGGAGTCTTTATTGGATATTGTGATAATTCTAAAGGTTTCTGAATCTGGAATCGTCGAACAAAGGAGGTTATGGAAGCGATTCATGCTCATTTTGATGAACTCACGGAAATGGCTTACGAGTATAACGACTTGGAACCGGTCACAACCGCTTAAACTTCCCCAAACCCCATCATCAATGAAACAAGCCCTCGACTTACTCGTCAACAAATGGAAAGGTTATTTGCTCCATTTGTTCGAGTGGCGATATTGATGAGCGTGCTCGGTGTATCCGCTATTTCCATTTGCTCAACCTAATAATAATCTTATACGATACACCGCTACAACAACTACTGTTGAAGAAGCACCACCAGTTGACTCCACAACAACAGTTGAACAAACCGCTTCCAACAATGATGAACCGGATGATGATGTTCTTAATGAAGTACCCCCACCTGCAGATTTTGATCCAAATGCGTTTTTAACCCGTTTGCTAATGAGACCGCTGCTTTGCACGGATGTCGCGAATCTTCAACAAGCCATTTGAATCCTCAAAATCTGCACAATGTATACCAACATCAACCCTCAACACATAGATGGACAAAAGACCATCCTCTGGAAAACATTATTGGCAACCGAATCAACCAGTCGTTACGAGACAACGTCTTCACTCAGACGGTGAACATTGCATTTATGCACTCAGCCACCAATCGAACCTAAAACATCAAAGACGCAATGACAAAAGACAACTGGATTGAATCCATGCAAGAAGAACTCAACCAATTCAAGCGTCTTGAAGTATGGGAGCGGTTGAAAGACCAACATGAGTCTTCGTCATTGGTCTCAAATGGATTTGGAAAAACAAATTGGATGCTGAAGGAAACGTAATCGAAATAAGTCCGCGTCACGGTGGCTAAGGGTTAACGTCAGGAAGAGGGTATTGACTTTGAAGAATCTTTTGCTCCGGTTGCTCGTCTTGAGGTTTCGGATATTTCGCGTTCGCGGCTCATATGAATATAACGGTCTTTCGGATGGATGTCAAAGCGCTTTTCAATGGACAACTTAAAGCGGTTTATGTCGACCAACCGGAAGGATTCGTTGATCCCGTCTACCCGATCCATGTCTACAAACCGAACAAAGCTCATGGTCTCAAACAAGCTCCTCGGGCACGATAAGTTATCATCTTTCCTCATTGCCAATAATTTTACCAAAGGTTTGGTTGACCCAACTCTTTTCATACAATATCACGGGAACATATTTTAATTGTTCAAATTTATGTGGATGACATCATTTTGGGTCAACTCATAAAAAGTACTCAATCGCTTTTGCAAAACTAATGAAGAAACATTTTGAAATGTCCATGATGGGTGAACTTACGTTCTTTCTAGGACTACAAGTTCATCAATCACCCGTGGTATTTTCTTGAGTCAGTCCAAATATGCCCTTGAATTGTTAAACAAATTTGGAATGAATACCGTGACACTATGCCACACAATGGCACATACCAAGAAGCTAATGGTGATTTACATGGGAAATTAGTAGACCCTACTAAATACCGAAGTATTCTTGGGTCTCTCATGTATCTAACGACTAGGACACGATATTGTCTTTCTGTATATCTTTGCTCCGTTATCGGTCGCGACCAAGCTGAAACCCACCTCTCGAGGCTAAAAGAATCCTCCGATACATCAAAGGGAACCATTAATTTGGGGATCGGTATCCGAAGGATTCGGTTTTGAACTAATCACTTTTGGAACGACCACGCGGGATGCTTAGATTCATGGAAAAGCACTTAGGAGCTTTACAATTTCTTGGTGACAAGCGGTGTCACGGAAATCAAAGAAGTAGGGTATGCGTCGCTGTCCTCAAACGAAGCATAATATGTAGCCATGTCGGTGTGTTGTGCTCAAGTCATTTGGATGAGAACACAACTCAAAGACTATGGTTACGTATTTGACAGAATCGATGTCTTTGCGACAATCAGTGCCATTGCGATCTCGTGCAACTTCGATTCAAGCTTTTCGAAATCAAAGCACATCGATCTTCGATATCATTTCATCAAGGATCCGTGGAGCAGTACTATTGAATTATATTTTGTGGAGTACGAGAATACCAATTGGCAAACCTTCTCACCAAAGCCTTGCCTCCCGCTAGGTTTAATGAGTTGGTCCACGGGATTGGTATGAGGTGTTTGACTCAAGAGGAATTGGATGACCTCCTAAAAGCGATCTTAAAACACATCAAACACCAAAATCTCTTTTGTAAATATTATTTTCAAAAAAACAAAATACAAAAATATAAAACCTGATAAAACAACAAAAATATTCTTCTATCCAATTTTTCTTTCAAAATGGAAAGTACATTTCTTCCTTCAACACTCTAATCTTTCAAAATTCAGTAATTTTCTGAGCAAGTGTTGAGGGGGAGAAAATAAACACTTAACTGTTTCAAAACATTCGTGTACTTGCATGTTACTCTACTCTGGTTGTTTCTTGTATCAATGGTGGTAAACTTTTATGGTTCAACTGACACTCCTCGGACTAAAATTTATAACCTTTCATTATTTTCTTAAGTCGAGGGGGAGTGTCGTCAAAGTTATTTCCTAAAATCTTTTGTTTGGTAACCAAAATGGAAGTTAAATGGCCTTGGATGAAAAAGGAAAAGGTGAAGGGACCAAAACTATCAAAAGGTTAAAGTCATTTTAATAAAAAAACACCCCACCTAACTTTTTCACATCACATTTATTATACACTCCAAACTCATTCTACGCACAACAATCATCTCACAAATCCTTCTTTTGGATCATCAATCTGTAAGTGATTTCGTGTTTATAACAAGTTTTTAAACAATGGTTTTGAATTTTTCATAAATCCAACGGTTAAATCTTGAGATAATGTGATGTTTGTGTTCTACGCGTAAGTATTAGAACACTTAATCATTGGTGAGTGTTTGTGGTCAAAAAGATTGTGTCAAAATGTTTTAAAGATATCACTGATACCATTTTTATCATCATAACTTACCCAGAAACACGAATTGATTGAATCTGGAAAACTAGGGTTTATGCGTGGGTTTAGGTATTCTCAAATGTGATTATTTTTGGTCAAAAAGATAGTTGTGTAATGGTGTTTTGATGGTGAATCGATGATATCTAGGCTTTAGATCAACCCAGAAACACTAATTGTTTAAGAATTAAAGATTAGGGTTTAAAGTTCTTGAGAATTGGATATTATTGATTCAATGCGAATTGGATGTTAATACTTGGTTATATCACTCACATAACTACTTAGAACTACCAGAAAAACTTTGGTGCTATTCCTATGGTTAGAAATCATATGCGTAATTTATGAACCTTAGGGTTTTGACTTACGCGTATGACTTTCTACGCGTAACTGCTTAACATGCTTTCATGCCTTGATCTGTTTTAAGATTGAATGTATAAGTTAAAATTGATGCTATAATGATGATTTTTCAGGTTTGCTACTCATAACATTCATAATCAAGGTTGTTGTTACTCTACGCATAAGGATCACCTTATGCGTGAAAGTTATCGCGTAAGAGAAATTTTACGCGTAAGCTGTTACGTAAGGTTCAACAATGGTACTCTGGCGTATCTGTGAAGGATATGCGTAAGCGATGACTCTACGCATAAGGTCTACTCTTCGAGTAAGCCTTCAGCGTAAAGTTTTTATCGCCCTGCAGCGTAAGCTCTACGCATAAGGTTACTCTGTTCCTCGGCGTAATATTTCTTACGCGTAAGCAGATTCCTCTGGCGTAAACTTGTGCCTACGCATATAACCCCTTTTTACGCATAAGCTACTATTCCTACGCATAAGCCTTGATCAAACCTTCGTTTTGAATTATTATGCGTGCAAACTTGTAAATAAATGAATCATAACGTCACGAATCCAAAAATGTCACTAATAAACTTAAACGTTTGATATGTTGTGAACTATAAGTGATAACATAAACTTTAAAACTTAAAGTTAACTAACTCACGAACGTTCCACGGCGTCATTGGACTATAGGACAAACAAGTGACTTAGGACTCGTAACAATCATTAACACTGTATATTCAATAATTAGACAATAAAACCTTCCGTTGACTAACATTATGTCTTTCGATATGTTGGTTCTTTTGGCTAATGTTATTTCAGAATCCGCGACATGGCTCAAATGAATGTGGATGCACCGAAGTTCTCACAATTGCGATATCTTCCCTAATGGCTATCGAAAGATTGTTAAGAACAATCTCAGAGTTGACTTTGAAACCATCACATGCTCAGAATCTTCTTGCTTGATTCTTTGTGGATATTTGATGAGTGCTTATTCACTCATCCTTTTTACCCATCTAAGCCCACAAAAACGTCTAAAAACACTGAAATGTAACCAATTATGCTCTGAATATCCTTGGAGGTGTGTTTTATGTGTTTCAGGTACTAAGGATCAAAACAGGACCAAAGCGGTTGAAATGAGCTTGGATTGGATAGCGTGCTTTGAAGAGGAGGCGAGGCAGGAAGAAGATGAATTTCTACATTTTGAGCAGGGATACCATTTGGGGAGTGAGCTTGGGGAATCAGACTCAAAAACCTAACCTAAACCCAAATTTCCAATTTACCCTCTACCCGAACCCAAAACTACCATTTTACCCTTTTTGCAAAATCCAAAATTACTCTTTTAAAACCTCATTTTTATTTTACAACAATTATTTTTTAAAACCAATTTTATTAAAATTATTTTCTTTCTTAAAAAAAATGTTTAAAACAAAAATACAAAAGTTTTAGTTTTATTAAAAACCTTTTAAACATTTACCCCATTTAAACCTTTTAAATAAAATAAAAACCATTTAAAAACCCACCTTCTTCTTCTTACCCAAACAGGATAAACCAACAGCACCCTGCTCCCATTTTGGCCCAAACCCTCGACTCACCCACCTTGTCTTCTTCTCCTATCACTATCTCAACACCACTGATTCCCAGTGAGGCTCCCCACACCCATGGGTGAGATGCCATGTTGGCAATACTCAAACACCCCATTGGAGCTCATTTGATGGGACTCGGATGCTACCCTTGGTGCCCAAGTTGAGATGAATGGATGAGATTTCTCCAAAAGCATAAAGTGGCCAAGAGCTCTTGTGTCTCACACAACAAGCACAACTGCTCAAGCCTTGAAGACCCCCATTCTAGTATAAATAGAAGAGCTTGTAAGCCTTCAAAGGCACCTAGGAATTTTGTTTTTAGTAGTTTTAAATTCAGTTTTCTGTTATTGTAATTTACTTATTTTTAATGAAAAAGTTTTTCCTTCAAATTTTCTTCTGACTTATTTTGTTAATAAGCATTTAAGTGCTTATTAGCTTTTTGCTTCTTATTTTCAGTAGTAAGTTCTAAGTTCAAGTTATTAAAAAGTTTATGTGAGTGAAAATTACAAGTTTCATTCTTAAGTCTAGTTTTTTAAAGCAGTTAATACCCCTTAAGGGGTGTTTGGCTTTAGCTTATGTAGTGGTTAAAAAGTTTTTTACCCATTTGACTTAATTAGTCAAACTCCCTTTTAAGTGTTTAGTTAGAGTTTGCAATGAAAAAACTGCTTAGACAACATTTTTCAAGTTTTGGTTAGAAAAAAAAAAGTAATATCGATTACGTCACTTTCCGTAAGCGCATTTCTTTAACTGCTGTTCGAACCTCTTTCGCGATTCATTTTTCATCAAAAAAGTTTCAAAACTAGTTTTCTTACATAATCACATGCCCATCTCAACATACTAATAGTTTATATGCATCTAGAATCACTTAGCTTAGCTTAAATTGCATTTAAAAATCTGTCAAAACTCACATTTTGCCAAGCTGTTCGTGACTCTTATGCCCAGTAGCTTTTCCTTTTGATGTCCAATTTGCTTAATACTAGTCCTTATTGTCTGAAATTTGGTACGCATAATATTCAATAGGTTGGCTAGACAATAGTGATTTTTATAATTTTTAGTTGTAGCTTTTTAGTAGCTTAATGAACCCTTGAAATAGCCCCATATCTTGTTTCTGCCCTGCACCACAACAGCTGTCCCACTTTTTTTGTGCTTATCATTGATTAAGTTTAGCTTATTTAGGATCTCCCTTAGATGCCATGCCTTATTTCCCCATTAGTATAGCTTAAGTTAGCTTATTTGGTGCTTATTATAGCTTATTTAGTTATTTAGTTGCTGTTCGTATGCTTATTAGCTTAGGACTCCTCAGCTTTACTTATGCTTCCTAAATTGCTTATCTGTTTCCCCATTACACCCCGCTCTTCTTGCTTGTAACTTGTTACATGCTTTAGCTTGTTCCAATTTTCCAAGTGCTTATTCATTTTTTGTACCATTCAATCACCCAAAGGGTGTTTGGTTGGTCTATTTTGTTAACTTATGTGATAAGTTTGTTGCAAGCGACTTATTTAAAGCTTTTTACAAAATTGTCTTTTCACAAAAAGTGTTGGTTTTGATCTTATAAACAAGTCCCAAAAGAAAAATTTGAAAAAATAGTTTGCAAAAAGGTGCCAGCGTGGTCGAACACAGGACCTTTAGCTCACATACCCAACACACAACCATTAACCAACTGCCCTTGGGACTTTGATCGTTAGAATCTTGCACTATTTAATATTTAAGTACCAAAAACAGTTTCTAGCTTAGTAGCTTAATTAGCTTTTTAGTAGCTTATTTCCTTAAGTAGTGTACCCCTTTTTCATTTTTCCCAAAACCAGTAGGCCTTAAAGTATTTTCCATTAAATTTTTAGATTTTTCCAAAATAGTTTAGTATTTTTTATAACTAAATTAGATTAAAGTAGTTTTTAAATCATAATAAATAATTTAAAAGTCGAAAAAATACTTAGGCTTTTTCCTAAAATTATTTTTAGTCGTTTAGAGCGTTAGGAAAATTAGTTTCACGTCCTTAGGCCTCTAATTGCATCATTTTCACTTTTTGAGGCTCGGGATTAGCCCGGGTTTTCACGTTTTTGCATATTATCACTCTAGGACTTAGTGTAACTTAATTTTATTGTTCCGTATGCTTAGTAGTAGTTAGTTAATCATTTAATTTGTTCCTTTGCCTTAATTACTTTCCCTTTAGTTAATTTGTAGAAAACATAACCAAAACAAAAATTCCCGTACCATTCGAGCACTTTAATAACAAACCTCAAACGTGACCGTCAATTCACACCTCGTTGGGAAACGACCCGGGTAACACTTGCCGGTATCACTATCGAGTATTCGCGGGTTTTCGCGTGTCGACCCTTTTCCTAAAGCGGTTGATTTGCAATTCTCTACGCATGGATATTAAGTATTGATATTTTATATTATAATTGAATTATCAATTTTGGCGGTGTGTCGCGACAATATCATTGAAGGTTTGACGATTAGTGACTCGAGATCCTTCCTTCGTGAAGTTATTGTTTTTATAAAAATCAAAAAGTAAAAAATATTTTCCTTTTTATTTTGTATATATATATAAAAGATTAAAAATACAAAAAGATTTTCCCTTTTGTTTTAAATAAAATAGAAGACACAATCAATATAACATTCTCAACGGAGGTGTTATCATTATAAGTTCTCGAACTAAAGATCAAAAACTTGCCTTTGTGTCGCTTGTGGATTTATTTATTTCTATCGGACAAACAAAGCGTGTGGTGGGTATAAGGGCGGCGACATTAAATTGCGGTGTAAAGAAGCGGTTTTTAATAAGCTTGTGGCCGACCTACAAAGCTTCCCCGCTCGCTTGTGCGTTTGTCTTGTAGAGGTGATTTATTCACTTGGGATTATTGGTTTAAGTTCACCGTGTTTTGCCTCGGTCTTGTTTTAATTGAAAGTGTTTTGGAAGTGCATGCGCTCGTTCTTCTAATTCTTCTACCCTCTTCTTGAACTTCGCCACAATTCGCGAAGGCGAAATAGGCGTCCCTAATAGTCGAACCGAGATTCGTACTAATCCCGACCCCATTCGAAATGGCGGATACTCGAACCATGTCGAGTTACTTCAAGCTCCGTAGGCGGCTACGGTGATGCTATTGTCGTACCACCAATTGACACCGAAAATTTTGAACTTAAGACTAATTTGATTCAATTGGTTTCATCTAAACCTTTTTGTGGTCTTGATAGGGATGAGCCCCATGCCCATATCCGTTGGTTTAATCAAGTGGCTTCCACTATTAACTTTCGAGGCGTCCCTCATGAGTCGATCAAGTTGATGTTATTCCCTTTTTCCCTCGAGGCGGCTGGTTTGGCGAAAAAGAACCCCTCGTTCAATCACAACATGGGAAGACCTCTCTAAGAAATTCGTTAACCAATTTTTCCCTCCGTAAAGAAAACTACAATGTTAAAATGAAATAACCAATTTCCGACAAAGATTCGACGAGTTTGATTGAGCGTGGGATAGATTCAAAGAACTTCTACGAAAATGCCCACACCATGGCTTCTCAGACCTTCATCGGTCGTCGTTCTACAATGCTTTAACCCCATCCGACCAAGATTAAACCTTAGCGACGCCCGGTGGTAATATCTTGAGTCGTATGCGGGGATATTAGAGCGATTATCGAGAACAAATCAAAGGTTCCAACCTCGAAGCAGGCGGTTGTTGCTAAAGTCACTACCAATTCTTCTTCATCCGTTGTGGAGTCAAAATTGGAAGGACTTACCGATGCTATTCATAGCATGATAAAAGAGTTAAAAATTGAAAGCGGAACCCGTAAGCGTTACGAAACTTGTGTTATTGCGGTGGTCCCCATCCGTTATTACAATTGTCAAGCCACCGATGGTGGCGTCGAAATGCCACCCGTGGCGGTACGCTAATCACAATCACAATCCTAATCCGAATCAAGGATACCTTGCTAATCAAATGGGACCACTCGGTTTTCCTCAACCTAACAATCAAAATAGGTTCAATCAAAATCAAGTGAAAGGGCAAAATGTTCCATATCAAGCCCCGATGAACCAATACCCTCCCCAAGGGGTTAATCTCAATCATGGTTATCAAGCTTCTAATTACCAACCAGGTTGGCCCTCTATTGAACTTCCCAACTACATTAAGTCTAATGAGGTTACAATTAGGGGTTTGCAAAGCCAAATCACTACTTTGAGAAATGATTTCCAAACTTCAATGTCAAAACAAGGAAATGAATTAAAAAATGAGTTGAACAAAACAAACAACAAAATTGATCAAAATCAATACAAAATTGAAAATATGTTCAATAGTATCATGTGTCAAATGAATCAAGCTTCAACTTCTAAAACCCTTAGGCTATACGATTCCAAATCCGAAAGGAGAGTTGAATGCTATTGCCACCCGAAGTGGTAAGACATATGATGGACCCTCAATGCCTACACCCTCTCCGGTGAGGGAGGTATCACAAGAAGGGTGACAAAGGACAAGGTGCATTCTACAAGCCCACAAAGTACCGCATACGTCCAACCTCCGGTAGTCCACATTTCCATTCGGGCCCGATGTTCGAAGATTAAGCCTTCCATTCCTTATCCTTCAAGGCTTAATGATCAAAGGCCATGACAAAACTAATCAACAAATGGAAAAGCTTATCCAAATCTTTCAAATACTCACTTGAGATTAGTTTGTGGAGGCTCTCCTTCTAATGCCCAAGTTTGGTCCTACCATCAAAAGCTTGTTGGGCAACAAAGAAAAATTTTCCGAGTTGGCTAAAACTTCCTTGAGCGAGAATTGTTCGGATTATCCTTAAAAACTTCCCGAAAAGTTAGGAGAACCCGGAAAGTTCCTCATCCCATGTGATTTTCAAGGACTAGTTCAATGCTCCGCTTTGGCGATCTTGGCGCGACATTAACTTGATGCCACACTCCGTGTGGAAAAAGCATTCGTTACCCCCACTCACACCTACATGTATGATCCTCGAGCTTGCCGACCGAACGAATTCTCATCCGTTAGGTATAGCCGAGGATGTTTGTGTGAAAGTAGGAAAATTTCATTTCCCAGCCGACTTTGTTGTCGTCGATTTGATGCCGATCCCGAGTGCCCTCATCCTTGGGAGGTGCTTCTTAAAAGCGGGTCGTGCATTGATCGATGTTGATGAAGGGGAAATCACTTTGAGGGTAAACAAAGAAGCTGTAACTTTCAATGTTAACCAAGATTTGAAATCTATGCCTACCATTTGTGGTATTGATAAAGTTGAAAGCCGTGAAACCAAGGTGACAAAGGACCCGGTGCTTCCTACTAATAGCGGAGTACGAAAAGCGTCCAACCTAAGGTTATCCAAAGTTCTCCATCTAGGATCGATCAAAGTCTTTCACGATTTACGGTCAAGAGATCTTCGAGTAAACGTGTTGAGCTTAAAAGCGATTACCAAGAAGGAGACCATAGCGGAAGTGGTGGAAATTGCTAGCTCTAAGAGCACACCACTTGTCCCACCTCCGCGTTCGGTTAATCGAATCGATCTTGTTGAACCTTCTTCGAGTGGCAATCCCACTCATACTTCCGACCTCATTATTTCCGACTCTTCCCCTTCCCTCACTCCGTTTGAGGAAGCTAATTTGGAAGAGATGAAGCTTATTATTTTCCGTCAGGGAATTGATGATGATGAATCGACCGGGAGGGAGACCGTGTTCGTCTTGAACAATTACTTAGTGAAAATGAAGATCCGTTGTCTTCACTCCCTCCGGAAGAAATTGAAATTGAAGAAGTTGAGCTTTTGACCAAAATCCTTGAAGCCCGAGCCGAGGATTCACTATTGATTTACTTCGAGGTTAGCCGATGAACTTCGCTTCGCCTTGGTCCTCTCCCGCCGGGAATTGACAATGAAGTCTTTGACTTTGAAGCCGACTTACGTGAACTTGAGTATTTGTTGTATGGAGATCCGTCACTTGATCCTTCAATTGATAAGGAGTTCTCAGATAAACTTGCTCTCACGGACTCGATTCCATCTAAGAATGAAAATTTGAACGATGATCCTTTGGAAAATTTTGATGATCCATTCTTTCCCAAAAAAGAGAAGAACTTGAAAGTTTCAATTGATGAACTTGTTGATCAAGATGTTCTTCATTCTTTTTAACGAGAGTGACTCCCCTTAGCGAGGATTTTACGTGGTTGACACTTTCGATTCATGCCTCTCGAGGATAAAGTATTCAAACCCGGTATAATACCTTACAAGGGAGTTCACTCTAAGAGAACTCAAATGTTTCAAACTCTTCGACCTAACCATGAACTCCTCTTCTCTATGGAGTTATTTGTGACTAAGAGTGTGCTTCTTGATGATCCATCATTCCCTCGTCTTCCCGCTAAACCGCCGGATGATGGATTCATCTTTGGTTTTGAACCCAATACCTATACTTTGATCTCTAAGGCGGTGGGCAAAGATTTTGAACACTATGTTCTCATGCCTAAAATTTTGCCCACCCAACCCACCCGTGTTACCTCATTCGGAAATGAGGATTTCATTTTTGACCCCGGCATCTCCATTCATCATTCTTTTGAGCCGGATATATCTCATCGGAGTGGAACTTTCAGCACATTCAATGTTTATCCAAACCATTTGAATGAAAGTCCGATGGAGATCTTCTCTTCCACTTGCTCCCCCATGGACCAATGAATTCGGGGTCGAGTCAAGCTAGCGACTCGGTTAACAAAAACTTGTAGCATAACATGGGTGTCCACCCATGTTTCTATCTTCTTTCTACTTTCTAACACTAAGTGTGGGGAAACCCCAGCGATGTTTTACTTGTTATGTGTTTGCTCTCTTTTTCGGATTCCGTAGATCGTGATGATTGATGCCTTTGTTTTCAATCCGGCCGCCCAATATCCGATCTTGTTGCTAACGATTATCTAGGGATATCTTATAAATCCTTTTGTGAAAAAAGATTTCGCTTCCACACTTGGCTAGTAGTATTACCTTTTCCCGTTCTATAGTTTCGGCTACGGCCGGTACTTTGAATATTGAGGGCAATATTCAATTCTAAGTGTGGGGAGGAATTCTAGCGAATTTTGATCACATGTGTACCTTCTAGTGCCCTAGCACCCCGTTTTGACCAAAATTTTAAAAATTTTTATAAACGCTTTAAGTCAAGTATTTACATTTTCAAAAGTGCTTTGCACAAAAATAAAGCATTGATGCTTCGGCATTAATGGTAGTTTAGTCTTGATTCGGCTAGAACAAGGGAATCCCGACTCTGCTAGAGTGTTGATCTAGCTGCTCTCTTAACATTTAGGCTAAGGTTTTACGCGTTGTGCAAATGAAAATGCTAAGCGTGGAGTAGTTGGCTCTCTTTAGAGCTTATATAAGTAATCTATGGCTTTTTCTCCCAGTAGCTCTTAATTGAACCTAAAATACGTGCTCATTGTCAAACTTTTGAACATTCAAATAGTCTTGTTACAATAAAAAGTTTTTAAGCAAAATTGATTTAGAGTCCGAGTTCAACTTTTATTTAAATTTCGAGAAGCATACTTTCTTAAAATCCGAATAATGTTGCAAAATGAAAGTATCGTAAAAATGCTTGAATCTTTTGCAAAAGTGCAAGTTTAAAGTTCGAAGTCAAAAAAAAAAAAAAATAAAAAAAGTGAAAAAAAAAATGTTGAAAAATGAAAAATGAAAAAAAGAAAAAAAAGAAAAATATGAGTTATGAATAAAAGCACTATGTTGCTTATGAATAAATGTACGAAACTTGCTTTTTCTTAAATTTAAATCGGAAGTTGAACTTCGTATAGTCAAAGTTGTCTAAAAGTTTGACGGTAATTTAAATCCTTGATTTCAAAGATCAACTCAGATACTATTCTCGAGAGTGAAAACCTAGCCTCCTTAAAAGGACAAGCTGAGAAGAAAGTCGCAACATGGAGTGATCTCACCTTTGAATCTCGAATTTTTAAATTATTGTCGGTTGTAATCCATTTAGGTTTAGTTTTAACTTAACGGTAGCTTCGTAAATCTTTGGAATCGAATTCCGCTAATTCGGTTACTATTCTCGGTGAGGTGTCAAAAGCCCGGTCACTTAAAACTAATGTTTTAGGATGTGCCGAGAAGAAAGCCGCTACATGGAAGAGGCCCTTTCGATCCTTAGACTTTCATCGTTTCTGGTGGGTTAGTACTTTAGTTAAGTGGATAACAACCATAACAAATGTCGATTTCAATGGTCAAACTTTTGAAAATGAGCACACACACACTTAAATTTTATGAATTGCGGGAGTAAAAAGTTAAGTCTCGACTTACATAGATTATTGATATAAGTAGTGTTAGCATTTTACAAAAACGTTTGCACAATAAGTTTAAGCTTGGTTTGAGAGTATAAAAAGAGGATGACGATTACAATTCCCCGGAGACACCCATTTTGTGTGAATCCCGTTCTATGATGCCATGTTTTGATAATCAAGCATGTTATTTATTTACGTTCTAGTTTTAAATTCCTAGTGTTGAATAAAAAGTCGAAACGGGGTATTCTTGGTATTTTTGATCCTTTCATTACTTCATATGATCGGATTGCTAGGGACTAGCAATTGATAGTGTGGGGGATTTGATGAGTGCTTATTCACTCATCCTTTTTACCCATCTAAGCCCACAAAAGCGTCTAAAAACGAAAATGTAACCAATTATGCTACAGATATCCTTGGAGTGTGTTTTTATGTGTTTCAGGTACTAAGGATCGAAAACAGGACCAAAACGGACTGAAATGAGCTTGGATTGGATAACGTGCTTTGAAGACGGAACCGGAAGATGAATTTCTACATTTTTCAGAGCCCGGGATACCATTTGGGGAGTGAGCTTGGGGAATCAGACTCAAAAACCTAACCTAAACCCAAATTTCCAATTTACCCTCTACCCGAACCCAAAACTACCATTTTACCCTTTTTGCAAAATCCAAAATTACTCTTTTAAAACCTCATTTTTATTTTACAACAATTATTTTTTTTAAAACCAATTTTATTAAAATTATTTTCTTTCTTAAAAAAAAAAAAAAAAAAATGTTTAAAACAAAAATACAAAAGTTTTAGTTTTATTAAAAACCTTTTAAACATTTACCCCATTTAAACCTTTTAAATAAAATAAAACCCATTTAAAAAACCCCACCTTCTTCTTCTTACCCAACAGATAAACCAACACACCCCCTGCTCCCATTTTGGCCAAACCCTCCCATTTCCCACCTTGTCTTCTTCTCCCTATCACTATCTCAACACCAGCATTCCCAAGTGAAGGCTCCCCACACCCACATGGGTGAGATGCCATGTTGGCAATCCTCAAACACCCCATTGGAGCTCATTTGATGGGCGGCTCAGTTACCCTTGGTGCCCAAGTTGAGATGAATGGATGAGATTTCTCCAAAAGCATAAAAGTGGCCAAGAGCTCTTGTGTCTCACACAACAAGCATTGCTCAAAAAACCTTGAAGACCCCCATTCTAGTATAAATAGAAGAGCTTGTAAGCCTTCAAAGGCACCTAGGAATTTTGTTTTTAGTAGTTTTAAATTCAGTTTTCTGTTATTGTAATTTACTTATTTTTAATGAAAAAGTTTTTCCTTCCAAATTTTCTTTACAGCTTATTTTGTTAATAAGCATTTAAGTGCTAATGCTTTTGCTTCTTATTTTCAAATTAGTAAGTTCTAAGTTCAAGTTATTAAAAAGTTTATGTGAGTGAAAATTACAAGTTTCATTCTTAAGTCTAGTTTTTAAAGCAGTTAATACCCCTTAAGGGGTGTTTGGCTTTAGCTTATGTAGTGGTTAAAAAAAGTTTTTTTTACCCATTTGACTTAATTAGTCAAACTCCCTTTTAAGTGTTTAGTTAGAGTTTGCAATGAAAAAACTGCTTAGACAACATTTTTCAAGTTTTGGTTAGAAAAAAAAGTAATATCGATTCGTCACCTTTCGCATTAAGCGGCCATTCAGCTGCTTCTTCGAGACTCTTTTAGCGATTCATTTTTCATCAAAAAAGTTTCAAAACTACTTTTCTTACATAATCACATGCCCATCTCAACATACTAATAGTTTATATGCATCTAGAATCACTTAGCTTAGCTTAAATTGCATTTAAAATCGTCAAAACTCACATTTTTGCCAAGCTGTTCCGGCCGACTCTTATGCAGTAGCTTTTCCTTTTGATGTCCAATTTGCTTAATACTAGTCCTTATTAATGCGAAATTTGGTACGCACAATATTCAATA
>OU343217.1:208204568-208306061 GCA_910596185.1 Chrysanthemum makinoi | reverse complement strand
GGTTGGCTAGACAATAGTGATTTTTATAATTTTTAGTTGTAGCTTTTTAGTAGCTTAATGAACCCTTGAAATAGCCCCCATATCTTGTTTCTGCCCTGCACCACAACAGCTGTCCCACTTTTTTTTTGTGCTTATCAGTGATTAAGTTTAGCTTATTTAGGATCTCCCTTAGATGCCATGCCTTATTTCCCCATTAGTATAGCTTAAGTTAGCTTATTTGGTGCTTATTATAGCTTATTTGGTTATTTAGTTGCTATTCGTATGCTTATTAGCTTAGGACTCCTCACTGCTTATGCTTCCTAAATTGCTTATCTGTTTCCCCCCGTACCTGCTCTTACTGCTTGTAACTTGTTACATGCTTTAGCTTGTTCCAATTTTCCAAGTGCTTATTCATTTTTTTGTACCATTCAATCTGCCAAAGGGGTGTTTGGTTGGTCTATTTTGTTAACTTATGTGATAAGTTTGTTGCAAGCAACTTATTTAAAGCTTTTTACAAAATTGTCTTTTCACAAAAAGTGTTGGTTTTGATCTTATAAACAAGTCCCAAAGAAAAATTTGAAAAAAAAATATAGTTTGCAAAAAAGGTGCCAAGCACAGATTCGAACCTGGGACCTTTAGCTCACATACCCAACACACAACCATTAACCAACTGCCCTTGGGACTTTGATCGTTAGAATCTTGCACTATTTAATATTTAAGTACCAAAAACAGTTTCTAGCTTAGTAGCTTAATTCGCTTTTCAGTAGCTTATTTCCTTAAGTAGTGTACCCCTTTTTCATTTTTCCCAAAACCAGTAGGCCTTAAAGTATTTTCCATTAAATTTTTAGATTTTTCCAAAATAGTTTAGTATTTTTTATAACTAAATTAGATTAAAGTAGTTTTTAAATCATAATAAATAATTTAAAAGTCGAAAAAAATACCCGGCTTTTTCCTAAAATTATTTTTAGTCGTTTAGAACGTAGGAAAATTAGTTTCACGTCCTTAGGCCTCTAATTGCATCATTTTCACTTTTTGAGGCTCGGGATTAGCCGGGTTTTCCGCGTTTTGCATATTATCACCCTAGGACTTAGTGTAACTTAATTTTATTGTTCCGTATGCTTAGTAGTAGTTAGTTAATCATTTAATTTGTTCCTTTGCCTTAATTACTTTCCCTTTAGTTAATTTGTAGAAAACATAACCAAAACAAAATTCCGTACCATTCGAGCACTTTAATAACAAACCTCAAGCGTGACCGTCAATTCACACCTCGTTGGGAAGCGACCGGGTAACACTTGCCCGTATCACTTATCGGTATTAGCGGGGTTTTCGCGTGTCGACCCTTTTCCTAAAACGGTTGATTTGCAATTCTCTCGCGGATATTCGTATTTGATATTTTTATATTATAATTGAATTATCAATATTCTTAGGAATCATCCGTACCAGAACATGCTCTCACCTTGCTGATGCAGGAGATCTACATACAACAATTCTGGAATTCCATGCAAAGGATCAAAGGTCAAAGTGCGGTGATAGTGACGTTAAATCACAAACAAATCACCATCACACATGCGATTTACGGCGGTTCTTCTTATTCTCGATATCGATCCAACCGACTTCTATGCCACACCTCTTGAAGAGGCAGGTTCGCAATTCCCGATGGATATTGGCTATGATGAAGCTTCAGGAATTATCACTAAGCATTCTCATGTGGAGCTTAAGAACATTCCTCAACCATGGAGAACCTCACACATCATCATCACCAAGTCAATATCACGTCGTGGCGGTGGCTATGAGCATCCCAAGCTCATGGAGTTTGCAAATATTTTGGTCATTAATCAACAAGAAAGACATTGAAATTGAAGCTCGATATGGGATGACATGATGTCATTTCTCAAAAGCTTGGCTCAAAGATTCCCTATGTCGGATACACAAATTGTTGATCGAGAGAGCACTTGGACTTCATCGATATTCCCAAAAGGCTCAATGACCCGACAATCCACGACATGTTGACCGAACCCCTGCTCATCGGTCGAATCAAGGAATCGTCAACAAAAGCGAGTCTTTGTGTTACGATCACCTGCGACTACGGAAATCAAAAAGCTCGAGACATACAAAAGGTATCTGGTAGCAGGAAAAGAAGGCAAAGTTGGTCATCTCGATGAGAAGTCTTCTGGAACACCTATACGGAGAACCGAGAAGAGGCGGTGCGAGGAATCTTTGCAAATCTTGAAAGTCGAGGATAATCCCAAGAGGAATCCTCCAAAATGTTCCCTCTAAGGAAGCTACTCCTACTCCCATTCACGAATCGAGCACGAACAATAGAAAGCTTGTGGGCGAAAGCTCTGAAGATACACAATCAGTCGGGAAGAGATCTTCTACTCACGAATCGCGAAGAACCTCCTTTAGCAGCTAAACCTCCAAGTCCACCAGCTGACAAAGAAAAAGGGAAGACTCCAGTACTTGTACCTTATGAAGAAAGCTCAGAAAGTGATGAAGAGCAACTGGATACATCTTACAGAAAGAAGTTCAAACTCATTAGACTCCAACATGTTGCAAAGGAATTTGCAAAGGATCAAATGGGTGGCCTTGGAGGTTCAAGTGGTGCTGCCCACTCTAAACCATCTCCTGATGCGGTTAATCGACCCTATAAGGGAGCTGGTGCCACCACTCTTCTGCAACAACAACAACTTTTGGAGGATACTATTGATTATGAGTTTGAGGAACCAAAGAAAAGAAAAGACTGAGGAAATACACAGATGAAACAAAGACTGATGACAAGGCTATGTCTAAGGGGAAACTTCGAACAGCGCCTAAGGACCCGAGTCTCCTCATGTCTCCTCCTCATCAGACTCATCATCTCACTCTTCACAACCACCATCAAAGAAATCAACAAATCATCATCCGTCGTTGAAGAAGCCAACTCCATCTTGGATGTCTCAAACTAAGAACCGAATCACCAAAGCCGTCAAAGAGTAAGAAAGAAAGACATGCTCTATAGAAAGCTAAATTTCATTCTTGATCGGATAACTTATCTTCACGATGAGACGGACAAGATGAAAGTTGAAAGGGAGTATGTACAAAAGCTTATGAAGGATGATCTTCAAGGGAGCATGGACGAGATGATAAAAGGATACACTCACAAGTTCTTAATGGAGGTCATTCCAAAATTGACAAAGGAGATGTATACGGACAACTTTATCGAAATCTCTTACATTTAGCCAAGCAAGCCATGAAATCAACTCCGATGAATTTGAGCATCAATCAAGTTGAAACTACAATCTTCTCAGATGATGAATTAGTAAACCGGCTGGTAGCGCAAATGTCAACACGCCTCACTGCAACGTTTGCGTCCCATGAAGCTAAATTGTTTGAAGCATTCTTTGGAATACCAACTCATTTCATCATTCAGAGAAGAGGCTATAAGGCCTAAGCGTTCAAGAGATGATGAAGACAAAGATCAAGATAAGGATAAGGAGCCTAAAGCGCAAAAGTCACGGTGAATCATCTTCGATTCAGACTCAATGCCGCTCCACACAAGGACTCCACTCAACAAAGATCTCCTCCCTCGCTCTTACTGGCGATAAACCTCGATTACGGAGACACCACCTCAGTTCAGAAAATCGTGACCACTTTGAGTATAAGGGTGGTGACAATGAAGAATACCATGAGCCCCAACAACAACCCGCCTCTCCGACAAAGTCTGAAACCGAATCCTCATCTAGGTCTAAGAAAAGAAGAAGAAGCCCAAGGCCGACGTTCTATCCTGGCTAGATGAAGATAACACAGAGGAATTTGAATGGTTCTCTACTCTTGTTAATTCCACTCCCTACCTTGCTGAAGGTCAAGATCTGGTAGACGGTAATACATTGGAGCATGCAAAGATACTACAAGAAAAATTCCGAGTAAAGAAGATGACGAAATCACGGTTGCGTGAATCAAGAATGAAGCTTTTCAAATGTGGAAAGATAGCTCAGAAAGTGCCATCGAGGTTGAATATCACCTTGACAACATTGCTCGAGCTATGTCTAATAACATGGATTGGCTCAACCTGGCGGAAGCAAACATCGACTTTACTGGCGGGACAACCCTCCATATTACACTGACTGGTCTAAACCACTACCAACGATCGGCCAACCGGATCGACCTAGGATCCCATTTAGATATTTCTTCAACAAAGACTTGGAATTTCTTCTTCACGGTGGCGATGGTTCAAGGAAATACGCTACATCCCCGACACTTCCATTTCCCAGGTAGCAGAATACTCAAACTGCTTAGCTATCGAGGAAAGAGCTAATCACTTGTTCTCCAACAAAGTGGAAGCATACGACCAGAGATGCAATGTATGGATTCATCATTGGCCTAACGCCGAAGAATCTACTAGAAGCTGCAGTACAGTATCAACATGCGGTGTTCAAGACTAAAAACATCGTTGCCATCAAACACGTTCGTCTTTCGTCCAAATGGGACTACACGTATCTCAAGAATATTGTGGTCAAGAGACAAGATGAAAGGGATTATGCATTCTCTGAAGGTGACTTTGAGAATTTGTCTATCAACGACATCGAAGACATGTACCTTGCCAAAGTATAGGGTCGTATGAGACAATTCTCTTCAAGTACAACGTGAATTCATTAAGTCGGTGCTCATCTTCATCGAGCATAGTTATCAAAGAACGTATAGAAGATCTCCAGTGGCCAGTTGAATCTTATCAAACCCGTGTCAACTTCACTCCACCGCAACTTGATCTTCCCGACATCAACCAGCTCTCACAACTTACACTCATCAGCAAACCATTCGACGTCGTTTACCGCAGTGAACTTCAAAGAAATTGCTTGATGGCGGCGAAGACCTTCACAAGTTTGGAAATCACACTTTGAAGATGGTTAGGGACGGATTGGCTTACCGGTTGAAGGATATACACCAAAAGATCGGGTCTCCTAAGCGATGGAATTCTCGGATCGAAGGATGTGAAGAGGATCATCACAATGATTGATGAACGGTTCTATAGAAGGATCGATTCGAAGATTGGAAAGCTATGTTGGTGGTCGACCTAGGAGAAACATCATCGGCTTTCAACGTCCGATTCACACTCTGGCGACATCTCCGGACTACGGCACCCCTTGAACTGCTTCTTTCATTATAAATTTGGATGTATGATTTATTATGTCGATGGCTTGTGCACATATTACGATTAGGTTAACCCGTTCTTGTAAATAAAGGACCACGTGGTGCAGCTTGATTGCCACAATCCTTAGAAAAGGAGCGAAAGCTTCTTACTTTTGAGTAAAACCTATCAAACGTTTCACTTTTCAAGGTTTTGCTCAAAAGAACAAGCACTTTCCCTTATGATTTTCAAAACCTCAACCGTTTATATCACTCGTTGAGAGGGAGTACTTGACTAAAATATTTGTTCACTAATTGTTCCATGGTCCTTCTTCCCGCAACACTCGAAATGGTCATATTTATTCTCAACTTTTCAAAAATAACATTTTATATGCCATTTTTTAGGGGGAGAAAATACGTGATAAGAAATATGTTGTGTTTTGCTATATGAACTCTTGTGTGAAAAGACTTTAACCCATGAATTGACGAGATCTTAATCACATTAGTAACTCGAAAAGACCGGACGGGTAATAATTTCAAGCTAGTTCGCTAGTGATGTAAACGTGTCTCGCAAAGGACTTGTCCGAGTAGAATGTACCATCCGAAAAACTCTTGGTAGACATGAACCTTGACGGGTTTGACAACCTTCGGGTTGTCCACATTCAAGATAGTTATTTGAGTTAGTTGTCACCTAAAAGCTGATAATGCAACTCTTTAACTATGCCACGTAACATGCGTGTGTGCTGGGAATGTCTATCTTGAGTCGATCAATTCAAAAGTCGCGCTCTTTCCTCATGTGGATTTCGTCAAAACTCTAAAGCACATGTGGAGGGGGAGTATTTCTGCTTAAAGATAAAACTCTCATAGTGGTTCAAACATGTTTTCATCTACAAACCCCCTTGAGATTTTCTTGAAAAATGGTTTTATGGCAATGGAGTTATAAGGTGATTAAGGTTAGGAATAACCGTCCTATGATCCGCCAGAGCTGGAGGGATCTACCAAAGGACACTTCCAATAGTTAGAATTTAGAAGTCCTTAGGTATGATTGTAAAAAGGAGAGAATGAGAATCGGAGAAAGAAGGAGTTGAAGAATTAAAAAGAAATGCAAAGAAAAGGGTGAAAAGAAATAGCCCTCCAGATTATTCAACTTAGGACAGACACTGGGTTCAATTCATATGCTACTGGTTGTCACTAGATGACAACGGTATTGAAGATTAAAAGTCTTCATGGACCCAGTGACGCATGCACTAAACCTTCTTAACCACTCAAGTTTCTCTCAACAGAAGCTTGTTTCATTCTCACAGGGAACCCTACGTAAACTATCGGCTTTCTCTTAGAGATTACTGGTATTGAAGAAGGAGACCCTCTCCCTAGTCTCCGCTCAGGAAAACCAAAATGCACTATTGAGTCTAGAGCCACGAGATTCATCAAAAGATCTCTTAGGTACACTTGACATTTCATCACTTGACGTTCAACAATATGAATTTCAGTGGTACATTATCGAGTCCTTCACAGATCTTAGCAATCTGTCGAGAACATTTATGAGAGGTTCACATTTGTGATCCTCAGTGATTGAATGGAAACTCGTGCCAGGGTCAACATCAAACGATACGGCAATGAGTCGCTTCGGCAACTCCCCGTGGATTGCGCTTAGTGGTCTCAAACGGTCTGGGCGTGAGGTGATGCTTCGGTGTACCTCAGCGACTCATCTAAATCGTAGGTGTACTTCGATACATCGTGTTATCTCACTTGTGGGACTCCGATTCAGAAACGGCCTTTGTAAGAATTAGAGTTGTGTTTTCACACTATCCGTTAACACTCTCGAAGTTCAAACTTGTAAGTGCCGGAATCCGCTTATTACTAACCGTGTAAATGTTTTCTTCTTATGGAAGCTCTGGAGCGGAATGATCGTGCAGATTCTTCTCATGCTCACGCCAACATCATCACTAATGGAAGTTTTATCCAAAAGCAACACAACAGTCGAATGATTCTTCACAAATCAAAGAATCTGCAAAGTTAAAGACTTAAAGAACTTCATCAGTACTGAATTCCAACGTCAAAAGAGCATGTGATCATGTTGAAGAATGACGTGGAGACACCGGAGCAAATAAGTAGACACGAGGCGGACTTGATGCGATAACAACATACTATATCTTTCATCACAAAGAACAATGATCAAAGAACAAAGTTAAAGATGACGTCCAAGCATAACTATTCAAAGAAAACTATCTCGCTACACTGGGGAGATGGTTCGAATCCATGCAATTCTTCTCACAAGAAAGAAGAATGTCAGACGACGTCAAAGCTACTATTACATCAACGCCTTCATCGTTTTTCATCACCAACACTTGAGGGGAGATTGTTGGAATCACTCCTAAACCTTTATTCAAGTGTTAGTTACTCATATGTAATAGGTAGCTTATTATGGCTTTTATGTTTGTTTAAGGTCTAGCTTATGTAGAAGGCCCATAAGCTTAGGCCCATGTCCAATAAGGAAAAGGGAAGGAGTGGGAGTGTTGCCCTAGCTCCTTGCCTATAAATACTTTTGTATAACCCTCACTTGAGGGTTGGTTGTTCAATTCATTTCTTTCACTCATACCTTACGCATAACCGTTTACATTTATACGTGTGTGTGTGTTTGGATAATTGTTCAATCGCCTCTCTATCTTTCTATTAAGCTTGTGTTGTAAATCTAGTGACCTATCAGTATGCTTGCATGTTCCCCATGTCCGGCTAATTTACTTGTGTGTTTGCTTAGGGAATATGAAACTTAATTATTGAATATTGATTGGTTGTCTCTTATCTTAATTGTTAATGATCTAGTAATGCGATAGGTCATCCGTTGTGTAGTTAATGCTTGATTAATCTTTGTGAACCTTAGTTTATAATACCTAGAGTTGTTGTAGGCTAAACCATCCGAAGAGTACCTTAGAGTTAAAGTTTATAAATCCTAGAGACTTTGTAGGTGATAACCTTTGGTAGTTTCAAAGAGTTAGGGATAAACACATACCCTACGACCTTAGACACACAACGCGATTAAGAATAAGGACGTGATAATTCAACCATCAATAGGAGATAATTAAGGAGTAATAAAACCTAAGTAAACACATCTTTAAACCATCATACGAACACACAATAATTAGACATAGACTACATACACCACTAGATTAGATAATTAGATAGTAGAGTAATCGGTAGAAATACCAACCCCCAAATCCAAACCCCGAGATTCGTACCTTTCCATTTCCTAAAAACATAAAAAGATAAAAATAATCTTCCTCAACCCCAACCTTAGCGTAGTAACTTCTCACTAGCATTCCTATTCCCCTAGAGAATCCATATCAATTCCCGTGGCTTACCCTAATACTACACTACAATGATTAGGTTCACGGCCTAGGGTGTTGAAAAACTTGCTCGACGAAAAGGAAGTTCCTTTGACCCGAGCGGCCGAATGTAGCGTTATCAAGTTTTTGGCGCCGTTGCCGGGAATAGAATAGCTAGTTAGGAGTCCACCTCGTTTAGGTTTCTTTGCTTGATTCCTATCAAGTAATTTTTTTCCTCATGTTTAGCTTCCTTGTAGTCTATCCCCCTTCTTCGTGACCTTTGTTAGTAAAACCAATCATTCACCATGATACGTGTCTTCCACTGAAGATTCTTCACACTACCCATTCCCAATCCCGAAATTGAGAGCGCAATCCCACAAAACCCTTCACCCGTTCACCACTTTGGAAATCACCTAGGGCATAATGAGATAAATTGGCAACAACAAAGTCCTTTCTATGACTCAGATTCCGATGAGGAATTTGATTATGGTGAAGCACTTGACAACGGGAGGTTATTGATGAAGTTAGTTTTGAAATTGAAGAAGATCCCTCCCAATGTTTTGACCCTAGGTGTAGAATTGAGAAAGATGGTCCCTTTAACATGCATTTCCCTTGAAAAATAGGATTAGAAGGGTTCGATGCTTACTTGAATTCGTTCTTGCCTTTAAACTTAATCTCAAGGAACCTATACAATAAAATCAAGGTCAATGAGTTAACTTATCAAGGGAACAATGTTGTTGAAGCAGTCACTCATTTGCATGCGTTTGTTGGAAGTTTTGTTTATTTGGTAGAGTTCATGGTCTTAGAAAACTTAGGATAATTTATTGATAAGGACCTCACTCAAGTAATTTTTGGAAAACCTTTCAAGAGAATTACTAGGTTGAATGAACGGATGATTGATGGTCTAATTACATTCTCTAATGAAGTTGAAGACTTTGTCTACCAAATGCCACGTGCCCATCCTAGGTTTAAACACTAGGATATTGAGGCATGTAATAGAATGACCCCTATTCCATTGCTTAGTGAAAGGGATAAGCAAAGTGGACTTAGGTACCCATATGAGAAAACTAAGAGGTATTACAAAAAATGCCTAGAGTTTGGAGATGATTACAAAAAGAATGAGAGAACATTGGAATGGCTTAGGTATGAGCACGTAAGCGTGCACGAGACCACGTAAGGGCACGACTACGAGTCTAGCTACAAGACTCATAAATAAAGAAAAGCGCTAAAGGGGAGGCAACCCATGTTTAATTGTTTGCTTGTTTGTGTCATATATCTTTTATTGATTGTTTATTCTCATGTTTAAATTTGTAAAAATGCTTTATTTTGTTTTTAACCTCGTCTTAATTACATATAAAGGTATTTTACATAAAGGATAAGTGTAGGGAGGATTACGCACGTTTTCAAAAGAAACGTAAACATAAGAATTTCAATTAATTAAAAGATATACATGTGTGTTTGTTCGAGTCAAATGCTTGTATCGAGTCATAATGGATGTTTTGCAGGAAATTTTTCCAGATTCTAAAGATGCTTGTATCGAGTCATGACCAGTTTTTGTCAGGATAACCTGATGGCGTCAGGAAGGAGCAAAAATAACTTATTACTTTTTCTCGTTTTCTGAGATACTTATAATTTTTTGGAATTTTTCAGGTCTTAATTTTCCAGAAATTATGTAAACATCCATTCCACAAGCATTATATCCTAGTTTAGTAGAATCATATATATATTATTACCGCATTTTACTGAAGGTTTCGTTTGCTTTCTTCAAGTGTGCAGGTTTAATTTATCAAGAAGAAGATACATAAGATGAGAAGGAGCTTTTCACGCAAACGTTCTTCTTGAAGAAAGATGTAAACACCACTTTACACGGATCCTACCGAGCTAATCAGGGGAGTACTAGTTTCTTTCATATTTTATTACCTTCCATTATCATAACTTTGATACTTTCGGGGAACATTGTGGACAATGTTCAGTTTAAGTGTAGGGAGGGAAAATAAAACGGAAACTTTGAAACTATGCTTATCCTTGACTATTTGCTTTGTCCAAAGTGCATTTGTGTAATAAACCATGAGAAAATGTCAGTTAGGGTAATTTTGGCACCAAATTTTAATTTTTCATGACATATAGGAGTGGGCCATTAGTCTTAATAAAGCGTCTCATGGATAGGAAGTTATATAACTAGCACAAAAACCCTTTACCACTTAAATTCCACCCAAAATGTGAGGATCGCCCTTAGATTAGCAGGAATTAAAGCATTCATCTTTAATGCTTAGAGTGTGAACCGGTAGTATAATAGATTCTAGAACTTGTTTTGTGATGCATCCCGAGATCGCTAGTAAGACTACACTTGTGTGGTTAGGAATAACTAAATGATAAGAGGCATTAGGATAACCCTTGTTTGATACCCGTAATATAATTACTTCTTCCACATCGGTTGAGTAATTCCCCCACATCTTTGTGATGTACTCATCTTTAGTACACGATACCCCTAGTTAACCCCTCAGAGCCTATCCTTTTCGCGGTTCTCGTGATGTTTCGGTTTTCCGGAATATCAATAAAGAGCATTGTTTATACCCCACCCCCAAATGTACACCCAAATCGCCTTAGCCTACCTTGTATGTACTCACTTTTAGTGCATTATTGTTATCATACTAAACCCTTAGTTCAATTATCTAGTTGCTTGCATAAGTTGCTAAGTCGAGTCATATCCTTTGTACACAGTTTTGGGACGATTGGAACTCATGGGAAAAGTTAAATTTTATGAGATGACGGGAAGGGAACGTTAAATTCAAATTCCCTTTATTTGCATAATAATGTACTCCAAGTGTTTTGATCTTTTCAATTCGGGTCAAATTAGTGTTAGAATAATAAAACCTAAAATGTAGGGATGTGCCTATAAATCCCTATCATTTTGATGTTATCGTAGAGGATGGTAGAGCAAAAGTGTATGAAAAAAAAAATCGAAAAAAATAGAAAAAGACAAAAAAAATAGAGTGTTGAAAATATATATATATATATATATATATACGGGCTACCATCCTACATCTATCTTTAATTTATGTTTGTTTGTTTCAGTTATCTAGAGTTTAGAGTGTCGAGTCTTGGCTTAGCAACGCCATTCTTCACATGCTTGTAACATAAAGATTTTTGACTTGCCACCACTAAATAGCCTATCCCACCAAACCCTTTGTTTCCCTACCGTAAGCCTAACATTACAACCCTTTAAAAGACCTCTTTGATAGTCTTTCCTAGGTGCTTACGCCAAAGCGATGGAGGTTTGATCTAGTCTCAAGCCTATGGTAATCTATGTACTAATACCGGTTAATGAGTGTTTATCTTCCATTTCCAACTTGTTATATTTCATATACACCCGAGAGATGTGAGTATCCAAACACTCCATGTGAGGTGCTAGTATGTAATTTTCGTGCTTGTTATGACTTTTGCGGGGCTTATATGTGTTGTGGATTGTTTTAAACCAATGCTTCATGACCCCTAACTTATAAATTAATTGGCTAAAAGCACATTTGCTTGAGAACAAGCAAATACCAAGTGTAGGGATATTTGATAAGGTTTTAAAATGTACATTTTTGAGGGGTCATTTAAGCCCTTATTTGATCACTTTTGTATCCGTTATTACTTAATATCGCTCCTTTTCACTTTTTAGGTATCTTGAAGGCAAAATGCTGGAATGACACTTATTCGGACGAAAAGGCGAATATCTGAAGAAAATGGCCAAAGTCAAGAATCGAGACACTCGTCTGCTGAACTAAAGGGGACGGTCAGTGGTGTTATATCGACGCTTTCGCATCACTTTTGTGACGGCTCAAGAGCCAAAATGCTTATTTACAAGTGACGGTGTCGGTTTTAAAAGAGTAGGTCGTCGCAACTCACGACCTAGATTTGATCCGACGACGTCCGAGATCGGGGACGGCGTCACAGGCATAAGGTGACGTCGTCGCAAGACTAACATGGCCAAGACGAAACCCTAATGACGGCGACCCGGCGACGTCACAAATCATAAGGTGACGCCGTCGCATATGTAATCTTATATATAGAATCGAATTTTTAGTTTTCGATGTGTAGTCTTTGGAGTAAAACCTAAACCGAACCAAGGCTGTACGATTATTTTAGGGTTCCATACCCTATCTTACATAAAGATAAGTGTTTTACTTCATTAATTTAATTATGTATTCAATTACTTGTATGTATGCTTGCATGTTCCCCATGTCCGTCTAATTTACTTGTGTGTTTGCTTAGGGAATATGAAACTTAATTATTGAATATTGATTGGTTGTCTCTTATCTTAATTGTTAATGATCTAGTAATGCGATAGGTCATCCGTTGTGTAGTTAATGCTTGATTAATCTTTGTGAACCTTAGTTTATAATACCTAGAGTTGTTGTAGGCTAAACCATCCGAAGAGTACCTTAGAGTTAAAGTTTATAAATCCTAGAGACTTTGTAGGCGATAACCTTTGGTAGTTTCAAAGAGTTAGGGATAAACGCATACCCTACGACCTTAGACACACAACGCGATTAAGAATAAGGACGTGACAACTCAACCATCAATAGGAGATAATTAAGGAGTAATAAA
Source organism: Chrysanthemum makinoi (assembly GCA_910596185.1). NCBI lineage: Eukaryota > Viridiplantae > Streptophyta > Magnoliopsida > Asterales > Asteraceae > Chrysanthemum > Chrysanthemum makinoi. The sequence continues at coordinate 208,293,063 of OU343217.1, read as the reverse complement.
ACCTAAGTAAACACATCTTTAAACCATCATACGAGCACACAATAATTAGACATAGACTACATACACCACTAGATTAGATAATTAGATAGTAGAGTAATCGGTAGAAATACCAACCCCCAAATCCAAACCCCGAGATTCGACATTTCCATAACCTAAAAACATAAAAATATTAAAAATAATCTTCCTCAACCCCAACCTTAGCGTAGTAACTTCTCACTAGCATTCCTATTCCCCTAGAGAACGATATCAATTCCGTGGCTTACCCTAATACTACACTACAACGATTAGGTTCACTGCCTAGGGTGTTGAAAAACTTGCTCGACGAAAAGGAAGTTCCTTTGACCCCGAACGCACGCGTGTAGCGTTATCAAGTTTTCGCGGGGAATAGAATAGCTAGTTAGAGTCCACCTCGCTTAGGTTTCTTTGCTTGATTCTATCAAGTAATTTTTTTCCTCATGTTTAGCTTCCTTGTAGTCTATCCCCCTCTTCGTGACCTTTGTTAGTAAAACCAATCACTCACCATGATAACAAGATTCTTCACACTACCCATTCCCAATCCCGAAATTGAGAGCGCAATCCCACAAAACCCCTTCACCCGCTCACCACTTTGGAAATCACCTAGGGCATAATGAGATAAATTGGCAACAACAAAGTCCTTTCTATGACTCAGATTCCGATGAGGAATTTGATTATGGTGAAGCACTTGACAACGGGGAGGTTATTGATGAAGTTAGTTTTGAAATGGAAGAAGACCCCTCCCAATGTTTTGACCCTAGGTGTAGAATTGAGAAAGATGGTCCCTTTAACATGCATTTCCCTTGAAAAATAGGATTAGAAGGGTTCGATGCTTACTTGAATTCGTTCTTGCCTTTAAACTTAATCTCAAGGAACCTATACAATAAAATCAAGGTCAATGAGTTAACTTATCAAGGGAACAATGTTGTTGAAGCAGTCACTCATTTGCATGCGTTTGTTGGAAGTTTTGTTTATTTGGTAGAGTTCATGGTCTTAGAAAACTTAGGAGAATTTATTGATAAGGACCTCACTCAAGTAATTTTTGGAAAACCTTTCAAGAGAATTACTAGGTTGAATGAACGGATGATTGATGGTCTAATTACATTCTCTAATGAAGTTGAAGACTTTGTCTACCAAATGCCACGTGCCCATCCTAAGTTTAAACACTAGGATATTGAGGCATGTAATAGAATGACCCCTATTCCATTGCTTAGTGAAAGGGATAAGCAAAGTGGACTTAGGTACCCATATGAGAAAACTAAGAGGTATTACAAAAAATGCCTAGAGTTTGGAGATGATTACAAAAAGAATGAGAGAACATTGGAATGGCTTAGGTATGAGCACGTAAGCGTGCACGAGACCACGTATAAGAACGACTCACGAGTCTAGCTACAAATCTCATAAATAAAGAAAAGCGCTTCGTGGGAGGCAACCCATGCTTAATTGTTTGCTTGTTTGTGTCATATATCTTTTATTGATTGTTTATTCTCATGTTTAAATTTGTAAAAATGCTTTATTTTGTTTTTAACCTCGTCTTAATTACATATAAAGGTATTTTACATAAAGGATAAGTGTAGGGAGGATTACGCACGTTTTCAAAAGAAACGTAAACATAAGAATTTCAATTAATTAAAAGATATACATGTGTGTTTGTTCGAGTTAAATGCTTGTATCGAGTCATAATGGATGTTTTGGGAAATTTTTCCGATTCTAAAGATGCTTGTATCGAGTCATGACCAGTTTTGTCAGATAACTGACGGCCGTAAAGGAGCAAAATAACTTATTACTTTTTCTCGTTTTAGCTACTTATAATTTTTGGAATTTTTCGTCTTAATTTTCCGTAAATTATGTAAACATCCATTCCACAAGCATTATATCCTAGTTTAGTAGAATCATATATATTATTACCGCCGATTGATTTTCGCCTTGAAGGTTTCGTTTGTTTTCTTCAAGTGTGCATGTTTAATTTATCAAGAAGAAGATACATAAGATGAGAAGGAGCTTTTCACGCAAACGTTCTTGAAGAAAGATGTAAACACCACTTTACACGGATCCTACCGAAGCTAATCGGGGAGTACTAGTTTCTTTCATATTTTATTACCTTCCATTATCATAACTTTGATACTTTCGGGGAACATTGTGGACAATGTTCAGTTTAAGTGTAGGGAGGGAAAATAAAACGGAAACTTTGAAACTATGCTTATCCTTGACTATTTGCTTTGTCCAAAGTGCATTTGTGTAATAAACCATGAGAAAATGTCAGTTAGGGTAATTTTGGCACCAAATTTTAATTTTTCATGACATATAGGAGTGGGCCATTAGTCTTAATAAAGCGTCTCATGGATAGGAAGTTATATGACTAGCACAAAAACCCTTTACCACTTAAATTCCACCCAAAATGTGAGGATCGCCCTTAGATTAGCAGGAATTAAAGCATTCATCTTTAATGCTTAGAGTGTGAACCGGTAGTATAATAGATTCTAGAACTTGTTTTGTGATGCATCCCGAGATCGCTAGTAAGACTACACTTGTGTGGTTAGGAATAACTAAATGATAAGAGGCATTAGGATAACCCTTGTTTGATACCCATAATATAATTACTTCTTCCACATCGGTTGAGTAATTCCCCCACATCTTTGTGATGTACTCATCTTTAGTACACGATACCCCTAGTTAACCCCTCAGAGCCTATCCTTTTCGCGGTTCTCGTGATGTTTCGGTTTTCCGGAATATCAATAAAGAGCATTGTTTATACCCCACCCCCAAATGTACACCCAAATCGCCTTAGCCTACCTTGTATGTACTCACTTTTAGTGCATTATTGTTATCATACTAAACCCTTAGTTCAATTATCTAGTTGCTTGCATAAGTTGCTAAGTCGAGTCATATCCTTTGTACACAGTTTTGGGACGATTGGAACTCATGGGAAAAGTTAAATTTTATGAGATGACGGGAAGGGAACGTTAAATTCAAATTCCCTTTATTTGCATAATAATGTACTCCAAGTGTTTTGATCTTTTCAATTGGGTCAAATTAGTGTTAGAATAATAAAACCTAAAATGTAGGGATGTGCCTATAAATCCCTATCATTTTGATGTTATCGTAGAGGATGGTAGAGCAAAAGTGTATGAAAAAAAAAATCGAAAAAAATAGAAAAAGACAAAAAAAATAGAGTGTTGAAAATATATATATATATATATATATATACGGGCTACCATCCTACATCTATCTTTAATTTATGTTTGTTTGTTTCAGTTATCTAGAGTTTAGAGTGTCGAGTCTTGGCTTAGCAACGCCATTCTTCACATGCTTGTAACATAAAGATTTTTGACTTGCCACCACTAAATAGCCTATCCCACCAAACCCTTTGTTTCCCTACCGTAAGCCTAACATTACAACCCTTTAAAAGACCTCTTTGATAGTCTTTCCTAGGTGCTTACGCAAAGCGATGGAGGTTTGATCTAGTCTCAAGCCTATGGTAATCTATGTACTAATACCGGTTAATGAGTGTTTATCTTCCATTTCCAACTTGTTATATTTCATATACACCCGAGAGATGTGAGTATCCAAACACTCCATGTGAGGTGCTAGTATGTAATTTTCGTGCTTGTTATGACTTTTGCGGGGCTTATATGTGTTGTGGATTGTTTTAAACCAATGCTTCATGACCCCTAACTTATAAATTAATTGGCTAAAAGCACATTTGCTTGAGAACAAGCAAATACCAAGTGTAGGGATATTTGATAAGGTTTTAAAATGTACATTTTTGAGGGGTCATTTAAGCCCTTATTTGATCACTTTTGTATCCGTTATTACTTAATATCGTTCCTTTTCACTTTTTAGGTATCTTGAAGGCAAAATGATGGAATGCACTTATTCGGACGAAAAGGCGCGAATATACGAAGAAAATGGCCAAAGTCAAGAATCGAGACACTCAGGCTGCTGGAACTAAAGGGGACGGCGTCAGGTGTTATATGCGACGCTTTCGCATCACTTTGTGACGGCTCAGAGCCAAAATGCTTATTTACAAGTGACGGTGTCGGTTTTAAAAGAGTAGGTCGCCGCAACTCGGGCATCGACCTAGATTTGATCCGACGACGCCGAGATCGCGGGGACGGCGTCACAATCACAAGGTGACGCCGTCGCAAGACTAACATGGCCAAGACGAAACCCTAATGACGGCGACCCGACGGCGTCACAAATCATAAGGTGACGTCGTCGCATATGTAATCTTATATATAGAATCCGAATTTTTTAGTTTTCAGTGTGTAGTCTTTTGGAGTAAAAACCTAAACCGAACCAAGGCTGTCTTGTACAGTATTTTAGGGTTCCAAAACCTATCTTACATAAAGATAAGTGTTTTACTTCATTAATTTAATTATGTATTCAATTACTTGTATGTATGCTTGCATGTTCCCCATGTCCGGCTAATTTACTTGTGTGTTTGCTTAGGGAATATGAAACTTAATTATTGAATATTGATTGGTTGTCTCTTATCTTAATTGTTAATGATCTAGTAATGCGATAGGTCATCCGTTGTGTAGTTAATGCTTGATTAATCTTTGTGAACCTTAGTTTATAATACCTAGAGTTGTTGTAGGCTAAACCATCCGAAGAGTACCTTAGAGTTAAAGTTTATAAATCCTAGAGACTTTGTAGGCGATAACCTTTGGTAGTTTCAAAGAGTTAGGGATAAACGCATACCCTACGACCTTAGACACACAACGCGATTAAGAATAAGGACGTGACAATTCAACCATCAATAGGAGATAATTAAGGAGTAATAAAACCTAAGTAAACACATCTTTAAACCATCATACGAGCACACAATAATTAGACATAGACTACATACACCACTAGATTAGATAATTAGATAGTAGAGTAATCGGTAGAAATACCAACCCCCAAATCCAAACCCCGAGATTCGAACCTTTCCATAACCTAAAAAACATAAAAAGATAAAAAAATAATCTTCCTCAACCCCAACCTTAGCGTAGTAACTTCTCACTAGCATTCCTATTCCCCTAGAGAACGATATCAATTCCCGTGGCTTACCCTAATACTACACTACAACGATTAGGTTCACTGCCTAGGGTGTTGAAAAACTTGCTCGACGAAAAAGAAGTTCCTTTGACCCCGAACGAAGCGTGTAGCGTTATCACCCATAAATAGAAAAAACAACGGTACCTTCCAAATTCAGGGACTAATTGTGAAGTTAGTAAAAAGACAAATAGTCAAGTTTGTGTAATAAAAATACGCGGGAAGTTTAAGTGAAAAAAACGGATAACTGACCAAATTTAGGGACCAAGTGTGACATATGAAACTTATTACCTTGCAACTTGACCTTTGCCTTCCTTGATACGCTTATACACAATTAATGTGTTGTCAAACACCAAATAAACCCAACTAATAAGATCCGAAAACATAAACACTCTCATAATAACCCGACCCAATTAAGAAAACCCAATCCAAACCAAACCTAACATACATCCACACTCACGTACTGAAACACACATCAAGTCAAACCCACTCGTAAAACACACAAAGTAAAACCATGAAAGACAGGAGTATATTCGTCTAAACTTTTAAGGATGTTCGTGAAGAAAAGAAGGTGAGGTCTTGTTCGAATCCACTGAATGGGTTTTTTGATTATAGCCCACTCAATATGAAGGAGGTTCATTAATTAATCTGGTGCCTTTACCAGGATAGGGATATATTTAGTTCAAGCCTTGATAATGTATTAACAGAGATTAATGAACAAAAATGGGCGTTGTTTTTCTGTGATCCCAAAGAATCCCTAGAAAATGGTTTGCATTTGATTCATATTGATGATGATGTTCATACTTTGTTTGCACTGGCTGAAACACATGAGTCAGTTGATATCTTTGTTGCACACAAGCCCCAAAAGTTAGCACAATTTTACTTAAAAAACATAAGTTTTGAAGTTGTGGGTTGGGTAGAGCAAGATGCTAACTTTCGAATGGTTAGTCCAACACCTTTTAGGACTAGACGTCAATGGCAGGGGATAGATAGGAAAAAAATGCAGGGGAGTGGAACCAAGACACCAACAGTGAAAGGTGGTGTTGTAATCAAAGAGGAAGAATGGGTTGTAGATAAAAAAAAAGAGAGGAGAAAATCAAAGGAAAAGGAAAGCTGCTTGAGGAAGATGATGTTTTACACAAAACACGGGGAAAGAAGTTGTTCAATAATTTAAACGAGGTTTTGATGGGAAGGGGAAGGCTAAAAGGGTTGGTGGTGCTGCTGATGTTTCTAGCGGTGTTAAGACACCCTTTAGAAGCGGAGAAAGGATTACAAACTGCGTCCTTGCACTTTTCGCCCAAAGGCCATCCTAGGTGATGTTTCAATGATGAATACCATGTCATGTGTTTAATTTTTTTAAGCTGTAATAGTACAATACATAACTTATATGTTTGTTGTTTGCATACTTGTTTTTGCAGACAAGGTAGCAGTAGCATTGTGAGTTCATCAGTTTATGGATATCGACGACTAATGTGTAGATCATTTGAAGGTTCAGCAGTTGAACGTTTTGAAGTGGAAACTGCATCATCTTTTATATTTTGTAAAATGTCATTAGAACCATGTATAAGACAATGACTCCGTAGTTTCAGTTATTTTCCAGTTGCATCAAACATTGAACATATAGTTGACTGTTAAAAGTCAACTTGCTAAATAGTTGGTTATGTATGATATTTGTTTGTTTGTCCTATGGGTTAAATCCTGTGAGATCATACATTGTTTAGCAGTTGACTTTTATAAAGACATACTTAACATGTCAGGTGTAATGGTTTAATTAGCTCAAACAATCACCCCTTTCTGTGTTGGTGGAATTGTCTTGGGTTATAATTAACTAAGGTGTGGTATAAATGTGTATGGACTATAATACCCTTGACTAACTAACATAAATCAGACGTTGACCTCGGCGTTAATGGTCAAGGGACGATTTTAGCCTATAAAAAACTTGTTTTGGACTCACAGCGATGAAAAATGGAACTTTTGTCCCAGCGTGATGCGTAAGTACAAAATTAGAGACCAACCGTGTATTTTACTCTTTTTATTTTGTTATCACAATGTTCATCAGTTTTTTTTTATTGTTCATCAATTAGATCATATTGTTCATCAATTTTCTTTTTAAATTTTTTTATAACAATGTTTATCAATTAAATCACAATGTTCATTTATTTAAGAGTACAAAAAAAAAAAAAGAAAAAAAAATGTTGACAAAAGTAAAATGTGGCATTTGCCACACAGTAATGACTTTTTATACTTTCTCCTCTTTCTATAGATCACAAACCCATCTCTATTACTCCGTATTTATCGAAATCAAACTTTCCGCCTTATAAATCGCTACTCAAAGGGTATTCGTTTAAGCTTATATGTAAGCTTATTAGCTTATATTTAATAAACCTTAATTTTCCAGCTTATTTTAAGACTTATAAGCTTATATAAGTAAATTTTATTATAACAATCTTATATAAGCCCACAAATATCAAAATAAGCCGAAAATTAAAGCTAATAAGCTTATAATCCACATATAACCTTAAAAAGCTCATAATCCACGTATAACCTTAAACAAAAACACACTCAAATGCTAAAAAATCATTCATAAAAAGACCGAGACATAAAACCCTGCAACGCACAGCCATGACTAACCTTGTTTATAAGCAAACACTAGTTTGAGCTGAATTACAAACATGTAACCATACCTCATCTAACAAGTAACAACCATGTCAATTACACAAGACTTATGCATCAAAATCCTAGACAAATGCCCAAACATCCAACAATTAAAAAAACTACATTCCATACTAGTCATTAACAATAATTTAGCCTCAGCATCACACATTGCTCTAAAACTAATCAAAGCATACTCTGAATGCCGCGAAATCAAACTCGCACACCAACTGTTCGACAAAATGCCTCAAAAAGACGTAGTCTGTTTTAACGTCATGATTCGCAGCTACGTAAACAATGCATTATATGAAAAAGCGATAAATATTTATAGGGACATGTTTAGGTTTAGTGTAAGACCTGATCATTTTACTGTGCCACAGGTTTTAAAAGCGTGTTCCGGGTTGGGTGAGTTATGTGTCGGTTTGCAGGCTCATGTGGGCGTTGTGAAAAAAGGGTTGTTGACGAATGTTTACGTTGGAAATGGGTTGATTACTATGTATGGGAAGTGTGGGAGGGTGGTGGATGGGCGTAAGGTTTTTGATGAGATGGTTTGTAAGGACGTTGTGTCGTGGAATTCTTTAGTGGCTGCTTATGCCCAGAATGGGATGTTTGAGGATGCGTTGGATGTTTGTAGGAGTATGATGGGGTGTTGTGATGTGAAGGTTAATGCGGGTACTCTGGCTAGTCTTGCGCCAGCTGTAATGGGTTCAACGTCGTGTGAGAATGTTGGGTTGGTGAAGGAGATGTTTGTGGATTATTGTCGAGAGAGCTTGGTGTCGTGGAATGTGATGATAGCTGTTTATGTTAATAATGGAATGGCTAAAGATGCGGTTAATCTTTATTTGCAGATGGGAATTTATGGTTTTGACCCTGATGTGATTTCAGTTGCTAGTGTGTTACCTGCTGTTGGTGATCTTTCGGCACTATTGTTGGGGAGAAAGATTCATGAATATGTAAAAAGGAAGAGGCTTTTGTCTAATCTGACAGTTGAGAATGCGTTGATTGACATGTACGCAAAATGTGGATCTTTAAAAGATGCAAGGAAGGTGTTTGATGAGATGAAGACCCGTGATGTTGTGTCGTGGACTTCGATGGTTTCTGCTTATGGTATGAGTGGAGACGGTCAAAGGGCTGTAACAATCTTTTCACATATGCAGGACTCGGGTCTCACACCTGATTCCATTTCTTTTGTTCCGGTTTTATCAGCTTGTAGTCATGCCGGTTTATTAGATGAAGGGAAACATTTCTTTAGATTAATGACGGATGAGTATAAAATCGTCCCAAGGCTTGAACACTTGGCGTGTATGGTGGATTTATTAGGGAGGTCTGGTAGAATTGATGAAGCTTATGAGTTTATTCAAAATATGAAAATGGAACCGAATGATAGAATATGGGGTGCATTGTTAAGTGCTTGTAAAGTCCATAATAACATGGATATTGGTCTCGTGGCAGCTGATCATTTATTTCAGTTAGTTCCTGAACAAGCTGGATATTACGTTTTGTTATCAAATATATATGCAAAAGCCGGTCGCTGGAAAGATGTGACTACCATTCGGTCAATTATGAAAGTTAAAGGAGTTAAGAAAGAACCTGGAGTTAGTAACGTTGAGCTTAATAATCAAGTGCACTCTTTTCTTGCTGGTGATCAATCACATCCGCAATCTAAAAGGATTTATGAAGAATTAGATGTACTTGTGGGCAAAATGAGAGATTTGGGATATGTACCCGAGACAGACTCCGCGCTACATGATATAGAGGACGAAGATAAAGGGAACCATCTTGTGGTTCACAGTGAAAAGCTTGCTATTGTGTTTGTGATTATCAATACCGAACCATTCACACCTATACGAATCACTAAGAATCTGCGTGTTTGTGAAGATTGTCATATTGCTTCTAAGCTTATTTCCAAGATTGTTGAACGAGAAATTATTCTAAGGGATACTAATAGGTTTCATCATTTTAAGAACGGTGTTTGCACGTGTGGCGACTATTGGTGAGACAGTAAGTCGTAAGTGTTAACAGAAATAACCACAATTATTGGTATGATTATATGAACGATGATCCATTTTACATCCAGAATCGTAGCTTACTCAATCATGCATCAAACACCTGTATTGAGCGTGCAGGATATGGATCTTTTGATAACTTGTAAAGGTAAATTGATTAGAGTTACTAGATACTTTACTTGTTTTACTGACCGTTACTAACGTATAACGTATCAGTATTAGTAGCGAACTTTGGTTTTGTTACTGATCATACTAATTTTTGTTGCAACACTTTCATTTTTTTGGTTCAAGGATAGCAGCATTTCTTTGCTAATGCTGATATGATTGGTATTCATTTCATTCCGAAACTATTTTGTATCGTGTTCATTTCTTGCTGTATATTGGTTGCCATGTGATGTTTAGAGTGAATAAGAAGTTCTAATGAATTTACAACCAACATATGTGAATTTGTATCCAGTGAGTTGTTTTTAGTTTAACTGAATTTCACCCCTCCACAAATAAGCCAAAAGGTTCGCGCTTATCAAAACTCTCATATATGCTCATAAGCACAAACATATAAGCTTAGCCAAACACTTAATTAGGCTTATTTTTTGTTATATAAGCAAATAAGCTCATAAGCCTCATAAATAAACTTAAACAAACACCCCTATCAGGAGTAGATTGCATTTGTTTGAGTCCATAAAAGATAGGTCAGATGAAAATCAATTAAGATAATTTAGAACCACTGGTTTTAAAAGATGCTTGGATCTTGCGTTTCTAGAGAACGAGCCACATTTGATCCACTATATGCTTCATAAACAGTGTTATGTCCATGATCAAATATATATGATCATCCTATATTAAAGATTGTTGTTGGATATAGTTTACAATTTGTTCGTCCCAAGTTTTGCTTGATTACTAGGTTTCAATTCGGAGAAGTATGTTTTCAGCTAATTAGGAGACACGTCATTCCATTTCGTACTTGTGTAATTCCACAAAAAGTAAGGGAGAGCGAGAGCATGAACAACTAAGCTCTTCTTATGATTCTTGAAAGTAATTAGCCGTTAAATTATCTCTTTAACAAAGACATAATACGTGTATGTCTTTTGTTAGCTTTATAGGTTATATTTATGGGACAAGCAAGACTATAGCCATTTTTTTATTTTTATTTTTTGGATGTGATTGGTGTAGAATTTTGATGCATGGTATGCATTTCCGTAGGGAAATGCATATATTGTCCCCATGGAAAAGCACTATATGCATCAGTTGCTTCCACCAATCTCATCAACGAATCATCGACTAGAGTCCTCCTCTAGTCTGCTACTCATAAATATAACCTCTAAAATAAACAAAAGACATACACGTACTAGGTCATCATTAGAGTGATCATTCAACGACTAATCAATTCAAGAAGATGAAAGAAAAATCATAATTTTTTATGCTCTCCTTTACTTTGTGTATACACGATAATGATATTGAATACACCCCTCTTAATAACTCAAAACACACTTCACCGAACCAAAACCCGGAAATCAATTAAGCCAAACTCGGGATGACCAAAATTGTAGATTATGTCCTACGACATCATATATGACATGATAATCAATTAATCATATATGATTATGGACGGCATAACACTCGTTTTAAAGCACGTAGGGGATCAAGTACGGCCATGCTCTAGAAATGCAAGATCTAACCAAAACAAGTGGCTCTAAACAATGCAAGATCTTTTATGAACGCAAACAAAACAATCTACTTCTAGGAAATACCTTCACATCATATACCTAAAGGCTAAAACAACAAATTAAACATACAAATCATAGGTTAACTATCATATAATATAGTTAATTACTTCTAAAACGTGCTAATATTATGTACGGCAATGTTTTTATCATAAAAATTTGTAAGTTTTGTGTGTCAAAAACCGCAACCTCCACCACCGTTCGACATTTAGAATACTCTAAACCGAAAAGGTCATTTTCGACGAAACCATTATCCGAATCAATGTAGATATTCATATATTTAACATTCATTGTTTTGAGTCAAAGTAACTTAAATTTTCATCTAGAATACTTTAAAAATATTATACATTATGTATTCAATTATTGCACTTTGAGTATATATAAAATCAATAATGAAAGTAGGGTGGTGATTAATCATCATTGTTACGTTCACATATTGGCTTAAATGATCTTTAATATTAGCATTAAATTTTGTATTTCTTAAAATTTTTAAGACTAAATGATGCAATTTTTATAAACGATGAGATATATCATTGGTTTAATTTAAATAATAACATTTATTCAAATATTATTTCACAGTATAGTTGTTTCAACAATGTAAAAAATATCCTTTAAGTTTGCTAACTAGACCAAATAACCTTTAAAACTTTTATGGCTGTATGCTTTATGTAGGATTCCCAAACAACATGTTATCAATCACAAATAACAATCAAATAGATGTTTAGAGAGAAAGAAGGATGTAGAGAGAGAGAGAGAGAGAGAGAGAGAGAGAGAGAGAGAGAGAGATAGAGAGAGAGACGAGCTAGAGAGAAAATGGTGGAGAGACTTGCTATTTCACACGCTAAACACACACCCACACACCCTCTCAAATGAGAGGGTATTGCCTTAATATACATAAAAACACCCCTAATTGGGCTTGGTAGAATTTGCTATGATTTTGGGCTTTTACAAGTTCATTACTATATATATAATTTAACAGCTAATACGACGTAGTTTTTACTATATGCTTTTCCCGCCAGTTTTTTTGGGCTCTTTGGCCTGGTTGATTTATAAAAGATGTGGAGAACTGCAGACAAGAAATATCACGGCCCATAAAAATACACTGGCCCAGTCTACTCCTAGATACTTTAAACTGCTCTTTGAGCTATAATACTGGCCCAAGTTTTGTTTATTCTTTTTATCATGGAACTGTTTATGAAATTTGTGAGACATTGAAAGTTCGGCGTCTAATTTTATTTTATTTTCGTTTCATAGCTTTCGCATTAATTAGCTCACATAGTATTTGATACTCCGACCAAAATACTTGTATATATATAATGTACCGGTCAAAACGACGTAGTATCAATTTGGGCTTTTCCCACCAAAATTCGTTGGGCTGTTCTTTGGGCCTATTTTGTTCCACATCTGTAGAATATGTAGGGCCCTAAACCACAATTTTTGTATGCCATTTAACCTGAACAATTTTTGTATAATTGTATGCCATTTAACCTGAATCAACATTGGCTTGAAACAATACCCCATCGCGTCTAGATGAACCTTTTGTATTATATGTAAGCCATAACATCTTTAAACTTTGCAAAATGACGGAGCCTATGCAATATTACTTCTAATATATATACTTTAGTTACAATATACAATCTTCGACGCCGCAACGCGGCGGACCGATGCCCGACTCGTTACACATAATCTATTAGATTCAAAGCCCAACATTTTAACATTAACTATCCTATATTCTTATTACAAACTAACAAGGTGTTGAAATATTGGATGTGAACCAATAGCTTTTAACATTGAAAGGCTAAATGGTCTACGCTCAAGCTACCATGTAACTCTACACCTATGTGCTCTATTTATCTATACCCCAATCTGGCAAGCTATTGTTTCATAACCCATATGGGCAAAACGATGTTTAGTACCCCCAACTTGGCCAAGTCGAATTTCTACTACCCCGAATTATTAGAGGTAAAGAATGATACTCTCAATTTGTCTAATTGGAATTTTTAGTAAGGGATGTCACCAATAGCTTTTAACATAACTTGAAAGTTGCTATGAAACAATAGCTTGCCAGATTAGCAAGCGATGTGAACCTATAAATCTTTCAAAAGATACCAAGGTAACAAAGTTCAAATTCAAAGTATGTACATGTTAAAAATTAATCGACGTAAAGTTTTACTGGAAATAAGAGATTATATTGGATCACCACGAATAATCACTTTCTAACTACAATGTTATCCTTCCACTAAGTTGAAGTTTATCACATTCTTAGTAAATCTTTATGTACTTAGGTGGTGTTCATTAGTTGCGTTTAAAAAGAATCATTATATTATGTTTTAAGAAATATCCAACATCTACTTACATTCGCAATTTTATAACGTTTATAGTGTTATCACATGTTTGTTCCATTTTGTATTGCATGATCCAAAACAAATGTCCCATTCGATAGCAATTAAGTTGCTAATATACGACTTTGAATGGTTGGTTTTCAGACTATAGCCTCAATCAATATCATTAAAGTCAAAGTCAATATGTTTTTGTTTGTAAACCATATATTAAAATAAAGTCAGGGACTATGTCAAATTCCATATCTTCTTTGACCTAGCTTTTAAACATTTGGAGAGAAGTAAAAACAAAAACATGACTACATGTATAAATCATTTTTCGATTTTATTTGTCTTTGTAAAATACAAATATATGATAAGTCATTATTAATAGTCAATAAAGCACTCATTAACATGTAATGAGATAATATTTGAGTCATCATCTTCTTGGTTATCCTTTGGGGTAATGAATCCAAATATGATTTTTCTTTCATTTTCTTTAATAAAAGATTTGTGTAAACAGTTTATGGCCATAGGTCAAATTCCATATCTTCTTTGACCTAGCTTTTAAACATTTGGAGAGAAGTAAAAACAAAAACATGACTACATGTATAAATCATTTTTCGATTTTATTTGTCTTTGTAAAATACAAATATATGATAAGTCATCATTAATAGTCAATAAAAGCACTCATAACATATAATGTGATAATATTTGAGTTCATCTTCTAGGTTATCCTTTGGGGTAATGAATCCAAATATGATTTTTCTTTCATTTCTTTAATAAAAGATTTGTGTAAACAGTTTATGGCCATAGGTTTTTGGTTAGTGGTGATTGTGGGAGGCCACTATATATGTGTTATGCATGTGTTCACCTTTGGTTGGTTAGCCGACGTATAGGCCAAAAAGTTCAACCTTACAAGTATATATATGTCAATGCATTATATGCATCATTAGATTATAATACCATTTTATTTTTTAACAAATCTTGCCTATGAATGTTTTTTTACTAGCTTAGGAATGAAATGGGGAAGACATAAACTTACATCTTTTGCCACTATAAAGTTTGAGTAGTTGACTAGTGTATTTTATTATGTTTAAGAAAGTTGTTTTAAGTTTACATCAGAAGCCATCTCTTCACACTAATAAGTGGTAGGTATTATAAACTTTTTTAGTTTATTAAGGCAAACCTATAGAAAGTAGGTTTCATGCGAAGTTGGATATATGATAAGCTATTCTTTTAGTTCATTCACCTTTATCACTATAGTTTGCATTCATCTACTTCTATAGAAAATTCTAATAGAAACACATGTGACAATGTGACATTATCTCGTATCATACATATACTTTTTTATCATGTCATGACTTGATATATAAGTGACTGTTAACCGTTCAATATTGTTACTAGTAGGGAACAAAAAAATTTATAAGCAATACAAGAACAAATATAATTTACAATAAGTCTAATCTTAAGGGTTTGACATGGTTTTAAAAAACAAGAGCAAGTGTTCATGGAAAATTTGGAAAGGGGGTGATACTCACACCACATTTTTTGATTAATGCACCACAATTTATGCATTACAGTATTATACGGTACAAACTGTAATGCATAAATTGTGATGCATTAATCAAAAAATGTGGTGTAGGTATCAATTCTCAATTTGGAAATCTATGCCACACAAGGCGTTGTTTGTCTGCCGATAACATTTCTGTCAGAAAAGATGTGGATGTGCAAAAAGGATTGTGTGATAAAAAGAGTTTCAAGAAAAGAAAAAAATGATAGTCAGACTTTCTCAAATCTAAAAAAATTAAACATAGAAAAATAGTCATTTTTACCTTTCATGTCTGAAATAAACAAACTCTTTTATAAAAAAAACATTTACTCGCCTGCAAAAATAGGAGAAAAACAAACACGCTTATACGAGAAAAACCTAAGCCTATAAATAAAAAATGTTTAGCCATTTTTTTGAAAAAAATCAAACACACGTAAATATCCTAAGATACATTTAGTTTCATTTTGTAATGTCTAAAAAATTTAGTGTGTTTCGCTTCCAAAACAATTTCAATCCAAAATTTTCTATTTCTCTTTTAGAAATCATTACATGAATATTCCTGATACTTTTTGTTAAATAAAGTCTTTTTAGATAAGTCTGATGCATTTTTATATCACTCGTAAAATCTTATGAGAGTGCATATCAAGTCATAGTCATACGTTGCCTCTTTTCAATAGAAAAGAAGGTAATGATATGATTTACATTCTTATAAGCATGCTTTTATGGCTTTATATATAAGAATAGCCATCACTAAAAAATGTAGCAAAGTATAAACAAATAGTATAGGGCACGTGTGTGAATCTATATATATAGTCAAAGACTTGGTGCATTTCAAGAGTACAAGAGTGTGTGTAGCCAACTAGCCATGACAAGAGCTGTGATTGTGAGCTTATGTGTGTTATTAGCTTTCAATAGCTTGAAGTGTATTTGTGGTGATATTGGCACTGCCACTTCATATGACCCTCCTTACACACGTAAGTTCAAATTTAACTTTGACTTCTAAAACTCAACAAATTTATTTAGTGTTTTCACATTAGTTATGTCAAAGAACTTGATAAGCAACTAACTTTTATTTTTGAATGTAGCTACAAAGTGCAATGGCAACCAACCAGACCAATTTCCATCCGGGAACTTATTTGTATCGGTGAGTGAAGGATTATGGGATAATGGCGCGGCATGTGGTAGGCGTTACAGATTGAAATGTCTAAGCGGACATAATAAACCATGCAAAGATGGCACCATTGATGTTAGGGTGGTCGATTTTTGTTCCAGAAGGCCTTGTCCATCCACCATTGTATTGTCTAACGACGCGTTCTCTGCTATCTCAAAATCTCAAGGGGGGAAGATTAACATCGAATATGTTCAGTAAGTAAAACTGTTCAACTTTTGCTACACATATTATGGGGTTTTATAACTTTGCAATGTATATTTTCATGTGTTTCACTCTAGTAAGTGTAATTTTATATATACACGAGTCATCGAATTGGAGTTTTTTGGTTAATACGTAATCAGAACATTTTTATGTAAACCTGAACCCTATATATTGTTGGGTTTTACTAATCATAACAATTATATAAAACAAGTAAACATCATCAAAGCATGCAGCGGAAGTAATAGGAATAATACTTGTAAATTAATTAACCGAATTAAAAGTATATGCGTACCTTTTGCGAATCAATGCAATTAGGGTTTATGAAAAACCCCCAATTAAGATCATCAACCAAGAAACCCTAAACCCTAATAAATTAAGGTTTATGTATGTCGACCAAAACATATGTCGACCCACCAAGATATGCAAACACAAGTGTATTTGCTTTCTTCGCTCTTGTAACACGTATTAGTAATCTAATCAATGAGAAAAGTTGGGTTCTTGATCACAATAGATTAACCAAACACCTTTGTTATGCTCAAGGTCACTCGTAAATCCCTTACAATGGGGATTCACTTCGTTGACCAAGAACAAGAGGAAAAAAGAAGAGGTTTGGCCTTCTATTGAAATCTAGTGTACCAAAGGATGAATACATGGGGATGTATATATAGCCTTATGGTAGATGTCAAGTTTACTATGGTATCCGATGTGGGATTCTATAGTTTTCGCCAAACACAAGCCCAAAAGAGGATTCTTAAAACCTTCTCTTGGCTTGTTAACTTTTCTTCATATCCCGTTGACATTTAATGACCGATAATCAAAACTCGTCAAATATTAAATATCATTAAGTATTTATTTAGTGATCAAATAATTAAATATAACATTTTATATATTAATTATTTATACATTGATTCTCATACGTGCGCAGAATCCCAAGTCTCGAGTTCGAATCCGGTCATACATATATTAATAATTATCCATAAACCTTTCATATATAAATCTAACATTATTACAAAAAGTAAAACTGCCATTTTTGCTAGTCGATTTTCTTTTTTTCTTTTTCACAAACCTGTTTTCTAAGACCGGATGTTATGGTGGGTGGTGCAGACCACCTAACGAACACCACCCCGCGCCAAGGTCTCTTTTCTGTGTTGGTTGGGTGGTGCAGACCACCTAACATTTTTTTTTGTGTGAGTGTGTGTGGGGTAGTAAGGTGATGTGTTGAAAAGTTGATGTGACGCTAAGGTATATGTGGTGGTCGGATGAACATTACACCCAACCTAACAATTCCTTTGTTTGAAAAAAAATAATACTCCCTCCGTCCCAACTTTATTGTCCCCTATTGACCTTTTCGGTCTTTCTTTCTCAACTTTGACTATAAATATTTTTATTTGTGTTATACAATTTTTGATAAAAATTATACCAAATGAAAATACATTTAAAACTTAATCCGTTCATATATTTTGTATCAAGTATTATGTAATATAAACAAAAGTACTTAAGGTCAAAGTTAAAAAGTAAAGACCGAAAAAGTCAAAAGGGGACAATAATTTTGGGACGGAGGTAGTAATGAATTAGATGAGGCAGATGATTATATCATACAGAAACCATTGTGTTATTTAATGTATTAGATACTCTTTATTTATAGTATATCTAACTGTTCTTATGTTTACTTTTGTTTCAGGATATGACACAAGAACTGTAATGTGTTTCAAGGGTTTATCATCATTTTACTAGAATATATAAGGTTGCAGCTTGATCGGCTTATGCCCTCTTTTAGAGCTTATAAAAGTAGTAGAGATTATATGTTATGGATTTGACTTTCTATGTATGGGGTTCATTTTCTTGCTCATGAAAAAATATGTAAATAAATAATGAAAAACAAATTAGCAAGTCACAGTCTCATAGAACACTTTTAAATAATTGTATATCATGGAAACATAAAAGTTTAACAAATTAAATATATAGTATAGATTACATAAATATCAAACTGCAAAAAACAATGTGAAACACATTTCATGTCTATATACCTAACAATCGATTCCGCATTGACCTTTAATCGCATCAAGAGTGTCATCAGTTGTAAACGGGTCAATACGAACCCACAAAAGGGAGAAAATTGAAGCAAGTAAAATTGACCACACGATAACAATAGTAGGGGTACGGTTTTGACGACCCAACAAACCTTTAAGGAACGGGTATAAATGAACAATAACCCATATTGCGAAAAACAGTTTCCCGAATAGTGGACCCCATGACTGGTATCCGCTGTTGATAGCTGATGAAACACCGGAAACAATACCGACTAAGTTAAATATGAGGACGGTCGTGGGTGGGATGAGGAGGGCGGTCCATTTGAAAAGATAAAGTTCCGCAAAATCACCATCTTCATCACTTGCCTTTGATGTGACGGTGAAATTTGTGTCGATACCCCCGAGGACTTTGAGGAGACCTTGAAAGACGGCAAAAAGATGTGCGGATGTTCCACCAATGACCCAAAATTGTTCGTTTCTCCACCAGTCTTCGATGCTGACCCCACTCCAGCGGAGCTCCAATATACCGGTAGCAGCAATGGAAATAAAGAGAAGAATAAACCACATACTAGCATAGTTGCTTATCTGCAAGAAACACACATTTTGACTTTTGTAAGTCTAACTTCACTAAATTCATAAATATGACATGATTTTTACATCAAGTTTTAGACTTTCAAGATTCAAATTGTAGTGCTTATTTAAAGAATAAAGCCTTAGTTAAAAAATACCTCAGGAATAATAAACTTTCCAGTGAGAAGGCATACGGCAGGAAGAACACAGTAAGCAATCAGTGGGAGTGATGTGAGAGGATACACGATGGTATTGATGTAAGCAAGTCTTTCCAATGGTTTTAGTTTACCATTATACCCATACCAGATAGGGCAATGTCTACTTAGCAAGATCTCGATAGAACCTAAAGCCCACCGAAGAACTTGGTTCAAACGATCTGAAAGATTGATAGGAGCAGAACCCTTGAAAGCTGGACGTGGAGGCATGCAGTATACTGAGATCCATCCTCTTGCGTGCATCTTAAATCCCGTCAAAATATCTTCTGTCACGGATCCGTAAATCCATCCAATCTGGTCATAAAAAAAGATCAGATTATTGCTTGATCATGCGATGGAGGCTAGAGGGGTAAAACAGTTCTGGTATAAATGGGGTAAACTCAAGTTTATAGTGAATGTTATAAAGGTAAAATAATCAACACAAGTGTGCCGAAATCAAAGCCAAAAGTTTACTCCAATTAGAGACAAGATTTTACAATTTTATGAAGAAAAATTACCTCTTTGCCCCATTCGGTTTTGTCCTCATAACCACAGCTAATAACATGAATAGCTTCCTTCAAAAGGATACCAGGGTCAGTCGTGGGCGGAATACCTCCCATTTCCATAAACGTTGCAGCAACAAACACAGGAGATTGACCAAAACGCTTCTCTAAACTCTTTTGCGACATAAGTAACGATCTATCCTCATCATATCCTTTACAATAATGAAATAAATTAGTAAACATCAATGGGAACCACAAAATGAAACAAATTAACAAACACGATCAAAATACAAACCTTCTACACCCTCATCAATTTCATCCATGTTGAACATAGGAGTGGTTGATTCAGTTCTTTTCATTCCTCGTTTTTTATCGTTGTATTTCTTGTTAGCATTTCTTGACTTCTTTCGTGAACCACAACAGCTTTTAACAATAATATTTGGTTCCAAATCGGCTTCTGATAATACGGGATCGTATCCATAAAGAGCTTGTCGGTTGAAACAACAACCCGTCCCCACATAAACTGGGCCCTGGATACCGTCCAACCCTTTCAAATTGATCTGTAAAACAAGTTACAAAACTGTATGTAAGACGATAGAAGTCCACAAAACAAGGAAATTATCAATACTGAAATTTGAAACAAATGCATATATGTTTGACTCCGTTAAGTCAAACGAAAGTGTTGAGAACTCACATCGAAGAAGACAATATTTCGATTAGCATATCGATCGTGCAAATCAATACCATCAAATCTTTGCGGGAATTGAACATAACATGTTCTCTTTCCATAAGCAGGATCCATCATGAAACACATGGCTTCTTTGCAAGCTTTACTGTTATTAAAGTAGTGATCACAATCGACGTTCAAAAGATAAGCACCATTTGTCAATACAGCCGAAACCCTAATCTGGAACACCACAAAGGTTGCAAATACATAAATATTCTAAAATTTCTAACATGTTACATTAATTTTAACTGTTCAAAAAAAGAATACAAACCAAAGCATTCATGGCACCGGCTTTCTTGTGATGTTGGAATCCTGGACGCTTCTCACGAGAAACATAAACCAAACGAGGTAGCTCATTACCATCGGTGTCTTCACCTCCCTTATGTCCTAAGAACACCTATTCAGCCAAATAAAATGAAAAGAAGTCATTAAAAAATACAAAATAAGATGGAGTTAGTAATGGTAAAAACACTAAACTTGTAACTTTTTGGCGATTTAACCCTTTCTTCTTTTTGGCATGGTTTAGTTTCTTAGCTTTTTTTGGGTCATATTTATCGCAAAAAAAGTTCAATGATTACACCACGACAAAATACATAGTTAATGGAATTTGTTGTGAAATTGATGAAAGTTGGTTGGTTAAACGCCAAAATGTTGAAATTTTTATGGTTTTACTCCATTATCAACCCAATAAGATAAGTGTACAAAGTTTCAGCAACAATCAAATTAAATACCTGGATCATTCCAGGATGATCTCGAGGGTTATTCCCGGGCCACGGAGTTCCATCTTGCATTGTCCAACCTTCTTCAGGTGTCTTTTGGGCTTTGGCTACGAGCGCATTGATCCTCACTTTAAACTCTTCATATTCTCTCTGTCATGAGTATTATAATTATGGGTGTTTTAGGTATTAAATTATTAGCCAAAGACTGCATCTCAAGTTCATGAAACTCACCTTCATTGCTCTACGTTCTTTGACGAAAGAAGGCTGAATCTTGTCCTTCAAGTAATCTATCTTCTGAGCAAAATAGAACTCAGGGGCTCTAGGCTCGATACTATGTTTCTTACAGAAGGGGACCCACTTCTTTGCAAACTCTGCTGTCTCTGAAAGAGACTCAAATGTGAGCATTGCAGCACCATCATCAGATACATAGCACGAGACTTTGTCCACTGGATACTCCACAGAAAGAATCGACAAAACGGTGTTTGCAGTGATGAGCGGAGGTTCTTTTAATGGGTCCACTGTACTCACGAAAATGTCTATTGGTGCTAATTGAGAAGGCTCTCCCTCTCTATCAAACCTGCAAAACGTTATTTTCGTGTTATATTTGTTGTCAAATAATATGTCTCGCGATTCACATAATTCACAAAATTGTCAATATTGAACGGTATTTTGGACAACTGGTAAATGTCCACACGTTGACCAACATCTTTGTGTCAATTGCAGTAAACAGAGCGATTTTTCTTTTTAAGAAATGAGAAATAACTTTCAGCATACTTTTATTCAAGAAACTTGATCCAACACCCATCGTAACCTAAGAATGGAAATACTAAAATTCTCATATTTCCATTTACTGGATTCTCTTGTCCCGTACAGAAATGTATAAAAGTTCAATTATCGCTACGTATCATATTAACTACACTACAATGTTTTCTTGGCCGACAATGTCCGAAATACTAAAATTACTAATTTTCCCTTCACTTTCAAAAAGGTCCAAATTTGGTCACATTCCCTAATTTGTGTATCTTGAGGGTTATATTAACCATTTTGTTAAGCTACATGCACACACAAATTTTGAAATTTTGTATGTAACACTTTGGATAGTTAATAATGATTAATCAATTAACCATGACCACCTTTACTCGGTTGGCGGTCCCTACTTTACAGTTTTATTAGTTAGCATTTCACATTATAATGAAAATTAACTTTATTTACCTCAAAGCAAGTCTGTCGAGGTAGGTCTCACGTTCAACAGGTGACCATTTTGGAAATTGATCAAGAATCCAAGATAAGGCAAACCAAATCTCACAAATAACAGACACAAGCCACAAAGGATAAGCATCATGAACCGGGTGAGTGACACGGTATTGCATGAAAAATCCCAAAATAATCAGTCGCAGTACAATCACCACACGATATGGTGTTAAATGAGCGGATGCAATCGGCACCACTCGACTCATTGATTGTCGCGGATCGTCAACCCTGTGACATAAAAATATCCAAATTTACATTAGAACTAAACCGATGCGCTGTTTTTATATTTGATGGCTTTGTACATGTAATCCACTAAAAGATGGCTTTGTGTACCATTTGCGCATTAAAAGATTGTTTGTGTCTGGTTGAGTCAATAAAATGTGGCTACAAGATGACTTGAACGAGACACAAAGCCATATTATAATGACTCAAATGTACAAAAAAGAAATAAGTAAAACCACTAAAATTGGAACAAATGAAAAAGTTAAGTATCGGCTTAGATGCTCACATTTGCAATTCTTCACCATTTGATCCTGTGCCTTCGATCTCACCTCCGCCTCTTCCTTCACCATTGTATCTATTTGTCATATGCACTATATTTTTCTCTTGTTTTAGCTTCCACCCTTCTACTCTTTCCTTCCAGTCAACATTTCCAAGCCCATAAGTATTTAAGTCCTTTGAGGGGTCCACAATTCTTACAGGAACTGTAAAAAGGTTAACTATTAGTATAAGTGTGTACAACTACCACTAATAATAGAATATTTTAATGTCAATCGTGGTTAATAAAAGCACCTGGTTGCCTGGGATCGATATATGGAAGTGAGTGGACCTTGTCACCGGGGCCTAATGGACCTGATGTACTTCTTACAGACAGATTGTCCGGTGTTGCACTTGGCATTTCACCAGATACCTAAAAATAAGAGTATATTAGTAATGTTACTATTGTAGTTTAATGATCAAACTCTGTTGTAGCTGGTATCAAACTGATTAGTCAAAACTGGCAATTGACCCCTAAATGGATAATCACTTTCTAATATACACGTTTAAACCTTCCCTTGAATAAAAGAACACCACCAAATATAGATTATTTGGATATATGTTGTTTTCTTATTTGCCTTGTCATGAAAAGAAAATCTTTTAGTTGATAACCTTAAAGTAACCTCTAAAGTTCGGTCCTAATGTCCAATAAGTTTTATTTGTAAGGGTTTTCTTTTCGTGGGTCCTGTTACTCAAGATAGAAACTACAAATAGATAGAAACTGATATATATGGATACAATATGGCCCTTTTATAACTGTTACAAAAACCACCATTCTATTCAAAAGTTGAGAAACATAACGAAAAGTGTCTCTATTTTAGCACATTGAGCTTTGAAAAATAATTAAATATGCCAGGAATTATCGCTAAAAAGATCTATAGTGCCAGCCAAAAGACACATAAATGACAGCTGAATTGCCATTTTATCATGTTATAGTCAAGTATCAAGATTAATCATTACTTACTTGATGCCCATTAGTGAGACGTGGAATAGGTTGTTGAGATTCATGTCTAGAAGTGGATGAAATTTCAGAATCATCTCGTTGCCATTGGCGTGTCGACTTTCCGTTCCCTTGAACATAATCAAACTCGTTCTCTAAGTCATCAACATCCTCCTCATCGTCATCACCGTCAACACGAGGACTACCTACACAATCATAATTCATTATTTTATGAAAATAAACAAAATCATCTAGTTAATGTGAAAATTTTATATGCATAAGGCCTCTTTAACACCAAATCATATTATTGATGGGCAGAAGCTAACCTTTGTGTCTTTTGTATCGAGTCTTGCATTGAGGGCATGCTTGATTTCCATCCCTTCTTTCATACTCGTAGCATGGCCTACACACCGGAAATGCACACTCATTGCAAGCAACAAAAATGTCACCAGTTTCAGTGAGGCCAACTGTGTCACCACAAATCTGGCATATTTGCCCATTCGAACTCTTCAATGCCTTTGGCTGCAATATCAAAGACATTAAGATACTTAAATATCGAAAATACCCTTCAACAACAAAGCACCACCATGAAGAACACTTCGTTTGTAAAATGTCTCGATTGGTGAAAGAAAACTATTAAAACTTGAAACTTAGTTAAACTTTATTCAAAATAAAGATCATCATTTGTTAAAGTTCAGTAATATAAAATCAAAACACTAACATCTAATATTGTATAATAACATATTGCAAATCCACTAGTGAGCAAAATCTAAGCATCAAAAGCTCATCACAAGATCAAATATTAGCTCACATATTCATTCACTTATCAAGAATTGAGCTCAAATATCAAAACCTCAATGTCAAACTAGATCAGAGATCAGATCTAAAATCCACAATGCAACAAATACACAAATTAACAAACTGTACTCATTACTGAGCTGATCAGTCAAATCATACTGATCACAAAACACTAACACACTTGGATCTAAACAAAATCAACAAACTTTATATCAAAAAAAAATAAAATAAATAACCATAGTACTAATTCACTTATATTCACACAAAATCACTACTGTATAATTTAGCTCACAACACTCAAAATTTGACTTAGATCTAC
Organism: Chrysanthemum makinoi; assembly: GCA_910596185.1. Taxonomy (NCBI): domain Eukaryota; kingdom Viridiplantae; phylum Streptophyta; class Magnoliopsida; order Asterales; family Asteraceae; genus Chrysanthemum; species Chrysanthemum makinoi. Next base: position 208,267,799 of record OU343217.1, on the reverse strand, counting down.
ACAATCACTAAAAACATATCATAAACGCTCAAAATCCAAAAGGGTATTTTAGTACTAATTCACTTATATCTACACAGAACTACAAAAATCAAACTCAAAAAACTCAAAATCCAAAAGGGTACTCATAAAAAACAACCATACTATCAAATTCCACTTAGATCTACACAAATTCACTAAAGGGTATTTTAGTAAAAAAGAAAAACAAGCATACCCCTCCATCAGAATCATGTCTAATTCTGACTAACTCATTCCTTTTATAAGATCCAGCCACTAAACCTGCATTTGCCTCCATTTTCTCCAAATCAAATAACAAAATCAAGACTTTAAACACAAGCCCAGATCATAAAGATTGATGATCAAATAATGAGCATTTTTAATAAAAATGTCTCATTTTCTTGATCTTTGGTCTGTTGTACTTGATATGTGTGTGTTATATATTAGTGTCTTTTTAAATATTTTATTGGTTTTCTTTTATATATAAAAAAAGTAAAAATGGAAATGATAATGAAGTGTTGATGAAGACATGATGGAGCCGGTTAAAGGGGATGAAGATGATCGGCTGGCTGGCTTGACTGTCTGAACTGTTTGCTAGTCAGCTGGTTTACTTTAGACTTGCCTTTTATTTTGCAATATATTTAGAACGTTTTATACGGTAAGAAAATATCTTTTCTTTTTTATTAAAAAAGAAAAGAAAAAGGGTAGTATAATTTCTATCTTTTATATAATAAAAGAATTACATCATTTCAGAGTGTTTTTGCAAAACCCTTCTCATTGAAAAAACAATTTGGCTAATAGGAGAGGTTGATTTTGTCACTTAAGTGAAATCAGACGACGTGATTGGTTAATAAAAGTCAAAATTAAATTGATTTTGGTCAACCATTAGTTTATTTGGTGTAAAAATTTGGTTGAGAAGAAAAACACATAAAAATATAGGTGTCAAATTTGTGAAAACAAAAACTTTAAAAAAGATGAGGTAATTAATAAAACTTTAGTGGTTAAATTTTTAAAAATTTTAGAGATTTAAGTGTAATATTATAAGTTTTCATGTTTTTTAATAACTTTAAGAAATTAAACAAATACCCCCTTATATTTTATACCCCTTATACTTTATAATTTAAAAATACAATATATATGTTGTTTTAAAACTCCAACATATAAATATACATTAGATTATAAATGTCATTTTTATTACTATATATGTTTACTAAGGACTCATTTATTTCATATTAAAAGTATGACAAATGTGGACACGAATTTGAATATTAAATACGGCTAAATTATTGAAAACGATGATATAATTATCAAATTGTAAGTACGAGCTACTGTAATATGAAGAAAAAAAAAGTGATTGTACTTATAACAACTACTCATGTAACTTTTATTTCTTTATATAAGGATATGTAGAAAAACATTTTTAAAAAACTTTAAGGAGTATATTTTAACTTCGTCAACGTTTATTATGTGCAACTAAACTCGCATCTTTTGTACATCATAATATCAATAGTGAAATTTAAATAGGAACATCAACATCTATATCAGCTAAATATAGTTGAATCATTAGTTATCTAACAAATTTTTTTTTACAAAATTTGATTATACAAAATTCTAATGTATATAATAAATAATGAAAAACTCGTGCATAAGTATATAATTATATGTAATTTTTTTTTGGCATTGATACAAATTTTTTTTTGGGTCAAAATCCTGTGCGTGCACATGTATTATAACTATTATTTTATAAAGGGTTTTGCTAACAACAGCCCTAAGGGTTGTCGTTAAGATGCTTTGTTTTACTATAATTTCTTGTAATATTATAATTTATCCAATCACAATCAATCATTAATTGTATTTGTAATATTTTCATAATTTTCTTCACTTTTTACGGGATTATCAACCAATCAGAATCATTCCAAAGAGATATTGTAATGAAAATTATTTGTTTAACGACAACCCTTAGGGTTGTTGTTAGCAAAACTCATAAATAAATTAAATGTTTAAAAAATTTAAGTAATTTTTCTAATCTACCTTTTAAATCTTAAACTTTTATCTTAAATGCTCACTTTAAAATTGTTTTGACTAATCAAAACAATTTCAACTAACAAATGAAAACTTATAAAAACACAGTTTAACAATGAAAGAGAATAAAAATAAAAATTAAGAAATGAAAACTTATAAAAACACGATTTTACAAATATGTGTTATTAAAACAATTTCAAACTAATATCTACTATATAAACACCATAACATTTTTCTTACTTTTTAAATATTTCATAGTTAAGTTGAGGATATGAATAATCAAAAAAATATTGATGTTGAGGTTAGTACATTGTGATCTTTTATTTATCGTTTGTTGTTTCCTTTGTTTTAGTTCATGATCGTTTATATAGCTACGTGTGCACTACTTTTGTTTGTTTATATACAACTTCATCCAGCTCCGATCACGCTCTTAGTCCAGATCTTAATCCCGGTCCGTTTTTTAATTCTAATTTGTTAAACTGAAACGGAGATGATGTTATTATCATCTCGGATGATGAAGACATGCCAATGCCAATTGTTGAGAATCAAGGTTTGGTATTTGGACGAAAAATGATTTACAGTCTAATTGATGAAAGTGAAAGTGATGAAGATTAATAGTGGAGCATATTCATATTTATGTTTCTTCTCAAAGCTCACGTTACACGAAATACTTAACCACAATATCAAAACTATAGTTGTTTGCCTCGAGAAAATCTCATTGTTATGCACGGATACTCGTATAGTTTAAGATAATTGTCTTGTAATAAACAATAATATGAACGTTCATTTAACATTCATGAATAGTGGGTCATTTATCTTCGTTTATAATTATTGATGTAGCTACGTTACTAAACACTTATGTAAAACAAACAGTTACTGCTCATGGTGGTTATCCGCGAGCCACGTCAGCTTTTTACCGTATGATGATATCTCTATAACACAAAACAAAAAAATTGGCCTCATAACAGCATTCTTATAACACACAATCAAAAAACTCCACTAACTCCGCTGTTACACTAAAAAATGAATTTAAAAAAAAAAAAAAAAAAAAAAAAAAACTTTGCCATCCTCATGGCAATGTTTGTATAAAGCATCGTCCTTGTGCAACCATAACGCCGCTATAGGTGCAAAGGGTGGATAATGTGGGCTTATAGCGGGTTGACATCGCTTACTTCACCTAATAAATGATATTATTCACTTTTATTGTTTATCGCTACTATTAATTATTACCGCTAATTTTATCAAACATAAATTAACTATATAACATGAATTTAGACAAAGTTGAGCTTATGTTTTGTTAAAAAAAAGTGTTTCAATTGATTTTTTATTAGTATATATGTAAATTACCACCAAAACATAGAGCATGTGAATATCCATTTCTAACAATATCAAATAATCGTCAAATATGTATTTTCGCATGCAAGTTTGATAACCAGGTTGTAGTTTTAGCCTATTCCTGCAATAGTTAGGGTGCGTTTGGTATAGCACTGTCGGAATGGATCTATGGATTTCATTCCGATTCAAGGTGTTTGTTTAGTGGGTCCGGTAATGAAATGGGTATATCATAGTCATAGATTCATTACTCACCTATTTGTTATCTATGAAATCCATTCCGTGAGGCCCTCTCTTTTCCCCTACAAAACTCAATATCTATACATTTTTTCATTCCATATTTTGTCATCCAAACATAAACAATCGTAATGATACACTTTTTTATATCCATTGTCATTCTACCTCATATCAAATCCGATACCCATTGTGATTCCTAGCAATAAACCAAACGACATTATGAACGTAAAGTGATCACACCTTTATACTATTGCCGACGACCAGGGTAAATGATTCATGCTTATTTGATGTACATAAGATTTTTGTGAGATTGGTTGTCAACACGTCCAAATACATGCAAAATATGTAAGGATCCATTACAATTTCACACTATCAAGTTAGTGCCTTTGGCAAATACTACAAGTCAAACTCAAAAGTTATGTCGGGTATGTCTAAAATAAAAATAAATTGATTATTTACTTGATACTTTTACTCATTTTTAATCTAGGTAATTGGAGTATATGTTTTTGTAAAACTACAAATATCTCTAACTTCTTTTATTTTGAGCAACCATCTAAACGTATTTAGTCTATCTCTAAGAAAATATCAGAAGTAAGTTAGGTAATATAAATAAGGGATTGAGTCGTAGAATAGCAACGTATTTTTTCAAGTGTCTCATTCTGGTACGTGTATTTTTTTTAAGTTGTAGAATAGCAATGTACTTTCCATAAGTGTCCCGTTCTAGTACGCGTACTTTTTTAAGTCGTAGAATAGCAATGTACTTTTCATAAGTGTTTCAATTTAGCACGTGGGATGACGTACCAAATTGGAACACTTATGGAAGTAGGACATACCAAATTGGAACACTTATGAAAAGTACAGTACTATTCTACAACTTAAAAAAGCGTACTAGAACGGGACACTTATGAAAAGTACATTGTTATTCTACAGCTTAAAAAAAGTACACGTACCAGAATGGGACACTTGGAAAAGTACGTTGCTATTCTACAACTCAATCCCTATAAATAAAATGGAAATAAAGAATAAAACCAAGTGTTTTAAACTTTTAATATTCATAATACTAAATAAAAAAAAAGGTAATTCCCAAAAGAGGACAAAAAGTTAGATAGTGATCATTTTAAGGTACAAAAATAAAGTCTCTTCCCAATTTGGTCATGTGCGAATGTGCGATTCCATCCAATGTGCGACAAGTGTCCGCTTTTTTAATAATAAAAGTACATTTGATTTGATACTTTGTCTGAACTTTGACTTTGAATTTTTGTTTAAATGACAAATATACCCCTCTTTAAATATAAATAAATATTACTAGTATCACTTTATCTTTTTCATTCTACTCTCTCTTTCATCACCATTCACCACCGCCTCGGATCCATCATCACCACCGCCTGATACTTCCACCACCACCACCACCAAACCACTAGATCTAACTCGCCAGCGACCACCTTCCACCACCACCATCGGATCCGCCAACAACCACCACTACGGATATGTCGACCAACACCACTACGCGATCCGTTGACCACCACCACTTCCAGATTCGTCGACAACTACGACACCAACAGCAACAACAATTAATAATACAAAAAGTAGATCTAACAAATAAGAGTAAAAAGAAACTTGTGGTTTATGCTTCAAGATCTTTGAAGAGGGTCTCGGGTAGGTTTACATATATATATTATTTTTGTGCTCAAACCGAGAGAAAAGAAAGATTAATGTCTTTTTATTTAATTATTTCGAATATAAAAAGAGAAGCTATGCTTAAAATAAAGGATGATCGGTAATGATTTTTGGTGTAGATCTAAAAAGATCAATTGTAATGAATGCCAAATCTGAGATCTTGAATGATCTTAAGAGCTTTTATGGTATGGGAAATAAAAAAAAAATGAGATATTTGGTTGTAGCTTCATTTTTTTGTCATTTATGTTTATGTGGTGGGTTTAGTCCCAAGTGGGGATAGTGTTTTTTTTGTCTTATTGAATTGTAGATGCATTAGTTCAAAAAAAAAAGAATTGCAGATGCATTGTACTTTTGGCTGTGGTTTGGCTGTTGTTATAAAATGGTTGAAAAAAATTATTGAAAGTGACTGTAACAAATATTGATGCCCAGTGACAAATTTTTTTTTTTGATAAAAATAAATTGGCCGGAATAAATGGACGTCGCCGGAATATATGATTGTCTGGAGGCAATGGTGAGTGGTGATGAAAGAGAGAGGAGAATGAAAAAGATAATGTGATACTAGTAATATTTATTTATATTTAAAGAGGGTTATATTTGTCATTTAAACAAAAATTCAAAGTCAAAGTTCAGACAAAGTATCAAATCAAATGTACTTTTATTATTAAAAAAGCGGACATTTGTCGCACATTGGATGAAATCGCACATTCACACATGACCAAATTAAGAAGAGACTTTATTTTTGTACCTCAAAGTGATCACTATCTAACTTTTTGTCATCTTTTGAGAATTACCCCATAAAAAATCTTGATAGACATATTCAATGCAATTTGCAACATATTGCCATTTTGGAGCCAAATAAGCCGAGCCATGAAGCCAGAGCTAAAGCCTGAAGTCGGTTAAAGCTTTGATGCCAGTTAAGTATCTGCTGTGCCTCCACCGTTAGTCAATTTTGTGACTTCATATCTCCCCAACCAATAATATTATGACACGTGTGCATTCTCTCTTAGATATTAACCGGTGACAGCCGGTCACTTTCTGTCGGTGCACACAAGCTCGTGCTTCATCTGTTGTTCGCCAATACATCTCTTCTTCACATAATTACAAAACAGCCACCTAATGGTTTTAATATTTTATTATTATGATCATAAAATAATATACTTGGTAGTGCCATTAATTTAACAAGAATATTGGTTTAGTTAAGATGTAACGTCATATTAAAGTAAGCTGCACTTTTTATATGTCGGTCGATTTCTATAATGTTTACACGACCGATTCAAATGTATTCGAACAAGAATTAGGCTGCCCCAGTAAGAGATCCTAATCCTCTTATTTTTTCTGTCATGTCAGCTTTCTCTCTCCAGCAACCTTTAAGCGATTGGGTGCCCCAGTAATATTTAATGTTTATTGTTTAATGTTTTTAATGTTTTTCAAGTCGATCGTATACACGAGCATGATTTGTAAAATGGGTTGGACGATCGAGTAGCCACAGTAGGGCGATCGACTTCAAATCAATAGCTGAAGTCGATCGATGGTGCTTACTGCGAGTAGCCTTATTGCTTCTTGTGAAATGTGTTCACTACCCTTCTTATCTTGAAAAAACAAGGTCATTTTTGTACGTTCTTGAACTGATAACTATCTTTCGACTAACCTAACCTCTTCTGACCTTCGGTTAAGCACAATGTCAATGAGGGCCGTGATAACGATACCCAATCGAAAAACTCCGAATACTAGATACGACCTCAAGATAACGACCATGAGATGTGGATAATCCAAGACACATTAACATGACATACTTCTCATGTTCGAACCGGAGTTTGAAACCAAACTTCTCAAGAAGATCCAACTTTCGATTCACTTAGGGATAAGGGGATCACCGTCCTTGAGAATACTTTTGCAAGTACTCTGTCTAAAATTGTCTTAGAGGTTGTTTCTGTCTTTTATCTGTTTGGAAAAGATGACTTTTACATAATGGTATATGTTCGGAGTTGCTCCTAAGTGCACAAATTGTGTTTCTTTTTGTAAAGGAGATAGATTTTTACACGCATCCACATTAAGGATATCACTTTGAAATAAGAAAAAAAGAGGCGAGCCGAATTTCCTTTTGAGAAAGGAAATGTTAGTTAAAGGTTCATTAAACAAAAAAGTTAACTACATTTTTTGTCCTTGTAGTTTGGTGCGTATTTCATTTTTGGTCCATTTTTTCAAAAAGTTTTAGTTTTAGTCCAAAACCGATAGTTTCGTTCCACTTTCAGTCCATTTTGATAACGAAGTTAGTTCAGTTAGTTAAGTCAACGCATGTTTTGAAGACTTACATCCTATCATCATTCGATAAAGACTTTCAAACTTTTATTTTTTATCGAATTTAGTTAACTATTGCAACATATACAAAGTCAAAATTCAAATAATATTGCACTAAGCTCATGACACAAAAGCGTTAACATAGTATCAATAAATTGATATAAGAGTTAACTACATTTTTGGTCCTTGTAGTTTGGTGCGTATTTCATTTTTGGTCCATTTTTTCAAAAAGTTTTGGTTTTAGTCCAAAACCGATACTTTTGTTCCACTTTCATTCCATTTTGATAATGAAGTTAGTTCAATTAGTTAAGTCCAATCGTAAAGTGGCAACATCAATCCCTCATACTAACGGTAGTTTGCAACGTTAGTCCTTTATACCATAGATCGTTTGCAACTTTGCCACGTTAGTCCTTTGTACCAATAATCGTTTGCAACATTAGTCACTTTACCAACGATCGTTTGCAGCGTTAGTGCTTTTATAAACGTATTTATTTATGTTTATGTATACATTTTTAGACACGTTTTCACACACGTTTTGACACACATTTTTACATGCTTTTTTACACGTGTTTTCACACACGTTTTTATAAATGTTTTTATAAACGTTTTTACATACGTTTTTAACTTTTTTTTCCCATTTTTTTTTTCAGAAATCTTATTTAATTTATTTTTAATATTTTTTTCAAAATTTTTTCCAAAAACATTATTTCCGAAAAAATACATGTGTAAAAAAAATTCTAAAAAAATTTCGAAAAGAAGTTTTCGAAAATAATTATTCATAAAAATCCATAAAGAAAAATGTCAAAAAATCTCGAAAAATATTTTTGGAAAAAAAGTTTTTTGAAAAATTATTCATAAAAAAATTTTGAAAAAAAAAAATCAAAAAATAAAAGCGCTTCGTGGGAGGCAACCCATGCTTAATTGTTTGCTTGTTTTGTTTTTCAATTTGTGTGTTTTATATCTTTTTCATTGTTGTTTATTCTCATGTTAGACTTTGTGAAAATGCTTTAATTTTGTTTTTAACCTCGTCTTAATTACATATAAAAGTATTTTACATATAGATAAGTGTAGGGAAGATCACATAAGTTTTTAAGAACATGAACATGAGAATTACAACTATTGAAATTGATATATATATATGTGTGTTTGTTAGAGTCAAATGCTTATATCGAGTCATAATGGATGTTTTGCAGGAATTTTTCCAGGTTTTAATGATGTAATTTTTCCAGAAAAATGCAGCAGACCACTTTTTGTCAGGACAACCTGACGGTGTCAGGATTAAAGCCTGACGACGTCAAGCTATGTAGAAACAGAATAATCGGTTTTCGTTTTCTGTGTAACTTGTAAATTTTTGGAAATTCACATGTCTTAATTTTCTAGAAAAACTGCAAACATCCATTCCACAAGCATTATATTTTACTTGTTTTCTAGTGTAGTTGTGTGTCATATATAGTTTTACCGCCGATTTTACCTGAAGGTTTCGTTTGTTTTCTTATAAGTGTGCAGGTTATATTGGAAAAGAAGAAGAAACACACATTGGATGAAGCTTATTACTTATGTATTCTTCTTGGAAGAAGATCTAACCATAACTTCACACATATCCTACCGAGCTAATCAGGGGAGTACTAGTTTATTTTCCTTACTTACCTTCCTTTATCATAACTTTAATGCTTTCGGGAATATTGGGGACAATGTTCAGTTTAAGTGTAGGGAGAGAGAATAAAACGGGAACTTAAAAACTATTCACTCACCTGATCATTTGTCTTGTCCTTGGTAATTTGTGTAATAAACCATAAGAAATATTTGTTAGGGCAATTCTAGCACCAAATTAAAAAAAAATTATGACATTTACGAGCTAAACTTTAGTCTTAATAAAACGTCTCATGGATAGGAATTATATGACTAGCACAAAAACCGTATACCACTCAAATTCCACCCAAAAAATGTGAGGTTCGCCCCTAGATCTTTAGGAATAAAAGGATTCACCTTTATTGCTTAGTGAGTGTACCAGTAGTATAATAGATTCTAGAACTTTGTTTTGTGATGCATTCCGAGATCGCTACTGAGACTACACTTGTGTAGTTAGGAGTAACTAAATGATAAGAGGCATTAGGATAACCCTTGTTTTAAACCTGTATTATAATTACATCTTCCACATCGGTTGAGTAATTACCCCACACCCTTGCGATGTACTCATTTTTAGTACACGATACCCCTAGTTAACCCCTCAGAGCCTATCATTTTCGCGGTTCTCGTGATGTTTCGGTTTTTCCAGAATATCAATGAAGAGCATTGTTTACAATCCACCCCCAAATGTACACCCAAATCGCCTTAGCCTACCTTATAAGCACTCATCTTTAGTGCATTATTGTTATCACTACTAAACCCCTAGTTCAATTATCTAGTTACTTGCATGGTTGCTAAGTCGAGTCATATATTTTGTACACAGTTTTGGGATGATTGGGACTCATGGGTAAAAGTAATATTTTATGAAGTAACGGGAAAGAACGATAAATTCAAATTCCCTTTGTCTACGTAATTAAATACTCCAAGTGTTTTGATCTTTTCAAATCGGGTTAATTAATGTAGTTAAATAAAAACTCAAGTGTAGGGATGCTCCTATTAATCCCTTATATTTTGATATTATCTTAGAGGATGGTAGAGTAAAAAGGTATGGAAAAAAAATCGAAAAAGAAAAAGAAAAAAAAAATGTAAAAAAAAATAAAATAAATAAAAAAATAAAAAAATACGAGCTACCATTCTACATCTATCTTTATGTTTATGTTTTTGAGTTTATGTTTGTTTTGTTTCAAGTTATCTAGTGTTAGTGAGTCGAGTCTTGGCTTAGCAACGCCACGCTTTACATGCTTGTAACATAAGATTTTGGACTTGCCACCACTAAATATCCCCTATCCAACAAAACCCTTTACTTCCCTACCCTAAGCCTAACGTTACAACCCTTGTAAAGACCTCTTAGATAGTTATTCCTAGGTGCTTACGCCAAAGCGGTGGAGGTTTGATCTATTCTCAAGCTTATGGTAATCTATGTACTATGCCAGGTAATGAGTGTTTATCTTCCATTTCCATTCATATTATATTTCATATAAACCCAAAAGATGAGAGAATCTAAACACCACTTGTGAGCTGCTAGTGTATAATTTTCGTGCTTGTTATGACTAGTGTGGTGCTTTTACTTGTTGTAAACTATTTTAAACCAATGCTTCATGCCCCATAACTTATAAATTGATTGGCCAAAAGCACATTTGCTTGGGGACAAGTAAATACCAAGTGTAGGGATATTTGATAAGGATTTAAAACGTACGCTTTTAGGGGGTCATTTAAGCCCTAAATCGATATATTTTATATTCGTTACTGCTTAAAATCGTTCCTTTTCACTTTTTAGGTCTTTTGGAAGCAAAATCCTGGAATGAAGCATATTTGGACGAAAAGGAGCGAAAACATGAAGAAAATGGCAAAGTCAAGATTGAAGACACTCAAAGCTGCTCAACAGAACCTGACGGCGTCCCATCCAAAGGGCGACGCCGTCCCTCTATGAAGACTTGATCAAAAGGTGCACGCGACGGCTCAGCGGAATTTCGGTCCTAAAGCGGCGGCGTCACGCTTAACTTCTGGAAGGCGTCACTCACACTTTTCACACCAGACGCCCAAGATCCATAGTTTAGATGACGTCCTGCATGAAGACTGACGGCGTCACACTTATCAAGTGACGCTGTCCCAACGATGACTTGGCCAAGACGAAACCCTAATGACGGCGACCTAACGGCGTCGCTAGCAAAAGGCGACGCCGTCGCGATTGTAAATCTATATATAGAATTCGATTTTTCTGTATTTTAAAAGGTAGAATTTTGGAGAGTAAACTCTAACTCAGTTGTAGTCCGACTTGGACAATATTCTAGGGTCCCATACCCTATTTTACACATCAAGATAAGTTTGTTATTCCAATTTATCATTATGGCTACCCCATGTTCAATTGATTGTGTGTATGCTTGCTTGTTTAACATGTCTAGCTAAATTACTTGTGTGTTTGCTTAGATCTATGAAACTTAGTTATTGATTGTTGTTAGGTTGTCTCTTGTCTTAGTTGATAGAAGCCTAGGAGTGCAACTAGGCTTTCGTTGTGTTTATTGCATGAGTGTGCTTTAGGACGATAGAGTATTCGGGGAAAATAGTATTATACTTGCCGAAACCGTGCATTCTATAGGAGAGATACATTCATAGAACTAGGGAATACGCACCCCCTACGACTAATAGGAATACAACGCGTTAAGATAAAGGACGTGACAATTCAACCGACCATAAAAAAGAATAAAAAAGAATCATCCTCAACCCCACCTTCTCGTCATAAATCTCTTTCTAGCATTCCTATTCCCTTTGAGAACGATATCAATCCCCGAGGCTTACCCCATACTACACTACAACGATTAGGTTCACTGCCTAGAGGGTTGAAAAACTTGCTCGTAGAAAAGGAGGTTTTCTCGACCCCGAACGCCTTACTGCGAATCAGCAATCTTACAAGAGCACTCCTTGATTGAAGTTTCCTCATGAATGTATTATTCTTTTCGCGCTCATACTCCAAACATTCATTCATCGGCATGTAATCAATATCTGGCTCCATCTCCACCGTTTCCTGAAATAAAATAAAAAAGAAACAAAGAAAACAGAAGAGACGGAAAAAATAAAACTAAAAACAAAAATAAAAGGCCTAAAACTATAAAAGCAAAATATTTACAAAACTCAAATTAAAATCCTAAATAGCTCCCCAGCAGCGGCGCCAAAAACTTGATGCAGGATTTCTGACTAGGTTTTAATATTTATAAAGTCTCGTCTACCTAAGGTCTACATAATGCACTAACAGGCAGTGTACCCGGTCGTGTGTAGTGTAGTAATCGGTAAAGCCGAGGTCGTCCCAAGAGCTATGCATGTGGATCTTAATTTAAGTTCTAGTGTCACTGATTTTAAAAGGGGTTTTATATTGAATGATTATAAACTAAAGAAATGAAATAAAAATAAAAGCAATAAAATGTGGAAAGATAATCAATACGGAGAAATGTGCTAGCCTAGTTACTAATCTTTTTATGCTATGATTATGTTTTCTAATTAATGTTTTCTATCGCTCCACATGGGGGTTTAAGTCACTAGACTCGGTTGGTCAATTCGTCTAGTCCTATCTTCCATAACGTCTTATTCCATAACCTAATGATTAAAAGAGTTCGTAGGTTTACCCACGAACTAAGTGCCGCTACGATCTAATAGTCATTAAGTGCCGCTACGATCTAAGACTTATTTAATGAAACCCGGCCAGTCGGATCTTAGGTCTCCCCTAACTTCTTAAGCATTTCCGTTTGGAAGATGATCGTTGGGTAAAATTCTCACGCAAGATAGTGATAGTCCCATGGTAAATTCTTACCACTACTCACAACCTGATTCACTAGGGTCCTATGGTCAATTCTCCTAGCTTCCTAGATACTACCCAAACTTCCATGCTACCAAAATGAGGGTGTCCCAAAATAAGCAAAGAAAGTATACATATAAAGCGATATGAAAACGAGAAAACTACATCATAACAATAACAATTTCATAATTAGGCTAACACCAAAGTTGTTTAGCCAATCACATTAAAACATGCAGAAAATTCAATGTTTAACATCATGAATGAATACATGAATTAAATACAAGAATGTAATACGGAATACTAAAACTTATGTAGTGAATGACGTGAATTCTCCCTTGGAAATGGCTTGCATGCTGCTGAATAATGCCTTGTATTCGTGCCCTAGTCGTTCCCCTAGGAAGGGGTGCTAAGAGATCTCCGAAAATGCAAAATTAGGGCTTGTATTTCTAGTCTCGGCTAAGTTACGGCGTAACCTCTAGGGTTAGTTACGCCGTAACCTTTCAATCTAGGACGATCTTATCTTCCGTGATGAAACTACGGCGTAACCTAAAGGTAAATTACGAACGTAGAACTCTCATTAACCACTTTACGTCGTAACCATGAAAGTGGTACGTCGTAACTTCTTTTACCCACAAAATTCTTCTAAGTCATGGAAATATATATACGGCGTAACTTGTGTAGGAGTTACGCTGATGAGTGCCTTTTTACTCATCGTTTTTACCCACCTAAGACCACAAAAATGACCAAAAACACCCAAATATGATCAAAATATGTTAAAAATATCCTCGGAGTGTGTTTTGTGTCTTGCAGGTACAAAATGATTGAAAACAGAGCGTAAACGAGCAAAAAGCGAAATCGAAAAAGTCTTTGAAACAGACGGAGCCGAGAGTGGATTTCTATATTTTTAGAGCCTAGGACGCGTGTTTGGAGTGAGAATGGGAAAACAAACCTAAAAACCTAACCCGAAACCAAAATCTCCATTTCACCAGTCCCGATACCCAAATGACCCTCATCTTTCCTATTAAACCCTTCCACTACACCTTTTAACCCCTCTCCACATTGAACCCCCTGCCACTTGACCTCCCTTCCATTTTGACCCATCACCAATAATATAAAGCGACCCATTTTTCTTCCCTCCTTCTTCCTCCCCTTTATCCGTAAACCCGAAACCCAAAACCTTTCCTCCCTTTTACCCGGCCAATCTCTAATCCCCAACCCACTCACTCCATCAACCAAGAAAGAGTCACATGATTCCACTGCCACCTTGGCAATCCAGAAGCACAAAAGCCCTCTCAAACGGCTTAGATTAGTTCTTGGACTATACCTAATTATTTGATGGCTTGGATTGATTCAAGAAAGCACAAGGATGTGTTTGTTTGTTTGCCCTCACAGAAGAAGCACAAAAAGAAGAGATGAAGACAGATTCCTCTTTAGTATAAATAGGAGTGTAATAAAAATGTTAAGTTTGTCTAGAATTTTGTTGTTCTAGTCCACTTTTATTATTGTCATTTACTTTCAATGCAATTTTCAATTTCAAATTAATGTCAGTTTAGTTGTAATTCCATTTTTAAAGTTAATGCAGTTTTAATTTTTTCGATGCTCTTCAATTCTGTCCATTAAAGTATTGTTAGAAGGTGTTTAAGAAGTTGTTCAAATCAATTGTGAGCTTTTGTTCAAGTATGCAATACAGTTTTTACAAGTTTCATAGCCTTAGTTACTTTAAAAAAAAAAAACATCTCTGCCCCTAAGTAGTGTTTGGAACAGCAATTTTTCTGGGTCGAAAGCTAGTTTTGACCCATGTTAGGTCTCAAAATGGATAGAGTAGATGTTAACTTTGTATCTTTTAGCAATTCCAAGTAGTTGTAAGTTGCGACATTAGTTTTAGAAGTAATATGCAAAAAGAAAAAAAAAACTGAGATCAGTCCATTTCTGTCCCAACGGCTGCTGAACACAGCTCCCTAGCTCATTAGGTTTAGCATCTAATTAGGATTTAGTGGGGGCAAAAGCTTGCCCCTAGCTTGTCTTCAAGGTCCCATAAGCTCAGGTGCTCTCCCCCCACTGTAGCTTATTCAGAATAAGCTCAAAAGTGAGCCTTTGGGCTGTTTGGGGCCGCAATGAGAACTTCAATAGCAGCCTGTCACCCCTTTTTAGCTTAGATTAAAATAGCTTAGAATTAGATTTAGGGTTGGATTTAGTTTATACTAGTAGTTAGTTGCACTGGGTCAATATTTGTTAGTTTATTTTCCACTTTTAAGCTTATTAGGTAGTTTTCTTTTTCCCTCAAAACACCCTTTTCTGTTTCTGTCTTGCTGAGCAACATACCGGCCACTGTAGCAGATTGGTTCCTTTTTTTTTCTTTAGTTTCTAGCTTATCAAGTAGGTTAACTTAGGTTAGTTAGTGCTTATTAGAAAGTGTAGTTTAGGTTAGACCATTTCCTTGCTTATTTAGTGCTTATTATAGATAGCTTATTTCTCATTTTAGAAGCTAGGATTCCCTTTAATGCGCCAACTGTTTTCCCATCGTGTCTTAGCTTATTTGTGGCTTATCTTAAGCACCATTTAGCTTTTTCGTTACTGCCTTATGCCTACGTACAATTTCCCAATTGAATCTTGTGCTTAATTTGGGCTTATCAGAGGGTGATTGTTTGGCTCTTGTTGTGGACTGCTACGAATAAGCAGTCCCAGCTGCTTATTCTCAAATTGATTTCAAGAAGGTTTTCACTCAAAAGTTTGGTTTTCAATCCCAGAAATAAGCTGCAATAGAAAAACAAAAGAAAAAAAAAAGTTTTCAAAAAGTGGGAGATAGGATTCGAACCCCTGGTCTCCTCCCCCAAGCACGCACACAACACCACTCACAACCAACTGCCCTTGGGACTTGTCTTGTTGTAATTAACATCTTTTAGTCTTTTATAGTAAACTTTGGTTTAAAGCTAGATAAGCTATGTTTAGCTTATCCCAGCTTATTCATTTCTGATTTTTCAACGATTTCATTTTTCTTAAGTCTAGAATTAATCAAAGTATTTTTCTGAAAAGTTTGATAATTTTCCATTTAGGTTTACTATTTTTAATAATTAATTTTATAATTTTTAGTTTTTAATTCGTAATAAATAAAATAAAAGTCGAAAAAATACCCGGTCTTTTTCTAAAATCATTTTTTGTCGAATAGAACGTAGAAAAATTGATATCTCACCCGTAGCCCTTAAATTGCAAAAGTTTTACGTTTTTGGCTCGGGTGGTTGCCGGTTTTTAGCGTTTTTGCACTTTAGCACCCTAGGATGTAGTTGAGCTTCGTTTTATTATTCCTTAGGCTTAGTCGTAATTTATTTAGTATTTTATTTGTTTTACATGCTTTATTTTCATTTTCGTTCTTCATTTTGTAGAATACGTAATCAAAATTTCAAATTTGTTAAACCAATTCAAGTCCTAATCACGAAACTCATCGCCACCGTCAATTTCACACCGTTGGGACACGACCGGAAATAACTTTTCGGTATCACTTTTATCACTTTCGTAAGATTTGGCACGTTAACCCTTTTCCTAAAAGGTTGATTTGTCGGATTTCACGGTTATTCTGATATACGTTGATATTGTGTTTGTTTTCACCACTCATTCACAACGAATCAAATTTTGGCGCCGCTTCCGGGGAGGTGTGTTGCGACAATATCGTGAAGTTTTTGCGATTAGTGACTTGAAGAACCTTCCTCGTGAAGTTATTTGCTTTCCAAAAACCCAAAATCCAAAAAATAATCTTCTAATTCCTCTTATTCGTTGATTCTATTTCTCTTACCCTCTTTCACCGTTTGATTCTATTCTTCGTATCCTCTCGATCACTTAATTCTATTTCTTTAACCCTCTATATGTTTAATTCTCATGGCGACGATCGATTATCGTCGTTGTTTCCATTGCAAAAGCCGTATGGAAGAGGATCAACTTTATTGTCAGAATCACGATTGTTTATGTAAGCGATGTGGAAGGGTTGGTGCAAGCAAATATTGCTATTGGTGCGAATTATCCGATAAAAACTCTCTCGATGATTCTCCAAGTTTTTCCGACCACCCGCCACAACCCGAGATTTGTTCTATTGTTTCTGAACCTAAACCGTCTAGATTTGATCCAAATCTTTCGCGATTTACGGTTAAGGTTAAGAGAAAAGAGAAAGATCCGGAGACCAAAACGGAAGTGGTGGAAATTGCTAGCTCTGAGAGCACACCACTTGTCCCACCTCCGGAATCTTCAAAACCTTTTTCAGACGAAATCATGAACATACTTCAAAATTGCTTGAATGAACTTCGTCAAGATTCAATTTCGGGAAATACCGTTTTACCTACCATTTGTGATGTTGTTGAGCCCTCGATTCCTACTCCCGTACCCGAGATACTTTCATTCGATCAAGAGTATTGCTACGGTTGTGGAGACGTGTTACCGAAAGGTTTCCGTTGTTACAAATGTATGTGCGAGTGGTGTGGAACCTATCTCATTGATGGATGTTGTTCGATGTGCGTCGAGAATTCATTCACTTATGATTCTAACCCGAACTATTTCAATTATCCTCAAAACGATTTCAACTACCCTCCACAAAATTCATTCGAGCCACAACCGTACTATCAAGAATTCAATGATACATCGTTTGAACTTCTCTCCCAATACCCTCATTTTGCTAAGTGTGGGGGTCCTCATGATGATTATCAATGTCAATCATGGAATCAAAACTATGGGCCTGACCCTTGTTATAACACTCCTTGTTTTGACAATTTCCAACCCCCACAACTTCCCGTCATTGATCCATTTCCTCATATGATTCTTGAGGAACTTTCCGAGGAACAAGCTGCTCGCAACGAAAGATTTCTAGCCGATGAGCGAGCAGCTCAAAAGCTTCTCCTATTGAACGAAGCTGCTCAACAGCGTCTCCTCTTTAACGAAGCTTGCCGTCTCGATGATGAGGATGAGGAAGATTGGGAGACGACAAAGGACAAGGTGCATATCTCAAGTCCACAAAGTACCGCACATGTCCACTCTCCGCCCTCATATTGCCTATCTACCATAGAACCTTCGGATGACCTTTCAATGGGGGACGAGCATCTTAGCACTATTCCGGAAACGGAAAAGTCTTATGTTGAGAACCTTGTCCCAACCCCAAGTGAATCCGAGGTTATCTCTGGTAATATGTGTGATGAGCCTCTCGATGATGATTCTATTGAGGTGATCTCCGAGTCTGAAAATGATTATACATCGTTTGATGATTCTTTATCATGTGGAGACATCGAGTATGTTGAGGAAATTCCCTCCGAGCTCGTCAGCTTGGAAGAAGTGAGAGATGTTGATCCCGATGATCTTGATATGGACACTGATTTTGAAACGGATGATGAAGATATTCTCGTTGTGTCCGAGGAACCTTTCACTACGGCATTCACTAATCCTCTGTTTGACTTTGATTCTGAATTCACTTTAGTTTCGGATAATCCCATCTTTGACATTCAGAATGAGGATAGTGACCTTTACATGGAGAACCTCGTTACATCTCCATCTTTACCCGAAGAAAAGAATAGTGGCAATCCCACTTCGATGTTGGACCTTCTCGAGGAGTTCGCCGATGAACTCGCTCTCGTTGATCATTCTCCATCGGGAGATGATGATGCTCACTTCGACTTTGAAGCCGACCTTACCGAATTAGAAAATCTTCTATACAATTGGTCTTCTGATAATTCGTCGAGTGACACTCTTATGGAAGAGGTCAACTCATTTCTTTCTCCGGATGACTCGATACCTTCGGGTTTTCAGAGTGACGATTATGGCTTAGGTCCATCATCCACTCGTCCGCCTGCTAAACCACCGGATGATGGAACCTCTTCTAAGCCCGACACGGATGTTGTGACTTCTCTTGCGGTGGAAAAGATTTTTGAACATTCCGTTAATGTTCCTCAATCTAATCTTTTGCTCACCCATCCCACCCGTTGTCAATCCATTGACACTTTGCCTTCTCCTCCCATTTCTTCTCCATGTCTTAACTCTTACGGGAGTGAAGATACCATCTTTGATCCCGGCATTCCTCTTTCTTTTGAGCCGGTTATATCTCATCGGAGTGGAACTTTCAGCACATTCAAAATCTATCCAAACCATTTGAATGAAAGTCCGATGGAGATTTTCTCTTCCACTTGCTTCCCCAAGGACAAATAAATTCGGGGTCGAGTCAAGCTAGCGACTCGGTTAACAAAAACAGTAGCATAACATGGGTTTTCACCCGTGTGTTCCACCCTAGTGTGGGGAGTTGCCCCCATTTGTTGTATATAAGTTTTCTAATAAAAAAAAAAAAATCAAATAATGGCCGTAGTATTTCCCTTTTACGTTCTATGTTTCGACATAACCGCCGGTACTTTGAATATTGAGGGCAATATTCATTTCTAGTGTGGGGGATTTCTCACGAATTTTATCATGTAATTATACCACCCAATTCCCCCATTTTTGGCCAATTTTTTTTTTATGGTTATCAGTCCGCCATGTCTAATAAACAAAAGGATTGGCTAATCCAGAGCAAACGGCTCTTTGTAAAGATATTTCAAATCCGTTGACGGCTTGCAATTTGCCCAAAATTGTATGGTGTTCAACTCACCATATCTTTAATTAGTGAAGAGTTGGCTAGCCCGCAAGTTTATGGCTTGTGGTAAAGGCGGTTGGAAAACCATAATTGGTAATCAGCTCACCAAAGATAGTATATATTATCTAAGAGTTGGCTAGTCCGAAGCAAGCGGCTTCGGTAAAGACAAATCAAAACCGTTGAAAATTGGTGATTTGCTCAAAATCATTTGGTTATCATTGTACCAAGGTTCTTACTTGAACTGAAACAATTGGCTACTCCGGAAGTAATGGCTTTTGGTAAAGAGATTCAAATCCATTATGTTTTCTCAAAAGATTGCTAGGGACTAGCAATTGCCTAGTGTGGGGGGATTTGATGAGTGCCTTTTACTCATCGTTTTACCCACCTAAGACCACAAAAATGACCAAAACACCCAAATATGATCAAAATATGTTAAAAATATCCTCGGAGTGTGTTTTGTGTCTTGCAGGTACAAAATGATTGAAAATGAGCGTAAACGAGCAAAAACGAGCCGAAATCGAAAAGTCTGAAGCAGACGGAGCCGAGAGTGGATTTCTATATTTTTAGAGCCCGGGGACGTGTTTGGAGTGAGAGTGGGAAAACAAACCTAAAAACCTAACCCGAAACCAAAATCTCCATTTCACCGTCCCCAGATACCCAAATGAACCTCATCTTTCCTATTAAACCCTTCCACTACACCTTTTAACCCCTCTCCACATTGAACCCCCTGCCACTTGACCTCCCTTCCATTTTGACCCATCACCAATAATATAAACGACCCATTTTTCTTCCCTCCTTCTTCCTCCCCTTTATCCAGTAAACCCAGAAACCCAAAACCTTTCCCTCCCTTTTACCCAGCCAATCTCTAATCCCCAACCCACTCACTCCATCAACCAAGAAAGAGTCACATGATTCCACTGCCACCTTGGCAATCCAGAAGCACAAAAGCCCTCTCAAACGGCTTAGATTGGTTCTTGGACTATACCTAATTATTTGATGGCTTGGATTGATTCAAGAAAGCACAAGGATGTGTTTGTTTGTTTGCCCTCACAGAAGAAGCACAAAAAGAAGAGATGAAGACAGATTCCTCTTTAGTATAAATAGGAGTGTAATAAAAATGTTAAGTTTGTCTAGAATTTTGTTGTTCTAGTCCACTTTTATTATTGTCATTTACTTTCAATGCAATTTTCAATTTCAAATTAATGTCAGTTTAGTTGTAATTCCATTTTTAAAGTTAATGCAGTTTTAATTTTTTCGATGCTCTTCAATTCTGTCCATTAAAGTATTGTTAGAAGGTGTTTAAGAAGTTGTTCAAATCAATTGTGAGCTTTTGTTCAAGTATGCAATACAGTTTTTACAAGTTTCATAGCCTTAGTTACTTTAAAAAAAAAAAACATCTCTGCCCCTAAGTAGTGTTTGGAACAGCAATTTTTCTGGGTCGAAAGCTAGTTTTGACCCATGTTAGGTCTCAAAATGGATAGAGTAGATGTTAACTTTGTATCTTTTAGCAATTCCAAGTAGTTGTAAGTTGCGACATTAGTTTTAGAAGTAATATGCAAAAAGAAAAAAAAAACTGAGATCAGTCCATTTCTGTCCCAACGGCTGCTGAACACAGCTCCCTAGCTCATTAGGTTTAGCATCTAATTAGGATTTAGTGGGGGCAAAAGCTTGCCCCCTAGCTTGTCTTCAAGGTCCCATAAGCTCAGGTGCTCTCCCCCCACTGTAGCTTATTCAGAATAAGCTCAAAAGTGAGCCTCTGGGCCTGTTTGGGACTGCAACAGCAGAACTTCAATAGCAGCCTGTCACCCCTTTTTAGCTTAGATTAAAATAGCTTAGAATTAGATTTAGGGTTGGATTTAGTTTATACTAGTAGTTAGTTGCACTGGGTCAATATTTGTTAGTTTATTTTCCACTTTTAAGCTTATTAGGTAGTTTTCTTTTTCCCTCAAAACACCCTTTTTCTGTTTCTGTCTTGCTGAACAGCATACCAGCCACTGTAGCAGATTGGTTCCTTTTTTTTCTTTAGTTTCTAGCTTATCAAGTAGGTTAACTTAGGTTAGTTAGTGCTTATTAGAAAGTGTAGTTTAGGTTAGACCATTTCCTTGCTTATTTAGTGCTTATTATAGATAGCTTATTTCTCATTTTAGAAGCTAGGATTCCCTTTAATGCGCCAACTGTTTTCCCATCGTGTCTTAGCTTATTTGTGGCTTATCTTAAGCACCATTTAGCTTTTTCGTTACTGCCTTATGCCTACGTACAATTTCCCAATTGAATCTTGTGCTTAATTTGGGCTTATCAGAGGGTGATTGTTTGGCTCTTGTTGTGGACTGCTACGAATAAGCAGTCCCAGCTGCTTATTCTCAAATTGATTTCAAGAAGGTTTTCACTCAAAAGTTTGGTTTTCAATCCCAGAAATAAGCTGCAATAGAAAAACAAAAGAAAAAAAAAATAAGTTTTCAAAAAGTGGGAGATAGGATTCGAACCCCTGGTCTCCTCCCCCAAGCACGCACACAACACCACTCACAACCAACTGCCCTTGGGACTTGTCTTGTTGTAATTAACATCTTTTAGTCTTTTATAGTAAACTTTGGTTTAAAGCTAGATAAGCTATGTTTAGCTTATCCCAGCTTATTCATTTCTGATTTTTCAACGATTTCATTTTTCTTAAGTCTAGAATTAATCAAAGTATTTTTCTGAAAAGTTTGATAATTTTCCATTTAGGTTTACTATTTTTAATAATTAATTTTATAATTTTTAGTTTTTAATTCGTAATAAATAAAATAAAAGTCGAAAAAATACCCGGTCTTTTTCTAAAATCATTTTTTGTCGAATAGAACGTAGAAAAATTGATATCTCACCCGTAGCCCTTAAATTTCAAAAGTTTTACGTTTTTGGCTCGGGTGGTTGCCGGTTTTTAGCGTTTTTGCACTTAAGCACCCTAGGATGTAGTTGAGCTTCGTTTTATTATTCCTTAGGCTTAGTCGTAATTTATTTAGTATTTTATTTGTTTTACATGCTTTATTTTCATTTTCGTTCTTCATTTTGTAGAATACGTAATCAAAATTTCAAATTTGTTAAACCAATTCAAGTCCTAATCACGAAACTCATCGCCACCGTCAATTTCACACCTCGTTGGGACACGACCCGGGGAAATAACTTTTCCGGTATCACTTTTATCACACCCGTAAGATTTGGCACGTTAACCCTTTTCCTAAAAGGTTGATTTGTCGGATTTCACGGTTATTCTGATATACGTTGATATTGTGTTTGTTTTCACCACTCATTCACAACGAATCATATGCCGTAACCTTGGTCAGCGTTGACTTTGATCTTCTAGTATTAATCCTTGTTACAACATAACTAGAGTAAGGATTTACGCCGTAACTCTTGTCAGTCAACATACTCTTGTGTATTTTTATTAATAAACTTACAATTCCGCGTCTCTTCGTTCCTATGCTCATTATTAACCTGGAAACAAAATATTAACGAATAAGAGTATATATTCAAGTAAAGTGATACAAATAATGAGCATATTAGAAAAAAATTAACACTAAAATATCAGGACTATTTGATGTTATCAGAAATCCATAATCAAGAAATACCAAAACGAAATCTGATTATTAAAGGAAGAGCTAGAGCATCTGAAAAGTGACATCGTAGGAGTTCCTCAGTATAAGGATACTAGAAGAGATGGCATCTTTCTTCTCAAACAAAAGGTATACCGAATATTGTGGTGAAGTGTATGTTTTGCTCCTTTTTTTGTAACGTGAGATCATA
This sequence comes from Chrysanthemum makinoi, assembly GCA_910596185.1. NCBI lineage: Eukaryota > Viridiplantae > Streptophyta > Magnoliopsida > Asterales > Asteraceae > Chrysanthemum > Chrysanthemum makinoi. The sequence goes on along the minus strand of OU343217.1, from coordinate 208,244,457 downwards.
ATGATCATTACCAATTAATTCTTGTCCACACACTAGAACCATGCGTGTTTTCACATCTATGATGATGAAAAATGTGAAATCCTCAACATAATTGTTCTCCAGACAATCACAGACAATCACAACAGTGAGTTGGTTGTGCTTAAAATTTTCTAAACATCACATCACTTGTGTATTCCTTTAAAAAGATGTATCCCATTCTATTCCATGAGGTAGTGATTTGCTACTAATTTAACGTGTTCATTTTGGTTATATGTGATGGTTACAGCTAGAAGACGGTCAAATGAAGTTGCAATCTAGATTAGAGCAAGAAGAAGAAGCCAAAGCTGCTTTGTTAAGCCGAATCTGAGAGGCTGACCAAATAAAAATAAATGATCGAACCTATATAACAATGAAATTCGATTTTATGAAAAAATTGAGTACAAACTTATATGTGTCAAAAGTATAAAAATAAAACTTTGGAAAAGTGGGCTGATTTACCAAAACATAAGGGTCGAAACTAAAATTTAAGAATAAATAATACACAACAATTCTACTTGCGATTCACAGTTCCAACCTAATTTTTCTTTCAACCCAAACCATAAATAAAAAATTGGACGATTTGAAAATAAATTGAACAAAATATTTTTCAGTTTAACTGTTGTTGCAGTGATTCCAAATATAACAATAATTTATTTATGGAAGAACATCTTTCAATGGCGTAAAGATATGATTTTTAATGTCTAATTTCATGGTAATGTTTAAAATTGATATAGGGATTTTAGTTATTTTTGAAAGGTTTTGTGATCTGTTGTTATTTTTTTTTTCAATTTGGGGGGAAAAATAGGGTTTGATTGAAGCTTTAATAAAGATGGCAGGGAATAAGATTAAAAGGATTTGTGGTGGATTTTGGCCGTTGGTAAGGTGAGTAAAGTTATTACTTTAATTTGGGTGTTATTTGACCTCCATTGGGTTACAACTATATACTATGTCGAACTTATGTATTTTGTTGGATATATAGCTATTCGCAAAAGTATGACATAACCATAAACAGTGATAACTCAAGTGACCATGATTGGTAATGTAATTAGCTTTCATTGTAGCAAAACAACGTGTTCTCAATTGAATTCATGTTATCCTAACAAGATTTCTGCTCAATTTGCTTTGTTTACTTGATGTTTTTTAAATGAGAATTGATCTTAACTTGCGAATCACAAGTTTCAGTTGGTATGTGACTCCGTTTGAGAGTGAACCTGTTTAAGATTAGTAGCCTTTTATCTCGAATGGGTCAAGTTATAATGTTTCGCTAGAAAGGATTCAGGGAATATGTGTTTTTAATATACACAACCAAGTATTTATGGTTTAACCTTACCAAATATGATTCGTTTTGACCTCAATCTTACCAACATGGATTCTTTATTTTTGTTGTGACAGGTTTACTTTTGGAGCCAATAAACGTTTAATGGATAAGGAAAGTAGTTAGAACTTGAAGTGGGTTCAAATTGTTAAGTACGACTGCTAACTTGTGAATACGAAGGTAACATAAGAATAATAGTTTTACGACAATAAATTTAAGTAATGTTTGTTAGTACGCATGTTGATATCAAAAGAGTCAAAAGCATACTATATATCTCTCATTAAAAAGGTCATGTGCTAATCGAATTTTTGAAGAAAAAAAAAATTGTTACAGCAAAGATAATGTCTACTAAAACAACACAAGTTTTCCTTTTAAATTGATTGATCAAAATCATACATGTTGTCATTTTTATGAACTGCTTTCTTTTCAGACTCCTACTCTTTATAGCTTAATTGATTATAGGTTTGTAGTTGATTGTTACTTATGTGTAAATTTTTTAACTGTATTGAGTTTGATGTTTACTTGATTGATTTTAAGCTAATTTTAATTGATTGCGGGTTACTTGGTTTATTATTATGTTGTGTTATTATTTTTTATGTGATTGATTATTATAATAAGTAATATGTTTTGATTTCTTTCATGTGTGATGTTCTGTATACGTAAGTTATAAGGATTGTTTAAGTTATCTTGAGAGAATGATCTTATGATTTAATTGTTTAATTTTTCAGCATTAGTAATGTTTTTTGCTTGAGAAATAATGTTTACAATGCTATAATGACTTCCATTAGCTTTCAAAAGATGCAATGCGTCTTACTTTACTATTTTTGTCATTGATTAGTTACTTGGGTACTTGGGTTTATCTTTTAGATAAGCAACTAAAAATAATAACGGATTGTTTAACAAGTGCTTTAAGGACATTGGATAAGTGCATTTATTCAACATAAAATTTCCTTTTAAAGTGGAAAATACATTTAATATACACTAATTAAAGTTATAAATTACTTTAATTAAATGTAATTTTGAATTTAATGAAAGCAAACTTTTCTTGTTTAACAATTTAAACCAATGCTCTAAGGGCATTGTTTAGACAATCCCAAATAATAAATAGATTATATAACATATATACATATGATTTTATATTTTTAGTTTGGGAAAATAAAATCATTTAGGACATGTTAAGTTGTCTATTTTTTAATTGATATTTATACATAATTAAAGTTTTTGAAAAATCTCGATGCTTACAGGGTATTATAACTAGTAAACATTGAATAAAGATCTGCAGCAAAGCGCGGATATTATTAGACTCGTTCATTACATCGAATGCGCTACCTAAAAATCAAAATCCAAAAGCTTTGCAAAGAATTTATCGTATATATTTCTAACAATGGATCCTACATTGACCTCTAACCACTTGTCAATCTTAAACGGGTCAACACGAATCCACAAAATAGCAAAAAGCATAGCAAGCACAATTGACCACAAGATGACACTGGTAGGGATCCCATTTTCGCGTCCCAGCAAACCTTTAAGAAACGGGTATAAATGCACAATCACCCATATCGCGAAAATAAGTTTCCCAGATAGTAGGCCCCACGACTCGTAGCCGTATATAATTGCTGATGAAACACCGAACACAACGCCGGCTAAGTTTATAATGGTGATGATGGTTAGTGGGGCGAGGAGCCAAGTCCACTTGAAAACGTAGAGTTCGGATGAGTTGACCTTTTGGTCATCGACTTTGGATGTAACGTTGAAATTGACGCGTCGGTTCTGGTAAAAAGCTTGAAGAGACCTTGAATGGCGGCAAAAAGCTGAGCTGAGGTGCCACCAATGACCCAAAATTGCTCGCTTGTCCACCAGTCTAGGAAGCTTACATCACTCCATTGGAGCTCCAAGATAACGGTAGCGAAAATGGAAATGAAGAAAATTAAAAACCACATACCATAAATGTCCTTTATCTGCAAGAAAATACACAATAAAGCACATATATGTCACAAACGTTTGCTAACAGGTTCAAAACATGCCAAATTTTAGTACATGTCAAAATGTGTTAGGTTGGTTCATAATGTGTAACTATGATTACAAAAACATTATTATTTCGAGAATAATATAAGAATTTGAACTAAAAATAATATATACATTTCCTTTTTAACTAAATTTGACCCGTTTGAGGTAATTCACAGCCCAAATCGACCCGTTCAGACTTAAATGTGTCAAAATTATCACTACTTCTTGTTTTACTTCTTCTAGTATTAGTAGCACATAAGTCAAACTTTATTCAAATATCAGGTCAAAATTATCACTACTTAAATGTGTCAAAACTGATGGCTAAAACTTTATTTAAGTTATGAAGAAGTATATGACATGATATTTGAATAAAGTTTTAGCCATCAGTTTTCTAATTTGACTGTTTGATATACTTTAATTCACCATATATTTGTTAAAATTCATAGAAATATATCAATCTTGAAAACTAGAGTAAGTAACGTTTGACCGTAAAAATCATACAATGAATCTGAGTAACTAACATACCTCAGGAGTAATGAACTTCCCAGTAACAAGACAGATAGCTGGAAGTACGCAGTAAGCAAGCAGTGCGATCGATGTGAATGGATATGCGGCATTATTTATGTATGCAACTCTTTCCAAGAACCTTAATTTACCATTATACAACCCATACCATATCGGGCTATGCCTACTTAGCAAGCAATCGACTGAACCAAAAGCCCATCGATGAGCCTGGCCCAAACGATCCGAAAGATTGATAGGAGCACAACCTAAAAAACCAGGACGTGAAGGCATGCAGTATATTGAGATCCATCCCCTCACATGCATTCTAAATCCTGTTAAGACGTCTTCTGTAGCGGATCCGTACATCCATCCAATCTGATCATTAAAACAAAAAGAACATGAGTATTCATGTAAAATAAGAATATAAATATCGGAGGATAGAAGGGTTCAATTTGATCATATATAGAGATGAGTTTTTCTTAGTTATTCCCAGAAAAGAAAAGTGCAAACATTTGCTTGACAGTTTACTAAATTTGAAATTACCTCTTTTCCCATTGGGACAGTATTCAGATTGGTATTAGTGCTTGAACGGTAATATTATCAAATTGTTCTAAAACTATGTGACAGGAGAGCTTATCACTTAGTATAGCAGAAGGGAAACTTTCCATAGCTCACATCGTATATTAAGGGAAAAATAGTCATTTCAAACCAAAGGACCATAAACTGAAAGTGAACGTTTATGTTCTGTAAAAAAGATAAACCACTTTGCTCCCATTTGGGACAAGATTTTGAACTGATATAAAGTGTTAAGTCAATGATGTTAAGAAGGGTTAAATAGTCATTCCAACATGAGAGCCTATAATGGGATGAGATTGTAACTGTTACATGTTTTGACGCATAAAATAAACTGCAACAAGAGAATTAAAGATTTTTTTTACCTCTTCTCCCCACTCGGTATCATCCTCATAATCACAACTAATAACATTTATTGCCTCCTTCAGAAGGGTAGTGACATTTGTTTTCTCCCTAACCGTTGCACCACCGAGTAATGGACATAGACCAAATCGTTTCCTGAAGCTCTGTTGAGACAGAAGTAACGATATTTCAACATCACCACCTATAAAACAAAGATGCAGATCAACGTCAATGGAATACACATTAATCAGCACATGTAAAATTGTTGTCAGGGCAAACCTTCACCAACAGGATCGTATCCGTAAAGAGCTTGCCGGTTGAAACAGCAGCCGGTCCCCACATAAAAGGGGCCCTGAATACCATCCACTCCTTTCATGATGATCTACATGAACAAGTTACAATAAAATCAGTTTTGAACATAAGACAGATATGATATAAGTCCACATTTGACTTCTAAAGTTCAAAGAAGTTACTTTTTAACTTCAAAACGAGAACAAAGAATATGAACGAATGTAATCTCTGAAAAAAATTGGAAAATTATGCATGTCTAAATTTTGAAGTCAAACCGTTTATTTTTACTCACATCAAAGAAGATCATATTACGATTGGCGTATCGATCATGCAAATCAACATCATAGAATCTTTGTGGGAACTGAACATAACATGTCTTTTTGTCATAAGCAGGATCCATCATGAAACACATGGCTTCTTTAAGAGCTTTGCTATTATTAATGTAGTGATCACAATCGACGTTCAAGATATATGCACCATTAGTCAAGACTGCTGAAGCCCTCATCTGATACACCACGAAAGTTGCATAGATAAAATAATAAGCACATAAGATACACTAGAAGGGTACCCGCGCAATGCGGCGGTGGGTACTCGATAACTATTTTTGTGGCGAGCAAATGTTTTTTATTTTAAATTTCCTTATTATAAAGTAGTAGATAAATGTATAGTGTGAGTTTTTCTTATAAACAATTCCATTAAAATGTATCATTATTGGAGGGCGGTTACATATGGTTTTAATGAGACTTAAATTTTCAGATTTTACATTCATTTTCTACTTTTCCTTTTATAGTAATGTTTTTGGTCTTAAAATTTTAAGACTTCCTTTAATAGAAAGTCCCAAATGTTTTATAATGTAGTATAGATAATGTGCATAAATTTTATATACAAAGATTACAAACCAAAGCATTCATAGCACCGGCTTTCTTGTGATGATTCAATCCTGGACGCTTCTCACGAGAAACATAAACTAGACGAGGCAGCTCGTTGCCATCTGTGTCGAGACCTCCACCGTGTCCCAAGAACATCTATCCAACCATGTTAAAAAAAAAAAAAAAAAAAAGAAAAAGAAAAATTTATCTATCCAACCAGGCTTTGTGCACAACTAAAAATTTCTAACAGTAGTCATTAAGTATAGTGATTAATAAAAAACCTTGATCATTCCTGGATGATCTCTTGGGTTGTTTCCGGGCCTAGGAGTTCCATCTTGCATTGTCCAACCTTCTTCCGACACCTTTTGGGCTTTGGCTACAAGCGCATTGATTCGCACCTTAAGTTCTTCATATTCTCTCTGTCATAGGTACTTACAAGTGTTACAGTATTTTATGTATTTGCGTAAAGGACTAAGGGCTAATATGGTGAATTTAAGAATAAATGAAACACACCTTCATTTCTCTACATTCTTTGATAAAAGAAAGGTCGATATCATTGTTTAAATAATGTATCTTCTGAGTAAAATAGAACTCTGGGGCTCTAGGCTCGATGCAATACTTCTTACAAAAGGGGACCCATTTTTTCGCGAACTCAGCTGTCTCAGAAAGCGACTCAAATATTTGCATTGCATAACCATCGTCAGAGACATAACACGTCACTTTGTCCACAGGATAATCCACAGCAAGAATAGATAACACTGTGTTTGCAGTAACGAGTGGAGGCTCTCTTGAAGGATCAGCTGTAGTCACGAACACGTCTATATGTGGTAATTGTGAAGGCACTCCATCCTTATCATACCTTCAAATAATTAAGTTTACGTTACAGTTTCTTTCATATACGACCACAAAGAATTGCCAAAAAATTTACATAGAAAATGGAAGTTGCAAAAATGTAATTATTAAACCTCAAAGCAAGTCTGTCGAGGTATGTCTCACGTTCGACAGGTGACCATTTCGGAAACTGATCAAAAAGCCAAGATAAGGCGAAGCATGACTCACAAAGGACAGAAACGAGCCACAATGTATAAGCATCATTAACAGGATGAGTGTAACGGTATTGTAAGTAAAATCCCAAGATAATCAGTCTTAGTACGATCACCACACGATATTTATTCAAACGAGAAGACGAAATAGGCACGACACGGCTCAATGGCTGTTGAGGATCATCATCCTTGTAATTTTCGGGTGTGGGAATTTCAACAGCTACCTGAAAATTAATTATAATCAAGATGCATTAACATCAACATACCCAGTCCCGCCAAAGCAAAGGTACGGGGATAAATGAAGATCGAAAAAGTATAAATGAATACATTACTCCGTTTTGCTTACACCACAACAAAAGAAAAAGGCAATTTCTAGCTTAGTCAAATGTGAAGATAATTGCAAGAGCTTAATAATTGCAGGTTTATTATGTAATCCAATGTTTTAAAACCCACGTTGATCCGACTGGTTGAACCGAAAACCAGTTCGAAGACCGGGCCGAATGTGACCAGGTTTTTTCTTGTTCGAGAACCGGATTGAACCACTGGTTTTTCAATGAAACTTGACCCGGTTTGATAAATCCGGCCAGGTCATGACTTTTTATCAAAAACTCTGACAAAACTTTTTTTTCCATCAACCTTTGGACATTTAATTGACAAGTTTAAGTGGTGAGTACGAATATTAGTTAAAACTTTGTAAAACAATAAATTTAGAGTTATAAAACACCAGCTGTTATAACTTAAAATTATAAGTTGATTATTATCGCAAATCTTTGCTATGTATTAGATATAGAACTTAAAAACAAAGGTTATTGGTAGAGTTTCATTTTTTTTCATAATGCAGGAATAAAATAGGATAAATTATGGAAATCGTGCAACACTACATATTAAATATAGAAAAAAAGTATACATATGTATAGAACCGGTTTGACTCGGCGGTTGAACCGGTAAACCAGCAACTAAACCGAGTCGATAAAAAAACCGGGTTATAGAACATTGATGTTAGCTTATAAAGATCAGCTAGTTATCATTCTTATCTTGTTCAAGCTAATTGATAAAACTATATATATCATCATACTCATAATTGGTCTAATGAACTACTAAATCTTACGGTAATATACTACCATCATTCAATATTGTAATGAAGCACACTGTGACACTGCAAATTCACTCAAGCATCCAAAGTTCTTCACACGACCAAATTCTGATCATATATTCAAATACAAATAGATAATGGAACTATAACGTCAAAGACAATCAACATGCAGATTTAGATTCCACATACAACAAAATCAAAGCAAATAGTTTAACAGAATGTCAGACTAAATCAAGTGAAATCATTCCAAATTAGCTGCTTCTGTACGTGTTAGAGCATAACCACAAATGCAACAAAAACTAAACACTCACGTTATATTTAAACAACAGCAGCTAGTTTTGATTAAACGACAACCCTACTCTTAGTTTCACTTGAGAGCACTAAAATTACATAACGTACATGTTGAAACATTCAAATTCCAAAAGGGCATTCAATATAAACAAAAAAGAACACATACCACTCCTGCATTTGCCTCCATATTTCCAAGCAAAGATAATAAAACCGAAAACCTTTTTTTGGAAAAAAGATAAAACTTGAATGGCCTTTATAAATAATCAGTGAAGGCTCATGGACATATTTTTTAATAGAATATGACCAGACTTAGATCTATACCTCAATGTTTGTGCTTACATTTGATAATTTCAGCTTTGTTTAATACGCAACCTTTTACTCCGCATTAATTTATTATACAAGGTTGAGTAATGAGTAATATGCATTGATTAAAAATTGTAATTAATTTAGTAGGTGTAGTTGCATTGGGATCAGCTTGTGCCTGGTTGTCCTGCTACATTGTAAAGACTCTTTTTGTCTCTGCCTAATATGTAACTGTCCGAAGTTCAAGACAATGCCTTGAGGTGTTTTGTGATGGCTTACTAAAACCGATTGTCTGCGATATTCCAAATAATCAGCTTTTAGATCTGGATAGTCATAAGTGGTTTTTGTTGTAACTAAACAGACACTTGTGATTCAAAATTAATCCGAATAAGTTTCAATACGGCACACTTTCCTCAAACAGTAGAATTCGTTTACTTGCAGTTTCAAAATGCATTAATCAGATAATCACTTTTCGAAATGCAATGTGAAAACCCCCCTCATGTGATGATAACTAACTGAATGATCTAATATGTAGTTTTAATGTTGGTTAGAGACTTAGAGTAGTAATTATACTGTTGAAAAGTAATACTTTTTTTAGATAGTCTTCTTGTAAAATAGGTGTAAAAGGTAAAATAGTTATATAATTATATTATGTTTGTGTTTGTTAGAAAGTCTTACTATTCTTATTTGTCTTAAATTATTGTAATATAAAAACTCAAATCAATCTTAGATAGATTGTTAGGTAAGATTCAATCTTAAACAAACATATTAAATAGTGAGACTATTTAAATTAATCTTTCATTTACTATTACTTAATTATTTTTATTCAAATCAATCGTTTACTGTTTTATTTGAAACAAACCTATTGAATAGTGAGACTATTCTTGCTATTACATTACGGAGATAGCTTGGCTACAATCCTTCATTAAAAATACACTAACAATTTTTGTAGTGCAAAATTGTAGCCAATTAGCTACAATTAATTGTAGCTAATATATTCCCATTACATATTTAGTAAACCACCCAATAAATTTTACAACTTCTTTATCATCCTTTGTAATGTATCAAACTTTTTAGAGATTCAAAATAATGGAGTGAAAAATAACAACTTTAATGTCAAAGAGAATGCACATTCAGATTTAGATTCCACAAATGCAACAAAAACAAAATAAATGGTCTAACACAATGTCGGACTAAATCAAGTGAAAGTCACTCAGAATTTAGATCATGCCGCAAATGCAACAAAAACTAAACTAAAACACCTACATTATATATAAGAGAAGCAGCTAGTTTTGAGAGCAATAAAATTACATAAAGTGCATGCTTAAACGATCAGATTCCAAAAGGATGTTAAAAAAAGAACACATACCAATCCTGCATTTGCCTCCATATCTTTCAATCAAAGATAATAAAGCCCAAGACTCTTTTCTTTTTTATATGTTTTATAATCTTCATTGTTTGTACTTCCATGTGATATATACAGCTTTAGCTAAAAAGTCAAACTCTACTAATTATTATATACATTGTTAAGTGATGTGGTTTTTAATTAAAAATTGCGTAGTATATGTGGTTTCAAACGGACAAAATTTTAAAGGTGTAGTTAACGACAATGTTTTGTAATATTAGGCTAATAGTGTTATTTGCTAATAAATATGTTGTTTAATGATAAGTAACTAATAAACATTTGCTAGTTCAAGTGGCAAGATGTGCTTAATTTGGGGGGTTCAATTTCTCCTTTCGACAAGCATAAGCAAGTTATTTAGAGCAATGGGTGTGATGAAATTTGTTGCTCGCCAAGCTGATGTGAAGGGTGATTCGACGCTGTCGATGTAATAATGTGACATGCTATTATTGTTTCATTATCATCTCATATTGAATTGTAGGTTACATATACTTAAATGTATACTCATTATGTAATCATTTGAATTCAATATAATTATGAGTGCTTTTAATAGTACTTTAAGTCTTGACCGTTTTATTTGTTAGTATTGATGGACATACTAACTCTTAAGCTTATATATATGACTAGTCATCTCACTTGACCCACTTAAGTGTAGAGAGCTTGATGGATAGCTAAATGATTCTACTTGTGTGTGTTTTGGTCAATTGAAACTTAACAATAATGTCTTGTCCTTAATTACATATTATCCTTTTCCGCTGTCTTTTAATTTAAGTTCGTATGCATGAAACTAGAATCTTTATAAACGCTATCGCATAAGTTAAAAATATATTTGTCCTTGATTTGTATAGTTAGCCTTTCATGTGCATTTGATAATTAGTGTTTCATGATGTCTTCAAACACGTGTATTACATGATGTTATGATAGTGGCTATGAAACAATATTTGGATTCATACAATCATTTGTTATCTTAATGTGATTAATAACTTGATTGGTTCCTATTATGCTTAATAATAAAATTGATTGACATATTAAAGAAGATAGATGTTACAAAATTTTAAGTATGTATTGCTTGTATGTATTACAAAATTTGATTGTGTGAGGTCACCATATTGTAACACAAGCATCAATATGATAGAAATAGAGAAGAGATGATCGGATGAACACTTAAACAAACACACACGTATGAAATGGAGAAATGTTATACGTATAGTGATATTGCAAAGTGAACAACCAACCTTCAAATGAAGGTTTACAACATTATTTATAGGGGAAGGGACTAGGGCAACACTACGAGTTCCCTTCCTTCCTTATGGGCTTGGGCCAAGGCTTATGGGCTTTCTACATAAGCCTTGCCATTAACATAAAAGCCTAATTAAGCAACATATTACATATTGATTACAAACACTTGAAATATAGTTTATGAGTGATTCCAACAATCTCTCCCTAAGTGTTGGTAATTAATGACTTAAGTAATATTGAAACGTTGTTGTGCCTGATGTAATAGTTGCTTTGACGCCTCACATTCTTCTTCTTGTGAGAAGAAATGCCTTGATTCAACAATCTCCCAGTGTGAGGATCTTGTTTTCTTTGAAGTTTTCAGCTTTGACGTCTTCATTTATCTTTGTTCTTTGTTCCCGTGTGGATATGGTGATGTTATGTTGTGGTAATCGCATCGTCCGCTTCGTTGCTCGTGTGTCTCCACGCCCTTCTTCAACATGCTCACACGCTCTTTGACGTTGGATATCCGGATAGATGTAGTTCTCTTTAGTCTTTATACTTTGTTGATTCTTGGCTTTGAGGAAGAATCGCTCGACTTTTGTGTTGCCTTTTGAGAGAACTTCATTATGTGTTGTTGTTGGTATGAGCATGTGGAGAATCTCGACCGATCATCTCCCCAGAGCATCCATAAGAAGAAAACATAAGAATGGGTTAGTGATAAATACCAATCGATTAATGTAGTCGCTTTCTAGAGAGTTGACCACTACGATTGTTCTTTTGATGAATGTCTTGATTCCATTCACCTTGGTCGGGCGAATCAGCCATCCGAATCCCATAAGGGATAGTTGGCATTACATTGAACAAGTTCAATTAATGACCCACATCTTCAGGACTCAATTCTTGAAAGGAATATCCTTAGCGGTATTTCCAAAGACTTACAAGTTCGAACTTCGAAATAACAAGATAGTGTGAAAACACATCTCTAATTCTAGCAAAGGTCGTTCCCGAATCGTCCCCTAGGATAACACGATGTATCGGTACACCTACGGTCAGTGAGTCCAGGTACACCAAGCATCACCTCACGATCGTAGACCGTTTGAGACAACACTAAGCGTAACCCACAAGGAGTTACCGGTGACCGCCGTGTCTGTTTGATGTTGACCATGGCAGAGTTTCCATTCAATCACCGAGGATCACAGTGAACCCTCATAAATGTTCTCGCATTGCTAAGATCCGTAGGACTCTAGAATAGTATCACTTGCGCCCTTATTGTTGAACGACAAGTGATGAAATGTTGAGTGTTCCTAAGAGATCTTTTGATGAATCTCGTGGCTCTAGACTCAATAGTGCGCTTTGGTTTTCTTGAACGGAGACTAGGGAGAGGGTCTCCTTCTTCAATACCAGCAATCTCTAAGAGAAAGCCGATAGTTTACGAAGGGTTCCCTGTGAGAATGAAACAAGCTTCTGTTGAGAGAAACTTGAGTGGCTAAGAAGGTTTAGTGCATGCCACCGGGTCCATGACGAATTTGATCTTCAATACCGGGTCATCTAGTGACAACAAGAGCATATGTATTGAACCCTGTCGCTCTAAGTTGAATAACTGAGGGCTATTTCTTTTCACCCTTTTCATTACATTTCTTTTTAATTCTTCAACTCCTTCTTTCTCCGATTCTCATTTTCTCCTTTTTTATAATCATACCTAAGGACTTCTAAGTTCTAACTATTGGTGGTGTCCTTGGGTAGATCCCCCCGGCTCTGGCGGATACCTTATAACTCCATGACTAACCTATGTTGCCATAAAACCATTTTCTTGAAAATCTCTCAAAGTGGTTATGAGTAAAAACATTTTGTACCACTGTGAGAGTTTTGTATTTTGCAGAAATACTCCCCCTCCATACGTGCTTAAGTGTTTTGACAGAAATCTGCATGGTGAGAGAAGAGCGCGCACTTTTGAATTAATCGACTCAAGATAGACAATTCTCCGCGAGACACGGTTACGTTGCATAGTTAAAGAGTTACATTGTCAGATTTTAGGTGATAACTAGCTCTAATAACTACCTTGAAGGTGTGGACAAACCTCGAAAGGTTGTCGAACCCGTCAAAGTTCATGTCTATCAAGAGTTTCTCGAATAGGTACAATCTACTCGGATAAGTCTTGGAAGACAAATCTTTTTGATGTATGACAGTTCAGATCTCGTCAATTCATGGGTTAAGTCTTAGAACGAGGATTCAATCACAATTTCCACAACATATTTGTATCACACAATTTTTCTCCCCCTCAAAAATGGCATATACATGTTATTTTTGATGAAATTTTGATATCAAATATGACCATTCTGAGTTTTGTGAGAAGATTTCACGAAGAACAATTTGTGAACAAAGATTTTAGCAAGTACTCCCCCTCAACAAGTAATATTAACTTTTGAGTTTTTGAAAAACATAAGGAGAAGTACTTGTTCTTTTGAGCAAAACTTTGAAAAATGAAAATTTTGATAAGTTTTACTCAAAAGTAAGAAGCTTTCACTCCTTTTATAGGATTGTGACACTGATGCGTACCACAGGGTCCTTTCATTACAAGTACGGGTTGTACACTGTTATATGTGCACAAGCCATAGTCAAATATAGATCAACACATCCAAATATTAATGAAAGAAACAAATCAAGGAGTACCAGGAAGTCTGTCAATAACAGCAGGAGTTTTTCTCGACGTTGATACCTAGAGAAATACTCTGACGCCCAACCGCTCTCCAATGTCCTCATCTGATCGCGATGAAACAACCTTTCATCAATCCTTGTGATGAGTTTCTTCGCATCCCTCTTTTCCCTAGAATTCCACCTCTTCTTCGTCCCTATGACTTCATGAATCTCCTTTAACCGATATGCTAACCCGTCCCGAACCTTCTTTAACGTGTGATCACAAAACTTGTGAAGCTCTTTGCACGCCATGAAACAATTACGATGAAGTTCACTGCGGTAAACTACCCCAAACATTGGTTTCTTAAGGATGGTGTACTGAGCCAGGTAGTTGATATCGGGAATGTATAGCATTGGTGGTGTGAGATTAACACGTTTTTTATATGATTCCACGGCAAGTTGAAGGTCTTCAACATGTTCTTGGATGACGATGCTTCATGAATATCGCAATGACTTGATGTCCTGGAGCTGGATGTTGGTGGAGAAATGTCGCTTTCAACCTTGTACCTTAGCAAGATACATGTCTTCAATATCATTGAGTGACAATCTCAGAAAATCCGCTTCAGAAAAGTCATATTCCTGTTCGTCTTGGCGTTTGACTACGATTTTCTTCAGAAATGAGTAGTCCCACTTAGTAGACAGCCGACATGCATTATAGCAATGATCCGTTGTTCACCGTACACCTCTTTCTTCTATTTGAGTACCGGCAGCTTCAGTAGTAGATTCTTCTTCGCTCGTGCCGTGATGAATTCCATACAGTGCATCGAGGTCATAACTAACCACATTATCAACGAACATATGTGTGGCTTCTTCCTCGATGGCCACATTGTTGGAGAAGATAGCTTCCGGGAAAGGGAAGGTGAGTGAGGTAGCGTATTTCTTGCTAACATCGCTACCGTCTGAAGAAATTCCGTGTCATTGTTGAAGAAATACCGGAGGGAATCGATGTTGATCAGTCGACCAATAGTGGGTAGTAGCTTTGTCCAGCGGTGTAGTAAGGAGCCTTGTCGTGTCCGTGAAGTCGATGTTTGATCAGGGTTGAGCCAATCAATATTGTGGACATGGCTCGTGCAATGTTGTCGATGATATCGACTTCAATTGCACCGTCGAGTCGTTTTAGCAGTTGAAAATCTTCGCTCTTGATTCGTCTTAACTCGCCATCTTCTTCACTTTAAAATTTTCTTGAATTATCTTGGCATGCTCCGAGTTCACCATCTACCGCTCTTGGCCTTCCTGAGGGGTTGCATCAACAAGCTTTGAAAACCAGTATATTCTTCTGATTCATCTTCATCTAGCCATGATACAACCGATGTTGACTTTTCTTCATTGGCTTGGAGGATGATGCCGTTGCTTAGTTGATGTAGAAGAAGGGGGTTGTTGTGGGCTCATGAATCTTTTCATCACCACCGGGTATTCAAATGATCACCGGTTTTCTCCTTTGGTGGTGAAGACGCAGAGTCCTGAGGTTTGTCGCTAGCAGGAGAACGTTGTGAAGATTTTCTGGTGGTGGTAGTCCTTTGGGATGGTGGAGGCATAGAAGAGGATTCACCAGATTTCTTTTTGCGTTTTGGTTCAGAATCCTTGTCCGCATCATCATCGTCTCTTGGTTGCTTTTCCTTTCACTGACTCTTTACACGATGTCTTGAGTTGATATTCTAGCAATGCCTCAAATAGTTTAGCTTCGCCGAAGTGATAGTGCCGATCGTTGAGACATTTGCAATACCAGCCTTCGATATCAATTCAAGACGGAGACAACCGGAGGCGTGATGGATTGATTTGCATAGCAAAGGGGTAGTTGAAGTGTATGCTTGACCAATGCCATGAGATTAGGATAGAGTTGTCCGCTAACATCTATCTTGTCAATCCAGGACAGGTTGAGAAGAAACTTGTGAGTATAGTCTGTGATCGCCTTGTCCATTTCCCTTGGATATCTCTATGAGAAACTGTTGAATCGCTCTCCCTTCATCCAACTCGCTCATCACGCCTTGAAGTAAGTTTAGTCCGGCTAGCTGATTGAATTTCTTGTTGACCACGCTTATTTTCCTTACTTCCCCGACAATTTTGGTCGCGCACGTGACACCCGTTGGTGGTTTTTGACGATTTGGATGTTGATCTTGTGGTAGCATCTTTGGATGGTGGTGGTGATGAATGAGATGATGAATCTGATGAAGATGAGTGATGAGATGGCTCTGGTCTTTGGTGGCTCGAAGTTCCTTCAGTGGTTATGTTCGGATTATCTAAAATATAATCATCAGCTTCTTTTGCAGCTTTAGCCTCTTCTTCAACCTTTACCCTGTCCTCTTCTGCCGCCTTCACCTTTTGCTTAGCCTCTTCATTTAGCTTGAGCTTCCTCTCTTTCCCCTAGCGCTTCCTCAATGTCTTCATCAGTTATCTTTTCATCCTTCTCCTTTTCCTCTACTTCAAAATCAAAGATGATTTGATCTTCTTGTCTTGGTTCGCTGATTCTGCGGAGTGGTACCAGCTTCCCTTATCGGGTTGATTAACCTCATCGAGAACTGGTGTGGTTAGTGCACCACCACTTGAACCTCCAGGGCCACGAGTTTGTTGAAGATTAAATTCCTAAGCATCATGTTGAATCCTTAGATGCTTCAAAGTTTTGTGGTAGCCTTTCTGCTCGTCCTTTGGTTCTTTATCTGAACTTACTTCTTCTTCTTCAGATACTGGAGTCTTACCCTTATCAGCTTTGGGACTTTGAGGTTTTTCAATTGTTGTTGTATCATCCGTAACAGACTCTCAATAGTGAACCTCTTCATCAGTTTCTGTATCCTCGGAGTCTTGATCCTCTAATTTAAGTGTCGGTTTAGGTGTAGGAATGGCACCCTCAGATGGGATTGAAGGCTTTTAACATCATTAGTGAGTAGGCAGTCAGTCAAAACTACACCTTGCTTCTTTGTTGATGAGTCTTTGAATCTGACAACATTTAAGGTAGGCTTAAACAATGCAGAATGATGGTTGGGGTCATCAAGTCTAAAGGGAATGTCTTGATTATTCCCGAGTATCCTTTGGATCAACAACTTAGTGTATCTGATGTAGCGGACCTTGGTGCCAGGCTTCTTGAGGTAAGACATCATGTCTTCCCAAATCGGACTTGCGAAGTCAATATGCATCTTGTTGACCATGCCCTAGAAGATTTGTAGTTCCATGAGCTTAGGATGCTCATAACCGCCTCGGCCCGTAAAACGTACTTGGCGATCATGACGTATAAAGTTCTCCACGGCTGAGGAAAGTTCTTTAAATCGACTGAAGAATGTTTGGTGATGATTCCCGCAGCTTCATCATAGCCAATATCGACCACTCTTCAGAAGGAGTAGGAACATATTCAGCAGGCTGGATAGCAGGGAGAAGAAGAATTGCTCGCAAATCAACAACAGTGACAGTGACTTGTTTATTGTTGAGAGTCACCGTGATAAAGATCTTGACCATCAACTTTCTTCATTGGGTTTAATTGATGGATATAGAGATCCGTACATCAATTGGTGAGCATGTTGTTGTAGGATGAGTCTTAAGAATATCCAAAGAATGCGGCATGAAGACTCGAGCAAGTGAAGTTCTCAAAAGAACTTTGAGGTTGTTCTTTCCAATCTTCATACTATAACCGGTAAGGAAAATATCTTCCATTGTGAGCTCATTTGGTGCATTAACATTTTCCATTGTGACGTCCATATTGTGATCTGAAAGATATTGAGCCAAAAGAACCAACATATCGAAAGACATTACGTTAGTCAAAAGTTGATTTTATTGTCCAATTATTGAATATGTTATGTTAATGAATGTTACGAGTCCAATGTCACTTGTTTGTCCAATAGTCCAAAGTAGTCGTGATAAGTTTCGTGAGTATATTAATTTTGAATTTTAAAGTCCAAATTTTCACTCATTCACACAACATTTTAACCATTATAGCTTATAAGTGACATTTTAGTTTTGTGACGTTATGTGTAACTTATTTACAAGTTTGTATGCGTAAAAATTCATAAGTGAGGTTAAATTAAGGCTTAAGCGTAAGAATGAAAGCTTATGCGTAAACAATGTGTAACCATACGCGTAGACCTAAGCTTATGCGTAGGAAAAAGCTCTTGGCATAAGGCTTACGCGTAAGCGTATGTGGGAGCTTATGCGTAAGGTTTACTCGTAAGTGTGAACCTTATGCGAAGACTCAAGTTTACTCATATCCTTCAAGGATACGCGTAGTCCCCATGTGTAGACCCCTTACGCGTAAGTGTTGCGCGTAAGATTTCTCTTATGTGTAACCTCTACGCGTAAGGTATTTCTTATGCGTAGTATTCCAATCTTAACCTTGATTCTGATTTTGCACGCGTAAAACCTGAAATAAATTCATCATAACATTTTCATTAACACTTTTATTCAACCTCTTTCATTCTCACATGGAATCACAGTTTTTATTAGTTACGCGTAGATTAAGCTTGCTGTAGGTTTAAACCCTAAATATTAAAATCCTAAGCCTAAGAGATTTAACCATGGAAATTGCACCAAATGATTTCTGAGTCATCTTAGAAGCAACATGATGCCAACAAGTTATAACATCAAAAACCTCAAGAATAAAAAATACCTAATTTTACGAGTACTTAAACCCTAAATCTTAATCTAGCAAAATTAAAGTTTCTGGGTATGATTCAAGGTAGGTTTGGTTAATTAGACATGTAACAATCATCATACAAGCAACTAATTATCCATAATAACTCACAAAGGAAAACACCCAATTCACGCATGAACCCTAATTCATGAGGAATGATTAAAAACATTTTCTGGGTTGATTTAGTTGTTGGAAATAGTTTAAAGATTGATATTAGATGCATTTTAACACACTCATTTCACAACAAACAACCAAACATGATCACATGATCATACGCTTACGCGTAGAACACATAATCACGCATAGAGTAAAATCAAACCGTTGGATTTTTTTATCATTAAAAACCATTGTTTAGAATCACTCAATGAAGCTTAAAACACTTACAAATTCAAAGTTTTTCACAAGGATTTGAGTTTTGAATTTGGAGCGTGGGATATGGTTGGTAAAGACTTAAATGAATGTAATAAATGTTAAAATGTTTTAGGTGGAAGGTTTTGTTAGAGTAAGGTTTAAACATATGACAATTTTGGTCCCTCCACATCAACCATTTTCATCTACAGCCCAAAACTTCCATTTTGGTTAAGCACAAAGTGAAAGTTTGGAAAGTAACTTGATGACACTCCCCCTCGATTTTAAAAATAGAGACATTTTACAAATTTGAGTCCGAGGAGTGTTTAGAGACAAGAAGCGTATCCACCATTATCAAAGATACAACAAGTTCTGGGTAACATGCAAGTACAAGGTTTTATGAAACAAAAATATTTACTTTCTCCTCCTCACCACTTGTTCGGGAAAATTGTGAAAAGTTTGATAGAACAAAGTGTTGACGAAGCTTTGTACTTGCAATGTTTGAAGGAAATTAGATAGAATAATATTTTTGTATTTTATCAGATTATATATATATATATATATATATATATATATATATATATATATATATATATATATATATATATATATATATATATATATATATATATATATATATATATATTGGAAAATATATTTACAAAAGAGGTTTTGGTATTTGACTGGTTTAAGATTGTTTTAAAAGTTAGTCCGGCTCCGAGTCAAACACCTCATGCCAATCCGTGGATCAACTCAAGTAAACCTAGCAGAGCTAAAGCATTGGTGAGAAGGTCCAGTTGATATTCAAGAATATAATCGGCCGTACCCTTTTCCACATGCTTCTTGATGAAATGATATCGAAGATCGATGTGCTTAGACTTTGAATGTTGGACGGAATTGCACAAGATCGCAATAGCACTTCGATTGTCGCAGACATCGGGATTCAAATACGTAACCATAGTCTTGAGTTGTGTTCTCATCCAAATGACTTGAGCACAACATGCCGACATGGCTACATATTATGCTTCGGTTGAGGACAACGATGTACAATCCCGCTTCTTCGACCATGACACCAGCTTTATCACCAAGAAATTGTAGAGCTCCTCAAGTACTTTTCGAGAATCTAAGCAACCTCGCGTGATCGGCTCAAAAAGCTATTAGTTCAAAACCAGAATCCTTCGGATACCATATCCCCAAATTAATGGTTCCCTTTATGTATCGGAGGATTCTTTAGCCTCGAGAGGTGAGTTTCAGTTGGTTGCGACTGATAACGAGAGCAAAGATATACAGCTATTACAATATCAGGTCTACTGGCTGTTAGATACACGAGAGACCCAATGAATACTTCGGTATTTGGTAGGGTCAACCAATTTCCCATGCAAATCAGCGTCCAGTTTATTGGTATGTGCCATAGGTGTGGCATAGGTATCACAGGTTTGCATTCCATGTTTGTTTAAAATTTCAAGAGCATATTTGGACTGACTAAAGAAAATACCATGGGGTGATTGATGAACTTGCAATCCTAGAAAGAATGTAAGTTCACCCATCATGGATATTTCAAAATGTTTTTCGAAGTTTTGAAAATTCATTTAAGTACTTTTTATGTGTTGACCCAAAAATGATGTCATCCACATAGATTTGAATGATTAAAATGTGAGCCCCGTGATATTGAATGAAAAGTGTTGGGTTGACCGAACCTTTAGTGAAATTATTTGCAATGAGAAAGGATGATAACTTATCATACCACGCCTAGGAGCTTGTTTGAGACCGAAAGAGCCTTTTTCGGTTGAAGACATGATTTGGGAACTCGATCAAAAATCCTTCCTACCGACTAACATATACCGCTTCCTTCAGATTGACCATTCGAAAGGCGGTTTTGACATCCATTTGATAGACCGTGATGTTCATGTGAGCCGAAATGCCATAAAATCCGTATGACCTCAAGTCTAGCAATCGGTGCGAATGATTCTTCAAATCAATCCCCTTCTGTCTATAACCCTTAGCCACCGACGTGACTTATTTCGATAACCGTACCCTCAGCATCTAACTTGTTTTTCAAATCCATTTCGCACCAATGACATAGACCCCTGTTGGTCTTTGAACCAATTCCCATACTTCAAGACGTTCAAACTGATTTAATTCTTCTTGCATGGATTCAATCCAGTTGTCGTAAGTCATTGCTTCTTTAATGTTTTTGGTTCAGATTGACACATTGTTAAAGCATAAATACAATGTTCTCCGCCACCAAGGTTGTCTAGTTCTGACCGGTTGATTCGGGTTTCAATAATGTTCACAAGAGGATGGTCTTTAGTGCAATGATGTGTGGAGGGTTGATGTTGAAATACATTATGCAGATTGGGAGGATTCAAATGGCTTGTAGATGATTCCGCAACATCTGAAGAGGCAATTGCATTTACGAAAGGATTAAAGAACGCATTTGGATCATAATCTGCTGGTGTAGGTACTTCATGATTAAGAGGATCATCAGTTGGTGCAATGTCAATGGATGCAGTTTGTTCTGCTGTTGTTGTAGAATCAATCGGAGGTGCTTCTTCAACAGTTGTTGTTGTTTCAGGTGTATCAGGTATTGGATTATTATCAGGTTGAGCAGCGAAAACATTTGATACATCTCGAGCACGTTGATCAATATCATCACTAAACAGAGGAGCAAATAGTTGTTCCATTTGACGTCGAGTAAGCTGTAAGCTTGGTTCAACTGATGATGGGGTTTGAGGGAAGTTTAGACGGTTATGACCGGGTTCCAAGCTGTTTTGCTCAGAAGCCATTTCTGTAAGCTCATCGAAGTTTGCATGAATCGTTTCCATAATCTCCCTTGTACGACAATTCCAGATTCGGTAACCCTTAGAGTTTTCACAGTATCCAACAAAGACTCCTATGTCAGCTTTAGCTTTGAGCTTACCAAAGTCATCACGATCATTATTGGGGTAACAAAGGGATCCAAATATATGAAGGTGTTTGAGATTCGGTTTTCGGTTGTGGATAAGCTCATAAGGTGTTTTGTTGTGGCGTTTAGTAATCATTGAACGGTTCGAGTGTAGCATGCGCTTGATACGCGGCTTCCCCACAAGTAATCTAGAATTTTAGCATTTATTAACATCGTTCTTGCAGCTTCCACTAATGTACGGTTTCATCTTTCAACAACTCCGTTTTGTTATGGTGTTCGTGCAATTGATGTTTGATGCTTAATTCCCACTTTCTCATAATATGCACGAAGAGTTTGATTCACAAATTCAGTTCCTTTGTCTGTTATGATTTGTCTGACTGTGTTCTGGAGCTGAACTTGAATTTTTGTGAGAAAGGTGACGATCATCTGTGGAGCTTGATCTTTAGTTCGAAGAAAATAAACCCAAGTCCATCTTGAGTAGTCATCTACAATTACCAAGATGTAGCGTTTTCCGTTAATAGTCTGCACACGCATCGGACCACATAAATCCATGTGAAGAAGATGAAGCACATGTTGTGAGCTATGTTCCACCTTTGATGGAAAATGAGCACGAGTGCTTTTCCCTTGTTCACAAGCTGAGCATAGGTGATCTTTAGAATACTGAAATCTTGGGAGACCTTTAACAAGTTTGTAACGTGCAAGATTGGTTATGGTTTGAAAGTTTAAGTGTGAAAGTCGACAGTGCCATAGCCAAGATTTTGTTGATGTTGCCTTTGAAAGGAGACAGATGGGAGATGAAGCAATCATGTCTTGCATTGAGATTGTGTAAAGACTTGATGTGTGTTGGCCAGACATAAGATCGTTTCCTTGTAGATCACGAATGAAGCAAGTTTTCTCCCTAAAAGCCACTTCCAAATCTCCATCACAAAATTGACCGGCTGAAAAGAGATTGTGACCGAGACCTTCCACATAATAAACTCTGCTAATTTCAATGTTCCCATTGATGTAATCTCCGAAGCCCATGATAGCCGCGAAATGATCATTCCCGAATATGACAGTGCCAATGAACTTTGAAACAAAGTTTTATAACAGTTTAAGATTGCCTCGCCATGTGTCGGAACATCCGCTATCAACAACCAAAGGATGATATGTATCACCTGACACATAATGCACGAATACGATGGAATAGAAGTAGATGTGGAACCCGAAAGAGGGTTCCGATGCAGTTATATTTGAAACACACATGTTTATGATTTTAGGTATCCATTTAAAGCCAAGTGTATTATGTAACCATTTCCATCTCCAACTAGTCTTAGCTTTGGTCTTAGTAAATTCACTAGGTGATAAGTTCTTCCTAGGAGGTGAAGGGGGTTCTATGGGTACATCAATGATCGTAATTGGAACACTAGAGGGTGGTTTACCTAGCATAGACTTAGAAGCATTGTAGGGCCTAGAGGTATTCCGTTTTCTATTATTCCACTTACGAAATAAGATAGCATTAGCAACACATTTATCATGACATCCAGAAAACATGCTTTTAGGACAACCAACACAAGAAGCTTCAAACATAACATTTAAAGTACTTAGGTTCAAAGATTCGTTACATCACTTATTCTATTACATTTGTCTAACGCAATGTCTAAAGTGGGTGCAACTTGAGTCTTATTCAAAGTCCTAAGGTGTTCTTCTACTTGAGAGGTCTTTATTGTTCTTTTCTTACGCCGCACTTCCTATTCTTCCTTGATGTGCTCTTAAGCCGTGAAGTGCTAGTTGGGAAAAGAGGCAACTATTCATGTTTCGATTGAAGGAAGCACATTAGTATCTTGTGGTTTGTCATTAGACGTTCTGGTGTCAATTTTAAGCATTCCTGGTGCAAGTCCATTAGTGTTACTAGGCTTATCTTTATCACACTTTCTTAGCTTAGCTTTCAACTCAACGATAGTGTGCAACAAATCTTGATTTTCAGAGCGAATGTTTGCATTAACATGTAAAACATCTTTAGTGTGTGCAAGATAATTATCAAGTTCTTGTGATGCATTTTCACGAAGTCTCTGTTTGAGCAAATCAAATATGACACCATATTCTGTTTTGACTTTGGCTATTTCTTGTTCATATTTTGAAATTTGACATTTTAAAGACACGTTTTCATCATCCGTGATGTTCTATTTTGGATCAACAGATTTTGAACTAACGGTTGATTTTGTTTTGCAAAGTAAGTTCTCGATTTTGACAATCCTTTTGACACCATTGAAGACGGCGTTTTGCATTTGAAAGTTCGTTGATCAAACGCTCATTTTCAATTTTCAAAGATATGATTTGCTGCACATTATCGATATTCACAACATTTTCAACAGAATCAGCAACAATATAATCGAATGCATATGCAAATGAATGTAGTAACACAACATTTATGGTATCGCTAATAACATCTTCAAAGAGTCGATCAACATCTTTTCTTAACATTTTCTTTTTATGTTTAGTATTGGAAATCGATGTTTCTGTTTTCTCGAAAACTGTTTTCATAAGTCCAAGCTCCTTGTGAAATTCCCCTTCCCAATATATTGCACACATTTTCAAATTTCGGACATGAGGTAAAATTTTCCGAAAAATATCTATTTGATTTCGCGCATTAGGCGATTGAAAATGTTCAACTTTTATTTCAGAATTGATTTCAATTTCACGTTCCAAAAGTTTGATGTCCGATATGAATGTATTAAAATTTTTAAGAATTTGACGTTGTTCGAGCAATGTTTTTACTTCACTGAGTGAAGGTAAAGGACCATTAATTTGTGCAGAATTAGGTTGGAGACCAACATTAGAAGCCTCAGAAATAGGCGTGATAACCCAAGGTGTGTTAGAATTATCCTGTTGTGTGACGAAAGTTATGGATTTTGAATAGTTAAATGGTTTGTTATAAACAACATTTTCCAATTTTAACCGACTCTCGTCTTCTCCATCAAGTTCCTCCATATGATTATATTCAACAACACTCATAATGGAATCATCAATTATGTGTTCTGCACTGTAAACTTGAGGATTTGGTTTGAATGCTCTATGAGAAAACTTTGTTTTGTAATCAGCAAGATTCGGTCCATATCCATTTGGATTTGGTTTAAAAGTAAACTTTTGAATAATTGTGATTGACTCACCATGTTTGTAAACAAGATTTCGAAACTCTTTGATTTTGTTTTGTAAGTCGATAATTTCCTCAAGATAGTCATCTATTTGTTTCCTTGAATGCTTTTGTATTCACAAAATCTGTTTTTGACAACTTAACAACTCGACTTGGCTTTTTGAGTTTCCAAAGTGAGAGCGTTAAGTTGTTGTTTATGATCATATTTCACTTGTTCTATTTGAGACAACAAAGCATTCTTGGATGCAACTAGATCACATATCTGGTTTTCCAAAGATTTTTCATTTTGGTTAGATTTAGCAAATGCAACTTCAAAACCTTTTCACGCTTTTTGTTTGAAAAATGTTGAGTTGGAACTTTAAACATTTATTATCCTTAGTCAACAAAGGCAATTTTCTCGTAATTTCTTATTGATGACTTGGCACATTTACATTCGAAATTTTTGGTCCGTAATTAAGTTGGTCATGAGCTCAAGATCGGATTAGACAGGTTCAAAGCTTGTTCAACGTGAGTCTCAACATGATCATTATTTAGATCCTCAAATACCACCAAGTCAACTTGATTATCAACATTAACCATAAGGTCATCTTGGTCATCAAATATAACTACGGGATCTATTTTATCATCATAATGAGATGTAGACGCTCATGTTGAACACGTGATCCTCGTCGGAGCGCATGTTGGCGGAGATATCGACGTAGAAATGAATATAGATTAATCCGATTCGAGACAAGCCGCCGCTGTCATACACCGGGCTGTGTCACTCATGTGGAGTTCTTGCATGTTTGCCATTAACATCATCGCTGCATTGGCCCGCAAGTCCTCCATGTCATCATCAAAATCTGCATTTGCCATGAAGCTTTGTTCCTTGTTGGTAAGAGTTCCACCAGCCTCATCCTTGAGAGCCAAGAGTAAAGCCTCTTTGTGATAAGTGCTGCCTCTTGTCCTCGACTTTGGGCATGCATTAGCCGATGACCCTTCTCACATGCTTATAATAACGAAGACCATTAACCCTAGTCCGAGCAACACGATCAACCACTTGAGCCTGTTGTTGTGGAGCACCCATGTTATTCCTTTCATTAGCATTAAACCCTTGACCACTACCCATCGAACGAACATTACCACGATTCTGAACTTCAACACGTCCATTGTTAACAAAAGCTTGATTCCTTGTGTTTGATGAGGTACGAATGCGATTGTTGGATTTGTTAGCAAATCGTCCAAAGGCTTTTGCAAGCATAACAAATCCTTGATTCATTGCATCGAAGGCATCGGCATCCTCATTTGATTCATTGTAGAGTGCCGACCATTGTTGTTGTTGTTGTATGGAACCAATTAAGTTTCTTGTGATTGTTGTTGTGAAGGATCATATAGTGTAATCAAGTTGATTGTAGAGGGTTTGTGATGACAGTTTGCAAGGTCGGGAATTGAGGATAACATGCTTGAGCCCACAAAGCAAGAGTTTGATTATCCTGAGGAGGAAGGTGAAACAGAGCTCCACGGATTCTCTTTCTCCAACTTACTTTTGGTGGGGCTTCAAATAGTCATACAACAATCCGTAGGTAGCATGATGAAGATTCTTCGCTTGACGGATGAAAATAACATACTTTTCCCAATCAGGACCAAGACTACTAAGGAACTTTGTGTTGACTGAAATTCTTGGCATAATGATATTGTGTTTATCTAAGTCATTGATGATGTCTGAGAACCGATGATGATATGACTCTAATGTCTCCCCTGGTTCAATCATGAAGTTTTCATAGGCTAAGTAGATTTTTGATTCCATCTCTTCTTGATTGAGTTCAGTGCCTTCCATAAGAAGAGCAATGTGCTCCCACATTGCTTTAGCAGTCTTATGAGCATCAACACTATGAAGTATCAGATTGGGTAATCCTAAAAGGATATATTGCATTGCAAGTTCATCAGCTTCTAAGTGAAGAAGTTGATTAGTAGTAAGTTGATAAATACCGACAATGTTGGTGATATCATCTCTTGGTGGATTGGTAGTCGGATCTCCGGGTACAGTGATAGTAGGTAACTGAAAAGGACCTTCAAGGATGACCTTCTTCAAAAACTTACCATGTGGCTTTTGAGATAACAAAACCTAAAGAACCTTATCACCCATTGATCGTGAAGTTACCGAGTGAGCATTGGAGGTCTTTCAAGGGATCCAACTTCATGAATGGATTTTTGGCTACTTAAAGCTTCACACATCTTTGCAAACCAAGACGGTTCCTTCATAGCATACTTGGATGGATGCTGATTTTGAAATTTTGTGTAAGGTTGTACTTGTAGACTAGGTGTGACACCTCGTACTTTCAGGTCATTTCTCAAAACAATTCATGCTTCACCATTTCATCATTTATCGTAAACTAGGTTTGCGTGTTCCAAATTCACGTAACCTTAATGGTTTAGCGGCGAATTCATGATCATATCATCACGAACATTTCATATGGACTAAGTTTAGTCTACATTTCATTAACATCATTTGCATCATGTTAGTTCATTCATGACTTTGCATTTCACATTAAACGTAGAAATTTTATATTAAATAAACGTTATCGCGTGAGTTATTATTTTGAACATTTAATCAGATACTTTCAAAAATAATCCCGATATATTTTTATACTTACATTTAGTTTATAAAAACTATATTTTGAGTTTACCTAGTGTTTTAAATTTATTTTGTATATAAATCGTTAAATTTATATTATTACGACGTTTTTCTTAAAAATTACACGATAATTATTATATCACTCCTTTTACAAGAAATGTATTTTTACAATTTATGTGATCTCAATATACTTTACTTTGATCCGTTAAAATTTATTTTTAGCCAACGCTACCCTAAAAGCTCCAAAAATATATACAAGTTACAAATTATCTTTACTTAATTCATTTTACTTACACATTTTTCTTACAAGATAAATAAAATAAAAAAAAAAATAATAATAAACTAGCTAACCCAAGCCCCCCATCAACTCCCCCTAAATTGTGGATCTTGTCTTGCAAATATCTCTTATACATATACATTATTATTCATATACTTCATTTCTTTTTCATTTGCAAAACTAGACCAAGTTTCCATCTTGCTTTTCTCTCAAAATATACGGCAGCCAAGGGATCAAAGAAAGGATCACTCCAAGTTTTCAAGACAAATATAATTACACACTAGTATCATTTGTTGTTAAGGTTTTGTAATACAAACCTCAAGTGATTAGGAAAAACCTTTTGTCCATAAACCTCATCAAGTAACTAGTCAAGGTTAAAGTATCACACTACATCTCGGTGTACTCACTTTTGTCATCGCCTCATTTTACCAAGTGAGTTTTCATAGCCCCATTTTCGATTGTTTTTATACTACTTTTGGGGGAGATACATGCTCAAACTGTTTTCACTTACTTTCACAAGTACTTTAACTTTTATGGATTACCGTGAGTTTCCATAGCCCCATTTTCAATTGTTTTAATGTTTTTATTAAACTCTTTGGGGGAGATACATGCTCATCAACTTTTATGACATTCATGATTATTTGAAACTACATGTTTATCTGAACTGAATGTTTAGTCATACAAAGTAACAGATTTGCCATGCTTAGAATTGTCATATCAAAATTCATTGGACTGATGGTCTTGGTATATTCATTGGACTGATGGTCTTGGTATATTCATTGGACTGATGGTCTTGGTATATTCTTTGGACTGATGGTCTTGGTATATTCATTGACGATGGTCTTGGTATATTCATTGAGCTAATGGTCTTGGTATAATCGCTGAACTAATGGTCTTGGTAGAATCATGGAACTTATGGTCTTGGTACAATCCTGAACTAATGGTCATGGAACAAATTGAAACCGTACGAATTATGTGTTATATTAAGTAACTGTGGATACATTAAGTTATGCACTATTTTGTGAATTCATTTGACATCATGTGTTTGAACATAAATTATACATATTTTGGCAGTGGGTTGTAAACACACAGGTTGCAAGTTTTGTATGGGCGGAACTTGGAACCGAGTGGATTTACAATGCCTTTGCTGCATAAACGATTTTGAAAGGCTTTACATTTCAACACAAACTCTATGAACTCACTCAACCTTTGTGTTGACACTTTTAGCATGTTTTATCTCAGGTATCTAAGGCATTCACTTCATGGCATGCATGTGGACATATCATTGAGTCACGGTGACGACGCGTTTCACTTGGGTTTTACATACTTTAAAACATCGTTTGAATTGTAACAAACTTATTTCCTACAAGTTGATTTTCAACTATCTACTTTGTAAACTCTGATTATTTTATTAAATCAAACGATGTATTTCCAAACGACACTTTAGGTCGTTCAATATAACTGTGATTGTGATGCTATGACAGTCAATCCCCAGGAATTCCATTCCGCTGCAAAACAGGTAATTTGGGGGTGTGACACTAGGGGTGGTTGAATCATTTATGGTGGAATTGCTCCTTGAGGAAATTGTTGTTGAAATTGTTGCATTTGTTGTGGTGATGGTGGAGGATATGGTTGATAGAGTTGTTGTTGTTGAGGATACACATGAGGAAAGTAGCTAGAGTATGGTGGTTGAGACATCTTGAAACTTGTGTTGATGATGGATCTTTGTATTCGAATGAAACTTTGTTGATGAAGTAACCTTATGCGTAGAAACCAGCTTAAGCGTAGACAAATACCTTATGCGTAAAAAACCAACTTACGCGTAAAAGAGAGCTTACGCGTAGGAATAGCTTACGCGTAGACTTGAGGAAAACTTAGCTTAGGCTTAAACTAAAGGCTTAGAACTAGAATCCTTATGCTAAGAAGACTTATATGTAAGAAAATGCTTAGGCAAAGAGAATTCTCTGCGAAGTTTTTAGCTTAGGCGAAAACTAGGGTTTTGTCCAAAAATCCTTTACACTTATACAGGTGTAAAGGATATCCAGTCGGTGTTTTCGTGCTTATCCAAGCAAGAAACACTGAGTATACCAACAAAATCAGAGATCAAATGATGAAACTTATGCAACAAACCGCTTAGGCATAGACTTTGTGCTTACGAAAGTGTAAAGGGTTTCCTTTTATGAAAGTACCAAACTTAACCATAAAACGATTTTTCTCTAAAAGTGTTTATAAACCTGATTTTTATGATGAAATAGCTTCAATAACACCAAAATAACACAAAAGTAGGAAACTTGATGATCCAAAACACTCTTTACCTTTACGCGTAGAAAGTAGTACCCGAATGAAATCAAGCTAAAAAACAATGCTACACACGTAAAGTTTCAAACTTGATGCTAAAAACTTAAATTTTAACATTAAATAAACCTTAAAGTACAAGAATCTTGAGTTTTTAAGTGAAAAAAATGAAAGCTTTTTGCTTATGAAAGATTAGGAACGAGAAACCCACACATATACTTCAAAAACAAAATGTTTCACCCAACTAGATGGCGAATGATACCACTGTGAGGTCACCATATTGTAACACAAGCATCAATATGATAGAAATAGAGAAGAGATGATCGGATGAACACTTAAACAAACACACACGTATGAAATGGAGAAATGTTATGCGTATAGTGATATTGCAAAGTGAACAACCAACCTTCAAATGAAGGTTTACAACATTATTTATAGGGGAAGGGACTAGGGCAACACTACAAGTTCCCTTCCTTCCTTATGGGCTTGGGCCAAAGCTTATGGGCTTTCTACATAAGCCTTGCCATTAATACTAACATAAAAGCCTAATTAAGCAATTAACCTATTACATATTGATTACAAACACTTGAAATATAGTTTAGGAGTGATTCCAACAGATTGACATATTGAAGTATGTATTGCTTGTAACATATATATGTTTCAAATCTTCATTGATTACCTTTAAAGCTATTTATTTATTTATTATATGACATTAAGTGAAATTAATTTGTTAATCGTCAAAGTGATCAAATTGATTTCAAATTTGTAGTCATATAATTTATGTTGTCTTAAAGAATGCTATTATAAATATTTTATTAGTTGATAGAAATTATGTATTTTTCTCAAAGGAAAAATTATTCTTCTATAACTAATAAATTTAAAGATGAAAATTAATATACTCTGTCTATGTCTATAGTTATCCAAAGATGTGTATATATCTGACAAAATATATTTTATTTTCTTGTAAAGTTTCATTGCATTCTAATAGCAATTTAAAACTATTATATGACATTAAGTGAGATTAATTTGTTAGTCACCAAAGTGGCCAAGTTAATTTCAAAATTGTAGTCATATAATTAAGGGGGAATTGCATATATATCAAACAAAAACTCATAATTGCGTATATATCCTTCCAACGCCTTAAAATTGTCAAATATATCCAAATAACTATTTTAAATATACTTAATAGAAAAAAAATGTCAAATAACTATAATTGATATATAAAATAATGATTATACCCTTATACTTATTAAATCATTATTTTTTATTATTATTTTTTTAACAATTACAAAATATCTTTAAACTATTTTAAGAAAAGAAAGAGCAACCATGTTCGGCGACTCAACCGTATTCGTTATCGACGAATCTTTAATAAGAATATCAACTGCACCATTCATCGTTCCATCTAAACGTAAACTCCTATATATATAGATCAAATAAAAAAAAAATATTAAAACCAAAAAAAGATATTTTGTAATTGTAAAAAAAAAAAAAAAAGGGTTATAATGGTCATTTTTTTAATTATAATTATTAGACATTTTTTCTATTAAATATATATTTAAAATAATCATTTGGATATATATATATATATATATATATATATATATATATATATATATATATATATATATATATATATATATATAGGCTCCGGTTCCATTGAGAAAGTTTTTATTTTGAGAAGATTGAGAAATCAACGTTTGAGCAAATTGATTCATATTTTTTGATTTGATTCACAAGTAAACATCATTTTATAGTGAATCGAATCTATAAATCACAAGTTTGATTCACAAATCATTGCAACAATCGAGTAAAGCTAATGATTCCTTAAGTTTGTACAGAAGATTCAGTTTTTTACTTGTATCGCAAAATCGAGAGATTTTTTTAACATTGATTCAAAAATTGTTTACACATTTTGGATTAACATAACATTAAAATGAGTTTTACGTTTGAAAAACTTGAATCAAAGTTAAAAATCTATCATTTTTGAAAACCTTCTCAATCTTCTCAAAATAAAAACCTTCTCACTCGATCCGGATTCTATATATATATATATATATATATGACAATTTTAAGGCTTTGAAAGGATATATATGCAATTATGAGTTTTGATCGGATGTATATGATAATTTTAAGGCTTTGAAAGGATATATATGCAATTATAAATTTTGGTTGGATATATATGCAATTATGAGGCTTTTGAGGGATATATATGCAATTCCCCCTATAATTAATGTTACCTTAAATAATGCTATTATGAGTATTTTATTAGTTGATAGAAATTATGAATTTTTACCCAAAGGAAAAACTATTCTTCTATAACTAATAATATTTAAGATGAAAATTAGTATACTTTTGTCATATGTATATAGTAATCCAAAGATGCTTATATATTTGACGAAGTTTATTTTATTTTCTTGTAAAGTCTTATTGCATTCTAATAATGATGAGGATATATTATTGTGTTTACCAAAAGGAAACCAATAACATATATTTCATTTATTTTATCTCGTATGAATTTTTAACTAGTATACATATATATTTTCCGCAATTAAAGAATATTTGGACGCAATTAACCTTCACTCTAAAGCTTCTTCTATTACCTTGTTTACAGGTGTGAATTTTTCCGAATTGAGCGAACAAGTCACTTTCCATTTAGGTGCTTTGGATCTTGACTTGGTGCTACTGGAGGATAGGCCTACTGACCTTACTGACGATAGTACAGAGGCTCAAAAATCGCACGATAAGGCATGTACAAGGTCTAACAGACTTTGCTTGAACTTTTTGCGGATGACAATTGCCAACAACATTAAGTATTATCTTCATGGCATTGAGAATCAGAACGGTAAAGATTTTCTTAAGCTTGTGAAAAAGAAGTTTTGTTCTGCTGATAAAGTACTAGCAGGGACACTTATGACTGAACTCACCACCATAAAATTTGATGGTTCCAAGAGTATGTAGCAACATGTCCTTGACATGACCAATACTGCAGCAAGACTTAAGACACTAGGTATGAATGTGGATGACTCTTTCTTGGTGCAATTCATAATGAATTCACTTCCTTCTTAATATGGACCGTTTCACATCAATTATAACACATTAAAGGATAAGTGGAATATTGATGAACTATCCAGTAAACTTATTCAAGAGGAAGCAACACTAAAGAAACAAAGAGTTCACTCCGTTAACCTAGTGAATCAAGGAGTTGACAAGAAGCTCAAACCAAAAGCCAAGAACTTTAAGAAGAACAACACGCTACATTTTCAATCGCCTCACAGCGAGCACAAAGAGATATTTTTCAGAAAAGAATTTTACCCCATGTTCAAATTTTGAAAAATTGTGAATTGTATTGGGAAAGGGAATTTCATAAGGAACTTGGACTGATGAAATCGTTTGAGAAAAAAGAAACATCTATTTCAAATACAAACGTAAAAGAAATGCTATTTAAAAAGATGTTGATCAACTATTGGAAGATGTTATCTGTGCTGATATCCATAATGTTGTGTTATTACATTATGTTGAATATGCATTTGATTATATCTCTGCTGATTCTGTTGAAAAAGTTGAGAATACTGATAATGTGTCACAAATAAAGTCTTTAAAAGTTGAAAATGTGCGATTGTTCAACGAGCTTTCAAATGCAAAACGTTGTCTTCAATGGTGTCAAAAAGATTGTCACACTCGTGAACTCGCTTGGCAAAACAAACTTCACCAGTTGCATACCAAAACTCTTGATCCAAAAATTGAGCAACTGATGATGAAAAACGCGTCTTTGAAGTGTCAAATCTCAAAATATGAACAAGAAATTTCAAAATTAAAAGAACCATACTGTCATATCCGATTTACTCAAAAAGACTCGTGCTAAAGCGTCAAAAGATCTTGATGATCATCTTGCCTATACCAAAGATGTTTTACGACGAGATGGACTCACTCGTAATGAAAATCTTAATTTGTTACACACTATCCATGATCTTAGGTGGTGAAACTTAAGAAAGATAGGGATAGTAACAAGAGGTAATCGCACCCAAACAGATTCAAAATGACTCTAAAACATCTAATGACAAACCACAAGAAACTAATGTGCTTCCCCTCGAAACAGAATAGTTGCCTATTTTCCCAACCTGCACTTCACGTTCTGGAGCATACAGGAAGAATAGGAAGGTGCGACGTAAGAAAAGAACAATAAAGAATGCTGAAGTAGAAGAACACCCTAGGACTTTGAATAAACTCAAGTTGCACCCACTTTAGATATTAAGGCCCTGACAAATGTAATGGAAAAAGTGATGTAACTAATGCGAAACCTTTAAGTACTTTTGATGTTAAGTCTGAAGCTTCTTGTGTTATATGCGTAAAGTATGCTTTCCGATTGTCATGATAAATGAGTTGCTAAAACTATCTTGTCTCGTTACGGAATCCTAGATGAATACCACTAGGCCCACTAAAGCTTCTAAGTGCGTAGCTTGGTAAACCGTCCTCTTTAGATTCTAAGATAAGCATTGATGTCCCTATAGCTCCATTATCACCTCCAAGGATCGTAGTACCACCTAGTGCATTCACTAAGACTAAAGCAAAGACTAGTTGGAGATGGCAGAAATGGTTACATAATACACTTAGATTTAAATGGATACCTAAAATCATTGATATGTG
Source organism: Chrysanthemum makinoi (assembly GCA_910596185.1). Lineage (NCBI taxonomy): Eukaryota > Viridiplantae > Streptophyta > Magnoliopsida > Asterales > Asteraceae > Chrysanthemum > Chrysanthemum makinoi. Next base: position 208,209,663 of record OU343217.1, on the reverse strand, counting down.
TGTTTCTACTATAAGCGCTTTGGAACCCTCTAACTCTTCGGGTTCTACCTCTACTTCTATTCCATCCGTCGTCCGTGTGTAATGCGGTGATACATCATCCTTTGGATTGTTGATAGCGGATGTTCCCATACATGACAGGAAATCTCAAATCGTTATCAAACTTTTTGCAAAGTTCATTGGCACTTTGGGATTCGGGAATGATCATTTTGCAGCTATCATGGGCTACGGAGATTACATCAATGGCAACATCGAAATTAGCAGGGTTTATTATGTGGAAGGTCTCGGTCACAATCTCTTCTCAGAGGTCACGTGATGGAGATTTGGTAGTTGCTTTTCGGGAGAAAACTTGTTTCATTCGTGATCTACAAGGAAACGATCTTATGTTTGGCACCAAGAACTCAAGTCTATACACAATCTCAATGCAAGACATGATCGCTTCATCTCCCATCTGTCTCCTTTCAAAGGCAACATCTACAAAATCTTGGCTATGCATCGGCGTCTCTCACATTTAAACTTTCAAACCATAACCAACCTTGCTCGATACAAACTTTTTGAAGGTCTCCCGAGATTCCGGTATTCTAAAGATCTCCTATGTTCAACCTGTGAACAAGGGAAAAGCACTCGTGCTCACTTTCCATCAAAGGTGGAACACAACTCCAAAGATGTGCTTCATCTTCTTTACATGGATTTGTGTGGCCCGATGCGCGTGCAAACGATTAATGGCAAACGATACATTTTGGTAATTGTAGCTGACTACTCAAGATGGGCTTGGGTTTATTTTCTTCGAAGTAAAGATGAAACTCCACAGATGATCATCACCTTTCTCACGAAAATTCAAGTTCAGTTCTGGAACACCGTCAGAAAAATTCGAACAGACAAAGGAACTGAATTTGTGAATCAAACTCTTCGTGAATACTATGAGAAAGTGGGAATTAAGCATCAAACATCAATTGCACGCACTCCAGAACAAAATGGAGTTGTTGAAAGACGAAACCATACGTTAGTGGAAGCTGCCAGAACGATGTTAATCAATGCTAAACTTTGAGATTACTTGGAAAGCTCAAAGCCAAAGCTGACATTGGAGTCTTTATTGGATATTGTGAGAATTCTAAAGGTTACCGGATCTGGAATCGTCATACAAAGCAGGTTATGGAAACGATTCATGCAAATTTCGATGAGCTTACTGATATGGATTCTGAGCATAACAGCTTAGAACCCGGTCACAACCGTTTAAACTTCCCTCAAAACCCATCATCAGCTAAACCAAGCCCCCAGCTTACTCGTCAACAAACGGAAAAGCTATTTGCTCCTCTGTTTAGTGATGATATTGATGAACGCGGCTCGTGTGTATCCAATGTTTCACCGCCAACATGATCATATTCCAATACCCGATACACCGCTACAACAACTAATCGTTGAAGAAGCACCACCGTTGACTCTACTACAATAGTTGAACAAGCGCATCCAACGACGCGAACCAACTGATGATGTTCGAACAATGAAGTACCCCACCGCAGATTATGATCCAAATGCTCTTTAACCCGCTTGCTAATGAAATCGCGGCACCTGATGTTGCGAAATCATCTACAAGCCATTTGAATCCTCCCAATCTGCATAATGTATATCAACATCAACCTTCCACACATCATTGGACGAAAGACCATCCTCTAGAGAACATTATTGGTAACCCAAATCAACCAGTCGTAACAAGACAACGCCTTCACACAGATGGCGAACATTGCATTTATGCACTCACCGCCAATCTGAACCTAAACACATTAAAGACGCAATGACCAAAGACAACTGGATTGAATCCATGCAAGAAGAACTCAATCGGTTTAAACGTCTTGAAGTATGGGAATTGGTTGAAAGACCAACAGGGTCTTCGTCATTGGTCTAAAATGGATTTGGAAAACAAATTGGATTTGAAGGAACCGTGAATCGAAAAACAAGTCCCGGTGGCTAAGGGTTATAGAAGAGGGTATTGACTTTGAAGAATCATTTGCTCGGGTTGCTCGTCTTGAGAATGTTCGGATCTTTCTCGCGTCACGGCTCATATGAACATAACGGTCTTTCGGATGGACGCCAAACCGCTTTTCTCAATGGGAAACCGAAAGAAACGGTTTATGTCGACCAGGCTAGAAGGATTCGTTGATCCCAGTTCCAACCATGTCTACAAACTAACAAGGCTCTACGGACTCAAGCAAGCCCCTCGGGCATGGTATGATGAGTTATCGTCCTTTCTCTTATCTCACCAATTTGTCAAAGGTTCGGTCGACCCTACACTGTTCATACAATATCATGGGGCACACATTTTAATCGTTCAAATTTATGTGGATGACATCATTTTGGGTCAACACATTTAAAATACTCAAAAGCTTTTACAAAACTAATGAAAAAACATTTTGAAATGTCCATGATGGGTGAACTTACTCTTTCTAGATCTGCAAGTTCATCAATCACCCTGGTATTTTCAGTCACCCAAATATGCCCTTGAACTTTAAACAAATTTGGAATGCAAAAGCTGGACCTATGCCACACCAATGGAACATACCAAGAAACTAGACACTGATTTACATGGGAAATTGGTGGACCCTTCCAAATACCAAAGTATCATTGGGTCTCTCATGTATCTAACGGCCAGCCCGATATTATCTTTGTTGTATATCTTTGTTCTCCGTTATCACAAGATCAACTGAAACTCACCTCTCAGAGGCTAAAGAATCTCCGATACATCAAGGGAACCATTAACTTGGGGATCTCCGTATCCAGGATTCGGTTTGAACTAATAGCTTTTTAGACGCCGATCACGCAGGATGCCTAGATTCATGGAAAAGTACTTGAGAGCATTACAATTTTTGGTGATAAACTGGTGTCATGGAAATCGAAGAAGAGGATTGTACATCGTTGTCCTCAACGAAGCATAATATGTAGCCATGTCGGCATGTCGTGCTCAGTTATTTGGATGAGAACACAACTCAAAGACTATGGTTACGTATTTACGTAATCCCGATGTACTGCGACAACGGAGTGCTAGGCTTGCGATCTCGTGCAACTCAATTCAACATTCAAAATCAAAGCACATCGATCTTCGATATCATTTCATCAAGGAGCACATGGAAAAGGGTACGGTTGAATTATACTTTGTGGTACTCTACCAATCAAGGCATCTTCTCACCAAAGTTTAGCTCCGCTAGTTTAATGAGTTGGTCCACCGGATTGGTATGCGGTGTTTGACTCCGGAGGAACTGGATGAACTTTTAAAACATTCTTAAAAACTAGTCAAACACCAAACCTCTTTTGTAAATATTTTCAAAAACAAAATACAAAATTATAAAATCTGATAAAATAACATAAATATTATTCTATCTATATTTCTTTTAACATGGCAAGAACAAATCTTCCGTCAACACTTTAATCTTTCAAAATTCAGTATTTTCTCAGTCAAGTGTTGAGGGGGAGAAAGTAAATATTTTTCGGTTTCATAAAACCTTGTACTTGCATGTTACCTTCTTTGTTAATGGTGGTCACATTTCTAGTTTACTGTCACTCCCTGGACTCAAATTTATAAAATTTCATTATTTCTTAAGTCAAGGGGGAGTGTCGTCAAGCTTCTTTCCATAAATCATACTTTTGGTAACCAAAATGAAAGTTATAGGCGTTGAATGTAAATGGCTAAGGTGGAGGGACTGAAAGTGTCAAATGCTTAAAGTATTTTGAATAAAACATTTCAAAATTCATTAACTTCACCTCATTTAATTCTCAACCACCCAAATCCTACGCCTAAAATTCAACCTTCAAATCCGTGTTTTTGATCATCAAAGTGTAAGTGGTTTCATAATCTTAACATGTTTTCAAACAATGGTTTTGATTCTTATGCAAATCCAACGGTCCAATCTTGTGTTTGAGTGAGATTTGTGTTCTACGCGTAAGCCATGAACACAAATTCTTCATTTGTGTGTTTGTGTTAATGAAAATGGTGTTAAAATGCTTAAATGTTCATATATTAACTGTTTTCATCAAACAAATTCACCCAGAAACATGATTTGAATGATTTTGAGAATTAGGGTTTTATGCGTGAATTGGGTATTTTCAAGTGTGAGAATTTTTGGTTAATTAGATGGTTAAAAGAAGTTTTTTATGTGTTGAATTAATCATATCCACACTCAAAACTTACCCAGAAACAACAATTGTGTGATAATTTAAAGTTATGGTTTAAGTTCATACGATTTGGGTATTCTTGATTCATAGGGTTTTTGGTGTTAAAAATTGTTTAGAACATCTCTATAGGCCTCTAAGATATCCCAGAAACGTTTTGGTGTTAATCCTATGGTTAGAATTGTTACTCGTAAGAATTGAATTCTAGGGTTTAATGTTTACGCATAAGTAGCATTCTACGCATAACTGCTTAACTGTGAATCCATATTTAAAACTGAAAGGGATTGATTGTATGTGTTAATATTGATGTTATGATGAACTTATTTCAGGATTTTCGCCGCGGAAAATTCGTAATCAAGGTTGTTAGAACTTCTACATAAGGATCATCTTACGCAGAGAATGTTATCGTAGAGAAATCTTACGCTGTAAGGTTCTACAATAGGGACTACGCTGCATCCCGTGAAGGATATGCGTAAACAATAACCTTTACGCATAAGGTTCACTCTTACGAGTGTTTCCACGTAGGTTCCATACGCCTACGCGTAAGCTTTATGCCTAAGGGTCTCTTTTCCACGCTGCGTAGAAGTCAAGATCCTACGCATAAGCTTATGCCTACGCCATAACCACTCATGTTTACGCATAAGCTTGATTTTACGCCAAGCCTTAGATCAAACCAAACTTATGAATTGTTGCAGCGTACATACTTGTAAATAAATAAATCATAACGTCACGAAACAAAAATGTCACTAATAAGCTTAAAATGTTTAATAAGTTGTGAAAATAAGTGAAAACTTGGACTTTAAAACTAAAAGTTAATCCACTCACTAACTTTTCACGTAACGCCTTTGGACTATTAGACTAACATCGACATTGACTTCTAGAATAATCATTGACATGTATCACACTCAATAAATAGACAATAAAATTAATCGTTGAC
>OU343217.1:207964260-208204468 GCA_910596185.1 Chrysanthemum makinoi | reverse complement strand
GAAATATTTTTTATTTGTTTATAATTTTTTTATTTTTTTTATTTTTTTTATTAAAAAGCATGTATCAAAGGCAAATTCTAACCCATACAAATGACTAAAATGTGTTAACATATAGTTGGTCTCAGGAACGCCCACCAATACAGTAACCGAACTGAGTCAACTTTCCATTCAAAGTAATAAAGAATACATTGATCTGGATGGTTTGTATTTGGTTTAGATTTCAAATTTACACTGTGTATGTCTTCTGATTTTGTCTAGGAAAGTTGATCCATTTCTGGCAACGTTGCAGAGCGAGTGGACATTTCATCTTAAATGAATGTAATTGCATACCCGGATCTGGATTCGTTGTTGCTACAGGTTTATGACTAAGTTGTTCTTGTTGTATCCATGTATTTGGGTCGTTCACAACATGTGTGAGAACTTTGTTTGGGCTACCACCCTTGCTATTTATCAACATCATTTATCTGTCAAAACCATGAAAAGTAAACAAAGATGAGACAGTAAATTTGTGGTGCCTTGGTTCAGTCTATCTATAGCAACTTATACTATGGTTGTAACAAACTGGTTAATTGCAAGTGTTAATAGGTCACTGCTCATGTTAAAGTGCTGATGCGCTATGAGTTTCCAACAGCAACTATTCAAAGAATGCATTCGGTAATTAATCTAACTGCAATAATCGCTATATTTGCTGCTATAGCAGCAGAGAAATCGGTGCATGCCTAATTTGCAACATACATGAATATTTAAATAATTTCTTGTTACATTTTGTAATTAAATTGACATAAACTATCCATTCTTCTTCACTTTAAACCTTAACTTATTACGTATATCCACTTTAAAAAGGTTCACTGAAAGGGTGTTTATGTAAAATCTTATTTTTGCAGCTTTTTGCTAATAGCATCATCAAAACAAACTAAACTATTATAGGTATCTAAACAACCCATAATTATAAGGTCTAAATGCAATTATAAGTAAACAAACTCTCTAATTCAGATCCGATATGGTGTTACCGGCTAAACAGTAAACTTAAATATGATTTTTGAACTCCTATAGACTATAGTTTTATAATATTATACATTTACACTGTAATACTGGACAAAATTCAAGCAAGTGTAATAAGTTTACAACTCTAATAAACAACCATCTATTGGAAAGAGCATTACCTGTATGCGGTTACTTGATTCGATAGAAAGGCTACGGAGTAGCCTAAAGCTTGAAGAAGCACATCTTAAGATTTGTCTTCCTGTCCACTATTTTCAAAAATGTTGAATGTAATTATTAATACATCCTACAAAAACAAATTCGATAATAATATAAAAACTCCGGAGTTATGCAACTGGCCCTTATGAAAAAAATGACTTTATAATTTCAGGAAAGTGGATGAATAGAAACATACTTTTTGGGCATCGCCAAGACCGTCGCTGCTTTCAGGACCATTAATGGCCAAAGGGGCTAATGTTTCTGGTTCTGGCTATGGCTTTGTTGTCCTTGGTTTGTGCATATAAATGTTTGCAGGGGCACACCTTGAAAGCAACAATCATAGCAAAATCCAGAAACTACGTTATTATAAATCCGTTATTGACAAAGACGAAATGGAACTATATTGCTAAAACTATACAAAATGCAAATACCCAATGATAAATATTCGCCTACCTTAATTTAGTTTTTTATATTTCTTTTCCTAATGCGTGCTATTTCCTATGTGCACTATTTCATGAACCTGCGAGCTTGTATTCTTTTCCTATTTGCTATTTGCTATGTTTTTGGATGGCGTCTAAAATCGATATAGCTGGAAAATAGGCACCTAAATGTTTTTTGTTTACAGAATATACAAAGGATTATTCGGATTTCGGATGTAGCATTTAATAGGTGTCATGGAGAATATACATGTAATAATAACATGAGTAAGGTGTGATCCACCTATTAGACTACTGACCTGTCCTCCAGGTGCATCTTTTCCAGGACCATACGATGGCAATTGTTCAAAGAACGGACACTCTCCTTCATCCTGCTGACATAAATAAATTTAAAGAGTCTTATTCACTTTTCGAATCATTTGAGTTAGATAGCAGTAGTGCCTGAATATTAAGCTTATAGGACAGCAAGATTAGCTTATTGGTGAAATAATGATTTAAGTCAACATGCTAAGCCCTACTGAGTCTGTTTTTAGTGTCAAAAAGTAGCTTAAATCAGTTTTAGTCCAATTCAGTAGTCATTTGCATTTTTATAAAAAGTCAAAAGGGTATTAAGTTTATAAGTATGTCTTACCTGTCTACTTTCAAGTTTATTGTTTAGCTTATTTAATCTTCCAAAAAATCCAAAAAATAAAAAATAGAAACTTCAATATCAGTTTTATCTGCATGTTTAGTTTTTAAAAATTATAAAAATCCTTTGAGACTTAAACTGTAGCTAGAAGTAGGAGGATTGGGGAAGTATCTGATAAGTGTTATTGCAACAATGGTGGATCTAGGTAATTCATAAGCTCATAGAAAGCTTGTAAAAGCTCCTCATAAGCTAGATATAGGGGCGAAAGTGTGTCAGCTACGTGAATTTCAAGAATCCATAAGCTCAAAAGCTAATTCCCACAGTAGCTTATTTAGAATTTGCCTCAAAAGTCACCTGCAGGCCTGCTAATTTGAACTATAACCGTCGATTGCTTTTGGCTTTTCAAGACTTATTTGAGCTTATTTTTGGTACCTTTGTGACTATTTGAGCTTAAATGTATACCTGTAATAGCTTTTGGTTTTTGGCTCTTTTAGTTTGCTTAAACTGAGCTTATTTAGACTAAGCAAAGAGGGTGTTATCCTTTGCTAATTTGAGCTAATGTTTAGCTTATTTCCCCTTCAACAGCTTATTTTCCAAAGTTTTATACAAAGTTTTCAATAAAATCTTTCCTCAGCTTATTTTAGTATTTACTGAATCACTTAACTTAAAAGACAATCAGTTTTTAATTGAGAAATGATGCCATTATGTATTCAATAAATTTTCAAACATCTAAACATCAGTTTCAAAAGTTATTGACTCCAAATATATTAAGGGACGTTTGGATAATCTTATATTCATGCCTTATAGGGTTATTTAAACCTGGAAAGCCTATATGCTTACTTCTAACAGCTTATCAGTTTCATCGTATCGTAAAAACAGTCCTAACTATCCCCTTACTTCAGCTATAAGATAGTCGTAAACACCCGATTATGTAAAAAATTAAAAATAAATAAAAATAAAAAGAAAAATGACAATTTATCAAACACTCTATATGCAAACCGATACCTGCCGCGTCACCCCTTTTACCGTATGATGATTGACAGTTGCAAATATGCGCCAAACAGTGAAAATGCGACGGTGTTGAACAATGTCCAATATACCTATTATATGCAGAGAGTACATAGTCAAATACCAAAAATGACAAACTAACGTATGATGATCTGAACGGTAAAATTTATAATTTAAACCCTAAAATGTTTACATGGCAGGCATTTCAGGTGCTATTTATTCAACTTCTTTTGACAAAAAATTCATCAACCAAATTAAAATTACAGAAAAGAGAAACCGAATATTATGAAGTTTTGTATACCGTTTAGATTCAAAACTAACTCAATCCAGTAACCACTGAATTCGGCGAATTGAAACCCTAAGAAAAAGCCTGTCAACAAAGTGTGAAGGATAATATTAATATATACTAAAAATCAGTATCGTTAATCAATACAGCTATAATTCTTAATTAACCATACAAAAACGAAAATCAACATAAACTAAACCTCACATATTATGCAAACCGTTCATGTCCAACCGTAACCACTAAATTTAGCTCCTTACAAAGATAAAACTGCATCTTCACCTAAATGAATCTTCTGTGAACCGTACCCACTGAACCACACCCTTTGATCCACACATACTGAATCGAACCCCATGAACAACACCACCTAAATCGCCCCCTTGAAACAAAGGTTTTGGAACCACAACCCCTGAAAGCTGCTATCTTTAAAACCAACACACGATAAAGAAAGATCTAAGTAGTTTTAATAGGCAATCCCAAACACTCTCTTACCAATCACTAAATATAAGAAATTTAACATATCAAAAGGTCGTAGAAGCAAACCTACCAACCCAAAGCTCTGGAAACATCACGGGCAACATAACTATTGCCTGTAACGCCTGCTTATCACTATCAAAAACTAATATCAATTTATTTTGCTCTTGTACTCGTGCTTTTAGCCAATAAATTTTCGCATCATGAACCTGCGAGCCGTTGCAGTCAATCTGACAAAAAAACACATTAATCAATCAGTTAAACAAAAACCAAATCAGGAAAACCATAAACAGATTATGATAACAAAAGGGTATTTAAAGACTTTTCCTAGATAATCAACATATCTCACCTAAGAGCGCTATTTCAGTAGCCAAACGCACCTACTTCGGTCCCCATTTTAGTAGGCAGATGCACCCATCTCATGGCCCATTTCAGCCTCCAATCCAACACTAATTCCAGTCTCCAAAAGACATCCATTTCCTGCCCATTTCATCACCCAAATCGACCAATATCAACCTCTAAACGCACTCATTTCAGTACCCATTCCAGTACCCAAACACACCTGTTTTACCTCCCATTTCAGCAAGCCAATCCGACAACCATTTTAGCTTCTTTATCAACATACACAATTTGATAGTTCAGCCAATCCAATACCCATTTCAGCTTCTTTATCGAAACTGATTAGTTGACTCGCTAGATAGCCACTGATCATCTAAACTATCATTAGGGCCGAATGGAGTATCAGTTATGATTTTTATATATTAGTATAACTAAAAAATGATGTTTATTCAAACAGGATGTTGCTAAAGCAAGATAGTCCAAACGGCACTGACGCTAATATATTAGTATAAAGCAAGATTATCCAAACGCCCCTAACGCTAATATGATTTTTATATATTAGTATAACTAAAAAAAAGTAGGCTCAGATCTATAAATAGGGTCAGGTGACGGAAAGACCAGAATTCCACCGTGGCTGCAAACGAACACATGCATAGTAACCATTGATTGTATGGCATTTGTTTGTTGGCCCGCCAAGTTACGGTTGGATCTTCCACCACCCATTTCATTTCGCTCAGATTACAATAGTCATCACAGCCCATTTGAAAAACATTATTAATGTTACTATGAAATCCAAAAACATAAGACATAAACCCCACATTCATCACCATCACCACAGAATCATCGGCTTATTCATATGATTTAGATGGGTACCATACGTCATGGTGCGCAAACACGAAGTCGTGCGCCCCACCAAGATACGTCACAGTTTCACCCACCACGATAGATGTATCCGACCTGTCGTGGCTGCAAACACGATGTCGTGCTGCCTCGCCAGATCCGCTTCGTTTCACCCACCACAGAAGTCAAAATTGACCTGCAATAACCATTTTATGAAGACACCATTTTAGACTTAGAGCAAATAAACCCATAAAATTGATAAAAAAAAAACACACAATTAACAGAAAACCTAAATTAAAACAAAACCCTAATTTTACATTCTTTTATGTTTTTGGAGTTTGTTTAATCTGTAATGACCCTAAAGTTAAAAACCATTAAACACAGTTAAAGTACCATCAAATTCCAATTTAGTTAACCCCCCAATTCACAATTCTTAGTAACCCAAAAAAAAACACAAATCAATATTTGAAATGAGAAAAAAATAAAATAAAATTAATGAATGGGTATACCTTTGTTAGAACCACATGATACTCACATCATATATTAAAAAGTCAGATGAAGCACCAGTAAAATAAGGCCATCCAAAAACCCAGCTAATCATTTTGCGTTCGCTAGATAAGCTCAGTTGTTTCCATATCAATTTAGGACTATTTATTTTGAGAGAGTTCAATTTTTTGAGAGAGATTAGGATTGATATTGTGTTTTGATTTGGTCTCGGATAAGGATCTGGACCACATTCAAGTGTATATTTTGAGAGAGATTGGGAAGAAGAGAGAAAAGGGTAATGGGTTTGTGTTGATTTGAGATGCTTCTGGAAATTTGTTCTTTGTAAAGTGAGTGAAATAATGATCAATAGTTAGGCACCGACAAACTGTTTCTTCCACATTCTGTGTACTGTTCATGCACACGCACTGTTCATGCACATGTACTGTTCATGCGCTACTGTAATAATGACTTAGCTGAGCATTCATGTTTTGGCAAGTGGGCAAATTGTCACTAATGACAGCCACGGAACCAATAGGAAAAAGAATTAAGGACGCAAATGACTGCTTTTGTTTCACCCACCAAATGAGTTTTAGTATATAGTATAATACCATTTTATTTTAACAAATCTTGCCTATGAATGTTTTTTTTACTCGCTTAGGAATGAAATGGGGAAGACATAAACTTACATTTTTTGCCACTATAAAGTTTGAGTAGTTGACTAGTGTATTTTATTATGTTTAAGAAAGTTGTTTTAAGTTTACATCAGAAGCCATCTCTTCACAGTAATAAGTGGTAGGTATTATAAACTTTTTTAGTTTATTAAGGCAAACCTATAGAAAGTAGGTTTCATGCGAAGTTGGATGATAAGCTATTCTTTTAGTTCATTCACCTTTATCACTATAGTTTGCATTCATCTACTTCTATAGAAAATTCTAATAGAAACACATGTGACAATGTGACATTATCTCGTATCATACATATACTTTTTTATCATGTCATGACTTGATATATAAGTGACTGTTAACCGTTCAATATTGTTACTAGTAGGGAACAAAAAAGAATTTATAAGCAATACAAGAACAAATATAATTTACAATAAGTCTAATCTTAAGGGTTTGACATGGTTTTAAAAAACAAGAGCAAGTGTTCATGGAAAATTTGGAAAGGGGGTGATACTCACACCACATTTTTTGATTAATGCACCACAATTTATGCATTACAGTATTATACGGTACAAACTGTAATGCATAAATTGTGATGCATTAATCAAAAAATGTGGTGTAGGTATCAATTCTCAATTTGGAAATCTATGCCACACAAGGCGTTGTTTGTCTGCCGATAACATTTCTGTCAGAAAAGATGTGGATGTGCAAAAAGGATTGTGTGATAAAAAGAGTTTCAAGAAAAGAAAAAAATGATAGTCAGACTTTCTCAAATCTAAAAAAATTAAACATAGAAAAATAGTCATTTTTACCTTTCATGTCTGAAATAAACAAACTCTTTTATAAAAAAAACATTTACTCGCCTGCAAAAATAGGAGAAAAAACAAACACGCTTATACAGAAAAACCTAAGCGCCTATAAATAAAAAATGTTTAGCCATTTTTTTGAAAAAAATCAAACACACGTAAATATCCTAAGATACATTTAGTTTCATTTTGTAATGTCTAAAAAATTTAGTGTGTTTCGCTTCCAAAACAATTTCAATCCAAAATTTTCTATTTCTCTTTTAGAAATCATTACATGAATATTCCTGATACTTTTTGTTAAATAAAGTCTTTTTAGATAAGTCTGATGCATTTTTATATCACTCGTAAAATCTTATGAGAGTGCATATCAAGTCATAGTCATACGTTGCCTCTTTTCAATAGAAAAGAAGGTAATGATATGATTTACATTCTTATAAGCATGCTTTTATGGCTTTATATATAAGAATAGCCATCACTAAAAAATGTAGCAAAGTATAAACAAATAGTATAGGGCACGTGTGTGAATCTATATATATAGTCAAAGACTTGGTGCATTTCAAGAGTACAAGAGTGTGTGTAGCCAACTAGCCATGACAAGAGCTGTGATTGTGAGCTTATGTGTGTTATTAGCTTTCAATAGCTTGAAGTGTATTTGTGGTGATATTGGCACTGCCACTTCATATGACCCTCCTTACACACGTAAGTTCAAATTTAACTTTGACTTCTAAAACTCAACAAATTTATTTAGTGTTTTCACATTAGTTATGTCAAAGAACTTGATAAGCAACTACTCCGTAACTTTTATTTTTGAATGTAGCTACAAAGTGCAATGGCAACCAACCAGACCAATTTCCATCCGGGAACTTATTTGTATCGGTGGTGAAGGATTATGGATAATGGGCCGGCATGTGGTAGGCGTTACAGATTGAAATGTCTAAGCGGACATAATAAACCATGCAAAGATGGCACCATTGATGTTAGGGTGGTCGATTTTTGTTCCAGAAGGCCTTGTCCATCCACCATTGTATTGTCTAACGACGCGTTCTCTGCTATCTCAAAATCTCAAGGGGGGAAGATTAACATCGAATATGTTCAGTAAGTAAAACTGTTCAACTTTTGCTACACATATTATGGGGTTTTATAACTTTGCAATGTATATTTTCATGTGTTTCACTCTAGTAAGTGTAATTTTATATATACACGAGTCATCGAATTGGAGTTTTTTGGTTAATACGTAATCAGAACATTTTTATGTAAACCTGAACCCTATATATAAATCTAACATTATTACAAAAAGAAAAACTGCCATTTTTGCTAGTCGATTTTCTTTTTCACAAACCTGTTTTCTAAGACCGGATGTTATGGTGGGTGGTGCAGACCACCTAACGAACACCACCCCGCGCCAAGGTCTCTTTTCTGTGTTGGTTGGGTGGTGCAGACCACCTAACATTTTTTTTTTTGTGTGAGTGTGTGGGGTAGTAAGGTGATGTGTTGAAAAGTTGATGTGACGCTAAGGTATATGTGGTGGTCGGATGAACATTACACCCAACCTAACAATTCCTTTGTTTGAAAAAAAAATAATGAATTAGATGAGGCAGATGATTATATCATACAGAAACCATTGTGTTATTTAATGTATTAGATACTCTTTATTTATAGTATATCTAACTGTTCTTATGTTTACTTTTGTTTCAGGATATGACACAAGAACTGTAATGTGTTTCAAGGGTTTATCATCATTTTACTAGAATATATAAGGTTGCAGCTTGATTGGCTTATGCCCTCTTTTAGAGCTTATAAAAGTAGTAGAGATTATATGTTATGGATTTGACTTTCTATTTATGGGGTTCATTTTCTTGCTCATGAGAAAATATGTAAATAAATAATGAAAAACAAATTAGCAAGTCAGTCTCATAGAACACTTTTAAATAATTGTATATCATGGAAACATAAAAGTTTAACAAATTAAATATATAGTATAGATTACATAAATATCAAACTGCAAAAAACAATGTGAAACACATTTCATGTCTATATACCTAACAATCGATCCCGCATTGACCTTTAATCGCATCAAGAGTGTCATCAGTTGTAAACGGGTCAATACGAACCCACAAAAGGGAGAAAATTGAAGCAAGTAAAATTGACCACACGATAACAATAGTAGGAGTACGGTTTTGACGACCCAACAAACCTTTAAGGAACGGGTATAAATGAACAATAACCCATATTGCGAAAAACAGTTTCCCGAATAGTGGACCCCATGACTGGTATCCGCTGTTGATAGCTGATGAAACACCGGAAACAATACCGACTAAGTTAAATATGAGGACGGTCGTGGGTGGGATGAGGAGGGCGGTCCATTTGAAAAGATAAAGTTCCGCAAAATCACCATCTTCATCACTTGCCTTTGATGTGACGGTGAAATTTGTGTCGATACCCCCGAGGACTTTGAGGAGACCTTGAAAGACGGCAAAAAGATGTGCGGATGTTCCACCAATGACCCAAAATTGTTCGTTTCTCCACCAGTCTTCGATGCTGACCCCACTCCAGCGGAGCTCCAATATACCGGTAGCAGCAATGGAAATAAAGAGAAGAATAAACCACATACTAGCATAGTTGCTTATCTGCAAGAAACACACATTTTGACTTTTGTAAGTCTAACTTCACTAAATTCATAAATATGACATGATTTTTACATCAAGTTTTAGACTTTCAAGATTCAAATTGTAGTGCTTATTTAAAGAATAAAGCCTTAGTTAAAAAATACCTCAGGAATAATAAACTTTCCAGTGAGAAGGCATACGGCAGGAAGAACACAGTAAGCAATCAGTGGGAGTGATGTGAGAGGATACACGATGGTATTGATGTAAGCAAGTCTTTCCAATGGTTTTAGTTTACCATTATACCCATACCAGATAGGGCAATGTCTACTTAGCAAGATCTCGATAGAACCTAAAGCCCACCGAAGAACTTGGTTCAAACGATCTGAAAGATTGATAGGAGCAGAACCCTTGAAAGCTGGACGTGGAGGCATGCAGTATACTGAGATCCATCCTCTTGCGTGCATCTTAAATCCCGTCAAAATATCTTCTGTCACGGATCCGTAAATCCATCCAATCTGGTCATAAAAAAAGATCAGATTATTGCTTGATCATGCGATGGAGGCTAGAGGGGTAAAACAGTTCTGGTATAAATGGGGGTGAACTCAAGTTTATAGTGAATGTTATAAAGGTAAAATAATCAACACAAGTGTGCCGAAATCAAAGCCAAAAGTTTACTCCAATTAGAGACAAGATTTTACAATTTTATGAAGAAAAATTACCTCTTTGCCCCATTCGGTTTTGTCCTCATAACCACAGCTAATAACATGAATAGCTTCCTTCAAAAGGATACCAGGGTCAGTCGGGGCGAATACCTCCCATTTCCATAAACGTTGCAGCAACAAACACAGGAGATTGACCAAAACGCTTCTCTAAACTCTTTTGCGACATAAGTAACGATCTATCCTCATCATATCCTTTACAATAATGAAATAAATTAGTAAACATCAATGGGAACCACAAAATGAAACAAATTAACAAACACGATCAAAATACAAACCTTCTACACCCTCATCAATTTCATCCATGTTGAACATAGGAGTGGTTGATTCAGTTCTTTTCATTCCTCGTTTTTTATCGTTGTATTTCTTGTTAGCGTTTCTTGACTTCTTTCGTGAACCACAACAGCTTTTCACAATAATATTTGGTTCCAAATCGGCTTCTGATAATACGGGATCGTATCCATAAAGAGCTTGTCGGTTGAAACAACAACCCGTCCCCACGTAAACTGGGCCCTGGATACCGTCCAACCCTTTCAAATTGATCTGTAAAACAAGTTACAAAACTGTATGTAAGACGATAGAAGTCCACAAAACAAGGAAATTATCAATACTGAAATTTGAAACAAATGCATATATGTTTGACTCCGTTAAGTCAAACGAAAGTGTTGAGAACTCACATCGAAGAAGACAATATTTCGATTAGCATATCGATCGTGCAAATCAATACCATCAAATCTTTGCGGGAATTGAACATAACATGTTCTCTTTCCATAAGCAGGATCCATCATGAAACACATGGCTTCTTTGCAAGCTTTACTGTTATTAAAGTAGTGATCACAATCGACGTTCAAAAGATAAGCACCATTTGTCAATACAGCCGAAACCCTAATCTGGAACACCACAAAGGTTGCAAATACATAAATATTCTAAAATTTCTAACATGTTACATTAATTTTAACTGTTCAAAAAAAGAATACAAACCAAAGCATTCATGGCACCGGCTTTCTTGTGATGTTGGAATCCTGGACGCTTCTCACGAGAAACATAAACCAAACGAGGTAGCTCATTACCATCGGTGTCTTCACCTCCCTTATGTCCTAAGAACACCTATTCAGCCAAATAAAATGAAAATAAGTCATTAAAAAATACAAAATAAGATGGAGTTAGTAATGGTAAAAACACTAAACTTGTAACTTTTTGGCGATTTAACCCTTTAACTTCTTTTTGGCATGGTTTAGTTTCTTAGCTTTTTTTGGGTCATATTTATCGCAAAAAAAGTTCAACGATTACACCACGACAAAATACATAGTTAATGGAATTTGTTGTGAAATTGATGAAAGTTGGTTGGTTAAACGCCAAAATGTTGAAATTTTTATGGTTTTACTCCATTATCAACCCAATAAGATAAGTGTACAAAGTTTCAGCAACAATCAAATTAAATACCTGGATCATTCCAGGATGATCTCGAGGGTTATTCCCGGGCCACGGAGTTCCATCTTGCATTGTCCAACCTTCTTCAGGTGTCTTTTGGGCTTTGGCTACGAGCGCATTGATCCTCACTTTAAACTCTTCATATTCTCTCTGTCATGAGTATTATAATTATGGGGTGTTTTAGGTATTAAATTATTAGCCAAAGACTGCATCTCAAGTTCATGAAACTCACCTTCATTGCTCTACGTTCTTTGACGAAAGAAGGCTGAATCTTGTCCTTCAAGTAATCTATCTTCTGAGCAAAATAGAACTCAGGGGCTCTAGGCTCGATACTATGTTTCTTACAGAAGGGGACCCACTTCTTTGCAAACTCTGCTGTCTCTGAAAGAGACTCAAATGTGAGCATTGCAGCACCATCATCAGATACATAGCACGAGACTTTGTCCACTGGATACTCCACAGAAAGAATCGATAAAACGGTGTTTGCAGTGATGAGCGGAGGTTCTTTTAATGGGTCCACTGTACTCACGAAAATGTCTATTGGTGCTAATTGTGAAGGCTCTCCCTCTCTATCAAACCTGCAAAACGTTATTTTCGTGTTATATTTGTTGTCAATTAATATGTCTCGCGATTCACATAATTCACAAAATTGTCAATATTGAATGGTATTTTGGACAACTGGTAAATGTCCACACGTTGACCAACATCTTTGTGTCAATTGCAGTAAACAGAGCGATTTTTCTTTTTAAGAAATGAGAAATAACTTTCAGCATACTTTTATTCAAAAAACTTGATCCAACACCCATCGTAACCTAAGAATGGAAATACTAAAATTCTCATATTTCCATTTACTGGATTCTCTTGTCCCGTACAGAAATGTATAAAAGTTCAATTATCGCTACGTATCATATTAACTACACTACAATGTTTTCTTTTTCTTGGCCGACAATGTCCGAAATACTAAAATTACTAATTTTCCCTTCACTTTCAGCATACTTTTAAGAAATGGAAATACTAAAATTCTCATATTTCCATTTACTGGATTCTCTTGTCCCGTACAGAAATGTATAAAAGTTCAATTATCGCTACGTATCATATTAACTACACTACAATGTTTTCTTTTTCTTGGCCGACAATGTCCGAAATACTAAAATTACTAATTTTCCCTTCACTTTCAAAAAGGTCCAAATTTGGTCACATTCCCTAATTTGTGTATCTTGAGGGTTATATTAACCATTTTGTTAAGCTACATGCACACACAAATTTTGAAATTTTGTATGTAACACTTTGGATAGTTAATAATGATTAATCAATTAACCATGACCACCTTTACGCGGTTGGCGGTCCCTACTTTACAGTTTTATTAGTTAGCATTTCACATTATAATGAAAATTAACTTTATTTACCTCAAAGCAAGTCTGTCGAGGTAGGTCTCACGTTCAACAGGTGACCATTTTGGAAATTGATCAAGAATCCAAGATAAGGCAAACCAAATCTCACAAATAACAGACACAAGCCACAAAGGATAAGCATCATGAACCGGGTGAGTGACACGGTATTGCATGAAAAATCCCAAAATAATCAGTCGCAGTACAATCACCACACGATATGGTGTTAAATGAGCGGATGCAATCGGCACCACTCGACTCATTGATTGTCGCGGATCGTCAACCCTGTGACATAAAAACATCCAAATTTACATTAGAACTAAACCGATGCGCTGTTTTTATATTTGATGGCTTTGTACATGTAATCCACTAAAAGATGGCTTTGTGTACCATTTGCGCATTAAAAGATTGTTTGTGTCTGGTTGAGTCAATAAAATGTGGCTACAAGATGACTTGAACGAGACACAAAGCCATATTATAATGACTCAAATGTACAAAAAAGAAATAAGTAAAACCACTAAAATTGGAACAAATGAAAAAGTTAAGTATCGGCTTAGATGCTCACATTTGCAATTCTTCACCATTTGATCCTGTGCCTTCGATCTCACCTCCGCCTCTTCCTTCACCATTGTATCTATTTGTCATATGCACTATATTTTTCTCTTGTTTTAGCTTCCACCCTTCTACTCTTTCCTTCCAGTCAACATTTCCGAGCCCATAAGTATTTAAGTCCTTTGAGGGGTCCACAATTCTTACAGGAACTGTAAAAAGGTTAACTATTAGTATAAGTGTACAACTACCACTAATAATAGAATATTTTAATGTCAATCGTGGTTAATAAAAGCACCTGGTTGCCTGGGATCGATATATGGAAGTGAGTGGACCTTGTCACCGGGACCTAATGGACCTGATGTACTTCTTACAGACAGATTGTCCGGTGTTGCACTTGGCATTTCACCAGATACCTAAAAATAAGAGTATATTAGTAATGTTACTATTGTAGTTTAATGATCAAACTCTGTTGTAGCTGGTATCAAACTGATTAGTCAAAACTGGCAATTGACCCCTAAATGGATAATCACTTTCTAATATACACGTTTAAACCTTCCCTTGAATATAAGAACACCACCAAATATAGATTATTTGGATATATGTTGTTTTCTTATTTGCCTTGTCATGAAAAGAAAATCTTTTAGTTGATAACCTTAAAGTAACCGCTAAAGTTCGGTCCTAATGTCCAATAAGTTTTATTTGTAAGGGTTTTCTTTTCGTGGGTCCTGTAACTCAAGATAGAACCTACAAATAGATAGAAACTGATATATATGGATACAATATGGCCCTTTTATAACTGTTACAAAAACCACCATTCTATTCAAAAGTTGAGAAACATAACGAAAAGTGTGTCTTTATTTTAGCACATTGAGCTTTGAAAAATAATTAAATATGCCAGGAATTATCGCTAAAAAGATCTATAGTGCCAGCCAAAAGACACATAAATGACAGCTGAATTGCCATTTTATCATGTTATAGTCAAGTATCAAGATTAATCATTACTTACTTGATGCCCATTAGTGAGACGTGGAATAGGTTGTTGAGATTCATGTCTAGAAGTGGATGAAATTTCAGAATCATCTCGTTGCCATTGGCGTGTCGACTTTCCATTCCCTTGAACATAATCAAACTCGTTCTCTAAGTCATCAACATCCTCCTCATCGTCATCACCGTCAACACGAGGACTCCCTACACAATCATAATTCATTATTTTATGAAAATAAACAAAATCATCTAGTTAATGTGAAAATTTTATATGCATAAGGCCTCTTTATCACCAAATCATATTATTGATGGGCAGAAGCTAACCTTTGTGTCTTTTGTATCGAGTCTTGCATTGAGGGCATGCTTGATTTCCATCCCTTCTTTCATACTCGTAGCATGGCCTACACACCGGAAATGCACACTCATTGCAAGCAACAAAAATGTCACCAGTTTCAGTGAGGCCAACTGTGTCACCACAAATCTGGCATATTTGCCCATTCGAATTCTTCAATGCCTTCGGCTGCAATATCAATGTCACAATGAATAGGTATTTATTTACAGCAAATGTTTTAAAGGCTGCTTTTTATCAAACAAAACTAATCATTGAATATATGATGTAACTAATCCAAATACTCTTGTTCTGATTCAAGATGATCATATTAATTTTAGTCCATTAGACATCAAGATACTTAAATATTGAAAATACCCTTCAACAACAAAGCACTACCATGAAGAACACTTTGTTTGGGTAAAATGTCTAGATCAGTGAAAGAAAGCTGTTTAAACTTCAATCTTAGACTCTTAGTTTAATTTTATTCAGAATACAGATCATCATTTGTTAAAGTTCAGTAATATAAAATCAAAACACTAACATCCAATACTTTATAATAACATATTGCAAAGCCACTAGTGAGCAAAATCTAAGCATCAAAAGCTCATCACAAGATCAAATATTAGCGCACATATTCATTCAGTTATCAAGAATTGAGCTCAAATATCAAAACTTCAATGTCAAACTAGATCAGAGATCAGATCTAAAATCCACAATGCAACAAATACACAAATCACAAATTAACAAACTGTACTCATTACTGAGCTGATCAGTCAAATCATACTGATCACAAAACACTAACACACTTGGATCTAAACAAAATCAACAAACTTTATATCAAAAAAAAAAAAAAAAAAAAACGTAGTACTATTCCCTTATATTCACACAAAATCACTATAATTTAGCTCACAACACTCAAAATCCAAAAGGGTACTCATAAAATCACTTATACTATCATATTTGACTTAGATCTACACAAAATCACTAAAAACATATCATAAACACTCAAAATCCAAAAGGGTATTTTAGTACTAATTCACTTGTATCTACACAAAACTACATTAATGAAACTCAAAAACCAATAGGGTACTTATTCAAAACAACCATACTATCAAATTCCACTTAGATCTACACAAAATCACTGAAGGGTATTTTAGTAAAACTGAAAACAAGCATACCCCTCCATCAGAATCATGTCTAATTCTGACCAACTCATTTCTTTTATAAGATCCAGCCACTAAACCTGCATTTGCCTCCATTTTCTCCAAATCAAATATCAAAATCAAGACTTTAAACACAAGCCCAGATCATAAAGATTGATGATCAAATAATGAGCATTTTTAATAAAAATGTCTCATTTTCTTGATCTTTGGTCTGTTGTACTTGATATGTGTGTGTTATATATTAGTGTCTTTTTAAATATTTTATTGGTTTTCTTTTATATATATATATATAAAAAAAGTAAAAATGGAAATGATAATGAAGTGTTGATGAAGATATGATGGAGCCGGTTAAAAGGGAGTGAAGATGATCGGCTGGCTTGACTGTCTGAACTGTTTGTTAGTCAGCCACCTACTTTAGACTTGCCTTTTTATTTTGCAATATATTAAGAACGTTTTATACGGTAAGAAAATATCTTTTCTTTTTGATTAAAAAAGAAAAGAAAAAGCGTAGTATAATTTCTATTATTTTATAAATTAAATGTTTAAAAAATTAAAGTAATTTTTCTAATCTACCTTTTAATACCTTTTAAACTTTTATCTTAAATGCTCACTTTAAAATTGTCAACTAATCAAAACAATTTCAACTAACAAATGAAAACTTATAAAAACACAGTTTAACAATGACAGAGAATAAAAATAAAAATTTAGAAATGAAAACTTATAAAAACACGATTTTACAAATATGTGTTATAAAAACAATTTCAAACTAATATCTACTATATAAACACCATAACATTTTTCTTACTTTTTAAATATTTCATAGTTAAGTTGAGGATATGAATAATCAAAAAAATATTGATGTTGAAGTTAGTACATTGTGATCTTTTATTTATCGTTTGTTGTTTCACTGTTTTAGTTCATGATCGTTTATATAGCTACGAGTGCACTACTTTTGTTTGTTTATATACAACTTCATCCAGCTCCGATCACGCTCTTAGTCCAGATCTTAATCCCGGTCCTTTTTTCAATTCTAATTTGTTAAACTGAAACGGAGATGATGTTATTATCATCTCAGATGATGATGAAGATGATGAAGACATGCCAATGCCAATTGTTGAGAATCAAGGTTTGGTATTTGGACGAAAAATGATTTACAGTCTAATTGATGAAAGTGAAAGTGATGAAGATTAAAAGTGGAGCATATTCATATTTATGTTTCTTCTCAAAGCTCACGTTACACGAAATACTTAACCACAATATCAAAACTATAGTTGTTTGCCTCGAGAAAATCTCATTGTTATGCACGGATACTCGTATAGTTTAAGATAATTGTTCTTGTAATAAACAATAATATGAACGTTCATTTAACATTCATGAATAGTGGGTCATTTATCTTCGTTTATAATTATTGATGTAGCTACGTTACTAAACACTTATGTAAAACAAACAGTTACTGCTCATGGTGGTTATCCGCGAGCCACGTCAGCTTTTTACCGTATGATGATATCTCTATAACACAAAACAAAAAAATTGGCCTCATAACAGCATTCTTATAACACACAATCAAAAAACTCCACTAACTCCGCTGTTACACTAAAAAATGAATTAAAAAAATTAAAAAAAAAAAAAAAAAAAATTGCCATCCTCATGGCAATGTTTGTATAACGCATCGTCCTTGTGCAACCATAACGCCGCTATAGGCGCAAAGGGTGGATAATGTGGGCTTATAGCGGGTTGACATCGCTTACTTCACCTAATAAATGATATTGTTCACTTTTATTGTTTATCGCTACTATTAACTATTACCGCTAATTTTATCAAACATAAATTAACTATATAACATGAATTTAGACAAAGTTGAGCTTATGTTTTGTTAAAAAAAAAGTGTTTCAATTGATTTTTTATTAGTATATATGTAAATTACCACCAAAATATAGAGCATGTGAGTATCCATTTCTAACAATATCAAATAATCGTCAAATACGTATTTTCGCATGCAAGTTTGATAACCAGGTTGTAGTTTTAGCTATTCCTGCAATAGTTAGATTATGAACGTAAAGTGATCACACCTCTATACTATTGCCGACGACCAGGGTAAATGATTCATGCTTATTTGATGTACATAAGATTTTTGTGAGATTGGTTGTCAACACGTCCAAATACATGCAAAATATGTAAGGATCCATTACAATTTCACATGTACTATCAAGTTAGTGCCTTTGGCAAATACTACAAGTCAAACTCAAAAGTTATGTCGGTTATGTCTAAAATAAAAATAAATTGATTATTTACTTGATACTTTTACTCATTTTTAATCTAAGTAATTGGAGTATATGTTTTTG
The DNA here is from genome assembly GCA_910596185.1 of Chrysanthemum makinoi. NCBI lineage: Eukaryota > Viridiplantae > Streptophyta > Magnoliopsida > Asterales > Asteraceae > Chrysanthemum > Chrysanthemum makinoi. The sequence goes on along the minus strand of OU343217.1, from coordinate 208,185,789 downwards.
TAAAACTACAAATATCTCTAACTTCTTTTATTTTGAGCAACCATCTAAACGTATTTAGTCTATCTCTAAGAAAATATCAGAAGTAAGTTAGGTAATATAAATAAAATGGAAATAAAGAATAAAACCAAGTGTTTTAAACTTTTAATATTCATATAATACTAAATAAAAAATCTTGATAGACATATTCAATGCAATTTGCAACATATTGCCATTTTGGAGCCAAATAAGCCGAGCCATGAAGCCAGAGCTAAAGCCTGAAGTCGGTTAAAGCTTTGATGCCAGTTAAGTATCTGCTATGCCTCCACCGTTAGTCAATTTTTTCATATCTCCCCAACCAATAATATTCTGACACGTGTGCATTCTCTCTTAGATATTAACCGGTGACAGCCGGTCACTTTCTGTCGGTGCATACAAGCCCGTGCTTCATCTGTTGTTCGCCAATACATCTCATCTTCACATAATTACAAAACAGCCACCTAATGGTTTTAATATTTTATTATTTTGATCATAAAATAATATGGGGCAATTATTCGTACGGGTGGCTATGTTTTTATTCATACGGTGCTTACATTTTTTTTTTTTTTTTTTTTTTTTTTTTTTTTTTTTTTTTTTTTTTTATAATTTTGTTTATGTTAAAAAGCTATAAACCTGAAAATGCGGAACTGTAAATATAAAGTTTAATAAGCCAAAACGCTTAAAACGTCCGAAATACGAACGTAAACCTGACAAAACTGTGTTGCATCTAAAATGCGACAAAGGGAATATTCCTTGAGGACAAAGTGCAGGGGTTAGCCCCCCCCCCGTCATAAGAATAGTGTATCCCAATAATATACTTGGTAGTGCCATTAATTTAACAAGAATATTGGTTTAGTTAAGATGTAACGTCATATTAAAGTAAGCTGCACTTTTTATATGTCGGTCGATTTCTATAATGTTTACACGACCGATTCAAATGTATTCGAACAAGAATTAGGCTGCCCCGGTAAGAGATCCTAATCCTCTTATTTTTTCTGTCACGTCAGCTTTCTCTCTCCAAAGAACCTTTAGGCGATTGGGTGCCCCAGTAATGTTTTAATGTTTTTCAAGTCGATCGTATACACGAGCATGATTTGTAAAATGGGTTGGACGATCGAGTAGCCACAGTAGGGCGATCGACTTCAAATCAATAGCTGAAGTCGATCAATGGTGCTTACTGCGAGTAGCCTTATTGCTTCTTGTGAAATGTGTTCACTACCCTTCTTATCTTGAAAAAACAAGGTCATTTTTGTACGTTCTTGAACTGATAACTATCTTTCGACTAACCTAACCTCTTCTGACCTTCGGTTAAGCACAATGTCAATGAGGGCCGTGATAACGATACCCAATCGAAAAACTCCGAATACTAGATACGACCTCAAGATAACGACCATGAGATGTGGATAATCCAAGACACATTAACATGACATACTTCTCATGTTCGAACCGGAGTTTGAAACCAAACTTCTCAAGAAGATCCAACTTTCGATTCACTTAGGGATAAGGGGATCACCGTCCTTGAGAATACTTTTGCAAGTACTGGTCTAAAATTGTCTTAGAGGTTGTTTCTCTTTTATCCGTTTGGAAAAGATGACTTTTACATAATGGTATATGTTCGGAGTTGCTCCTAAGTGCACAAATTGTGTTTCTTTTTGTAAAGGAGATAGATTTTTACACGCATCCACATTAAGGATATCACTTTGAAATAAGAAAAAAAGAGGCGAGCCGAATTTCCTTTTGAGAAAGGAAATGTTAGTTAAAGGTTCATTAAACAAAAAAGTTAACTACATTTTTTGTCCTTGTAGTTTGGTGCGTATTTCATTTTTGGTCCATTTTTTCAAAAAGTTTTAGTTTTAGTCCAAAACCGATAGTTTCGTTCCACTTTCAGTCCATTTTGATAACGAAGTTAGTTCAGTTAGTTAAGTCAAGGCATGTTTTGAAGACTTACATCCTATCATCATTCGATAAAGACTTTCAAACTTTTATTTTTTATCGAATTTAGTTAACTATTGCAACATATACAAAGTCAAAATTCAAATAATATTGCACTAAGCTCATGACACCAAAGCGTTAACATAGTATCAATAAATTGATATAAGAGTTAACTACATTTTTGGTCCTTGTAGTTTGGTGCGTATTTCATTTTTGGTCCATTTTTTCAAAAAGTTTTGGTTTTAATCCAAAACCGATACTTTTGTTCCACTTTCATTCCATTTTGATAATGAAGTTAGTTCAATTAGTTAAGTCCAATCGTAAAGTGGCAACATCAATCCCTCATACTAACGGTAGTTTGCAACGTTAGTCCTTTATACCATAGATCGTTTGCAACTTTGCCATGTTAGTCCTTTGTACCAATAATCGTTTGCAACATTAGTCACTTTACCAACGATCGTTTGCAGCGTTAGTGCTTTTATAAACGTATTTATTTATGTTTATGTATACATTTTTAGACACGTTTTTACACACGTTTTCACACACGTTTTGACACACATTTTTACACACATTTTTACACGCATTTTTACATGCTTTTTTACACGTGTTTTCACACACGTTTTTATAAATGTTTTTATAAACGTTTTTACATACGTTTTTAACTTTTTTTTCCCATTTTTTTTTCAGAAATCTTATTTAATTTATTTTTAATATTTTTTTCGAATTTTTTTCCAAAAACATTATTTCCGAAAAAATACATGTGAAAAAAATTCTAAAAAAATTTCGAAAAGAAGTTTTCGAAAATAATTATTCATAAAAAAATCCGCAAAGAAAAAATGTCAAACAAAATCTCGAAAAATATTTTTTGGAAAAAAAAGTTTTTTGAAAAAATTATTCATAAAAAAATTTTGAAAAAAAAAAATCAAAAAATAAAAGCGCTTCGTGGGAGGCAACCCATGCTTAATTGTTTGCTTGTTTTGTTTTTCAATTTGTGTGTTTTATATCTTTTTCATTTTTGTTTATTCTCATGTTAGACTTTGTGAAAATGCTTTAATTTTGTTTTTAACCTCGTCTTAATTACATATAAAAGTATTTTACATATAGATAAGTGTAGGGAAGATCACATAAGTTTTTAAGAACATGAACATGAGAATTACAACTATTGAAATTGATATATGGGGATAGCTTGGCTACAATTATTGTAGCCAATTGGCTACAATCCTTCATTAAAAATACACTAGAAATTAATCGGGACCCACGAAAAGATTCAGGACCCACAAAAATAATCAGGGTCCCACATTTATAGCACAAAATTGTATAATCGCTACAATAAATTGTAGCTAATATATTCCTCTTGATATATATATATATATATATATATATATATATATATATATATATATATATATATATATATATATATATATATATATATATATATATATATATATGTGTGTTTGTTAGAGTCAAATGCTTATATCGAGTCATAATGGATGTTTTGCGGGAATTTTTCCGGGTTTTAATGATGTAATTTTTCGAGAAAAATGCAGCAGACCACTTTTTGTCAGACAACCTGACGGTGTGATTAAAGCCCGACGACGTCAAGCTATGTAGAAACGAATAATCGGTTTTCGTTTCTCGTGTAACTTGTAAATTTTGGAAATTCACATGTCTTAATTTTCTAGAAAAACTGCAAACATCCATTCCACAAGCATTATATCTTACTTGCTTTCTAGTGTAGTTGTGTGTCATATATAGTTTTACTGCCGATTTTACCTGAAGGTTTCATTTGTTTTCTTATAAGTGTGCAGGTTATATTGGAAAAGAAGAAGAAACACACATTGGATGGAGCTTATTACTTATGTATTCTTCTTGGAAGAAGATCTAACCATAACTTCACACATATCCTACCGAGCTAATCAGGGGAGTACTAGTTTATTTTCCTTACTTACCTTCCTTTATCATAACTTTAATGCTTTCGGGAATATTGAGGACAATGTTCAGTTTAAGTGTAGGGAGGGAGAATAAAACGGGAACTTAAAAACTATTCACTCACTTGATCATTTGTCTTGTCCTTGGTAATTTGTGTAATAAACCATAAGAAATGTTTGTTAGGGCAATTCTAGCACCAAATTAAAAAAAAAAAAAATTATGACATTTACGAGCTAAACTTTAGTCTTAATAAAACGTCTCATGGATAGGAATTATATGACTAGCACAAAAACCGTATACCACTCAAATTCCACCCCAAAAATGTGAGGTTCGCCCCTAGATCTTTAGGAATAAAGGATTCACCTTTATTGCTTAGTGAGTGTACCAGTAGAATAATAGATTCTAGAACTTTGTTTTGTAATGCATTCCGAGATCGCTACTGAGACTACACTTGTGTAGTTAGGAGTAACTAAATGATAAGAGGCATTAGGATAACCCTTGTTTTAAACCTGTATTATAATTACATCTTCCACATCGGTTGAGTAATTACCCCACACCCTTGCGATGTACTCATTTTTAGTACACGATACCCCTAGTTAACCCCTCAGAGCCTATCCTTTTCGCGGTTCTCGTGATGTTTCCGTTTTTCCGGAATATCAATGAAGAGCATTGTTTACAATCCACCCCCAAATGTACACCCAAATCGCCTTAGCCTACCTTATAAGCACTCATCTTTAGTGCATTATTGTTATCACTACTAAACCCTTAGTTCAATTATCTAGTTACTTGCATGGTTGCTAAGTCGAGTCATATCTTTTGTACACAGTTTTAGGACGATTGGGACTCATGGGTAAAAGTAATATTTTATGAAGTAACGGGAAAGAACGATAAATTCAAATTCCCTTTGTCTACGTAATTAAATACTCCAAGTGTTCTGATCTTTTCAAATCGGGTTAATTAGTGTAGTTAAATAAAAACTCAAGTGTAGGGATGCTCCTATTAATCCCTTATATTTTGATATTATCGTAGAGGATGGTAGAGTAAAAATGTATGGAAAAAAAATCGAAAAAGAAAAAGAAAAAAAAATGTCAAAAAAAAAAAAAAAAAAACGAGCTACCATTCTACATCTATCTTTATGTTTATGTTTTTGAGTTTATGTTTGTTTTGTTTCAAGTTATCTAGTGTTAGTGAGTCGAGTCTTGGCTTAGCAACGCCACGCTTTACATGCTTGTTACATAAGATTTTTGACTTGCCACCACTAAATATCCCCTATCCAACAAAACCCTTTACTTCCCTACCCTAAGCCTAACGTTACCCTTGTAAAGACCTCTTAGATAGTTATTCCTAGGTGCTTACGCCAAAGCGGTGGAGGTTTGATCTATTCTCAAGCTTATGGTAATCTATGTACTATGCCAGGTAATGAGTGTTTATCTTCCATTTCCATTCATATTATATTTCATATAAACCCAAAAGATGAGAGAATCTAAACACCACTTGTGAGCTGCTAGTGTATAATTTTCGTGCTTGTTATGACTATTGTGGTGCTTTTACTTGTTGTAAACTATTTTAAACCAATGCTTCATGCCCCATAACTTATAAATTAATTGGCCAAAAGCACATTTGCTTGAGGACAAGTAAATACCAAGTGTAGGGATATTTGATAAGGATTTAAAACGTACGCTTTTAGGGGGTCATTTAAGCCCTAAATCGATATATTTTATATTCGTTACTGTTTAAAATCGTTCATTTTCACTTTTTAGGTCTTTTGGAAGCAAAATCTTGGAATGAAGCATATTTGGACGAAAAGGAGCGAAAACATGAAGAAAATGACAAAGTCAAGATCGAAGACACTCAAAGCTGCTCAACAGAACCTGACGGCGTCCCATCCAAAGGGCGACGCCGTCCCTCTATGAAGACTTGATCAAAAAGTGCACGCGACGGCTCAGCGGAATTTCTGGTCCTAAAGCCTGACGGCGTCACGCTTAACTTCTGGAAGGCGTCACTCACACTTTTCACACCAGACGCCCAAGATCCATAGTTTAGATGACGTCCTACATGAAGACTGACGGCGTCACACTTATCAAGTGACGGCGTCACACTTATCAAGTGACGCTGTCCCAACGATGACTTGGCCAAGACGAAACCCTAATGACGGCGACCTAACGGCGTCGCTAGCAAAAGGCGACGCCGTCGCGATTGTAAATCTATATATAGAATTCGATTTTTCTGTATTTTAAAAGGTAGAATTTTGGAGAGTAAACTCTAACTCAGTTGTAGTCCGACTTGGACAATATTCTAGGGTCCCATACCCTATTTTACACATCAAGATAAGTTTGTTATTCCAATTTATCATTATGCCTACCCCATGTTCAATTGATTGTGTGTATGCTTGCTTGTTTAACATGTCTAGCTAAATTACTTGTGTGTTTTCTTAGATCTATGAAACTTAGTTATTGATTATTGTTAGGTTGTGATCTGCGCAAAACCGTCAAGTCTAATCACACAAACTGGTCACTTGTGAATGACCACCGTAATGACTTAAAACATGCTCATACACAAATGCAATGAAGATCTGAGGAGTATAGTGTTTCCCCGGGTCGTTATGTCCCAGCGAGCTATGCAATGGATTATCAAACGTTTAGTGATCGCGAGATTTGAACGGAAAAGAAGATTTGAGAATGATTATAACTAAGGAAAAAGCCAACAAATTGAAAGGGCTTAAATGCAAATTAAAGGAAATTAAAAAGATAAAATCTATTAAATAAACGCTATCACTATATTTAAAATTGATGAACGTTTAAAAAATTAAAACTAAAACTTACGTTTAAATAAAATTACGTAAACGCACAAAATAAAAAGTGAAACTTATACAATATAAATCCTAAAAATATGAAAAATACATTTTTACAATCCTAATGATAAAAGAAACTTTTTAGAAAAAGAAAACTATTTTTATAACTAATTATCTAATTATTATTAATTAAAAACTATTTTTAACTATTTAATAATCAACCAAAATACAAGAAATTAGGAAACAAAGCTAGAAAAATGAAATTATGAAATGGAAAAGTCTAAAATAACAAACTAGAATTTTCAAAACTATTTTTGTATTTTTCTGATTATTTTTCTATTTTTTATGAATTAAATACTATTTAAAACTATTTAAATTATTTAAAAATACAATTTTAACTAAGAAAAATATGGAAAAATACTTTTTTGGCTTTTTATATTTATCTAAACTTAAGAAAATTGAAAAATTATTTTTTTGAACCTTTTCTTAATTTTTTATATTAAATACTATTTAAAAATGCTTAAAAACTAATTTAAATTGAGAAAAATAGCAAAACAACTTAGAAAAATCTGAAAATTTCAGGAAAACTCTAAAATGATATCCTAAAGTTATAAAAAATATAAAAACAAGAGCTTATATGGAAGAAACAAGGGCTGAAGTGTAATCTAAAAGGAAATAAGCACTTTAATATAAGCTAATAAGCAAGACAAGGCACCAACTGATTATATAAGCTAAAGTATAGTGAAACTACTCTAAGGCAACTGTCTACATCTAATCCTAACACCTAATGAGCATCTAACCAAGGATTAGCTAACTGCCAATATAAGCAAAACAGTGGCTCAGGTCCCCACTTTAAGCACTTGCAACTGCTTAACCAAGAAGCTAAACAGAAAACTAGAATTGTGGTTCTAAAGCCCACCAACCAGAGATTATTTACCCAAAGTTACAGCTAAGAAGGACCTTTAATGAAGAAGCTAGAGATCAAACAAAAACTAGCTAAGTTGTGACATATCGATGCAAAAGAAAAGTGAACTGACCCCTACTGTTTGAGCTAATCTATGAGCTTATCAGACAAGCTTAAATGCAAAAAGATAAAGGGTCTTAAAGACCACCTAGAATACTGCAAGTAGACCAAAGATGAGACTCTAACTGTCTAAAATAAAACCTGTGCGTGCTGCGAGTTTTGAAGAAAACTGACAACACGGTGTTTTTGACTTTTAAAACAGATAAGAAGTTTGACCAAAATGAGTTTTAAGATCAAATGAAGGGCTGATATGGATGAAACAAGATGTGATGAGACTGAAACAAGATAGTTTTACTGATTTAAAACCTATATGCTAAAACTTGACCACTGATTCCAACTGTTGAGAGCACAAGGACAGATACAAAGCAATATTGACTATGAGCTCAAATGCAGCTAAGCAAAGACAGAAATGAAAGCATATGGCAATATCAAACAGCAAGCAATTGATATAATCCAAAATTCTAGCCTCTAAAGTAGTTTAAACAAGCTATCCAAACACTCCTTAATGGACTATTAATCAATTTTAACTTAAAACAAAAACTGAACCAGGGGGTACTATTGATCAAACTGAGTTTATATGATCATAATATAACTATCTAAACACATTTAAAACTAGTGGAGACCTCAGATACACAAATAGACATACAATGCAAAATGAATTGAAACTTGAAAAGTGAAATGCTCACTTACATATTTCCAACTGATTTGCAGGCTAAACCAAGACCCATTACTACACTAATTGAACCTAATCCAACTCATATCGGACTGCAACACCCCTTTTCATCTTCATTTCCATTTTGGCCATCCTTTTGACTTTTGTTGACCATGATTCAAAAATGCTTGAAAATGAAATGTAAGCTCACTAAAAGCTATTAAAAGCTTTAATGAACTAGCCCAGGCTTAGAAATAAGCAAATAACAGATTGTTCATAAGAGTTTGAAACTAAAAATTGCAACAGTAATCATTAACTTGGAAGACTTAAATGAAAACTTAAATTGATAGTTAAAAATACAATACAAAGATGTTTTAACTTGAATTGGATACTAAGGAACTTAAACTACAACATTTGATTCTAACTAATACATTTTAAAGAAAAATCGACATTAAAGGAAATTTATGAAAACTAGCTACCACTTCAAAGTTGCTTCTTTCTTTTCTTTTATACTCCAAGTTGTCTTCTTCTTTTCTCTCGCAAATCCCACCATAAATTTAAGCCATTGATCACTTAAACCGATCCTAGCCATCAATTGGATTTTGGCGGGAAAATGGATATTTAACAGTTGAGTGTTGAGAGGGGAAGTAATCAAAGATTTCTTGTACTCTTATGTTTGGAGGGAACAAGGTGGGTGGAATATGAGCTGGAGGAGGGGGAAGGTGGAGTGTGGCAGGTTTTGCATGGCTAGGTGAAGAAGAAAGGAGGAAAAGGCGGGTATAGGGTTGGTTTGACTTATCTGTTTGACTGGTGGTTAATAATGCCAGGGGGTCAAATGGGAAAGGGTCCAAAGATATAAGGCAGGGGGTCCAAAATTACTTGTGACAAGGGACCAAGGTTTGCAAAGGTTTAATATCCAAGGACTAAAGTTGTCAAGTCTGAAAATCAAAGGACCTAATCTGACATTTCATCAAAGTTACTTCAAGGGACCATTAATGACAAGTTTCAAAAGTACAGGGACCAAATCTGTCATTTTCCAATTTTCCAGGGGCCATTTCTGCCAAATTTCAAACTTGGAGGACCATTTTTGTAATTTTCTCAAACTTTTGATATTTTTCACCAAAGGACTAAATTTTGACAAGTTATGATTTAAAAAGGACCTTTGGTGATTTTTCTTTTGAAATTTTGACTCAGGGACTATTTTTGACAACTTTTGAAACTTGGGGGACTAAAACTGCAATTTTTGCAAATTTGATATGTTTTTCATCTGATTTTGATATTTTTGCATTTAAAACACATAAAACACTGATTTGTAATATTTTGGTCATTTTGATGTGTTTCGATTGTTTTCAGATGATTTTGCAGTTTTATATTGACAAAAATGATGAGTATTTAGACACTCATCAATCCCCACACTGAGATATTGCTAGTCCCTAGCAATGATTTGAGAAAACATAATGGATTTTAATCTCTTTACCAAAAGCCATTACTTCTGGAGTAGCCAAATGTTTCAGTTCAAGTAAGAACCATGGTACACCGATAACCATGTGATTTTGAGCAAACCACCAACTTCCAACAGATTTGATTTGTCTTTACCGAAGCCGCACCCTTTCTGGACTAGCCAACTCTTAGATAAATTATCAGTATTATCTTTGGTGAGTCGATTACCAATTATGGTTTTTCCACTGCCTTTACCACAAGCCATAAACTTGCGGGCTAGCCAACTCTTCACTTTTAAGGATATGGTGAGTTGAGAACCATACAATTTTGGGCAAATTGCAAGCCGTAAACGGATTTGATATATCTTTACCAAGAGCCGTTTGCTCCTGGATTAGCCAATCCTTTTGTCTTACAGACATGGCGGACTGATAACCAAATGAGTAAGTGTAAAAACACTTACTCCAAAAAAAATTTTGGCCAAAAACGGGGGAATTGGGTAATATATATGATAAAATTCGTGAGAATTCCCCCACACTTAGAAATGAATATTGCCCTCAATATTCAAAGTACCGGCTATGCTTAGAAACAAAGAACGTAAAAGGGAAATACTACGGCCATTATTTAGAAAGAAGATTTTTTTTTTTTTTTTTTATATATATATATATATATATAACATGTGGGGCATCACCCCCACACTTAGGTGGTAGAAAGGGTTAAGAAGTCAGAAATATGGGTGAAAACCCATATGGTGCGTATCTGTTTTTGATTACCGAAGTCGCTAGCTTGACTCGACCCCGAATTAATTGGTTCATGGGGAAGCAAAGTGGAAGAAACAGTCTCCATCGGACTTTCATTCAAGATATTTGTATAAACATTGAAGTACGCGAAAGTTCCACACCGATGAGATATATTCCCGGCTCAATATAATGGTAACTGAAAATGCCGGGGTCAAAGATAGTGTCTTCATTCCCGAAGGAGTGAAGAAGAGAAGAAGTCACCAGGTAGGTGAAGAAAAGAAGAAAAATCATGATGACGATCATGATAAGATCTTCTTCCTCGGGATCAAGTGCGTTGCACTCGTTTGGATTTTATCGGTTGAGCTCTTTGGTTTGGAAAGCATCTCGGGAAGGAGGGTTGGAAAATTTGTCATAGAAATACAAACTCTCATGATTGAGAACTTTTCCCCCTGATCATGATTTTTGCCATCCAAGTAATCATACTCCTCGTGAGTCATGATATGAGTGAGTTCATCGGCGAACTCCTCATGAAGAGAATCATTCACATGATGTGAATTTGTGAATTCTTGTTCCATTGTGGACTCATCACTATCCTCAATCTGAGTATCAAAGAGTGGATTCTCAGAAATAGAAGTGAATTCAGAGTCGAATTCAAATAGAGGATTGGTGAAAGTAGCTTTGAATGTTTCCGGAACAAAGTGATCAACATTCTCTATTGGATTGTTGGGATAAGAAGTGAGTGATCGATCATTATCAATGAGACTTTCGATCTCCCGGATCGGCTTCGAAATCAAAGAGTGGATTGATGTGAGTGAGTTCACCGGAGAACTCCTCAAGAAGGGGATCAGCATCAGATTGTGGAAGTGATGCCTCAACGTACTCGATGTTTCCAAAGGAAGCACAATCGTCGCTGAAATCGGAGAAAGTTTCCCAATGATCATTTGAACACTCAAGAGGGGAAAGAGAATCACACATCGATCGAAGTTCCCTGTGACTCTCGGGATTGGGACAAGGTTCTCAACACTAGACTTTATGAATTCGTCCGATTCCTTTTCAGAAACAGTGTCAAGATGCTCATCCCCCATGTTTAGAGAGTGAGTGGGAATATCGGGTGTGATAGCAGTTGTATGAGAATGAATCTCAACTGCTGGGATATCATCTGATGAACTTGATGAATCTTCAAGGGTATCTTCATCATCATCAATCATCGGAATAAAACGAAATTGAGAGCTAGATCCTGCTTTTTCTTTTGCAATTGATTCCCTAAATGATTTTTCAAAGGCAATTTGGGATTTTAATTTAGCGACCGCTCTTCTCTAACAATTCTTCCATGGATTTTTGATTTGGATTATCTTGGGAATGGTTACCTTCCTTCAAATCTTTCACTAAATCCAAAAGATCAAGGAGAAGATGTTGAGGAAGTGGCTCAGCTGAGGTGGTGCACGATTTATTTGGTACTGTAGAGGTTGGTCATGATACTGAAGAGTCGTAATTGTTACAAGGAAATGGATTCCTTGTTTGACAATCAGAGCTACAGTGTGGACCTCTACAATACTCACAACATAACCTGATGTGGTCGTGAGTTATATGTGTGGCGGTCATAATTGTTATCGGGAACCCGCTCAAAGACAAGCGTGTTTCCCGATTGACAATCGAAGGAGTGTGAACCACCACAGTACTCACAACATGAAAACTGTTGAGTCTCATAGTGTGGTAGCTGATGGAATAAATCAGTTGTGTTATGGTAAGAATAGGGATCTTGGTTATAGACGGACCCGTTTCGACTCCACCATGCTACACCTGGGGCAATTGCCACCATTATAAGGACCACCACACCATTGACAACCAAGAGGGTGAGGATAAGACATAGAAAGAATCAAATATTTTCAGAGGGGTAGGGATGAAGAATCAAAGATGTGAGAGGGTAAAGAGGAATATTTTTGGTATTTTTGAAAAACATGTTGTAAAAACAAAGAATGAAAATCTTTTTGGGTTTTGATTTTTAAAAGAGAATATAAATACATACAGATGGTATAAACAAGGAGTGAATACCCAAATCACTAATCGCTAGGCGTAAGATAATCAAGACAACACTCGCAGCCGCGCCAAAATTTTGATTCTGCCAGCAAAACCGTCAAGTCTAATCACACAAACCGGTCACTTGTGAATGACCAGCCGTAACAGACTTAAAACAGTTCAGACACAAATGCAATGAAGATCTGAGGAGTATAGTGTTTCCCCGGGTCGTTATGTCCCAGCGAGCTATGCAATGGATTATCAAACGTTTAGTGATCGCGAGATTTGAACGGAAAAGAAGATTTGAGAATGATTATAACTAAGGAAAAAGCCAACAAATTGAAAGGGCTTAAATGCAAATTAAAGGAAATTAAAAAGATAAAATCTATTAAATAAACGCTATCACTATATTTAAAATTGATGAACGTTTAAAAATTAAAACTAAAAACTTACGTTTAAATAAAAATTACGTAAACGTACAAAATAAAAAGTGAAACTTATACAATATAAATCCTAAAAATATGAAAAATACATTTTTACAATCCTAATGATAAAAGAAACTTTTTAGAAAAAGAAAACTATTTTTATAACTAATTATCTAATTATTATTAATTAAAAACTATTTTTAACTATTTAATAATCAACCAAAATACAAGAAATTAGGAAACAAAGCTAGAAAAATGAAATTATGAAATGGAAAAGTCTAAAATAACAAACTAGAATTTTCAAAACTATTTTTGTATTTTTCTGATTATTTTTCTATTTTTTATGAATTAAATACTATTTAAAACTATTTAAATTATTTAAAAATACAATTTTAACTAAGAAAAATATGGAAAAATACTTTTTTGGCTTTTTATATTTATCTAAACTTAAGAAAATTGAAAAATTATTTTTTTGAACCTTTTCTTAATTTTTTATATTAAATACTATTTAAAAATGCTTAAAAACTAATTTAAATTGAGAAAAATAGCAAAACAACTTAGAAAAATCTGAAAATTTCAGGAAAACTCTAAAATGATATCCTAAAGTTATAAAAAATATAAAAACAAGAGCTTATATGGAAGAAACAAGGGCTGAAGTGTAATCTAAAAGGAAATAAGCACTTTAATATAAGCTAATAAGCAAGACAAGGCACCAACTGATTATATAAGCTAAAGTATAGTGAAACTACTCTAAGGCAACTGTCTACATCTAATCCTAACACCTAATGAGCATCTAACCAAGGATTAGCTAACTGCCAATATAAGCAAAACAGTGGCTCAGGTCCCCACTTTAAGCACTTGCAACTGCTTAACCAAGAAGCTAAACAGAAAACTAGAATTGTGGTTCTAAAGCCCACCAACCAGAGATTATTTACCCAAAGTTACAGCTAAGAAGGACCTTTAATGAAGAAGCTAGAGATCAAACAAAAACTAGCTAAGTTGTGACAGACTACTGATGCAAAAGAAAAGTGAACTGACCCCTACTGTTTGAGCTAATCTATGAGCTTATCAGACAAGCTTAAATGCAAAACAGATAAAGGGTCTTGAAGACCACCTAGAATACTGCAAGTAGACCAAAGATGAGACTCTAACTGTCTAAAATAAAAACCTGTGCGATTCTTTGCGAGTTTTGAAGAAAACTGATCGGACACAGTGTTTTGACTTTTAAAACAGATAAGAAGTTTGACCAAAATGAGTTTTAAGATCAAATGAAGGGCTGATATGGATGAAACAAGATGTGATGAGACTGAAACAAGATAGTTTTACTGATTTAAAACCTATATGCTAAAACTTGACCACTGATTCCAACTGTTGAGAGCACAAGGACAGATACAAAGCAATATTGACTATGAGCTCAAATGCAGCTAAGCAAAGACAGAAATGAAAGCATATGGCAATATCAAACAGCAAGCAATTGATATAATCCAAAATTCTAGCCTCTAAAGTAGTTTAAACAAGCTATCCAAACACTCCTTAATGGACTATTAATCAATTTTAACTTAAAACAAAAAACTGAACCGGGGGTACTATTGATCAAATTGAGTTTATATAATCATAATACAACTATCTAAACACATTTAAAACTAGTGGAGACCTCAGATACACAAATAAGCATACAATGCAAAATGGATTGAAACTTGAAAAGTGAAATGCTCACTTACATATTTCCAACTGATTTGCAGGCTAAACCAAGACCCATTACTACACTAATTGAACCTAATCCAACTCATATCAGATCTGCAACACCCCTTTTCATCTTCATTTCCATTTTGGCCATTCTTTTGACTTTTGTTGACCATGATTCAAAAATGCTTGAAAATGAAATGTAAGCTCACTAAAAGCTATTAAAAGCTTTAATGAACTAGCCCAGGCTTAGAAATAAGCAAATAACAGATTGTTCATAAGAGTTTGAAACTAAAAATTACAACTAGTAATCATTAACTTGGAAGACTTAAATGAAAACTTAAATTGATAGTTAAAAATACAATACAAAGATGTTTTAACTTGAATTGGATACTAAGGAACTTAAACTACAACATTTGATTCTAACTAATACATTTTAAAGAAAAATCGACATTAAAGGAAATTTATGAAAACTAGCTACCACTTCAAAGTTGCTTCTTTCTTTTCTTTTATACTCCAAGTTGTCTTCTTCTTTCTCTCTCTGCAAATCCCACCATAAATTTAAGCCATTGGATCACTTAAACTGATCCTAGCCATCAATTGGATTTTGGCGGGAAAATGGATATTTAATAAGGTTGAGTGTTGAGAGGGAAGTAATCAAAGATTTCTTGTACTCTTATGTTTGGAGGGAACAAGGTGGGTGGAATATGAGCCTGGAGGAGGGGAAGGTGGAGTGTGTGCAGGGTTTTGCAGGGCTAGGTGAAGAAGAAAGGAGGAAAAGGCGGGTATAGGGTTGGTTTGACTTATCTGTTTGACCGGTGGTTAATAATGCCAGGGGGTCAAATGGGAAAGGGTCCAAAGATATAAGGCAGGGGGTCCAAAATTACTTGTGACAAGGGACCAAGGTTTGCAAAGGTTTAATATCCAAGGACTAAAGTTGTCAAGTCTGAAAATCAAAGGACCTAATCTGCCATTTCATCAAAGTTACTTCAAGGGACCATTAATGACAAGTTTCAAAAGTACGGGACCAAATCGTCATTTTCCAATTTTCCGGGGCCATTTCGCCAAATTTCAAACTTGGAGGACCATTTTTGTAATTTTCTCAAACTTTTGATATTTTTCACCAAAGGACTAAATTTTGACAAGTTATGATTTAAAAAGGACCTTTGGTGATTTTTCTTTTGAAATTTTGACTCGGGGACTATTTTTGACAACTTTTGAAACTTGGGGGACTAAAACTGCAATTTTGCAAATTTGATATGTTTTTCATCCGATTTTGATATTTTTGCATTTAAAACACATAAAACACTGATTTGTGATATTTTGATCATTTTGATGTGTTTCTGATTGTTTTCAGATGATTTTGCAGTTTATATTGTACAAAAATGATGAGTATTTAGACACTCATCAGGTTGTCTCTTGTCTTAGTTGATAGAAGCCTAGGAGTGCAACTAGGCTTTCGTTGTGTTTATTGCATGAGTGTGCTTTAGGACGATAGAGTATTCGGGGAAAATAGTATTATACTTGCCGAAACCGTGCATTCTATAGGAGAGATACATTCATAGAACTAGGGAATACGCACCCCCTACGACTAATAGGAATACAACGCGTTAAGATAAAGGACGTGACAATTCAACCGACCATAAAAAAGAATAAAAAAGAATCATCCTCAACCCCACCTTCTCGTCATAAATCTCTTTCTAGCATTCCTATTCCCTTTGAGAACGATATCAATCCCCGAGGCTTACCCCATACTACACTACAACGATTAGGTTCACTGCCTAGAGGGTTGAAAAACTTGCTCGTAGAAAAGGAGGTTTTCTCGACCCCGAACGCCTTACTGCGCATCAGCAATCTTACAAGAGCACTCCTTGATTGAAGTTTCCTCATGAATGTATTATTCTTTTCGCGCTCATACTCCAAATATTCATTCATCGGCATGTAATCAATATCTGGCTCCATCTCCACCGTTTCCTGAAATAAAATAAAAAAGAAACAAAGAAAACAGAAGAGACGGAAAAAATAAAACTAAAAACAAAAATAAAAGGCCTAAAACTATAAAAGCAAAATATTTACTAAACTTAAATTAAAATCCTAAATAGCTCCCCAGCAGCGGCGCCAAAAACTTGATGCAGGATTTCTGACCAGGTTTTAATATTTATAAAGTCTCGTCTACCTAAGGTCTACATAATGCACTAACAGGCAGTGTACTCGGTCGTGTGTAGTGTAGTAATCGGTAAAGCCGAGGTCGTCCCAAGAGCTATGCATGTGGATCTTAATTTAAGTTCTAGTGTCACTGATTTTAAAAGGGGTTTTATATTGAATGATTATAAACTAAAGAAATGAAATAAAAATAAAAGCAATTAAACGTGGAAAGATAATCAATAGGGAGAAATGTGCTAGCCTAGTTACTAATCTTGTTATGCTATGATTACGTTTTCTAATTAATGTTTTCTATCGCTCCACATGGGGGGTTAAAGTCACTAGACTAGGTTGGTTAATTCGTCTAGTCCTATCTTCCATAACGTCTTATTCCATAACCTAATGATTAAAAGAGTTCGTAGGTTTACCCACGAACTAAGTGCCGCTACGATCTAATAGTCATTAAGTGCCGCTACGATCTAAGACTTATTTAATGAAACCCGACCAGTCGGATCTTAGGTCTCCCCTAACTTCTTAAGCATTTCCGTTTGGAAGATGATCGTTGGGTAAAATTCTCACGCAAGATAGTGATAGTCCCATGGTAAATTCTTACCACTACTCACAACCTGATTCACTAGGGTCCTATGGTCAATTCTCCTAGCTTCCTAGATACTACCCAAACTTCCATGCTACCAAAATGAGGGTGTCCCAAAATAAGCAAAGAAAGTATACATATAAAGCGATATGAAAACGAGAAAACTACATCATAACAATAACAATTTCATAATTAGGCTAACACCAAAGTTGTTTAGCCAATCACATTAAAACATGCAGAAAATTCAATGTTTAACATCATGAATGAATACATGAATTAAATACAAGAATGTAATACGGAATACTAAAACTTATGTAGTGAATGACGTGAATTCTCCCTTGGAAATGGCTTGCATGCTGCTGAATAATGCCTTGTATTCGTGCCCTAGTCGTTTCCCTAGGAAGGGGTGCTAAGAGATCTCCGAAAATGCAGAATTAGGGCTTGTATTTCTAGTCTCGACTAAGTTACGGCGTAACCTCTAGGGTTAGTTACGCCGTAACCTTTCAATCTAGGACGATCTTATCTTCAGTGATGAAACTACGGCGTAACCTAACGGTAAATTACGAACGTAGAACTCTCATTAACCACTTTACGTCGTAACCATGAAAGTGGTACGTCGTAACTTCTTTTGCCCACAAAATTCTTCTAAGTCATGGAAATATATATACGGCGTAACTTGTGTAGGAGTTACGCCGTAACCTTGGTCAGCGTTGACTTTGATCTTCTAGTGTTAATCCTTGTTACAACATAACTAGAGTAAGGATTTACGCCGTAACTCTTGTCAGTCAACATACTCTTGTGTATTTTTATTAATAACCTTACAATTCCGCGTCTCTTCGTTCCTATGCTCATTATTAACCTAGAAACAAAATATTAACGAATAAGAGTATATATTCAAGTAAAGTGATACAAATAATGAGCATATTAGAAAAAAATTGACACTAAAATATCAGGACTATTTGATGTTATCAGAAATCCATGATCAAGAAATACCAAAACGAAATCTGATTATTAAAGGAAGAGCTAGAGCATCTGAAAAGTGACATCGTAGGAGTTCCTCAGTATAAGGATACTAGAAGAGATGGCATCTTTCTTCTCAAACAAAAGGTATACCGAATATTGTGGTGAAGTGTATGTTTTGCTCCTTTTTTTGTAACGTGAGATCATAATGATCATTACCAATTAATTCTTGTCCACACGCTAGAACCATGCGTGTTTTCACATCTATGATGATGAAAAATGTGAAATCCTCAACATAATTGTTCTCCAGACAATCACAGACAATCACAAACAGTGACAGTTGGTTGTGCTTAAAATTTTCTAAACATCACATCACTTGTGTATTCCTTTAAAAAGATGTATCCCATTCTATTCCATGAGGTAGTGATTTGCTACTAATTTAACGTGTTCATTTTGGTTATATGTGATGGTTACAGCTAGAAGACGGTCAAATGAAGTTGCAATCTAGATTAGAGCAAGAAGAAGAAGCCAAAGCTGCTTTGTTAAGCCGAATACAGAGGCTGACCAAATAAAAATAAATGATCGAACCTATATAACAATGAAATTCGATTTTATGAAAAAATTGAGTACAAACTTATATGTGTCAAAAGTATAAAAATAAAACTTTGGAAAAGTGGGCTGATTTACCAAAACATAAGGGTCGAAACTAAAATTTAAGAATAAAAAATACACAACAATTCTACTTGCGATTCACAGTTCCAACCTAATTTTTCTTTCAACCCAAACCATAAATAAAAAATTGGACGATTTGAAAATAAATTGAACAAAATATTTTTCAGTTTAACTGTTGTTGCAGTGATTCCAAAGATAACAATAATTTATTTATGGAAGAACATCTTTCAATGGCGTAAAGATATGATTTTTAATGTCTAATTTCATGGTAATGTTTAAAATTGATATAGGGATTTTAGTTATTTTTGAAAGGTTTTGTGATCTGTTGTTATTTTTTTTTTCAATTTGGGGGGAAAAATAGGGTTTGATTGAAGCTTTAATAAAGATGGTAGGGAATAAGATTAAAAGGATTTGTGGTGGATTTTGGCCGTTGGTAAGGAGAGTAAAGCTATTACTTTAATTTGGGTGTTATTTGACCTCCATTGGGTTACAACTATATACTATGTCGAACTTATGTATTTTGTTGGATATATAGCTATTCGCAAAAGTATGACATAACCATAAACAGTGATAACTCAAGTGACCATGATTGGTAATGTAATTAGCTTTCATTGTAGCATAACAACGTGTTCTCAATTGAATTCATGTTATCCTAACAAGATTTCTGCTCAATTTGCTTTGTTTACTTGATGTTTTTTAAATGAGAATTGATCTTAACTTGCGAATCACAAGTTTCAGTTGGTATGTGACTCCGTTTGAGAGTGAACCTGTTTAAGATTAGTAGCCTTTTATCTCGAATGGGTCAAGTTATAATGTTTCGCTAGAAAGGATTCAGGGAATATGTGTTTTTAATATACACAACCAAGTATTTATGGTTTAACCTTACCAAATATGATTCATTTTGACCTCAATCTTACCAACATGGATTCTTTATTTTTGTAGTGACAGGTTTACTTTTGGAGCCAATAAACGTTTAATGGATAAGGAAAGTAGTTAGAACTTGAAGTGGGTTCAAATTGTTAAGTACGACTGCTAACTTGTGAATACGAAGGTAACATAAGAATAATAGTTTTACGACAATAAATTTAAGTAATGTTTGTTAGTACGCATGTTGATATCAAAAGAGTCAAAAGCATACTATATATCTCTCATTAAAAAGGTCACGTGCTAATCGAATTTTTGAAGAAAAAAAAAATTGTTACAGCAAAGATAATGTCTACTAAAACAACACAAGTTTTCCTTTTAAATTGATTGATCAAAATCATACATGTTGTCATTTTTATGAACTGCTTTCTTTTCAGACTCCTACTCTTTATAGCTTAATTGATTATAGGTTTGTAGTTGATTGTTACTTATGTGTAAATTTTTTAACTGTATTGAGTTTGATGTTTACTTGATTGATTTTAAGCTAATTTTAATTGATTGCGGGTTACTTTGTTTATTATTATGTTGTGTTATTATTTTTTATGTGATTGATTATTATAATAAGTAATATGTTTTGATTTCTTTCATTTGTGATGTTCTGTATACGTAAGTTATAAGGATTGTTTAAGTTATCTTGAGAGAATGATCTTATGATTTAATTGTTTAATTTTTCAGCATTAGTAATGTTTTTTGCTTGAGAAATAATGTTTACAATGCTATAATGACTTCCATTAGCTTTCAAAAGATGCAATGCTTCTTACTTTACTATTTTTGTCATTGATTAGTTACTTGGGTACTTGGGTTTATCTTTTAGATAAGCAACTAAAAATAATAAGGGATTGTTTAACAAGTGCTTTAAGGACATTGGATAAGTGCATTTATTCAACATAAAATTTCCTTTTAAAGTGGAAAATACATTTAATATACACTAATTAAAGTTATAAATTACTTTAATTAAATGTAATTTTGAATTTAATGAAAGCAAACTTTTCTTGTTTAACAATTTAAACCAATGCTCTAAGGGCATTGTTTAGACAATCCCAAATAATAAATAGATTATATAACATATATACATATGATTTTATATTTTTAGTTTGGGAAAATAAAATCATTTAGGACATGTTAAGTTGTCTATTTTTTAATTGATATTTATACATAATTAAAGTTTTTTGAAAAATCTCGTGCTTACACGGGTATTATAACTAGTAAACATTGAATAAAGATCTGCAGCAAAGCGCGGATATTATTAGACTCGTTCATTACATCGAATGCGCTACCTAAAAATCAAAATCCAAAAGCTTTGCAAAGAATTTATCGTATATATTTCTAACAATGGATCCTACATTGACCTCTAACCACTTGTCAATCTTAAACGGGTCAACACGAATCCACAAAATAGCAAAAAGCATAGCAAGCACAATTGACCATAAGATGACACTGGTAGGGATCCCATTTTCGCGTCCCAGCAAACCTTTAAGAAACGGGTATAAATGCACAATCACCCATATCGCGAAAATAAGTTTCCCAGATAGTAGGCCCCACGACTCGTAGCCGTATATAATTGCTGATGAAACACCGAACACAACGCCGGCTAAGTTTATAATGGTGATGATGGTTAGTGGGGCGAGGAGCCAAGTCCACTTGAAAACGTAGAGTTCGGATGAGTTGACCTTTTGGTCATCGACTTTGGATGTAACGTTGAAATTGACGTCGGTTCTGGTAAAAAGCTTGAAGAGACCTTGAATGGCGGCAAAAAGCTGACCTGAGGTGCCACCAATGACCCAAAATTGCTCGCTTGTCCACCAGTCTA
Source organism: Chrysanthemum makinoi (assembly GCA_910596185.1). Taxonomy (NCBI): domain Eukaryota; kingdom Viridiplantae; phylum Streptophyta; class Magnoliopsida; order Asterales; family Asteraceae; genus Chrysanthemum; species Chrysanthemum makinoi. The sequence continues at coordinate 208,164,039 of OU343217.1, read as the reverse complement.
GGAAGCTTACATCACTCCATTGGAGCTCCAAGATAACGGTAGCGAAAATGGAAATGAAGAAAATTAAAAACCACATACCATAAATGTCCTTTATCTGCAAGAAAATACACAATAAAGCACATATATGTCACAAACGTTTGCTAACAGGTTCAAAACATGCCAAATTTTAGTACATGTCAAAATGTGTTAGGTTGGTTCATAATGTGTAACTATGATTACAAAAACATTATTATTTCGAGAATAATATAAGAATTTGAACTAAAAATAATATATACATTTCCTTTTTAACTAAATTTGACCCGTTTGAGGTAATTCACAGCCCAAATCGACCCGTTCAGACTTAAATGTGTCAAAATTATCACTACTTCTTGTTTTACTTCTTCTAGTATTAGTAGCACAAATGGGCATGAACACATGGATTAGTTTGACTTATGAGGTCAAACTACCCCAACTTTAAGTTATGAAGAAGTATATGACATGATATTTGAATAAAGTTTTAGCCATCAGTTTTCTAATTTGACTGTTTGATATACTTTAATTCACCATATATTTGTTAAAATTCATAGAAATATATCAATCTTGAAAACTAGAGTAAGTAACGTTTGACCGTAAAAATCATACAATGAATCTGAGTAACTAACATACCTCAGGAGTAATGAACTTCCCAGTAACAAGACAGATAGCTGGAAGTACGCAGTAAGCAAGCAGTGCGATCGATGTGAATGGATATGCGGCATTATTTATGTATGCAACTCTTTCCAAGAACCTTAATTTACCATTATACAACCCATACCATATCGGGCTATGCCTACTTAGCAAGCAATCGACTGAACCAAAAGCCCATCGATGAGCCTGGCCCAAACGATCCGAAAGATTGATAGGAGCACAACCTAAAAAACCAGGACGTGAAGGCATGCAGTATATTGAGATCCATCCCCTCACATGCATTCTAAATCCTGTTAAGGCGTCTTCTAGCGGATCCGTACATCCATCCAATCTGATCATTAAAACAAAAAGAACATGAGTATTCGTGTAAAATAAGAATATAAATATCGGAGGATAGAAGGGTTCAATTTGATCATATATAGAGATGAGTTTTTCTTAGTTATTCCCAGAAAAGAAAAGTGCAAACATTTGCTTGACAGTTTACTAAATTTGAAATTACCTCTTTTCCCATTGGGACAGTATTCAGATTGGTATTAGTGCTTGAACGGTAATATTATCAAATTGTTCTAAAACTATGTGACAGGAGAGCTTATCACTTAGTATAGCGAAGGAAACTTTCCATAGCTCACATCGTATATTAAGGGAAAAATAGTCATTTCAAACCAAAGGACCATAAACTGAAAGTGAACGTTTATGTTCTGTAAAAAAGATAAACCACTTTGCTCCCATTTGGGACAAGATTTTGAACTGATATAAAGTGTTAAGTCAATGATGTTAAGAAGGGTTAAATAGTCATTCCAACATGAGAGCCTATAATGGGATGAGATTGTAACTGTTACATGTTTTGACGCATAAAATAAACTGCAACAAGAGAATTAAAATTTTTTTTACCTCTTCTCCCCACTCGGTATCATCCTCATAATCACAACTAATAACATTTATTGCCTCCTTCAGAAGGGTAGTGACATTTGTTTTCTCCCTAACCGTTGCACCACCGAGTAATGGACATAGACCAAATCGTTTCCTGAAGCTCTGTTGAGACAGAAGTAACGATATTTCAACATCACCACCTATAAAACAAAGATGCAGATCAACGTCAATGGAATACACATTAATCAGCACATGTAAAATTGTTGTCAGGGCAAACCTTCACCAACAGGATCGTATCCGTAAAGAGCTTGCCGGTTGAAACAGCAGCCGGTCCCCACATAAAAGGGGCCCTGAATACCATCCACTCCTTTCATGATGATCTACATGAACAAGTTACAATAAAATCAGTTTTGAACATAAGACAGATATGATATAAGTCCACATTTGACTTCTAAAGTTCAAAGAAGTTAGTTTTTAACTTCAAAACGAGAACAAAGAATATGAACGAATGTAATCTCTGAAAAAAATTGGAAAATTATGCATGTCTAAATTTTGAAGTCAAACCGTTTATTTTTACTCACATCAAAGAAGATCATATTACGATTGGCGTATCGATCATGCAAATCAACATCATAGAATCTTTGTGGGAACTGAACATAACATGTCTTTTTGTCATAAGCAGGATCCATCATGAAACACATGGCTTCTTTAAGAGCTTTGCTATTATTAATGTAGTGATCACAATCGACGTTCAAGATATATGCACCATTAGTCAAGACTGCTGAAGCCCTCATCTGATACACCACGAAAGTTGCATAGATAAAATAATAAGCACATAAGATACACTAGAAGGGTACCCGCGCAATGCGGCGGTGGGTACTCGATAACTATTTTTGTGGCGAGCAAATGTTTTTTATTTTAAATTTCCTTATTATAAAGTAGTAGATAAATGTATAGTGTGAGCTTTTCTTATAAACAATTCCATTAAAATGTATCATTATTGGAGGGCGGTTACATATGGTTTTAATGAGACTTAAATTTTCAGATTTTACATTCATTTTCTATTTTTCCTTTTATAGTAATGTTTTTGGTCTTAAAATTTTAAGACTTCCTTTAATAGAAAGTCCCAAATGTTTTATAATGTAGTATAGATAATGTGCATAAATTTTATATACAAAGATTACAAACCAAAGCATTCATAGCACCGGCTTTCTTGTGATGATTCAATCCTGGACGCTTCTCACGAGAAACATAAACTAGACGAGGCAGCTCGTTGCCATCTGTGTCGAGACCTCCACCGTGTCCCAAGAACATCTATCCAACCATGTTAAAAAAAAAAAAAAAAAAAAGAAAAAGAAAAATTTATCTATCCAACCAGGCTTTGTGCACAACTAAAAATTTCTAACAGTAGTCATTAAGTATAGTGATTAATAAAAAACCTTGATCATTCCTGGATGATCTCTTGGGTTGTTTCCGGGCCTAGGAGTTCCATCTTGCATTGTCCAACCTTCTTCCGACACCTTTTGGGCTTTGGCTACAAGCGCATTGATTCGCACCTTAAGTTCTTCATATTCTCTCTGTCATAGGTACTTACAAGTGTTACAGTATTTTATGTATTTGCGTAAAGGACTAAGGGCTAATATGGTGAATTTAAGAATAAATGAAACACACCTTCATTTCTCTACATTCTTTGATAAAAGAAAGGTCGATATCATTGTTTAAATAATGTATCTTCTGAGTAAAATAGAACTCTGGGGCTCTAGGCTCGATGCAATACTTCTTACAAAAGGGGACCCATTTTTTCGCGAACTCAGCTGTCTCAGAAAGCGACTCAAATATTTGCATTGCATAACCATCGTCAGAGACATAACACGTCACTTTGTCCACAGGATAATCCACAGCAAGAATAGATAACACTGTGTTTGCAGTAACGAGTGGAGGCTCTCTTGAAGGATCAGCTGTAGTCACGAACACGTCTATATGTGGTAATTGTGAAGGCACTCCATCCTTATCATACCTTCAAATAATTAAGTTTACGTTACAGTTTCTTTCATATACGACCACAAAGAATTGCCAAAAAATTTACATAGAAAATGGAAGTTGCAAAAATGTAATTATTAAACCTCAAAGCAAGTCTGTCGAGGTATGTCTCACGTTCGACAGGTGACCATTTCGGAAACTGATCAAAAAGCCAAGATAAGGCGAAGCATGACTCACAAAGGACAGAAACGAGCCACAATGTATAAGCATCATTAACAGGATGAGTGTAACGGTATTGTAAGTAAAATCCCAAGATAATCAGTCTTAGTACGATCACCACACGATATTTATTCAAACGAGAAGACGAAATAGGCACGACACGGCTCAATGGCTGTTGAGGATCATCATCCTTGTAATTTTCGGGTGTGGGAATTTCAACAGCTACCTGAAAATTAATTATAATCAAGATGCATTAACATCAACATACCCAGTCCCGCCAAAGCAAAGGTACGGGGATAAATGAAGATCGAAAAAGTATAAATGAATACATTACTCCGTTTTGCTTACACCACAACAAAAGAAAAAGGCAATTTCTAGCTTAGTCAAATGTGAAGATAATTGCAAGAGCTTAATAATTGCAGGTTTATTATGTAATCCAATGTTTTAAAACCCACGTTGATCCGACTGGTTGAACCGAAAACCAGTTCGAAGACCGGGCCGAATGTGACCAGGTTTTTTCTTGTTCGAGAACCGGATTGAACCACTGGTTTTTCGATGAAACTTGACCCGGTTTGATAAATCCGGCTAGGTCATGACTTTTTATTAAAAACTCTGACAAAACTTTTTTTTCCATCAACCTTTGGACATTTAATTGACAAGTTTAAGTGGTGAGTACGAATATTAGTTAAAACTTTGTAAAACAATAAATTTAGAGTTATAAAACACCAGCTGTTATAACTTAAAATTATAAGTTGATTATTATCGCAAATCTTTGCTATGTATTAGATATAGAACTTAAAAACAAAGGTTATTGGTAGAGTTTCATTTTTTTTCATAATGCAGGAATAAAATAGGATAAATTATGGAAATCGTGCAACACTACATATTAAATATAGAAAAAAAGTATACATATGTATAGAACCGGTTTGACTCGGCGGTTGAACCGGTTGAACCGGTAAACCAGCAACTAAACCGAGTCGATAAAAAAACCGGGTTATAGAACATTGATGTTAGCTTATAAAGATCAGCTAGTTATCATTCTTATCTTGTTCAAGCTAATTGATAAAACTATATATATCATCATACTCATAATTGGTCTAATGAACTACTAAATCTTACGGTAATATACTACCATCATTCAATATTGTAATGAAGCACACTGTGACACTGCAAATTCACTCAAGCATCCAAAGTTCTTCACACGACCAAATTCTGATCATATATTCAAATACAAATAGATAATGGAGTGAAAAATAACAACTATAACGTCAAAGACAATCAACATGCAGATTTAGATTCCACATACAACAAAATCAAAGCAAATAGTTTAACAGAATGTCAGACTAAATCTCAAGGATTGGAATGTATAAACACAGATAACCAAAATAACTCTTTGATTGATAATAGGAAAATAGCTCAAAACCTATTACATGTTTATACAATACATTGTATGTGTTTTTGTGGTGTACTAAACTCAAAGGAAATGCTTCTATTTATAGGCTTCAACTCTTCACAAGTAGCAAGCAACTTGCTTATCTTCAACTTGCATAATCTGTATAAAATCTTGGATAAGATTCCATATCTTTCATAAGATTTCCTATCTTTTTCAAGTTGCATATCTTGGACAATATTGAGCCACTATTCAACACTCTTACTTCTTTGACTTAGAATTCCAACAATCACCCCGAATCTCTAAGTCCTTCTAGAGATATCTTTGATTCCAATCAAGCTCCGCATTTCCTTGAACTTGGTTCGTGCCAATGATTTTGTGAGAATGTCGCCTTCGTTTCTCACGGGAATATGCTCCACCTCCACCTGTTCGTTCTCAACACAATTGCGAATGAAATGAAACCTCGTGTGAATGTGTTTACTCCTTCCATGAAAAACAGGATTCTTAGTTAGTTCGATAGCAGACTTGTTATCAACCCTAAGAACCACCTTTTCTTGCGTGTTGTTCATAATTTCTCCAAGCAAATCCGAAGCCATATTGCTTGACAAGCGGCGTAGCGGCCATGAACTCTCGCCGCAAGATGATAAAGCAACGGTATCTTGCTTTTGCGAACACCAGGTTATCGGAGATAACCCATAGTAGAAAATGTGACTAGTTGTGCTTCTTCCAGTCATCCGGATCAACATTGTGACTACTATCACTAAAACCAATGATTCTGTTTTGACCCATCCTCTCGTACTTAATTCCATATCCCGTTGTTCCCCGTAAGTACCGTAGAATGCGTTTAATTGCACGACCATGTGATTCTCTTGGACTTTGCATGTATCAGCTAATAACTCCAACCGAGTATGCCATATCGGGTCTTGTTTGCAAGAGATATCTAAGGCATCCAACCACCTTTCGATATTGTGTAGGGTCGATTTCGGGTTCATCTTCGACCTTTGACAATTTGGTTCCCGTGTCCATGGGAATATGAGTTGGATTGCAATCTTGTAAACCAGCTTCCTTCAGAATGCGTCGAGCATAGGCTTCTTGGTTTATCGTAATCCCCGATTCTTCTTGCTTGACTTCAATGCCCAGGTAGTAAGTCAATCTTCCAAGATCCGACATCTCGAAGTTCTTGGACATCTCGAATTTGAACCTTTTGATCATGTTCAAATTTGTACCTGTAATAAATAAATCATCAACATAAATTGCTAAAATTAGCAAGTTAGTTCCTTCTCGCTTCCGGTACACCGATGGTTCTTTCAAGCACTTGTGAAATTTCAACCCCTTCAAAATTCCATCAAGCTTCGTGTTCCATGCTCGAGGTGCTTGTCTTAGACCATAAAGTGCTTTGTTAAGGCGATACACTTTATGCTCGTTGCCCTTCCTTATATAGCCTTCCGGTTGTGACACATAAACGGTTTCCTTCAACTCTCCATGTAAGAAAGCCGTTTTGACGTCTAAGTGGTGAAGCTCCCACCCGTTTGTTGCGGCTAAGGCAATGAGAAACCGGATGGTTTCGATTCGAGCTACCGGTGCAAATACTTCTTGAAAATCAATACCAGGTTGTTGCACGTACCCTTTAGCAACCAACCTTGCCTTGTATTTGATGATGGTGCCGTCTGCATTTTTCTTCAGTTTGAACACCCATTTGAGTCCAATCACCTTCACCCCCATAGGCTTGTTCACGAGAATCCAAGTGTTATTCTTGTTGATCGAATTGATCTCGCATTCATGGCTTTGACCCACTCTGGTTCTTTCTTCGCCTCTTCAACCGATATTGGTTCGTCATTGGTTATTAGGAGAAGTTCATCAAGATTATTAAGGTTAAGCACAAAATCTTGCAGTCGAGTTGGAAGTCTCCTTGTTCTCGTAGGCCTTTGGTTCTGGACATTGTTCACGTTATTATTGACCGGACTTGGTTGCTCGTTGTCTTGAACCTGCACTCCGTCTTCAATCTCGTGATCCGATTCAATCGGTTCAGTTTGACCATTGTTTACATTATCTCCTTGGTTTCTTGCCTTGTCTTCTGGATAGTCCCATGGAACTATGAATGACCCCGGTTCTTCATTGTACTGCTTCTTTTCCCAATCCCACCATTTGGTCTCGTTGAAAATAACGTCTCGACTCACGATTATTTTTGTGTAGCGGGTTAAAAAGCCGATAAGCTTTGTACCGGTTCGGAACCAAGATGCACTAGTGGTCTTGATCTTGCATCCAACTTCTTGAGATTCACCGGTTCAACTTTCACATATTTGGACACCCAAAGATACGAACATTCTCCAAATTCGGTTTTCTTTTATACAACTTCTCGTACGGAGTTGTATCACCAAGGACTCTTGTGTAAACGCGGTTGATCAAATTTGTAGAGTGTCTTACAGCTTCTCCCCACAGATAATTTGGAACATGCATCGCCTTCATGATACTTCGTGTCATGTCCATGAGTGTTCGGTTTCTTCGTTCCACAATTCCATTTTGTTGTGGTGAATATGGGGCAGTAAGCTGTCGTTTGATTCCATTTATATCACAAAAGGAATTAAACTCCGGCGAAGTAAACTCTCCACCTCGATCACTTCGAAACATCTTCAAAGACTTTCCGAGCTCCTTCTCCGCCAAAGCTTTGAATTTCTTGAAGTGTAAAAATGCCCCACTTTTCTCCTTCAAAAGAAAAGTCCACATATATCGTGAATAATCATCAATTAGTGTGAAAATGTACCGATTTTGACCTTTCGTTGACGGTGTGATCGGACCGCATAAATCACCGTGAACGAGCTCCAATGGTCGTGTTGCTTTGTACATCGTCATCAATGGAAATGACTTTCTTGTTTGCTTTCCCACCAAACAAGATTCACACAATTGATTCTCATTTTTAAAATGAGGTAACCCTTTGACTAGACCTTTCTTGGACATCTTTTTCATTGACTCGAAATTGATGTGCCCAAGTCTTGCATGCCAACGCCACGTGTCTTCACCTAGTCTTGAATGAAGGCAAATAGGTACTCCAATTGTTAAATTTATTTTATAAAGGCGGTTTGGAGTTCTTTGTACCTTCATCAATAAGCATCATGCATCGTCAAATATTCATCTTTCATCCGAATATCACACCCGGCTTCAGTTGCTTGTCCGAGACTGAAAATATTATTTTTCAAATCCGGTATGAAATAAATCTCCGTCATCAATCGTTGTTGTCCTGATTTTCCTTGGAAAAGAATAGACCCTTTCCCTTTAATTTCGACACACGAATTATCACCGAATTTCACCTTTCCGGTTATTCCTTCGTCGAGTTCGGAGAAAAACGATCGATTTCCCGTCATGTGATTACTTGCCCCGTTATCCAAATACCACACATCATTTTCTTGTGCGTTGTATCGAGACGGTATCACATTCTTTTCGTTCAAAAATACTGTTTCGTGTAAAAACACAGTTTCATCAGTATCTTCTTGCTCCGTAAAATTGCTTTCTTGGAATTTTTGGAGTCGGTCCGGACATTTGGACGCGTAATGGCCTGATTTATCGCATCTGTAGCATATAATCTTCGACAGATCCTTTTTCTGGTTTGAGTCTGAATTGTAATTGGGTCGGTTATTGGACTTTTTGGATTTATTAATACTTTGGGCTTTTGACCCGGATCCACTAGATGAACCGGATCCATCATTATTAATAAAACCCTCACTTTTATTCCCTTTTCCCCACTTTCCCTTTCCTCTCGACAAAGAACCAGACACACCAGAACCACCATCTCTTCGGCCACCACTGCCACCACTCGATCCGCCACCGCCACTCGAACGAGTAAATAACACCCGCTGCTGCTCGTCACCTCCATCTTCACCACGAATCCTTTCTTCGTATGCCTTCAATCGGTCAACTACATCTTCAAAACCCATTGTCTTTAAATCGAGTACCTGCTCAAGGGAAGCAACAAGGTGGATAAATTTTCTGGGCACCACCTTCAACAGCTTCTTCACAAGCTTCGATTCATCAATTGTTTCTCCGAGTGAAGCGGACTTCGAGGCTATTCCGGCGAGTTTTCCGGCGAAGACATCGATGGTCTCGGTCTCGTGCATCTTCAACCGATCAAACTCAGAGTTTAAAGTCTGCAACCTTGCTTCCTTCACTCTATCTGCTCCAACATAACGAGCCTTGATCGATTCCCACAGCACCTTCGGACTATCGACATCACCAATCTGCATTATCAGAGTTTCAGGGATTGCTTGGTACAGCAATCCCATCGCCAGGTTAGTCTTCTCTTCACTTTCTTCGTTCTGGTTCGATAGTTAACCAGGCTTTGTGAATTCTGAGTACTACCTTCATTCGTAGGGCCCAGACAGTGTAGTTGGTAGATGATAACATAGGACATGCTACGGTGGTTGTCCCGACCTCCTTCACCCTCACCGGTAAAGGTGTAGGTCGTCCTTCGTCTTCAACGTCTGACATGTCGTAGTTGTACTCCGGTCTCCTTCCCGATCACCAGGTACGTATTCAAAGCCCCTTTACTCAAGCTCTGATACCAATTCAAGGATTGGAATGTATAAACACAGATAACCAAAATAACTCTTTGATTGATAATAGGAAAATAGCTCAAAACCTATTACATGTTTATACAATACATTGTATGTGTTTTTGGTGTACTAAACTCAAAGGAAATGCTTCTATTTATAGGCTTCAACTCTTCACAAGTAGCAAGCAACTTGCTTATCTTCAACTTGCATAATCTGTATAAAATCTTGGATAAGATTCCATATCTTTCATAAGATTTCCTATCTTTTTCAAGTTGCATATCTTGGACAATATTGAGCCACTATTCAACACTCTTACTTCTTTGACTTAGAATTCCAACAAAATCAAGTGAAATCATTCTAAATTAGCTGCTTCTGTACGTGTTAGAGCATAACCACAAATGCAACAAAAACTAAACACTCACGTTATATTTAAACAACAGCAGCTAGTTTTGATTAAACGACAACCCTACTCTTAGTTTCACTTGAGAGCACTAAAATTACATAACGTACATGTTGAAACATTCAAATTCCAAAAGGGCATTCAATATAAACAAAAAAGAACACATACCACTCCTGCATTTGCCTCCATATTTCCAAGCAAAGATAATAAAACCGAAAACCTTTTTTTGGAAAAAAGATAAAACTTGAATGGCCTTTATAAATAATCAGTGAAGGCTCATGGACATATTTTTTAATAGAATATGACCAGACTTAGATCTATACCTCAATGTTTGTGCTTACATTTGATAATTTCAGCTTTGTTTAATACGCAACCTTTTACTCCGCATTAATTTATTATACAAGGTTGAGTAATGAGTAATATGCATTGATTAAAAATTGTAATTAATTTAGTAGGTGTAGTTGCATTGGGATCAGCTTGTGCCTGGTTGTCCTGCTACATTGTAAAGACTCTTTTTGTCTCTGCCTAATATGTAACTATCCGAAGTTCAAGACAATGCCTTGAGGTGTTTTGTGATGGCTTACTAAAACCGATTGTCTGCGATATTCCAAATAATCAGCTTTTAGATCTGGATAGTCATAAGTGGTTTTTGTTGTAACTAAACAGACACTTGTGATTCAAAATTAATCCGAATAAGTTTCAATACGGCACACTTTCCTCAAACAGTAGAATTCGTTTACTTGTAGTTTCAAAATGCATTAATCAGATAATCACTTTTCGAAATGCAATGTGAAATACCCCCCTCATGTGATGATAACTAACTGAATGATCTAATATGTAGTTTTAATGTTGGTTAGAGACTTAGAGTAGTAATTATACTGTTGAAAAGTAATACTTTTTTTAGATAGTCTTCTTGTAAAATAGGTGTAAAAGGTAAAATAGTTATATAATTATATTATGTTTGTGTTTGTTAGAAAGTCTTATTATTCTTATTTGTCTTAAATTATTGTAATATAAAAACTCAAATCAATCTTAGATAGATTGTTAGGTAAGATTCAATCTTAAACAAACATATTAAATAGTGAGACTATTTAAATTAATCTTTCATTTACTATTACTTAATTATTTTTATTCAAATCAACCGTTTACTGTTTTATTTGAAACAAACCTATTGAATAGTGAGACTATTCTTGCTATTACATTACATATTTAGTAAACCACCCAATAAATTTTACAACTTCTTTATCATCCTTTGTAATGTATCAAACTTTTTAGAGATTCAAAATAATGGAGTGAAAAATAACAACTTTAATGTCAAAGAGAATGCACATTCAGATTTAGATTCCACAAATGCAACAAAAACAAAATAAATGGTCTAACACAATGTCGGACTAAATCAAGTGAAAGTCACTCAGAATTTAGATCATGCCGCAAATGCAACAAAAACTAAACTAAAACACCTACATTATATATAAGAGAAGCAGCTAGTTTTGAGAGCAATAAAATTACATAAAGTGCAGCTTAAACGATCAGATTCCAAAAGGATGTTAAAAAAAGAACACATACCAATCCTGCATTTTCCTCCATATCTTTCGATCAAAGATAATAAAGCCCAAGACTCTTTTTCTTGATATGTTTTATAATCTTCATTGTTTGTGCTTCCATGTGATATATACAGCTTTAGCTAAAAAGTCAAACTTTAACAATTATTATATACATTGTTAAGTGATGTGGTTTCAAAAAAATTGTTAAGTATATGTGAAATTCAAACGGTCAAATTTTTAATGGTGTAGTTAACGACAATGTTTTGTAATATTAGGCTAATAGTGTTACGTATTTGCTAATAAATATGTTGTTTAATGATAAGTAACTAATAAACATTTGCTAGTTCAAGTGGCAAGATGTGCTTAATTTGGGGGGTTCAATTTCTCCTTTCGACAAGCATAAGCAAGTTATTTAGAGCTATTTACGTCGGTACACAGGAAAGAAAACAAAAAGTTTGCACAATTTGGACTTTTTCACAAAGATTTACCAACCAAGACATCACAAATCAAAAGGATGACCCGGGTCCACTTACTGCAAACAAAATAGCATAAGCTTCATAAAGATTTTCAACAAGATTCTACTATGACCAATGACGTTATATCGTGAAACTCATCTACAAGTATCCTCTCAAGTTGTAAGCATAATTTGACTCAAGTTGAGGGCATTATGAGTCATTCGATTTGATCCAATGACTCAAATAAAAAAAAGTTCTCTTGATTTGAGCCATTAAATCAAATCCAATGACTCATATTGCTCCAACTTAAGTCATGTAACTTGAGAGGATCACATCCCCTACCATATTCTTTTTGGTTTACACACCATAAATCTTGTATCTCCACACTATCAAACACCACCCAAAGATATTAATCATTAGTGCAATCATTAATCTCACTCATTTCCGATCATTAGAAATATTTTTTAATAAATTAGAGGGAAAAAATGAAGCAATTGAAAATTGAAACTGGGGTATAAAAGCTAGACCATAAAAGTTCCCTCTTTTATCGGAGTTTTTTTTAACCTTTTATTCAATTAGATCAGTTTTTTTTGGCTGGACAGTATATATAACCACAAGGTGAGATCAATAGAAAACACATCTAATCTAAAGAACAAATCATAAGATCTCAACTATCCATCTTCTTTTCATCCAATGGATGAGATAAAAGCAAAAATTAACAAAGGAATGGTAGAAATGTAATTCTATAAAAACTCACTTTCCACTTTTTTTAAAAACAACATATCTTGCAAACGTTAAATCTTCAAGCTACAAAAAATACACCATCGCGACGAGAAAAAAATTCACATTTCTATAAATATGCACTTTTATATACTTTCGACGATTTTTTTTTTTCAAAATTTCCGTCCAGATGAATCACACGTGATTCGTAAAAAAATCACATGTGATATGTTATTTTTAAAAATTCACAAGTGATCCACCAAAAATCACACGTGATTCGTAAAAAAAATCACATGTGATTTGTTTTTTGTTTTGATTCGTGTATAAATGACACGTGATTCTGTTTTAATCTAAAAAAAAAGACTAAATCACACATGATTATGCTTTTTGTTGTGATTCGTGTATAAATCACATGTGATTTGTAGAATCACTTGTGATTTGTTATTTTAAAAATCACGTGAGATTTTATAAATCACAAAATCACATGTGATTCTGTTATTTATTTTCAAATCATATGTGATCTTTAATTTCAAATCAACCTATTCCTTCATTTTAAACAAATTCTTGAAATCACGTGTGATTATGTTATTTGTTTTTTTGCTTTGTTATGAAAAAAATGTAAATTACGTGAGATTCAGTTTTAATCAAAAAATAAGTAAATCACATGTGATTCACTTTAAGGTAAAATCACATGTGATTCTTTGGTTGATCAAATGAATGGATGAACATTTTTACGCTTTGCTGTTATAAAACTAAAAGAATGGATGAACATAAAGAATGGGCATAAAAGGATATACTCCGAATATCCCTTAAAGAGGTCACAAATCAACTGCTTCTCATAATCATCAATATTAGCTAATTAAATGAGTTTCGCTGAAAGCATGTTATCACCTCATATTTCACACACCATCTTATATGTTCACAAAGAAATACGAGTTAACTTTTAGACCAAAGTAACATACTATAGGATGCTCAGTAACCAAACCTGAACTACCAAAGAAACATACTATATGAATGTGACTTTGCTTAAATGATCATGTTTTCCAATACTGGTAGACACTTTCTAAAGTGGACTGTATAGTTAATCTGGAGCTTAAGCTCAGCATCTTTAACCAACACTCACCACTCCCAACTCCCCACCGAGATCCAATCCCAATCTCCGATGGCCTTCTCCACCTCCAAAAACCGCAATTCCACCACCTGGACACGCCCCCTCCTCCCCTCCACCTCCACCTCCACATCCAAACACCCTCGCAAATCCCGCAAACGAAACCTCCTCAAAAACTTCATCTCGCCAACTTCTTCCTCATCGCAATCACCACCTCCAAATAATAACCCGACCTAGGGCCCATAGTAGTTGGAGTTTTCAACAAACAACAACAAGAATCATCGTTATCTTATTCTTTGGATTCATCATCATCATCTTCCGGTCGTTTTTGGTCCTTTCAGGTCACCCCATATTTTATTCCTCACAATTTAAGCTTATTCATCATCAAATCACAAAAGAAGTGTATTAACTATTAGAAACGTAAATGATATCGAAAAAATTGGGATTCTTTTACAAGAGCCCTAGAATTGATTGATTTATGGATATATGTATTTTTTGTTGAAATTGCAGGTGTGTACGTGAAGTTTTTGTGAAGGAACAAATAATAAAATTGTGGTCGAAACAAATAAAAAGAATCTCGATGTAAAATGAGCACTGTTGGTGAGAGTAAATGAGAGAGTGTGTGTAAAATGAAGAAATAAAATGAATAAATAGGGTGTACCCGACCCTTTAAATGGTGTGTTAGTTTTAAATGATATTACAAAAGTGCCCTTCACTAATTAGTTTGATTAAAATGACAATTGATTTAGACCTTTAGATTAAAAATAGATGGATGGTTGAGATCTCTTGATTTGATCTTTAGATAATTATTGTTTTGCATTGAACTTTTCTCATATAAGCACATTGACTACATATAGAAAAGCTATCAAAATAAACTCGTGTGATATAATCCACATTCAACAAAATTATATTAAGAAAGCAAGATAAGATAAGAAACATGATACATGAAATGATACTAAGAAAAAGGTTGGACATTATTCGTGTATGGGTCCGGAAGACTCACTCCGGACGAGGCCCACTCATGATGTTCGGTGCGGACTACGCATAAAATAATAATAAAGTACTTCGGGAAAGACCAAGATATCCCATCACCTAGGTAATGATCACGAACCGGTGGTTAATGACGTAAACCAGGCATGCGTCGTCGTCCCAGTTTCTCAGGGACATGGTTCCCCATACGTGAACAGTAGCCTACAGGCCTGGTCTAGGCATAGGCCAGCCCTCCACTTCCCTATGATGGTCAAGTACAGTGGTTGTTGTATTATATATACCCAACCTCATTCAATGCTCAATTCATCAGTAATTTATCCCTCATTTATTAGTTACACTTATTTCACATTTACTCACCCTCCACATAGACACCAAACTTATTCTCACAACGGAGCTTGGTATTGGGATAAAACCCATGGTGAGGCTAACATGTGCTATTTTGGTTTCAGGCTTGCTAGTCTCAAGATTTTTTCCAAGGAGACCTGGAGCAAGATTTTACATCAACAAATTGGCGTCATTGGTGGGACCAAAATTCAATCTACCAAAAGCTTAGAATGACTGGTCCCAGCCCAAGCACACCCATTAGTCGTTCAGGAGCGGTCAAGGGTTCTGGTGGAGATGCTTCTAGACACTCGAGTCGTCATGGAAGGCCACATATCAGCTCTTAAAGAATTTCTGAAGCAACAAGGCAATCGTGATTTGATAAAACCGATGTTATTAAACTTTGAAGACGAGATAACTGACACGGAGGAAGTAGAGACCTAGGAAAGATGGAACAATAAAGAAAAGGAGGTGAAGATGATGACTTGAGCAAGCCAAACAAGGAAGTGATAAAGTGTCCGTTCACAAGAAGGATCATAGAGTTCTCGGCCCCCAAGCAGAAAATGTCGGCAAACATCAAGTTGTATGATGGGACGAGCGACCCCGATGATCATATCAACCGCTTTACAGAGGCGGGAAACCATGAAGAATGGCCCATGCCAGTATGGTGTCGTATGTTCCAATAGACCTTGGTTAGAAAGGCCAGGGGTTGGTTTCACAAGCTACCGCCCGGTAGCATTGATAGCTCGGACGAACTCCAGAAGGAATTCCTCAACAGGTTCGACATTCTGAGAACGTGTGCTAAAGACCCAACAGAGATCCTCAAAATTCATCAGAGAGCCAATGAAAGTCTTTCAGATTTCAAAGAAAGCTGGGTAAGTAAGGCAAATTACTTCCCAGACGTGCCAGAGATAATGCGGATTTGCTCTTTTATGAGCAGCCACCGTTGTCCGAAACTGGCCAAGAAATTTTTTGATAGCATTCCTAAGACTGTTGATGAGATGCTGCTAAGGTTTGATGACTTTATTCCTTCTGAAGAAGCCTTCCGGAGCACTGAGTTACCAAGAGGAGAATATACTCGCAGGGACATGGGAGGTTCGTAACCTCTGAAGCATGATAGGTGTGACAACCCGTACTTTCAGGTCATTTCTCGAAACAATTCATGCTTTACAATTTCAACATTTATCGTAAACTAGGTTTACGTGTTCCAAATTCGCGTAACCTTTATGGTTTAGCGGCGAATTCATGATCATATCATCACGAACATTTCATATGGACTAAGTTTAGTCTACATTTCATTATCATCATTTGCATCACGTTAGTTCATTCATGATATTGCATTTCACATTAAACGCGTGAATTTTATATTAAATAAACGTTATCGCGTGAGTTATTATTTTGAATATTCAATCCGTTACTTCCAAAAATGATCCCGATGTATTTTTATACTTACATTTAGTTATAAAAACTATATTTTTAGTTTACCTAGTGTTTTAAATTTATTTCGTATATAAATCGTTGAATTTATATTACTACGACGTTTTTCTTAAAAACTACACGATAATTATTATATCACTCAATTTTTACAAGGAATGTATTTTTACAATTTTTATAATATCATTATACTCTACTTTGATCTATTAAAAATTACTTTCACCTAAAATTTCCTAAAAGACACTAAAGTATATACAAAACCTTACAAGTATTTCTACATGTACACTTTACTTACATTTTCTAATAATTACATACAATATATAAGAAAAAAAAATGTATTTGGTGAGATACATTCCCCCCAAAACCGGTTCTAGGGGGGGAGTGTATGCATTTATTGATTTGGTGAAAAAATTCTTCCTTGATTGTATAAGTTTACACTTCATTCATCTCACTCATTTCATTCCAATAATTCACAAGTAAAAAGTTACTTTTCTCTCTTGTTTCTTCTCCATCAAAACCGGCCATAGAAGGGTTTTTCAAGGGATCATCACAAAAATTTCTCAAGCAAGTAATAACAATCTAGAATCACACTTTTATTAAGGTTTTGAAATAAAAACCTAGAGTGTTTAAGTTAAACCTTGGTTCTTTGCACCTCATCATAGTAACTTGTAAGCATATCATTTCATTTTACCTCTTTTACTTTCATTTCATATTTATCTCTTCATTTTTGGTGCAAACATGCAAGACTTATGTTGATTTATACCATTTTTACATGATTTTTAGAGTTATATATATAAGGTCATCCTATAATTATCCCCTTGGTATATGTTGGTCTTGATGATGATTAGGAACCCATGACACCCTAAGAAGGTGTATGGTAGGATTAGATTAGCTTTGGAGTTGATTTGAAGGGATTGGAATAAGTTTAGTACGAGAAAAACTATTTTCGATAAGTATAAAAAGTGTTCTGTCCTTGTTTTGTTTTTCTGGAAAATCCGACAGTAGGCACGAAATTTTGGCCTTGATATTTAGAAAATATACTTTAAAACGAATCCGTGGCCGCTTGAACGGATTAAAACGGAGTTATAACGAAGAAGTTATGGATTTTACAAGTTTGACGACGAAATATATATTTTTCTGAAATTTCAGCATACTATTTTTATTTTGTACGAGTCAAAAACGAGCCTTAAGCTTTATAAATTATTTCGACTTATCAAAAATATATTAGTATACTTTGATACGAAGCTAAGGACGTATTATATGTAGAAAACGGATTTGAAACGACTAAGATATGCACGTTTTCATAAACTTGCCGTAACTACTATTTTCAGAAAAACTATATTATTTTACGAGACAAGTGTTACGGTAACTAAAACGACCATGTTGAGGACTGTTTTTATCTATGATGTGGAACTTTTTGTAACGAAATGTCTTCTAATAAAATCGAGATCACCAAGCATATTTTTCAAAACGATCAACCGTTTGTATAGCGGAGTTGTAATAAATTATTTATGGATGTTTAAACTTGGCCGAAGCTCATTTTTAACCAACATTTTAGCCAAAATCACCATATTTAACCCTTATTATCTTTATGTTCGAGACCTTTATGACGAAAACTCCTGAACTGAAACTTCTAGATTTAGATACAAACTTTCCAAAACCGTCGAGTTCGTTCTCTAACGTTCGACGTACACCATTTTACGACTAGTTTTTCGGAGCCATTTTTGTCACTTTCATGAAAATTTCCGACGACATTGTTTTACGACGAAAAGTGATAATTTCACCATAAATCATTACGAAACCATTGTAGGATGACATTTTGACGTAAAAACTTGTAAAGTGATTTTTGAATGGTCAAGACGTCAAAAGAGTATTTTTCGACGATAAGTATATTTTTTTCAAAACTCGCAAATGGTATAAATAACATACGAAATGCATGCATAACATTACATTGCAACTCATTACATATCACATGGTAATAGGTCCAGATTAAAGCATCACATTATACCTCGGTGTACTCACTCTTGTCATCATACCAGTTTACCAAGTGAGTTTTCATAGCCCCGATTTATTCAAGTTTTACTTATTTCAAACCTACGGGGGATAATACATTGCACAACATTTTTATTACGATACCAAGTATGTTAAATTCATTTACATTGCTTAAGTTACAACGTTGCCAGTTAAATGTCCCCATTTCAAATGCATGAGCCGTTAATTTCCTAGAAGCGTGTGTGAGTGGATAGATCTATCGAGGGTGACGCCTCCATCCGGGTTGGTGAATCCCAACTAGTCATACGGATGCATTTCATTCATAAACATTATTAGAGTTGTTTGGCAAGACACTCTGTTGGGGCGAACATCAGTCGGAGCTTCGGTATCATGCGCTTAAGCAATTGTAACATTTTTATGTGACATGATTGTCATACCTGTAACATTTTATGTGACATGTTTGTCATACCAGATCTATACTTGCGTAGTCGTATAAAACATTTACATAAACCTATGATCTCTCACCAACATTATTGTTGACCGTTTTAGCAATGTATTTTCAGGTAACTAAGGCATACTCATCATGGCATGGTTAAGGAACCTTTTGAGTAGCGGCGTCGACTTACATCATTGTACATTATGACACTTTCTTTCAAAACCATCGTTTGGACTTGTAATATATTTATATTTCCGCAAACTTTCTAAACTTTTGGGACCTATGTTGTAACTCTGAATGATTTTATTAAATATCCAACGATGTGTTTTTAAACGACACTTTAGGTCGTTCAATGTAACTGTGATTGTGGTGCTATGACAGTCTATCCCCAGGAATTCCATTCCGCTGCAAAACAGGTAAATTGGGGGTGTGACAGATTGGCATCAGAGCTTTGGTTATAGAGAACTAGGTTGCATCATTGACCCTAGACTATAACTACATTATCATAGCATCTCATCATTTCATCATAAGTGCGTGTTCACTTTGCATGCGATTTATACGTACATTTTTCGAGTTATTCACTTTCATTTCACAGCGGTTGTCACATAGATGCCTTCAAATACCCATCCCATTATACTCACATCACTTTGACATGGAGAATGCCTTGTCATTCCCTATCACAATTTTAACATCAGTTGACTCAACACCGATAACATCAGACGATGACACTGAGACCTTTTTAGGAGGACGAAGTTGCACCTACACCATCACGATCACTATTGATTCACTATAGGATCAGGACAATTTTATCACTCAGTTGGGACAGATCATACCATTGGGTAGAACTTATAGGCTTAGTCCTAATGAACCTATTTTCTTAACTCACCACAAGGATTCCATTATCATCATTGTCATTATTTTCATCATCATTATCATTTCGAGCACCATCCGTACCATCACATCTCATACACGATACTCATACACCTGACTTGCAGCTTGGGAAGCGTGCATGATTTGACACACCATTACCATCTACCACTAAGACTATAGACACTACACCATCTCATAGGTTTGAGGACTGTGAGAGTTCTAGGGCTATCGTTGCTAGACCGCCTACTACTCCTACACTTGAAACACGATTAGACCACCAACAGGAACAGTTAATAAGCACCTTTCTAGCTAATGTAATCTTTATCATTTATTATCTCTACGATAATCACCACCTTGTTTATTTCATTCCTTACTTCAATTGCCCAATTTTCCATCATTTCACGACGATACATCACTATCTTACTAGGGGTTAGGCCAACTTTATTCTCGACCAATTAGTAGACTATTACTACTCGATAAGGTTCTCCTATGTATCCTACAAATCATTCAACAAACTTTATTTTAAGTTGTTTTGCTACCATTTCACGAAATTATTTCACTTAATTTTATTTCAAGCTATTTTATCACTATTTTAGAAACGTTATTTTATAAAAGTTTTAAAACAAGTTGTTTCATTACCACCCTATCAATTGGCTTTCAGTCATTTTATCAACTATTTAATATCCACATGCGAAACGATTTTCATGTTACTCTGAAAAATCATTGAGCCATTATCTTACAAAACAAAACGTTGAATACCATCCAAAACTTCGGAGGAACATAATACCATTTCAACAAAAACAAGCATCACATCATTTGTCCTTGATTATACATGGCCTGATCACCTATGTATAATTCAGGAAGAATTATGTCATGAAAGTAACTAGCATCATTTCAAATCTCCTAAAACAATTCTCATTTGAAAGCAAAGTTTTATAATCAGATAAATCGTGCATAAACATTCCTTTTTGTTAACATTCTATAGATGCTTACGCCATTTATCTCTCACTCAACCGATAAGTTAGGAGTTGACGAATGACCTTTTTAGGAACGACTTCCTATACCATCTGCGAGGAGGATTCCTCAATGCAGGAAAACAATGAAAGGATTTTGGAATTACCAACAAGGACTAGAACTAGGTGGTAGGATGATTCAAAACTCAACAAAAATCTTAAGACATCACGAGACCTTCCGAACCACTATCTTGGATTAGAATCCAAACTCTATCATTCCAAAAATACCAGCTAGACCGAGTTACAAGACTTAGTACTAAGCGAATACACACTAAACAACACTATAGGGATAAACCAAATATTCTAATCGAGACTACAGAACATTTCACTAAACATAGCTTCAACAATATGTGAATTTCCCTACAATGAGTTTTCCTTAAAGGAAAATTTGGTTAAATTAAGGTTATCAATATAAACTTCCCCTAAGGCATTGTGTTCTCTAGAAATTCCAAGTAATCTCACTTCCATATCAAGAGATGCCACAGGTTTGAACATGTCGGACAATCAATGACTCCCCATCTACAAGTGAAACTAGAACAAACATTCTTCGACATAGTATGAGCTGATATCTATTTTCTTGCTAGCATGATAGCAATATAAGAGACGAATTATTTTAGAAGTACACAATATCGGAACAAGTCTTGAAAATCAACCACTACACCACCTCACTTAAATATTTAAGGTTTGTGACTTTACTACATGGAGCATGGAAACACTTCGATAATCAAACAATAAACATTTTAGTCATAGAGACTAAGCACCTTAGGCAAGTAAGGCTCAGGTCATGACCTTCGATAGGACTAGAAACACGAGGAAATCGCAACTGTTACCTATAATCTATTCTTTTCAATAAGGTCCTTTCCGACAGATTTAACATTTTGAAATTTAACACGAGATACGTAGTATCAATTCCAGTTGTACCTATTATAAGCTATTCGATTCACCTTAGACTGCTGACAGTCATTTCAGGATTTCCATGAAACCTACTAGGACATGATTACCGCCTACTATCCTCAGCTCAATGGTTAGAGCTAGAGAGCAATTCCCACATTAGATAATATGCTCAAGCCAGTGCGACTTTCTAGAAATGATTAAGCAAATCATTCTCCATCGACAAGTTTCTTTACAACAATAGTTAGCTCATGAACATATTGACTACACCATTTGAGGCACTGTAAGGTTGAGGTATCAATCACTTATTCAAGGATTAAAATCAGGAAAGTCCAATTCATTAGTCCATAACTCATTCATGAAACAAACAAAGAAGTCATACAAATCAAGAATCAGTTACAAGTAACAACATATAGCTAGATAAGCTACATCGTTATACGATGCAAATTTTGGAAATATGTCCCATAAGTCGCAAACCATTAGAATCTCAAGTGGGCAACAAATTATGCACAAGGACCCGTCTTGGAAAGGTGTGGTACGATTTAGAAAAACACTGGACGAACCAATTCGACCCAAATATTCTCATCTATCGTACTTTATTTTCTTTCCGATTCGTTATTACTTACGAGAATTTTAATTCCTTTTACTTTAACTATCATTGTAACGACACGGTTTAAATCCTTGTAAACATTGAGAGTTATAACAACTAAACCGAACGTCACGTCATCGTTCCTTAATTATACATAGCCTAGCTAACTATGTCTAATTCTGGAGGGATCACGTTATGTTGGGAGCGGTTATTTATAAATCTTAGTGCAAGCAAAATCTTCACATATTTCAAAGTCAAAGTGTTACTTATGAGAGATTCATTCGATATTTTCTTTACCACGATGTTTTGTACGCTCTCAATCATCGATAACCGTAACGACACTTCTCCATGTCTTCTCTCCTCGATATTCATCACAAACTCAAAAATTCGATAGACTAACACGAACTGAATTCAGGGACTGAATTCCTTTTTGGATGGGCGAATGTGACAACCCGTACTTTCAGGTCATTTCTCGAAACAATTCATGCTTTACAATTTCAACATTTATCATAAACTAGGTTTACGTGTTCCAAATTCGCGTAACCTTTATGGTTTAGCGGCGAATTCATGATCATATCATCACGAACATTTCATATGGACTAAGTTTAGTCTACATTTCATTATCATCATTTGCATCACGTTAGTTCATTCATGACATTGCATTTCACATTAAACGCGTGAATTTTATATTAAATAAACGTTATCGCGTGAGTTATTATTTTGAATATTTAATCCGTTACTTCCAAAAATGATCCCGATGTATTTTTATACTTACATTTAGTTATAAAAACTATATTTTTAGTTTACCTAGTGTTTTAAATTTATTTCGTATATAAATCGTTGAATTTATATTACTACGACGTTTTTCTTAAAAACTGCACGATAATTATTATATCACTCAAATCTTTCAAGGAATGTATTTTTACAATTTTTATAATATCATTATACTCTACTTTGATCTATTAAAAATTACTTTCACCTAAAATTTCCTAAAAGACACTAAAGTATATACAAAACCTTACAAGTATTTCTACATGTACACTTTACTTACATTTTCTAATAATTACATACAATATATAAGCAAAAAAATGTATTTGGTGAGATACATTCCCCCCAAAACCGGTTCTAGGGGGGGGGGGGGTGTATGCATTTATTGATTTGGTGAAAAAATTCTTCCTTGATTGTATAAGTTTACACTTCATTCATCTCACTCATTTCATTCCAATAATTCACAAGTAAAAAGTTACTTTTCTCTCTTGTTTCTTCTCCATCAAAACCGGCCATAGAAGGGTTTTTCAAGGGATCATCACAAAAATTTCTCAGGCAAGTAATAACAATCTAGAATCACACTTTTATTAAGGTTTTGAAATAAAAACCTAGAGTGTTTAAGTTAAACCTTGGTTCTTTGCACCTCATCATAGTAACTTGTAAGCATATCATTTCATTTTACCTCTTTTACTTTCATTTCATATTTATCTCTTCATTTTTGGTGCAAACATGCAAGACTTATGTTGATTTATACCATTTTTACATGATTTTTAGAGTTATATATATAAGGTCATCCTATAATTATCCCCTTGGTATATGTTGGTCTTGATGATGATTAGGAACCCATGACACCCTAAGAAGGTGTATGGTAGGATTAGATTAGCTTTGGAGTTGATTTGAAGGGATTGGAATAAGTTTAGTACGAGAAAAACTATTTTCGATAAGTATAAAAAGTGTTCTGTCCTTGTTTTGTATTTCTGGAAAATCCGACAGTAGACACAAATTTTTGGCCTAGATATTTAGAAAATATACTTTAAAACGAATCCGTGGCCGCTTGAACGGATTAAAACGGAGTTATAACGAAGAAGTTATGGATTTTACAAGTTTGACGACGAAATATATATTTTTCTGAAATTTCAGCATACTATTTTTATTTTGTACGAGTCAAAAACGAGCCTTAAGCTTTACAAATTATTTCGACTTATCAAAAATATATTAGTATACTTTGATACGAAGCTAAGGACGTATTATATGTAGAAAACGGATTTGAAACGACTAAGATATGCACGTTTTCATAAACTTGCCGTAACTACTATTTTCAGAAAAACTATATTATTTTACGAGACAAGTGTTACGGTAACTAAAACGACCATGTTGAGGACTGTTTTTATCTATGATGTGGAACTTTTTGTAACGAAATGTCTTCTAATAAAATCGAGATCACCAAGCATATTTTTCAAAACGATCAACCGTTTGTATAGCGGAGTTGTAATAAATTATTTATGGATGTTTAAACTTGGCCGAAACTCATTTTTAACCAACATTTTAGCCAAAATCACCATCTTTAACCCTTATTATCTTTATGTTCGAGACCTTTATGACGAAAACTCCTGAACTGAAACTTCTAGATTTAGATACAAACTTTCCAAAACCGTCGAGTTCGTTCTCTAACGTTCGACGTACACCATTTTACGACTAGTTTTTC
Source organism: Chrysanthemum makinoi (assembly GCA_910596185.1). Classification (NCBI taxonomy): domain Eukaryota; kingdom Viridiplantae; phylum Streptophyta; class Magnoliopsida; order Asterales; family Asteraceae; genus Chrysanthemum; species Chrysanthemum makinoi. The sequence goes on along the minus strand of OU343217.1, from coordinate 208,139,134 downwards.
GGAGCCATTTTTGTCACTTTCATGAAAATTTCCGACGACATTGTTTTACGACGAAAAGTGATAATTTCACCATAAATCATTACGAAACCATTGTAGGATGACATTTTGACGTAAAAACTTGTAAAGTGATTTTTGAATGGTCAAGACGTCAAAAGAGTATTTTTCGACGATAAGTATATTTTTTTCAAAACTCGCAAATGGTATAAATAACATACGAAATGCATGCATAACATTACATTGCAACTCATTACATATCATATGGTAATAGGTCCAGATTAAAGCATCACATTATACCTCGGTGTACTCACTCTTGTCATCATACCAGTTTATCAAGTGAGTTTTCATAGCCCCGATTTATTCAAGTTTTACTTATTTCAAACCTACGGGGGAGAATACATTGCACAACATTTTATTACGATACCAAGTATGTTAAATTCATTTACATTGCTTAAGTTACCACGTTGCCAGTTAAATGTCCCCATTTCAAATGCATGAGCCGTTAATTTCCTAGAAGCGTGTGTGAGTGGATAGATCTATCGAGGGTGACGCCTCCATCCGGGTTGGTGAATCCCAACTAGTCATACGGATGCATTTCATTCATAAACATTATTAGAGTTGTTTGGCAAGACACTCTGTTGGGGCGAACATCAGTCGGAGCTTCGGTATCATGCGCTTAAGCAATTGTAACATTTTTATGTGACATGATTGTCATACCTGTAACATTTTATGTGACATGTTTGTCATACCAGATCTATACTTGCGTAGTCGTATAAAACATTTACATAAACCTATGATCTCTCACCAACATTATTGTTGACCGTTTTAGCAATGTATTTTCAGGTAACTAAGGCATACTCATCATGGCATGGTTAAGGAACCTTTTGAGTCGCGGCGTCGACTTACATCATTGTACATTATGACACTTTCTTTCAAAACCATCGTTTGGACTTGTAATATATTTATATTTCCGCAAACTTTCTAAACTTTTGGGACCTATGTTGTAACTCTGAATGCTTTTATTAAATATCCAACGATGTGTTTTTAAACGACACTTTAGGTCGTTCAATGTAACTGTGATTGTGGTGCTATGACAGTCTATCCCCAGGAATTCCATTCCGCTGCAAAACAGGTAAATTGGGGGTGTGACAATAGGTATCACAGAAACTTTGATGATAGGAAGAGGATGGGACAAAGGCCTCCGCATTGACCAAAGGAGTATCACGCCCTATACGTGGCTCCTACGCACGAGCCACGTTGGAACGTTGGGAATAGGTCATAGATTCCTACTTAAAAACCATTGTCCTTCTGGAATTAAGAAAAGACCTTGGATTAGTAAGGGCAATCATAGGAATATTAAAATCCCTTAAATATTATGTATAGGATTTATTACAATTGGATCATGAATGAGAATTAGAGCCTATAAAGGATCCCTATAAGCCTAATAGATTGAGCAATTTTTTTTGGGAGAGTAAGAGGGTTACACATGTTTGTAAGAAACTTTACATAAGGCGGTTACAATTCTCAAAACCCTAATGACGACGAGCTAACGGCGTCATAATTACTAAGTAACGTCTTCACAACTGTATTCCTATATATATTTTCGTATGGTTTTCATTGTAAGGGGTGAACTTTTGGAGAAACATAGTGTGCAGTAGAAGGTACGAATTTTATAGATATTGTAGGTTTTTAGCCACCCAAAACTCCATGTTTAATTAAAGATAAGTTATTCAATTCTCAATCATTACAATATGTCAATGTGTTGTATGATTACTTGTTTTATTTCTCTTCGATCTAACATGCTTGGCTAAACTTATTAGTGTTTACTTAGGATTGCATGAAACCCAGTTATTGATTATTGATTGTCGTATCTTGTTTAATTAGTTATGAATTGCATTATGAGTAGGAAAACTGGCTAGATTGCTAGCTTGAACGTTCGACTAAACGCTTAGTTATTAATACTTGATGTTCGTTGTATTTAATGCGTGAACTTCATTTGCCGGCATTGAGAACTTAAAAGGGCATTCTTAGGTGCCACTCAAAGAGAATTACTTCATAGGAGATTGTTATTAAGGAATACAACGCCCTATTTATACAAGGACGTGACAATTCAACTAATAAATAGGAGATAATTAGGGAGTAATAAGATTCTAAGTAAATACACTTTTCTATCATACAAGTTCACCAATTTACTTTTCCGCATATTTAGTTTTAATTAGTTTAATTAATAGTTATAAAACCAAACTCTTTAAACCCTGATATTTTACATTGATTTTTATAAAATATAAAAATACAAAAATAATCATCCCTCAACCCTTAGACTTAAATCATTATACACTTCGAGCCTACCTCACTATTCCCCTAGAGAACGATCAATCCCTCGTGTCTTACCTATACTACACTACAACGGTTAGGTACTTTATCTAGGAGGATTGTAAAACTTCGGTCTTTTGCAACCATACGCATCATCTCTCAACTCTGTTGGATGTGCGATTTCCAAAGTTCAAAGACTGGTCAATCGAGGCATACACAAAATGTTTTTTTATATTTCTCCAACCAATTATCATGTACGTATCTTAAAACACCTAAAAGGAAAGAAAAATAAGTACCGGGTAGGACGCATGGATAAAATTCTCAGACTATAAAAAAACTATTAATGTAAAAGACTTACATTTTCCCAAAAATGTTCGAAGTTTCTTATAGTTTTCTGTGTATGATATCCAAGTTGGAGAATCTTCTAGTAACTTCCACACTGATTCAAAAAGTTCCCAATCATGGTACGACTTAATAGTTTTCCTGCAATTCTTAAAAATATTTCGACTAATGTGCCATCTACAAAGTAAATGATTGGCGTGCAAAAAAAAATTCACACGCACTCATGAGTGCCAACTCTCTATCTGTGACTATAACACCTGGGTGCATGCACTCATTTAGTGTCCACTTTAGCTGTTTCAAGGCCCATTTATGGTTGTCCATCTTTTCTTCACTTATAAAAACAAACGCTATGCAAAATGTCTTGTTGGTTGAAGTTACACCAACAATTTCAACAAAAGGCATATTGAACACGTTTGTCTTGTACATGGCATCTATAATCAACACGTGCGGGAATGCACGCCATATCTCATAAGATGTAGGATGGACATAAAATAAACCTTGCAACTCTTTTGTAATTGGGTGTGTATCAGTCTGATATACATAACGATTAATATGCAAAATGGACATAAGAAATTGCATTGGAGTTTTTCTAGCTTTCTCGACCTTGCGAATTTTTTTTTGTGCCTCATAAATTGTCAAAACTGATATATTATGCAAGTATTTTGAAACACGCCTTTTATCCGAAGTTAACTCCACAATACTTTTAAGCTTGGTGAATTTTCTAAGTTTTACAATGGTTGTAAGATGCTATTTGATTGTGATTGCTTTGAGTTGTGAAATATATATATATATATATATATATATATATATATATATATATATATATATATATATATATATATATATATATAGAGTGTGGATCAAATAAAAAGTGTTTTTGGGTAAAAAGGATAAAAAATGTTAAAAGTGAAAAATATATGATTTAATTAATAAGGGTATTTTAGACATTTAATCACTCATCTTTTAAGCACTCATTTAAACCAATTTAACATCTCATTTAAGTTTTAATATCTCATTCAAACCTCTTCAAGCTATATATCTCAACATGCTTTCAAAGCACTTTACGTAATTTTAGAACTCAAAAACATTTTGTAAGCGTCATGGAAGAAAAAAAGCCAAAATGAAATGCATTTCCATTTTATCATTATCAACAATTAGTTTTGTGTGTCACAAGGTTAAGTGTTTCATTTCAATAGTAGAAAAAAAGTTATAACTTTACAAAAGTATCATAAAACCAAGTGTGTCACAAACTTAGATTGTCAAATAAACATACAATATGTTAAAAAATTAGTGTGTCACAACATATATTTCAAAAGAGTAAGTGTGTCAAAAAAAAAATATGCCAAAAAACTTTGTGTGTCACAAGAAATATAAAACTTTGTTTGTGACTATATTTTTGTACTTTTTACGGCACATAAAGTTTTTTGACATATATGTAGTAACGACACGTCAAATTATTTGACACATATATAGTGTTAAAGTAAATTTTCTTGATACATATATAATGACACATCAAAACTTTTGAAAAATGTGTCACTCTATTCAAAATATATGTGTCAATATGTCAAAAGATGTTTCACATTATTAAAACAACGTGCTAATATTTTTAAGCATGTCTATAATGTATGTCAATTTAAAAAAACAAATGTGTAAAAATGTTTCATGTGTGTCACTTTATTACTCGTATAACACACGTTTTTTTTGTTGGTCTAATCAGCTTTTTTTCATTTTTTGATCAATTAAAACAATTATGTTCTTTACTTTGGTCCACATTTTGAATTCAATTCATGGTTCTTCATTAATATGATGCTATGAAACGTCTAACTTGGTAGTATTGATGGAGGATTTTAAATGACTTTGGTACCATTATAGACAATGCAATGTTACATCTAGCCCATTTAGGAGTTACATATTTACATTTTATACCCAAAATGATCTCATACACAAATCTAATTTTTAATGATATAAACAAAGGCTTGTATTCTTTTTTATACTTTTTATCCTAACTCACTTTTCACAATAACCACACTCTATATATATATATATATATATATATATATATATATATATATATATATATATATATATATATATATATATATATATATATATACTAGTGTTCGAAGCCCGCCCAATGGGCAGGCATGACTTATAATTATTTGTTTCACTACTACATCAGAGGTCAATAGCGACAGTTGTTTCCGTCGGAAATCCGTCGGTAACAGCTGTTTCCAACAGAATTGTGACGGAAATTGGCCGTCGGTGATTCCTGGTCGGTAATTACTATTCGTCGGAAATCTGTTGGAAATACCGACCGAGAAAACATGTCAGAAATCTGTTGGTAACTTTCCCGTCATAAGTCTGTCACTAAACTTTCTGTCGGAAATTAAGTCCGTCGGAAATCTGTCAGTGAAATGTAGTCAATAAAGGGTCACAAATCTGCCAGAAAAATACAAATAGTATCACTCACTAAAGCTTGCATATATTTGATCCTGCATCTAAAATAACTAAAAAGAGCTAAAATAATAAAATGAATAATTAAAAATTAAATAGATTACAGAAATTTAGCATTCAAATCACAAAAAGTGTAGTCAAATCAAAATGCAAATCAAAGCATTCAATACATTCAATTTGTTCTAGCTTTCTTTCATTGATGGTCGGGACTTCGGTGCTCGTCCAAGACACGTACTGGCTAATTGAGCAATTTGGCTTGTAGCTTTGGAACGGTATCTTCCTTCCAGACGTGAGTCCATTACTTTCTTCAACTTCCTTCTGTCAGTTAAGAATGGTTTAATCCAATCAGTTAAGTTTTGTTTATCTGGTGGCCGGGTAGTGTCCAGCGCACGAAGTGCTGTTAGCATTTCAACTAGTACAACTCCAAAACCGTGCACATCGCTCTTCACATACAAATGTCCTGTAACAGAACCAAACAATGCTCTTACAATCTTTCGTAATAAGTAAACACTAAATTGCAGAACACATATCCACGTGGTTTGGTGAAAATAACAAAAACCGTCGCTCATATAAATGATCCATAATTACTATGGTTGCTTTCACTTGATCCCACATCTCTCACCCATACAGGAAAGTGAATCCAAACAGAGTATAGTTACGGAGCACCAAGGCAAATAGTATCGATGAGGGATAATTTATGTAGCATATTCCAACTTAGGGGAATCGAATATGAACCAACATCTCTAAATACGGTAAAGTGGTGTGGTTACCTGTAGAAACATTACTCAGGAGCAGCATATCCACAAGTTCCCATGACACGTGTTGTTACGTGTGATCGAGTAGCTGATGGACCAATTTTAGCAAGCCTAAAGTCTGATAAATTTGCATTATACCACTGCCCAAAATAAGAATAAAAATGATTAAAATGAGATACACGAAGTGTTCATAATCTTGAACAAATTGATAGCAACTAAACTTTCCCCATCAAGTAATACGTCGGACGTCTTGAAACCTCTGTAAATACTTTGTTTGTTAGAGCGTGCAAAAAAGCCAGGCCTTGAGCTACTCCTATTGAGATCTTGAGTCGAATATCCCACGGAAGTGGCTGAACCGTGGAACCTCCTGTGAAATTAAAACAACATTCATTTATTCTCGCGTCTTACAAAAAGAACCAATAAATGATGGTATTCACAACATATGTAAAAATTCTTAATTCCAAATAGGTGGTTTTCCAAGCTGCCTTTTTGCATAAACTCATATACCAATAGCAACTCAGTACCCTCGTAATAATATCCTAATAGTTTCACGAGGTTTGGATGAGAAAGCCTCCCTAGAAAATCCACTTCAGCCTGGTCAAATGTAGCATAATTTAAGCTAGCCCAATTACCAGTCACGAAAAGCATGTAATTTAAGCTAGCCCACCTACCAGTCATGAAAAGCACGGAATTCCAAGATACAGAAACCTTAAACTAATACAATGCATCAGCTTTTAAAACAAATCATGCACAATATATGGTTAGGGGGTGTTTGGTATAACTCATTCTAACTGCTTATTTGCTCATTTATGGAAATACACTTTCATTTTGATATTTAACATTCACTGATTAAGTACTCAATCCATCATGTAATACACATATGAAAAAAATACTTACCGCCACTCTTTTTGAGCTAGGTGTAATATACTCCCGTGTTATGCCCCCAACGCCTCATCCGTTCTGCTCCCTGACGCCTCACTTGACACTTGTGCACTAGTATGATTATGATGGTAAGCCTCTAATATACTAACTGGCCGTTGTTTTTTTATTCCCTGTTAAACTATTCATAAGTTAATATACTAACTGGCTGTTTTGTCGAGCTTCCCTCTCTAGCTCAACGCTTATAATTTTATAAGGCTAATTACCTGTATTTAACTTGTCATCCTATGCAGTTCAGCGTAGCTTTTTTTTTTTGCTAATCCGTGTAGCCATCTCAAACAGCAATGAATGTGTCAATTCAAAAACATATACTCCGTATATTATAAGTTAAAAAAACTTGTACAATGATCACTTTTCAGTAGTTCAGTTCAGTTTCCTTACGTTAATTATAAAAAAAATGCCAATTTCCAAGCGTTAATATTTTTATTAGATTGTAAAGGTAAAGCATGCCCCCATTTCCAAACATAAATACATTAGAGGTAAGAAGTCTGTTAATAAAACAAAGCTTTTAAAAGCATAACTTTTAGTTCAAATATCTTATGTTGTTTAGAAATATGTCCATCCTTGCACATACAACAATATTCTAATGATGGCATATTTCTATGCTTTTGAGTATTAGCCCAAATTAAAAGGCCAGTGAAGAAAGATGAGACCAAACAAATTTCTCAAGAAAAAACAGAGCAATTGAGATGATTCATGATTGGCAGCCATAACTACTGTGCTTACATTCTATTAGCTAGTCACAGGCATAAACTTACCGGCTTTCTAGTGAGTTATACTTCTGTACAAATTTTTGTTGTGTCTCAGCCTGGAATACTTCTGTACAAAAACGAAAACTTTGTTTAGTGAGTTATAAATGATAATGTAAAAGGTTTTGTGCATTAAAACTATACCCTTTGCGGTTTTGGCATGTTTAACCTATTTGACATGTTCCCGTAGAAGCTATATAATTTATTTTTACACATTTGACCTACTAAAGAAAAACAAAATCACATCGACCCTTTTCAAAGAAAAAAGGGTCAAAACGCTACCTTTTCTTCGGGACTAATCTATTAAATGGTACATAAGAAGAGAAAAATAGGTTGCACTTACTCTGTCAAGCACCACAGATAATCCAAAGAATCTCTAGTGACATTAAGTTGTTCCAAATCCAATAGCCCGACAATTGTATATGAATTGTCATCATATGATTCTGTTTGATCATCGTATGACTGCCAAACAAATTCTTCCCCTGCTGAGTCATTTGCATCAACGCCGTCTGTGCACCTACCTATTAAACACGTTCATAGTTTCCCTCACTAATATATTCTATCCGTCCCAAAATATATAAAGCACTGGAAAGTAACATGCGACAAAACTAATGATAAAATCTAAATTTTTTTCTCACCCTTGCTGTAATAAAAAAACGGTGTTCTTGCAGTCAGAATGGATGCTAACAGACCAACGAGGAAGGTTATAAAATTGGTTTCCAAATTTTACACTAGCGCACGCATCTCTGTTGTTATTCGAAAAGAAGCTTTGTATTTATAACATATGCCTATAAAGACAACAAATAGTAAGAGGTGGGGATCACCATTTATAACATATGCCTATATGCCTATATAAAGATAACTGTGAACCTGTTGATAGTTTCCAAGGTTGATAACAGAGGGATCATCATTTACTAAAGCAGGTTTGCATAGTTTTATGGCTCTATGCAGATCTTTATAAAGCCCCCACTTGGCTTCACGTTTTAGTCCTACATACGTAACACGCCAATTAATATATTTATCTGAATTTTTTAAATTTCGATCATGAACATGTAGGTGACTCAACTTATTTTTTTATGATGTTCGTAAGCAAGGACAAAAAAGAATCTTGCAAGTTGCAAACCAAAATCTATATCGCAGTTGACTTGTCATGACATTATTAGGCACTTAGGTAACATCAACTTTAGAACATTCCAAGATACAAATTGCTGTCATTTTCATGTCACAAAGTAGTGGCAATTCAAGTTTTTATACTCTTTATAGTATGCACAAATCAGCTTGTTCCTTAAAGTAACCACAATGTATATAAGTATAGCGAAGTGACCACAATGAATACAAGGTGATACGATGCATAAGTATAGTGAAGTGACCTACGTAACCAAAATCCATGATGTAACAGTTTTGACCAAAAAACAATTTAAAGCAGGTTATTAGTATAAATACCATGTTTGACCTGAACTAGAATCTCGTTCAACTTTACATTCAAATTTAAGCTTGTAAATACCAAATTTGCAAGCAAAGTTATAAACATACCAAATTCATCTTGTGGAGCATCGTAGTCGTAGCATGGAGCAATAAATGGACCACCTGCAGTCCCCCCAAACTCGGTGAACCTACATTCATTTAAGGCTTGTTTAAGGCTTCCAAACCACCCACAAGTACAGAGTGAAATCGGAAAATGTTGGTAAGGCAATATCGTTTATCTATTCAAACGAACATAAAAGCCTTAGAAAATGCCGTAATCTCAGCACGTTCATCCTAACCAGGTTTGTTCATACACATAATCTCAGCACGCTCATACAAGCATTATTTAATATAGCTTCACTTTTACAGTTTTAATCATAGCATACACGTTCATTCTAAACAGGTTTGTTCAAATGCGATAATCCTAATCATTGATCAAACGTCAGACAAAAATTCTAAAACCTCCATAAAGGATATCATTTCTCAACCACAAAATACTCCAAACTAGTAACAATCAATAAAACAAATCATTATGGCGTAAAATCAACTGATAACATCTGATTGAGCAAAACACTCATCAAGAACACATATACGACACAATCAGCCAAACACTCATAAAAATCACATATTCTTCACAATCAACAAAACACTGAAGCAAAAATTAGGGCAAAATAATAAATTCATAATTGGGGAAAAATAAACTTAACATCTGATTGAGAATAATTAAACCTTGATGACGAGTTTAAACGAGTGGTTGACGACGGACGGAAGGTGGCGGATAGCGGACGGCGGGCGGATGGAACAGTGAAAGCTTAGGGCGATGTGGTGGACGGCAGACGGCGGTGGCGAACGGACGGATGGAGCAGTGAAATTTTAGAGGGAAGACTGAAAGTGAAGTTCTAAAATAAAAGTGAAGTGTTAAAAAGTCGTTAATTTTGCTCTTAAATGGGATTGGGATTTGGATTTTACCAATACACTTTATTAAGTACAGTAAATGGGAATATGTAAAGAATGTTGCTCTTAAATGGAATATGTAAAAGAATTTGCTCTTAAAGTGTTAAGAATTTGCATTAGAGCCGATTCTCATTTAAAATAAAGTGTATTGGTAAAATGTTAAATTTAACCCTTTATAATAAACGGGATTGGATTATATGTGAAAGTTTTATGTATCATTTTTAGATAGTTATCTTAACACTTAGCAAATTTAGAGCAAATAGAAAACGGTTTTAACATTATTAGATTGTAACTGTTACTCGTAATTTGATTTTAAATTAATAAATTAGTATTAATGACGTTTACTTAATCGTTTTAAAGGATTGTTTGTTGAACTATGAAACATGTCGAAGACGACTAGAAACATGAGTTGAGGGCACACACAATCATAGCCTAAAAACTAGAAGAACTTACATTGAATAGTGCAATCCGTTAAGCGCAATTGACATAGTTTAACATACTATATATGTGTACATAGCAAATTTTAATAATTCCGTCGGAAATCCGTCGGAGATATTTATTATTTCCGACGGATTTCCGATAAAAATATTAGAAAAAATAAAAAATCATTAGAAATTAAAACATTTCCAACAGATTAGAGACGAATAAATATAGATGTCGGAATAGCGTCGGAAATTCGACGGTAAGTTATATGAATTAGTGACGGATTTCCAACGACATTCGAATCTCTTGGAAATTCGTCAGAAGTTACTCGGAAAAGCACAGTTGTCACTGTTTTGTCGGAATATGGTTGGTGTTGGAATTAGATATCAAGACATTCAAATAAATAATCACCAAAACATCAAAGTAATATTGCGGAAGCGTATAGGATGTATTAACGAATAATTAATTAACATAAAGAATATGCGTACCTTTGTTGATTCTAGCCGAACAAGAATCAAATCCACAAACTAGCAACGGATGAACCCTAATTTGATTTAGTTAGGATTATGTGAATTACCCCTTACCGTTTTGTAATTCAATCCAAGACAATAACAAAAGTATGTTATTACTAAGTTCTTGTACACACGTACTAAACCGAATTAAAGTACCGCTAGTTTTTATCAAACCAAATAACTTGATGTTTGGAAAAGAGTGGATCGACACCTATGAAGGGTGTACGATCGGTTTTAGCAAAACACACACACAAAACAATTTTAGGTTTAGCTAATGAGCACAAGAGATGGAAAAACAAGACCCCTAGCCTTGTATATATACCCAAGCTAACTTGGTGAACAAGTTGTGGCTTGTTTCCTTTTCTTGATGGCCGATCGGTTCTAGGAGTCCCAAAGGGAATCCGGAACCTTCCCAACTTTTGCAATTTGATCCTTTTCCAAATACCTTTAACAACCGTTAGTCCATTACATTAATTACTTAACGTCCGTTAGTTATTTCGTTTAATAAATAAATAAATATAACGTTTATATTTAATTATTAACTTTAAATTCTCATACGTAAAGTGTGCAATCCCATAGTCTCGAGTTCGATCCTAACTCACGTCTACTAATTTATATCCATAAAACCAACAGCTCCCACTTGGATATATCTTAATAGAGTGATCACATTCGGTTAGCGTCTAGCAACACTTCGATGCCTCTAGTACAACTCGAGCAAGGCTTCTGGAAAACCTTTTAATGATTTCTCATTATTATTATCCTTTTGTTTCTAATACCACGTTAAATAAAGATATGGAATTAAGTCATTCTTTATATAACTATTCTGTTTCTCGTTTGTAAGTGATTGACCAAGATTACCGAATCATCTAAACATATTTAGGGGAGATTTGGGTGCGGCCGCACAAACATCTTGTCAACCCTACGAGGGGCCCAGCAGTATTAAACTCCAAATAAATTTGAAGGAACAAATTCTATCTTGACTACAAGAATAACCCACAAACTTTGTAACATTTCCGAAAACAACCCTTATGACTACCAGTTACGTATAGCGTTAAGTTGTTCCACAGAAATGCACTACATTCATGACACTTATCTGGTATCTCAAGTCTGAGGATAACTATTCATAATTTACTTATAACAATATCCACAAAGTAAATTATGTAGTTGGGATAAGTCCTATATTCAATTCATTGAATATCATCTGAAATTGGTATGCATTCTCATCAATATACTTTCAAGTATATTCTACCACATCTCTCAGATTTGTCTTAGTTTAATGATACTCCCATATCATTAATCGACAACGGACATTTAAAATAACTTAGTTATTTACGGATTAAACATGCAAATATAGGACAACAATATTATAAATGAAAATAAACATAATCCAAACTTTATTTCATTGAAAATAATAAATGTTTTACAATATCCTTTATCCAAATACTAATCACAGTTATGCATGAAACTTTTAGCTAAACGAAGTCCAATTCCATTGGCAAGTCCTACAAGCTTGTCTTTTGCTAAAGCCTTAGTGAGAGGATCAACTAAGTTTTCATCTGTGTGAACTTTCAGTAGATTTATTTCACCTTCGCGGACTTGTTCCCGAACATAGTGATACTTCCGTAGAAAATGTCTGGTGCCCTTCATGACTCCAGGTTCATTGGCAAATATGATTGCAGCAGAATTGTCGCAATACATATCAATAGGCGATTCAATTGAAGGCATAACACCAAGCCCTGAAATGAATTTCCTAATCCAAACAGCCTCCATTGCAGCTTCCGAAGCAGCTATGTATTCAGCTTCTGTTGCAGACATCGCAATTGTACTCTGCTTCTTGCTCTTCCAGTCTACTGCTCCTCCATTAATGACAAAGACATAACCCGTCTGAGACTTCGCATCATCTTTATCACATTGCCGGGGACGCATCACAGTAACCTGTAACACCAAGCTCTGTGTGCGGATTTCCACCATACACTAAAAACATATCTTTAGTATTTTTGAGATACTTCAAAATATGCTTAACAGCAATCCAGTGAAGATTACCCGGATTCTGTTGATATCGACTGGTCATGTTTTGAGCGAACGCCACATCTGGCCTTGTACATCTCACAGCATACATAATAGATCCTACAGCCGAAGCATAAGGAACTTTCTGCATGCGTGCCACCTCAGCAGGTGTTGAAGCACACATATCGCTACATAAGCCATGCTTTACTTCCATCGGCAAATATCCTTTCTTGGAATTTTGCATACTGAATCTCTTCAATATTTTATCAATGTAAGCGCTTTGACTTAAACCAATTAACCGCTTTGACCTATCTCGGTAGATCTTAATTCCCAGAATGTATGCAGCTTCTCCTAAATCTTTCATGGAAAAACACTTCCCAAGATATGCCTTAACATTTTGCATACTTGGAATGTCTTTTCCCATAATTAATATGTCATCGACATAAAGAATTAGGAAAATTACATCACTCCCACTAACTTTGTGATATACACATGGCTCATCAAGATTTTGAACAAATCCATACCTTTTGATTTCTTCATCAAATCTTTTATTCCATTGCCTTGATGCTTGCTTCAATCCATAAATGGACCTTTGAAGTTTGCATACACGGTTTGGAAATTGTGGATTCACGAACCCCTCAGGTTGCTTCATATAGATGTCTTCATCTAAGCGACCATTTAAGAAGGCGGTTTTGACATCCATTTGCCATATCTCATAGTCATAGTATGCCGCTATAGCTATGAGAATTCTAATAGCTCTAATGTCTGCTACAGGAGAAAAGGTCTCCTCGTAATCAATGCCATAAGTTTGAGTAAAACCTTGCGCAACTAGACGAGCTTTATAGACGTGTACATTGCCATCCATGTCAGTCTTAATCTTATAGAGCCACTTACTCCCAACCACCGAGGCGTTTGGAGGTAAGTCAACCTCTACCCAGACTTCATTTTCTCTCATGGATTGCATTTCCCCATTCATTGCAACCTGCCATTTAGCCTTGTCAGGACTTGCCATGGCAGCTTTATAACTAGTAGGCTCTCCAAGATCTCCTAACATAGTTTCCTCAACCTCTACGTTAAGACTTAGACGTTCAGGTGCAGGACCCAGACTATCAGGTTCTACCGGAAGTACGTTAGTGTTTTCAGAAGGTAATGCATCTTCTTGATCATCTTCCAGATCATAAACTCTCCCACTGAATTCTTGAGATACGAGATCTCTTTCAAGAAAATCTCCATACCTAGCAACAATTACTTTATTTTCAGTTGGATAGTAAAAGTAGTAACCCATAGTTTCCTTAGGGTATCCTACGAAGATACACTTTACAGATCTTTGTTGGAGTTTATCTGCTGAGTCACGTTTAACATACGCCTCGCAACCCCAGACCTTTAAATAAGACAGGTTAGGAGCTTTACCATGCCATATTTCATATGGTGTCTTATCAACCTTCTTTGTGGGAACCATATTTAGAATACGAACAACAGATTCTAAAGCATAATCCCAAAAGGATAAAGGTAGAGTGGTAAGATTAAACATAGATCGTATCATGTCCAACAATGTACAATTTCTTCTCTCAGATACACCATTTTGTTGTGGAGTATATGGAGAAGTGAGATTCTGGACAATTCCATTCTCAGCTAGGTAATCTTTAAACTCTTGGATTAGATACTCGCCTCCTCTATCGGATCGAAGAGCTTTAATCTTCTTTCCCAATTGCAGTTCTACTTCAGCTTTAAAACCTTAAATGTTTCAAACACCTCATGTTTATGCTTAAGTAAATAAACATAACCATAACGGCTGAAATCATCAGTAAAGGTTAAGAAGTAGCTAGCACCTCTCTTTGACACATGTCTAAGTGGTCCACACACATCAGTATGAATAAGACCAAGTAGATCAGAAGCCCTCTCCATATTGCTATGAAAAGGTTTCTTAGTCATCTTCCCAGATATGCATGACTCGCATTTATCAAATGATTCATCATTGATATTTTGCAAAAGCCCTTCAAGTTGCAGCTTATGCATGCGAGCCTTGCCTATATGAGCAAGTCTACAATGCCAAAGATAAGAAGAATTCACGTCTGACTTTATCTTCTTGTTAATGCTAAACATCGAATTATTATTATTGTTAGATTCATTTCCAATCATATCAATTTCAAACACACCATTCACAGTAATTGCTTTAAAATAAAATACACCATTTAAAGAAACATCAATTCCATTACTTGAAATAGTATGAGTAAAACCATCATCCAACAAACTTGAAAAGGAAACAACACCTCTAATTATAGAAGGTGCGTAATGACAATTGTTTAATAACAGTACTAAGCCCGAAGGCAATACTAAACTAAACGTTCCTATGGCTTCAACAGCTGCATGTGCGCCATTTCCCACGTGCAGATATTGCTCCCCATAGGCAAGCTTCCTTTCCACTCTAAATCCCTGCAGTGTATTACAAATGTGAATACCACAGCCCGTATCATATACCCAGGAATTATTATGATTTAGAGTAAATAATTCAATGACAAATAAATTACCAGAAGTACCGGCGCCCGCAGACCCTTCATACTTCATCTTATTTGCCCGCAATTCATCAAGATAGAGAGCACAGTTTCTCTTCCAATGCCCAACGCTTTTACAGTGATGGCATGCTTGATCCTTTTTAGGATTTTCCTTCCTAGGAGTAGGGTTCTTCTTGGGTTGAGGTTGATAGGCCATCACCTGTTTGCCTTTGTCAACCTTTCCCTTACCCTTCCCCTTCTTGTTGTTCGCACGCTGCGGTTTTGGCTTATTGATTCTTCCACCCTTAATAGCAAGTACCTGGGCGGTAGGAACCTTTTGAGGCAACCCTTTCTCATAATCAATGAGCAATGCGTGTAGGTCAGTAACTGTCTTCCCCACGCAGTGCATATTGAAATTTCTGACAAAACCATTAAAATCCTTGTTAAGGGATCGATTAATCAGATTCACAGCCATGTCATCCTCATAAGTTTTGCCAAGTGCTTTGAGCTGGTCCATGTAACCTTTCATTTCCAGTACATGAGCACTCACGGGTTTACCCTCACCTTGCCTACAGCTGTGTAACGCGTCGGTCAAGTCATAAATCTCGACGGCAGCTGGTTTCTCAAACACAGTCCGAAGTTCATTGAGCATATTAAATGGGAAATAATGTTCAAACTGCTTTTGAAGAGCAGATTCCATTGTTCCCAACATAAGACAAGCCACATCATTATGACGCTTATACTCAAGTTGCCAAGCCTCAATTTGAGCTTGAGTAGCATCAGGACCAGTTGGTTGTTCAGGGCAAGGTTCATAAAGATATTTCAACCGGTCAGCAACTCTACAGACAATTCTCAAAGAGCGGTGCCAATCATTGAAATTCTTAGAGCCAGTCAACTTTTCTCGATCAAAAAAACTTTTGAACGCATAATTTAGAGCAGTGTTAGTGTTATCGGTGTTTTGAGCCATTTCTACAGAAAAAAGTTCAAGTATTAGTATTTTCGATAATACACTTTTCAAGAAAATAAATATACCCAACGGTAATATAAACATATAACCATATAATTTTCTCGAAAACTAGGATCCAAATTATCATAGGTTCATCACATCAGTTGATCTGCTAGCAACGAACGCATATAATAAGGTAATCTGTCGAACATTAATTGGCAAACAATTTCCAACTCCTAGATCATTATGGGATTTATATTTTCCAACGCTATTGCAAATATAAACATGTTTTATCCCATCTTATGCCATTGAGTCCAAGATCTCACTTCCTACTCAACTTAAGTGTCTAACTTAAAGAACTGCAAATATGTCCATGCAAGATCTCACTTTACATAGAGATTTACCTCTCCATCACAATCTAGCCAAGTACTCTCATGACTAAATTGCAACTTCAAGTGTTCCTTTTAATTAGATGGCATATTCTTAATTTTAAAAGGGTACTAGTTTTGATTTTATGTGGTCAAATCAAATATGTACAAAGATGTCATGCATTCATCTTGTAGCATAATTTTAATAAAAAACTTTTTATTACCAATTCATAAAGATCAAATTATCAAAGTTTTGTTTGAGGTATTGGGTTCACCAATCAAGGAATTTAGTATTAATTATCATCCATTATACCGTACTTTTGCATAAGTGTAAACACTTAGTGTTTCGGATAATTACCACCGAAGTGGCGCATGGAATTAAAACTAATTCGCCCTTAAGATGAGCTTGCACATGTATATGACTTACTAAGTAGCTCCATTCGAACTTACAGAGGGCAGAGGACCAGGTACGTGCTGAAGCACAACCTAAGACATCCATTCAGTGTGACTATGCGCACTTCTTTAAACCCCTTTTATTAGTTCATTCGAATGGGTGAGCCGTTCAGTCATTGTACCAAAGTCACCAATCAATTAAACTATATTGACAACTTAACTCTTCCAAAACAATTAAATTTCGCCATTGTTTAGTCCGTATTATTTTTCTATTCAAAATTACCCTTTGCTTAAAACTGTCTAACATAATAAACAAACAAGTAACAAATAAAAAATAAACTACTAAAAAACAATGCGCACATAATAAACAATTTATACGTGTAAACAAGTAGCCACATGCAACTTATTCGATAAAATCCTATTAATAATCAATATCTAGGTTAAATTAATGTATATATTAATTTAGGGTTTTCACTCCAGCAATAGAAAGTGAGCCACATACATCGACGAATCGATTGCGTAAACCCTTAATTAATTTATACCAAATTGCACATAATTGATTCATTAATATATTAATTGGAGTCTTCCCCAATTCAAGATTTATCATAAATAAATATGTCTCAACAATTAAACAATATATCAAAGCAACTTATCCATGACTAACATGCATGTATAGCCATGGACATCATAACAATTTATACAAGTAAGTCACAAGATCGCATATTAAAATTCCATGACACATAACAAATTATTCATGAATTAATCACGTAATCAATATTAATTCTAGGTTTTAATAAGGTTAGCAAACAATTTTTAAAACCCTAAAAATTTTATGTATATGTCGATTTAAAAAAAAATGGTACGCCCCAATTTAAAAAAAAATTCGACCAAAACATAAAAAAAACCATAAACCCTAGATTAACATAGCAAACAACATACAAGTATTTGTTTTATTACGCGTTTATGTAATTAATTACTCATTAAAAACCAATGACTCGTGATGCCACTGTTGGAATTAGATATCAAGACATTCAAATAAATAATCACCAAAACATCAAAGTAATATTGCGGAAGCGTATAAGATATATTAACGAATAATTAATTAACATAAAGAATATGCGTACCTTTGTTGATTCTAGCCGAACAAGAATCAAATCCACAAACTAGCAACGGATGAACCCTAATTTGATTTAGTTAGGATTATGTGAATTACCCCTTACCGTTTTGTAATTCAATCCAAGACAATAACAAAAGTATGTTATTACTAAGTTCTTGTACACACGTACTAAACCGAATTAAAGTACCGCTAGTTTTTATCAAACCAAATAACTTGATGTTTGGAAAAGAGTGGATCGACACCTATGAAGGGTGTACGATCGGTTTTAGCAAAACACACACACAAAACAATTTTAGGTTTAGCTAATGAGCACAAGAGATGGAAAAACAAGACCCCTAGCCTTGTATATATACCCAAGCTAACTTGGTGAACAAGTTGTGGCTTGTTTCCTTTTCTTGATGGCCGATCGGTTCTAGGAGTCCCAAAGGGATTCCGGAACCTTCCCAACTTTTGCAATTTGATCCTTTTCCAAATACCTTTAACAACCGTTAGTCCATTACATTAATTACTTAACGTCCGTTAGTTATTTCGTTTAATAAATAAATAAATATAACGTTTATATTTAATTATTAACTTTAAATTCTCATACGTAAAGTGTGCAATCCCATAGTCTCGAGTTCGATCCTAACTCACGTCTACTAATTTATATCCATAAAACCAACAGTTGGTAATTTAGCGACGGATTGCTGTATGTTTTAAAAAATTGTTTGTTGTTTTTTGTTATCGTAGTGTTTAGCGACGGAATATGGTTGGTAATTTAGCGACGGATTGCTGTCGCTGAAAGTCCATTTTCTAGTAGTGTTTGTTGTTTTTTGTTATCGTAAATATGTTTTAAAAAATTACCAAAGAATATTATAAAACGATTGGTCGGGCATTTTTAAATCATTTGTTTGTTGTTTTTTTTTAAATTTTGATGGTGTTAGTAAACGGAAAATTAATTTCAAAGAAGTTGAGCTTGATGTTCTTTAAGTTTGCCGTAAAAAATAAGCTTGAAGATAATTAGCTGCATCTAAACTCCTCCCTAAGGTTTTTTACTATAGTTTTATCTAAACACTTACATTTTTCTGCCATGAAGAAACTTAATAAAAGGTCGACTTAATCGAAATTAAAGTGACATACTTGCTTTAGGATCAACATATTTATAAGACAAACCAAAAGGAATAAAGTCAAGCTTGACAATGCGTCTAGCAATTCTAATAGAAGATGGAAAAAGACGTAGTTCGGCAACTGCAATCATGAGAGAATATTATAATCGTCACTGCTAGCCCTGCACATGCTACATTTCCAATAAAAGTCTTCAAATTTGAGTATTTTGTTCACTATGGAACCTGCTATTGCTATAATAATTAATATAAGTGTTCCCAAAAATTATGCTCCAACTGCATATTAGAAATACCACAATAAATATAAAATTTCACTATTCATTTAACATAACATTCTAAGATATAATGGATCATATCTAGTATGAATCTATCTGAAAATTCTACACACATTTTGATCAGCATGTGTCATGAAATTTCCTTATATACAACTGCAAGTGGGTTCGATATGTGCAGGAAAGTAGGTTCATAAGATGTATTCTTCAAGGTCTTGTAGTGTGGTGTAGACCACACTGAACTTTCTTTTGTAACAAATCCGTATAATATTCAGTTTATGCCTTGCTTTGGACTTGAAACTGACAGCTGATATGAAACTTACAGCAAGGATAACAATAAGTGGAAGTTTCATTGGAAGCATTCAAGAGACACAAGAGATACTTGACTTTTGGGTGGAAAAAGATTTGAATACAATGATAGAAGTGGTAAAGATGGATTATGTGAACAAAGCATTTGAGATGATGGAAAAGAACCATGTAGATGGGAGCAATCTTGAGTAACGGTTTTTCATGGAACATCAATTTTAAAGTTGCATCACTTCAATATATTCAATGAACCTTAATGTTTATAGAATATTAATTGGAGATCATAAAAAAAATTTAATAACGTACCTAATTGTCAAAGTCTCAAACGAATTGTGAGAGGCCTCTCATCCATGGATCCACCTTTGAGCTGCAAAAGATTATATGTTTACAAATCATGACAAAAAATAGAAAAAAAACAAACCTTTAGAACAATTAGAAGCTTTAACAAACTAAAGTTATAGAATCACATATGTGCTACAAATAATCGTACAACACTTTGGCTATTTAAACCTAGATCCGACTTTCAATTGTACAAAATGGTCAAACTAAATGTCACTATGGGTATAATAGCCTGCTCCACATAGAGGTTTTATAAGAACGATGTTATGTTACAAAAAAGTTGCCCAACTTTCCTGAAAACTTAAGGTCACTATGGAAACGGGTCAAAAGTTGCATAAAATTCATTTATATGCCTAAATCAAATTTATAGTAATGCAAGAAGACCTTCTAATTTGATTTAGTTTTCTACTCATATAAAAACAATAACAAACTGATCAACCTTATTAATACAGGTCCTAAAAACTACCCATTTTGTCCCGTTACCGGATAAATCCTTCAAATTTATGTGGCACAGAAGGGTGAATCCACAAGTAAACTAACATTTTCATAAAGAGACATTTCTTATTGCAATGCAGCAAGTTCTTCATCCTAAGTAGTGTTATGTCGAAGAGCAGGGCCTTGAACAATAATCAACATGATAGTCCATAAATATTAAAAGGGTGAAAAAAAGAAGATACTTTTTACTTACCTGAAATGAGTGCACCTTCAGGAATGTTCCAATTTTCGGCCTCAAAGTCATCCAATGCAAGATCCTCGTCCCTGTGAATAATTTTGTTGTGACAATATATAGCAGCTCTTTCTGGAATGTATAAGCTTGCCTGATAATGAGCAGATCCCACATCAGCTTCTTGGATGAAACTTATTAGAGACTTGGGACCAATCATATTTGGATCATAATCAACAGTCACCTTACATTCTTCCATGTTAATATCGACATGATTAACTCCAGTTAGTGAGTCCACCAAAGACTTGATCACATTCATATCTTATGGAGAGTCGATACCTATGATTTTTATATGCACTTTGTTCCCGTCTTGCCCAGGACTTGTAAGATCTGCTCTAAAGCCAGCATCTACAACTGCTCCAAACTATTTTGCGTATTTTTACAGTGATCTGATTGTATTTCAAATTAGTCCACAAGTTATTAAACTGTAAAAATACGCAAAATAGTTTGGCAAATTTGAATGATAATACCTTAATGCTTCAATTTCTAATATTTTGCTCATGTGTGTATCCTATCACCTACCTCTTTGCAAATATGCACTCACGAGTTAATGAAGGACTGCAACATGCAACCTGATACGTATGAAAAGGAAAAAGAGCGTGATTAGTTTTTGTCATTGGCTATTGGGCAACTAATGCTGACAATCGGGATATAGGTCTCAATGATAAGTTTATGAGAAGCTGCAAATCTGCAACAAAACTGATTCTGATAATATGAATATATGATTATGCAGCTCATTTTCATGTAAATTCGTATAGAGAGGATGTTTGGAACTGATTTCTTCTATATCTATTTATGTTTGGATAGAAAAAATAGCTTAAGAATAAGCAATCCCAAACACCCACGCACATCCAAAAAGTCTCCTATAGTCCTGTAACACAGTCACTTTCAAGGATCAATGCCAAACACAGTCACTTTCAAGGATCAATGCCAAACATATTTTATTCACAACCTAAATCAACAACTATCATTCCCATTTATAGAAGGTATTTGGGATTGCTTATTTTTCAATGAACATGCGCATCCAAACACTATCTCCTACGACATAATCACTTTAAAAAAACAATGCCCAACACGTTTTAATCTAAGCCAAAAATCAACAACAATCATATTATCTTATATTGAAAATATTTAAGATTGCTTCTTATTTTGAAAAATCAACAGCACTACTAATATTTTTTGGCTTCATGTCAGAAAGTTTTTTATCTTATGTAGTCCATAAGTTCATATTACTGATCATTAAAATACACGATGGTCTAAGTAATACGCGCATCTAATGTCGTTTAATCATCGGATAGGCACAAACATAAACGCATATATCAATATGATTATAAGTACGTACACGTTCACAAGTTACATTATAGAATAGAACAATAGAAATGTATCCAAAGAAACCAAGATTACTACATGAAAAAAAGACTGGACCCGTAGAGTTCAAAGGATACTCATTGAGTTCAAATAAACTGGTTGGTTAGGTGCATCCGCCAATGACCCATCTTGCATTTGCACACCTTGAGCAGATTGAATTGCTTTTTCTTTCAACATTCAGATAAATCTCTGAACGTTTGTATGCTGACGCTGACTATTGAAGAATTCATTCACCTATAATAGATTTAAATTATTATTACACATTCGGATAATTATATTACTTTAGTTGTGAGCTTAAATGCTTAGATCGACATTAATATACAAATTTATTGCAGACCCACCCTAATTCGTACATCATTTTAACAAAGTTATCTACTTGGTACTACTCTGGATAATGAGTTGTTTACATACATGTGACCATAAACTGAATGTGACTACCATTTAATACCTTTCAATTTCATTTGTGTCTTTGAGGGTGTTGTTGATTAGATGGTTCTCCACAGGGTTGTTTTCCTCAAAGTTGTTCCAAAAGTTGGGTGGCGGATTACCCTTCGTAAAGCAAAAATCTAACAGATTTCCTAGATCCAGCATTTCTTTTTTCATGTTTGTTTCCTCTAAAGCTTTAGATGCTGCTTCACACGTCATTCCACGGAGTTTAACTTGACCATCCGTGAAAACAACGTTTTTGGCTTCTAGATTCCCATGGAGACGCTTAGCTTTAACATACAAGTATGTGTTCCCTTGAAGGATTCCCCTACAAAAAGATAAAATTTTAAGATTAGTAATAGCATGTAGAGTTTAAGTCTAGGTTCTGATGAATAAAGACAATATTTACATACTTTCATTATTTCAAAATCACTTGACGATTCGTACTTGTCAACTTGAGTCAAGTCATGGCTGAATAATTCGAAAGTGATGTAATCCTGGTTGTTGTAGGTGAAACCCCCGTGATACTCTAAAATGTTAGAGTGATACCCGATCGCGAAGTATTCCCTATTTACTCTCGATTTGCTTTCACCGGGTGGGACTTGTTCAACCGTCACAAACATG
This sequence comes from Chrysanthemum makinoi, assembly GCA_910596185.1. Taxonomy (NCBI): domain Eukaryota; kingdom Viridiplantae; phylum Streptophyta; class Magnoliopsida; order Asterales; family Asteraceae; genus Chrysanthemum; species Chrysanthemum makinoi. The sequence continues at coordinate 208,115,747 of OU343217.1, read as the reverse complement.
TGATTCCCGCACACGTAATATTTACAGGATCGACACCAACTTCATTCTTTCTAAGTAAAGATTTCATGGTAATGATTGAAAGGGTGCGTACAGGATTTTTTGGATATAACAGTAACAAATTGGATAAACAAACAATATACTAACAAAGATATAATATATAAACTGAAAATGGTTTGATGTTTCGTTGTGTTTTTCCACTGATTGGAAAACACGTTTATATACACAGTGAAATGGTACTATGTGTTTTTCTCCAAACGTTGTGATGCTTGGGAGAATAACCGTTCCTAGATATCTGGCATTTGGATGGGCCTGTATGGGTTATCTTGTTCCGACCCATTTGCAGACATGTTTTTCTGACCCAATCACAAATACAGATTTTACAATACATAACATAAACTAAAGGTCTTTAAAACATAAGAAACGTAAATACTAAACGTTTTGATCTAAGACATTATAAGGGCTAACACGTAAGAGCTCCCTTTATACCATTCTCTTCCATGACGTCGCTCCCGTGTATCATAATAGACAATTAATTCACTGGGTGTAATCTTGAAGCGCTGCCAGAAGCTATAGATCTGTTCTACGTCTCGCATATGTAATATTGCCATTGTCTCATGTGACCTTGATTCACCTCTTTCCATATCTTTATCTTTTTCCTGTTCCAAAGACACTTGAAGCGTTGAAAAGCTCAGTTCCCAATTGTCAGCATGACGCATCAGATAATTTCTTCTTGTGATGAATCTGTGTTCTCTCTGATCAAAGTCGTTGCTAATATTATAAAAGATTTGGCCCGTTTTCAAATTTATCCAAAACTGATCGATGTCCCCCGAGACCACCAAACGCTCACCATACAAATTACGCATTTCAGCTTGGAGGGACTCAAGAGAATCAGCAACAATCTGTATACACAAAATAACAATAAATATATACATCTAAAACAGTATAATAAAAAGATTAGCAAAATGATAATGTCTTATAAGTGTATACATACCAATTTACTTCCTCCGTCGTCTGTGACATGAAAAAGATGGGAGAAATCCATGGTGTCTACGTCCTCCTCTATAACATGCTCCCCCTCCCTTCCACTCTTTGAGAACATAAACTCTAAAATCTGATTCTCATCTTTTAGGTATATGATGAACACGAAGAGTGCATTAAGAATAACGTGCTTGTATATTGATTTCCGAAATAAACCTTTAGTCTGATGTTAGTTCATCTTACGTCTTTATTGTAGTCCTGCAAAACCTTCTAACTCCATTGTTTACGGAGATAAATTTAAACTGCAACTTCATGGTTAAAAGAGCAACAAAATGAGTGTCTGGTGTTTGCATACTATAGTCACACTTGCAGAAAGATGTCATAAAAGCTCAAAATATAAAAATCTTTGCATCTTGTGCATCATAAAATTTCAAAAGAAAAACAACAAATATCAACAACTTCCTGCCAATTGCTTAAGTTCACAGTTGTGTAACCAACAATCTGACTCGTTAATGAAATTGTCCACAATGATCCATTTACCTATATAAATTAGAAATCTTCCACTGCTAGTTATAGATATGAAACATTGTAGCTGCTACAATCATTCAGTTTAAGTTCCTTTTACCACCCTCGTTTATGTGGTTTGAATATGTGACGTGATACTTGACTTTCAACATTCGAAATGCAGGAAGCAAAATAAGATCCATAAAGTACTTGTATCTTACCATGAGCAACTCTAGGTCCCTTCCGGAGTCTGTGTAGACAATCATTTGTTGAAAACATGAACCATCATTTACACGGATATAAGCTAAATCTATGAAGCTCTTTTCTACAACCTGCACAGTTGCCACAGTATCAACAACACTTGCCTTTTTCAGAAGTCCATTGATACTTACAACATTTTCCCTATGCGTTTTCTTGTTAAAAGGTAATAGTCTTGCATAGTTATCATAATGATTAAACTAATGACATAAGAAAGATTCTTTGGTTTTGACATTATTGTATGGTAATATGCTTGTTTGTGAACAGTCAAACGATCTCCTAAAACTATGTGCCAAATCAAAGGATATTTTCTGTGATCAAGTAATTTAGTAAAATGACATTTGCAAGTTACAATACAATGGATATATGTTTCAATGTACTTTATAGAAAAACGGATATCTGTATGACTGATATCTGTATTATAACTATACAATTCCAGGATTAAATAAGAATTAACACTGCAGTACCTTCATATATGTTTCAATGTACTTTATAGAAAAACGGAAATTATTTAGAGTGTGCCAAGAAATATATGTAGCTATTTTATTGCATATAATCAACACTCCTACCGGCCATATAACAAACAGAACACTTCTATCCTAGTCTTATCACTAAAATAGCTATTAACTTATGAATTTGTGTTAAACATCGCTGTATTTCTCGATATAAGTAAGCGCCAATAGCAATAAAATGATACATACTGCTGTTACCAAAAGCTGACGGTACATCTTATGCAAATTCACTGACTCTACCATAAAACATAGTTAAATAAAAATAAGTAACTAAAAACATTACCGACTTAATCAACCTTAGTTGGCGGGAAGTATATCCATTCAGTTTGATGGCTGGACGCATCTTAAAGAATATGGTCTGAAACTGATTAACTGTATCAGTAGAATCTTGAGATGTCCTACCAGACCCTCCATTTCTAATCTGTAACAGGTCATCATGCCATGTACTGATCTTGTTCCTCATTCTCTCCACAAAAAGAATATCTGCCATTATGACCATTTCTTATTTTCTTGCGACACTGAACGTTCTAGATTCCCAGAAGAAGTTAAGGCGGACTTCGATATGACTGAATTGTTTGCCAGATTATAAGAAACAAACGCCTCTTTTTCATTAATAACCATATTGTATGTAAGATACGTGCTGCTATGGAAACAAACGGCTCTTTTTTAATTAATAACCCTCATTTTTACTTTTCAAATTCTTAACAAAATGTTGCTATGGAGGTCGATAACATAAGCACTAGATGCTAATGTCATCTGTCATTGAAAAAAAAGGTGCTAGGTACTTGTATTCAATCTAATGCTAGTAATATTCTATCTTTCTATTTATTCCTGTTGGTAAATGATGCTACCTGAACTATAGGCAGATCAGACAAAGCGAGATCAGAACGAATATGGTCAGAGAACCTTTGATAGCGTGCACTTTGTCCTTGATACCACAACGACCCTTTCATAGTACCCGTGTCTTCGCCGGCAGCACAGACACGCTGCTATGCAATCAGTAGCAAAGATGCATTAACCGATTAAAAATGTAAATTGCACATTCATTTACCTGTTATCAGTGGTCAGTTGGATTCCAAGAATACTCATTAGGCGGAAAGGATAGTGAAAAAGATTAACATTGGTTTTGAGTTCTTACCAGTAGCATCCATTGTGTAACCACGTCAAAGGCGAGTCCTCTGAGTTTAACAAAGCCGAAAAGTTCACTCTTTGAACCTTATTAGTTTCACCTTACCTGAAATCTGAATTAGTCCATTCCAGATAATCTGCATGAGAGAACCATTTTAAAATCACCACCACTACACAGAAATATCCACATCATGATTTTTCACTTATAGTGTTGTCTCCTTACCTAAAGTCAAAAGCCCCTGGTCCATCAGTAGTACCGGCTGCAAATCCAAATCCTATAGCGAGGTCGATCCAAAGACCTACAAAACTGTTGACCCATCTTGCTATGCTCAAGTATTTGGTTCTGGTTTACCTAAAGTGGAATTAATAGGTGTCGCAAGTTCCATCAATTCATGATCTGTAGATAACATCCCTCTTGCACCGTTTGTAAAGATGAATATGAGCAAGTCTGGACATGCTTGTATTCAAGTACCGTTGGGTGAGAGATCATGGCCCCCTGCTGGATCTCGCTCACAGTCCCTATTCAAAAAATGACAACTACAACTATTATCTAAATTATCGAGATAAATAATTACAGAGGTTGTATGCATTAATTGATTAATTACAAATAGTTAATTGATACTGACTCTCTGATTATAGTGCATGGAACTAAGTCCATGAAGATGATGGCTCTGATTATAGTGCATGGAACTGAGTCCATATAAAACTCCTGCAAAAGCTGTAGTAAATGAAGAGAATTAACAAATATGAGTAACTGGAGTCTATGGTGTACCTGAGTTTGCATATCATCTTCAGTAACAATGTTCCCAACCGTACGTAGAGCGGGGATAAGCACTGATGTAGAATAATGACTGACACACCAAGAAGATCAGATCCAATTGAAAGCATGTTAGGAACTATAAAGGGTTGATGTTATACTTAGAAAATAATATCAATTACCATACTTACTTCAGTAACTCAACCAGTCTGGGGCATACATTTGTGTCAATAACAGCTTGAATTTGAATAAATAAGTTGCTGAAAGGTATGACAGAGCCCAACAACCATCCGTCTAAACTTCTTCATCATTTGAATAAATAAGGAACTGGAAGCGCATGTCTTGTCTGTCAAAAGCATATGATAATTATCGTTAATAGTTAAAAATATTTATGGACACATCTATGAAGTATAATATGTAACTGGCTATTGAAAAGATACAACGATGTAAGAAGCAGTTATCACAAACCAACATGATCAAAAGAAGGTTGTGGTTTGCCTCTGCAAAAATTTGACAGTGTCCACGTAGCATTTCGTAACATTGATAGCTTCACATGCTAATTTAACTGAGCCAGCAAAGGAATCAATGCACCATATGCAAGTACAATGTCACGACATCTAGGGGAATCAATGCACCATATGCAAGTAATGTCACGACATCTAGACGTTATATCCTACAAAATTTTGATTTTAGTAAATACTCCAAATTTTTTGAAGTCCAAACTTTTACCATTATGTACAACATAGAACCATACCTTTTTCTTTCTTCAAAATTTTGTTGCTCATGTAGCTGCAACCAGCTTCTTACGTGTAACAGCGTTGGTGCATCCCTTTCGTAACCTTCGTCTTGTATCTGTAACAATATGGTGGCAAAAATTAGCATAACCTAGCACATCTACTGTATTTTTGTCAGATATATAAGCATAAGAGGTAACCGTGTGATTTTTTACATACGTAAATCATGTGTTTTACATGTGAACAGAGGACACTGGATCATTGATATTAGGGTTTTGAGAAAGGCCATATGAATGAGTATTTTTTTTTCTTGTATGTGATAGTCAAAAGGGTATATTGTGAAACTACATTTAAGGAAAAGATATGTATAATAAGTTTTAAAAAAGATAATTACATAATATAATTTTTGTAGATAAATACATTCCTTTTCAAGCTAATCAAAATGGTCAATGATTGGTTGTAGAGATTTATAAATTTGGTTTTCCAATTAATAATCAAAAAAATGTGTTGGTCTAGTGGTATCATGTTTGTTTGTAGACTAACAGACCCAGGTTCGAATCAAGCTGCATGCATGATTTTTTGAAGAATAAAAAAAACGAAATTTTAATAAATTAAAAAAAAACGAAAATTCTAATAAATTATCAAAATGGTCAATGATTGGTTGTAGAGATTTATAAATTTGGTTTTCCAATTAATAATCAAAAAAATGTGCTGGTCTAGTGGTATCATGTTTGTTTGTAGACTAACAGACCCAGGTTCGAATCAAGCTGCATGCATGATTTTTTGAAGAATAAAAAAAACGAAATTTTAATAAATTAAAAAAAAAAAACGAAAATTCTAATAAATTAGAAAAATATTGCTTAGTTGGACAACAAATGATTATGTGGCATTAAATTGGATTATGTGGCATTGAGGTGGAATTGGATTATGTGGCATTGAGGTGACATTAATGCCAAATGCCTCCTGTTATATATATATATATATATATATATATATATATATATATATATATATAAGAGGAGTACCATGCGTCATAATCTGCCACTTGACATCCCATATTTCCGTGTCATCATTATGTCATATTTCCATGTCATCATTATATTTATGTGTCATTTTTTAATTTTTTTTTAAATGACATGTGTCATTTTAATTAATATATTTTTTATATTTATATTCAATTTTACAAAATTGGTATGTAAAATTCGAATTAAATTTGTGTAAAATGAACATAGTGAGATTCGAACCTGGATCATTAGGTTAACATGCAAACATCTCAACCAATGGAGCCAAGCCGTTGATTGTGATCAAGGACCGAAAACAAAAATAATATACTAGAATAAGAAGCAATTTAAATTATCACACATATCTTTTCCTAAAATTTAGTTCCACAATATTTATTATTCAATATGTATACACAAAACCCTAATATCATTCGCCTTCTATTCAACTGTGGTTTTGTTACATATCAGTAAGAACGTTTATACCTGCTGGTAAAAGGCAGAGATGTATGGTAACACCCTTATTTGGTAAGAACTTTACATCTTTTCTTAATATATGCCTTTATCAATATTGATTCAAATAATAATAATTGATTTAAATTATTTTCTGTTTTTAGTTATGTTTGATAGCAAATCATCGACGAATTATGTTGGCTTCCATATGTTTCATCCCTTTGACTGAGTTATGTGACACCCATGTCATGAAGAACTCAGGTAATGGTTGTGATATTGTGTTAGACTTGTTTAATGTTAATGTATTATATGTATAAGAATGTTGATTGGCTGTATTTGCTCACAATGATGTGCTTATTGTGAAATAAGTATTGAATATTCAAGTAAATATATTGTAGAAGACTAATAGCACACGTACGATGATTAGATGTAGAATAGTTCTAATATTAGTCTTCCCTACAATACTTTGGCAAGGTTAAGTGTTGCACACATACAATGATTGCATGTAGATTCATGAGGTTAGGTGTTGCACACGTAGAATAGAACTCACAAATATTCTGGACCCACTTTGCGATGATAAAGTTATGAAGCCGTTTTTCCAAGTAACTTATTTTACCTCCATGGTTGATCAAGTATCACAAAGCATGTGGTTCTAAAAACTAATGAAAATTTGGTGTCTTTGCCCAATGCGCAACACCCGAAGGAACTACTCGATTATTCTAGCTGCATTATGGATCAGAAAGCGCGAAAGAAAAACAAGACTTCATCTTGGATACAACCTTTGTCCTCGACCCAACCCCAATAGACCAACAACTACTCATAGCCGAACCTCGGCTCTACCAGAAGACCCATTATCAAACCGGCTCAAACAAGCGGCGGTGCAACACCACCGGACATCTCGGCAGAGAAGAAACGCGGTACGCAAGTACCCCCCCACAACAGGAAACCGAGTGGACACCATGGATTGGCACCAAGAATGAAAATAAGAAAACCCGGAAGGATCTCTTGAAGAACAAGTACACATAGGAACTACAAGCACGAAAAGGTTGAAGCACTTACACGGTAACTTACTCCGTACTTAAGTCTCAGTGACATGAACCCTAAGAAGCAGCATTCAACATTACGTCTACACTTACGTGGGATCAGTCAAATGGCCAAGATATAATAATTTAAAAATAATATTTCAAGCTCTTATTACATCTGTTTTGTTTAGGTGGAGTACATCTTTGCTATGTTTGGATCTTCTGACTACACGGTTGCTACATTCCGTTTTGTCTCCACACTTGGCGTTGTGGCATTACGTGAAGGGGTTTTAAAGGGGCTACATTTTTTATTGTCTCCACACTTGGCTGTTGTGGCATTCTGTGGAGGGTTTTTTAAAGGGGCTACGTTTCTCAAGCGGATGTGTCACAGCTTGTTCAAGAGAATCAGATTCCAAATCTTTGGAAGAGTATCCTGATCGTGAATTCATGGTTTGTAGAAAAAATCTACTGTAAACACTTCCGTCTCACGGGTAAAGGTGTAATGGGTCACAACGGAATAAACACAAGTGCGGAAGCAAAACCTTCGTTTGACAACACCTACCCAAACCCGTATGAACCTATGAGGAAGTAAACAAATAAGGCACACTAATCACAACTTCTAAACAACCTCTAACAATATCAAATCACCCCAAATCGGCAGGTAATAAAAGTAAACAACCACACAACAAGAACACCAAGCTTTTAGCGTGGAAAACCCCAAAACGGGTAAAAACCACGGGACACCTAGTGCCGCTTAAATCCACTACCACCAATAATAGAGCAATACAATCAGACCTTCTCTAGATACTAGAGGCATACAACAATCATCATACACTTGGAATAAAGCATCAAGATGTATGGAAACAAACTAAAGACAAAATAGGAACAACATCACCGAGAAAATCGATGCAATCTGCACTGGGCAAGAAACAGGACTTCCAGGCCTCAAAATCAGATTTCCAACGGTCAAAACCTTCCTTTATATGTAAGGAAGCTACAGCCCGAAAATCGTTCGATCCAGCGGTTCAAACTTCGGCGATCTTCAGTTTTGTGGACTGCTGGCAGGAAAAATGGGATGGATTTTTTTCTCTCTTTTTGATCTATCTCACTCTCTATTATTGTTGTTATCGTAGTAGTGGTGAGAAGCTTAAGACATTTGTTCTCCAAGTCAACAAATAACATTGACTACATATATGGGCTTATTTGGTGGGCTTTCCTCATGGGCCAAGGAAACAAATACCCAACAAATCTCCCCCTTTCCTGCCTATGAGGAAGAGTTCGCCATCCCGGCGATCGAGCAACAAATCTTGAGCTTCTCCCTTGCTAACGGCTTGGTCAACATATCGGAACCATTATCATCGGTATGAACTTTATTAAGTTCAAACATACCATCTTCAATAGCATCTCTAATCCAATGATACCTCACATCAATATGTTTTGTTCAACATGAAACATAGAATTCTTATAAGGTGAATAGCACTTTGATTGTCACAAAGAACATAGCGTTGTTGCTTGAAACCAAGTTCTTGCAAAAACCTTTTCAACCACAATAGTTCTTTGCACATTCTTTTCATACTCGACCTGTTGTAGACAAAGCGACACACTTTTGCAATCTAGATTGCCATGAAAACTCCCCCCAAAGGTCATCAAATATCGAAGTGGATTTCATGTTGTCCTTATTTCCGCCATATCACGAGTGCCTGTGTAACCAACAAGCATGGGCTTCCCATTTCCAAATGTGATACCCAATTTGGAAGTACCTCGCAGATATCTAAATATCCATTTAACAGCTTCCCAATGCTTCTTACTAGGATTTGATAGGAACCCTGACAACACCAACTGCATGAGCTATATCAGGCCTTGTACACACCATAGCATACATCAAGCTACCAACCGCTGAGGCATATGGAACTTTATCCATCTTTTCAATATTCTTTTTGGAAGAAGGGCAATCTTTATCAGTTAGCTTAAAGTTGGGAGTAAGAGGGGAACTCACCACTTTAGCTTTATCCACGTTGAACACGCACAACACCTTTTCAATGTATTGCTCTTGTGATATATGCAACTTCACGGCACCTCTATCACGGAAAATCGAATGCCAGGATCTGTTTTTTTGGCCCCAAGTCTTTCATAGCAAAAGACTTACTCAAATCTCGCTTCAGTTGGGCAATTCTTCCAACGTTCTTGCCAACAATCAACATATCATCAACATATAGCAACAAGATGATGAAGTCATCATCACCAAACCTCTGAAAGAAAACACAATGATCTGAAGAAGTCTTTCGGTAGCCTTGCTTCCCTATGACCGATTCAAATTTCTTGTACCCTTTGTCTCGGTGCTTGCTTCAACCGTACAAACTTTTCTGAAGTCTACACCGCGTATTCTTCCTTCCGCTTAACAAAGCCCGGGTTGCTCCATATAGATTTCCTTATCCAGATCACCATGAAGGAAAGCTTTCTTGACATCCATTTGCTCCACCTCAAGATCGAGGCTAGCCGCCAAACCAAGAACAACTCGAATAGATCCCATCTTCACAACCTGAGAGAAAATCTCATCAAAATCAATACCTCTTTTCTGACTGTAACCTTTAACCACCAATCTGGCCTTGTACCTCGGTTTAGAAGTATGCTCTTGGTCTTCAATTTAAAACCACTTGTTTTTCAAAGCTCTCTTACCCTTAGGCAACTTTACCAAATCAAAAGTAGCGTTCTCATGCAAGGAATTCATCTCATCTTGCATGGCTTCAACCCATTCCTTTTTGTGTTCATCTTCCATAGCTTCTTCATAACACTCGGGCTCTCCCCATCGAAAGTAAAACATACTCATGTGCAGAATATCGTGTGGAAGGATGATGATCTCTAGTAGACTGCCTAAGCGGAATGAATGGTGGCATATTAGATGCGGTAACTTCCGGGATGAGCGTCTTCATCTAAGTTTGGTTGCTCTTGATCATCAACATCATCGGCACCTGTTCTTCTACCGTTCTTCATCATTCTGAATATCATCTCCAAACGTGGTCACCATGTTTAGGAGGAACCGGATCCAAGTCAATGAGATCATCATTATGTTGAGGAATTGTTTTCTTCTCAGCATTCTCAACATCTTTCAAAGTTTGATCTTTCTCAAACTCTACATCTCGCTCTGAACAAGTTTCTTATGAACCGGATCATACAACCTATACCCAAATTCATCTTGACCATACCCGAGGAACACACATGGCTTAGACTTCACATCAAGCTTTGATCTTTCATCTTTTGGAATATGCACAGAAGCCTTGCATCCAAAAACTCGTAAATGACAGTATGAAACATCTTTGCGCTCAAACCTGTCGAGAACATCAAAAGCGCATAAAGGAACACAAGGGGTTAGATTAATAACATGTACCGCCGTATTCAAAGCCTCACCCCAAAAGAAGCAGCAACCACGCATGTGAAAGCAAGCATCGACTCTTTCAACCAAAGTTCTATTCATCCGCTCGCTAAGCCATTCAACTGCGGTGTCTTGATTGGAGTCTTTTGATCTTGAATTCCATGCTCTCTACAATAAGCATCAAAGGGCCAATGTATTCACCTCCATTGTCAGTTCGAATACATTTAAGTTTCTTCCACTGCGCCTCTCAACTAAAGCATGAAACTGCTTAAACACATCCAATACTTGATCTTTAGTCTTCAAGGTATATACCCAAACCTTTCTTGAGTGATCATCGATGAAAGTGACAAAATAAGAACACCCACCTAGTGTTTTAGTCTTCATGGGACCACAAACATCGGAATGTACCATATCAAGTATGTTCTCCATTCTGAAAGAAGGACGACTCTTAAAAGCAAGCCTAGTTTGCTTTCACCTTAAACAGTGAGAACACTTCTTCAAGTTGATATCATGCACACCAAATAACACATTCTTCTTAGAAAGAATAGACATCCCCTTTTCACTTATGTGACCAAGTCTTTTATGCCATAACTCGTTCATATCATCATTGTCTGGCATTGACAATGCTCTTGGATATCTTCGGATGTGTCACGTATAACTTGGATTCCCTTTTTCCTCTTGCCACAATCAAGGATCCGAGAGTTACTTTCCACAAACCATTACGGAAGCTGTTATGGTAGCCATCTTCATCAAGAAGACCTGTTGAGATAATATTGAGTCTCATATTTGGGACATGTTTTACATTATGCAAAACCAATTCCATCCCCGTGTCAAACTTCAAAAAAATATCCCCAATACCCGGCAATCCTTGATAACCCAGTATTACCCATCCTAACAACGAAGTCACGGTGTGTAAGATGAATAATAATCTTTAGGTGTTGCAACATGACATGTAGCACCACTGTCAAGAATCCAACTCGAATCATCATTAGCAAGGTTGACCATATCATAATCATAACAAACAAAGAACTCATCTGTGGTGGTATTTACTTCAGTATTGTCATCACCATCATCATCATTCTTGTGTTTGTTCTTACGGTTGTTGTAGTTCTTCTTCTTGTTCTCCTTTTTCAACTGTCTGCAAAAATTCATCGTGTGCCCCTTTTTATGGCAATGATAACATTCAACATCGCAGCAAATCTTCCTTTCTTTGGAACTACTCGATGATTACTACTTTTCGGACCTCTGCTTTGACTTCTCCCAGCCTTTCTATGACCAAGACATCGGCGTGAAGAAGAACCTTGTGACTTTCTTCTCATTTCTTCATTCAAAATACTGCCTTTAGCCAATTCCATGGTGATAACACCATCGGTGCGAGTTGGACAATGATGTCCTAAAAGTCTCCCAAGTATCCGGTAAAGTACCAAGAAGCCACAAGCCTTGAATCTCATCTTCAAACTTGATACCCATACTTGCAAGCTGATTTATAATACCACGAAAAACATTTAAGTGATCAGTAGTAATAGGAGACCCATCAGTATACTTTAATCTCATCATTTGCTTGATTAAGAACAACTTGTTATTTCCAGTTTTTCGAGCATATAACTGTTCAAGTTTGTTCCAAAGAGTACGAGCATGTGTCTCCTCACAAATATGGTTCAAAACATTATCATCAACCCATTGCCTAATATACCCGCAAACATGTCTATGCAAAATAGTCCATTCTGCATCTGTTTTGTTATCGGGTTTCTCGGAGAAAATACTGAGGCAAGTAGTAGTCTTTAACATAAAGGAGATCCTCCATTTTTCCTTTCCAAACATGATAATTCGAACCATTCAAACTAACCATCCTACCTGTATTAGTTTCCATCGTTCAAACAGGTTAAGTCCCCAAACCAAGAACCAAGCTCTTGATACCAATTTGGCGGGTAAAAGGTGTAATGGGTCACAACGGAATAAACACAAGTGCGGAAGCAAAACCTTCGTTTGACAACACCTACCCAAACCCGTATGAACCTATGAGGAAGTAAACAAATAAGGCACACTAATCACAACTTCTAAACAGCCCCTAACAATATCAAATCAGCCCCAAATCAGCAGGTAATAAAAGTAAACAACCACACAACAAGAACACCAAGCTTTTAGCGTGGAAAACCCCAAAACGGGTAAACACCACGGGACACCTAGTGCCGCTTAAATCCGCTACCACCAATAATAGAGCAATACAATCAGACCTTCTCTAGATACTAGAGGCATACAACAATCATCATACACTTGGAATAAAGCATCAAGATGTATGGAAACAAACTAAAGACAAAAGAGGAACAACATCACGGAAAATCGATGCAATCTGCCTGGGCAAGAAACAGGACTTCCAGGCCTCAAAATCAGATTTCCAACGGTCAAAACCTTCCTTTATATGTAAGGAAGCTACAGCCCGAAAATCGTTACGATCCAACGGTTCAAACTCCGGCGATCTTCAGTTTTGTGGACTGCTGCAGGAGGAAAAACGGGATTTGGATTTGTTTTCTCTCTTTTTGATCTATCTCACTCTCTATTATTGTTGTTATCTGTAGTAGTGGCTGAGAAGCTTAAGACATTTGTTCTCCAAGTCAACAAATAACATTGACTACATATATGGGCTTATTTGGTGGGCTTTCCTCATGGGCCAAGGAAACAAATACCCAACACCGTCATCTCTATGGAACCTTATTTCCTAATATATCTTGTCTCTTATCCAGCATGTTACTTTGACGGTGATCAAAAGAGAGAAAAAAATGTATGGTTACATGAACTGGACAAAATAACTTATGGTACTGAAGGTATGCATTTGTGATCTATATTATCAGTTTATACTTTATATATTTTTGTGTTCTCTAAGATTGAACAAACAATTTCATTGTTGGTAAAAGGACCGAAGAGTTGGTCCGTCAATGAGAATGGGAAGGTAAATATTTCGGTTTACACTTCTCGAACCCAATTACATCTCAAATGTTTTTAGATTGATACATTATACATACATACGTAGAAATCACTGCTAGCTTGCTTGATATGACGCAAAGGTATTATCTGTGCAGATGACGAATCAAACAGACTCGCAATCAGACTCCATCAATGAGGAAAAACCCATAAGCCTTGATCAGCGGCAACAACAAGAAATGAGTAATATGGTTGATTCACATGCCAGCTCAAGTTTACCTCCTTTAAGAAACTATCCAAGAGAACCAAATCTTGCTAATATGGATCTATTCAGAGGTTATTTATTTTTTATTTTTATATATGGTTTTGAGCAATTGCAATTATCATTTTATATATGGTTCTTTTAACTAACTATAAATATTGCAATTGCATTGGATCACTATTATAAAGGAGATAGAAAGGATTACCTCCAAATTAAATTGGTGTCCCTCTTTATACAACATCCGTTAAAGGTGACTGGGAAGCTGCTGAAGCTATTCTAGACAAATGAAACACCGAGAGTTGAATTTGGTACGATATAGCATCACTGAAAATGGAGAGACAACACTACACGTTGCCTCATCCACAAAACTTTCGAATGTTACTCATATAACCCTGTTTCCATTACCTGTAGGCATTGTTTCAAGACATTTATAAGCAAAGAGGGAAACTATTCATCACCAGCGCTCAATAGATTGCTGATAGACAAGCATTTAAGTGGAGTAGCTTATTGATGGAATCCAGGTTGTAACTTACTCCTATTTTCAATTATAATATATTGAGAATAGTTCAATTTAGCTGAGGAGCGGAAAAGGAAGGCTAGAGCAGTGAGGCTATTTAAAGTATACTAATTGTCACTTTTAGGTTTTTAAAGTTATAGGGTATCACTATACATATATAATCACTATTTCATTTGGTAACTATTGGTAATATGCTCTATTAGACAAATTTAGTATCACACAATTGACCCCTGTTGAGGAAGATGAGAATAAAAAGGCTAGACTTTCTATGCTTAGATCATCTTCTTCACTGTGATCCTCTTGAACATGAGAAAAAATGCAAAGTCAATTAGGTATGTATTGAATTAACAATCTTTGGTCTTTGTTTTTAGAATTTAGTGAAGCTAGAATATGGTGATAGGTAGTGTATTTTGAGTAGTAACCCCAATCATTTGCATTACAGGTTTGTAGGAACCAAAGTTAATGGCAATGGAAAAACCAAGCAGAAAATGACACCAGTTGTTGGCAATGTATGCAGTCGCGAAAGTTGAATGGGTCTTACTTTACTAACATTAATATAGGACCACTAAGTTATCTTTAGTTATTTATAATTCTTAACTTTCAAATGGAATGATATAGGGAGGTTTATGAATTAACTTTACACAGGGTCCCTTGCAGAGCAACTTGAACTATTTGATCGGTTATCCGGTCTAACTCGGTTATCTTTCGTGAAGAATGGTATGCACTCAATAACTCGAAGATATGTTTGGGACGTTATTGAAAATGCAAAGAAAGGACGAGCCATTATTCTAACAACACATTCTATCACCAGAGACTCAAGAAGCCTTGGGTTCTGAATTAGCTGTTGGTCTTGCTGATAGGCATCAGGTTGAAATACTTTCATATAACTAATAGTAGGATTCACGGAAACTTGGAAATTATAATAATTTGAACCTGTGCAGTTTATGCTCACGTCAAATCTACAATCAGACCTTAACATTGTCAATGTAGGGGCTTCTCAGACCTTTCCTACAATAAGTATGAGCACAAGTGGTTGGGACTGATACATATTAGATCTTTATGAAAAACAACAAATTGAAGCTTAATCAAAGATACCCCTATGGTATTTATTCTAGCAATGCGATATTTTTTTTTATTTATTTTTTTAGTGTCCATTCTCACTTCATTATAATGATAATTTCAGTTGACTCAATTTTAGATTATTAATATTAATTGCAAACTTTTCGTTATTGGTATTTTACCCTTATTTTCTTCGAACTTGGTCATAATAGGCAAATTCTTGATAAACTTTAAACTTTTCTAATTTTTAGAGCATTGAGGTTAGGAAGAAAATGAAGAGTGCAAGAATACCATGGCCTCGAGGTTCCGGAGATGATACTTGGAACCGCTTTTGGCAAGCAATTAAGAAGGTATATTTCTCCCTCACATTCCAAAACGTTTGTTGAGTTTGACTTCAGAGTCGCGCCTATAAAATCTATAAGCTGAAATTTTTACGGCTGTATATTTTCGTACCACATTATCTTTTACTGTATGATATGTAATTAAGACAAGTTGAAATTTAGCCTTTTGAGATACGTGGACCAAGTTGTAATGGCATATGAGTATATGACATTAGATCTGTTACCCGTTTTAGGTTTGGGCATCTAAGTGGAACGAAAGAGCATATATCAATTGCAGAAAAACAAACGTGAATTTTGATAAACAATGCATTGAGTTATTTAAGGGAGTGTTTGGGATTAAGTACAAATTTTTATGTGTATGTATGTAAATATCTGTTGCTATAGTCCCCTTTGTTAAAAGTGAGGCCAATGATTGTGATGCTTAATCATCGTGTTCATTTTTGTTTTTCTTTTCTGGCTATATTTTGGACTCTTGGTATTTGTTGGGTATGTGGTGGTTGGCGCTTCGGGAGATCATTGAGAAGGCTCACCTTGAAGATTTGGATTACGTCAAGAATGCAATCACACTTTTACTCACCGTTCTTTGTCTTTGTTAGCATCCTTATCATCATGGTAAGTCGTATTTAAACATGTTTTTGTTCTTTCTTGAGTTATCTTGCACATAAATTGACCCATTGGTTTATTGGTTATTTCTCAAAAAGGTGCATCGGTCAGAAAATCGTGAGAAGATTACGTTTGAATATATCTTTGTGTTTCCAAAGGGTAATTAGATCTTCTTGGCCACACAACAGTCTATTGCAAAAAGTATGAAGCTAAGTTCATATGTTTTATATTAGTGACACGCTTTTTATTGAGAAAAACTTAAGTCATTATTTACAACTTGAACTTTGAGAAAAATTCATAAGATGTCAAAGTGAAACCATAATTAATGATTTTTCCTGAATGAAATTATGTTTGTTAATGAAATTGATGTTGTTTCGATTATGGATATTGGTATCTTAAGCATTTAGTATTGGGGCTGCTGTGAAACAACAGCAGTAAAGGTCTCAATTGGGTCATTTTTTACTGTGGTTTTTTAAGCATTGTATAGTAAAAGCTTGAAACTGCTATTTTTATTTGTAAGCGTACAACCATCCTAAACAGTCCAAGTTTAACTTTAATAAATGGTCGCGCACAACTCACTCTATTTTTGAAAAATTAGAAATCATTGATATGAGATGATTTTTTGTAAACCATATTTGATTGAGGCTGTTTGGGTTTGCTCATCTAAACTGCGTATTTGATAGTATTTGTGATTGTAATAATATTTTCTGAAAAAAACAGCTTGAAATTTCTAATTCCAAAATGCATGTTGTTCCTATAAAGCCGTGTAGAATAATGATCCATATATATTCTTATTACTCCTGATTTTCCGATTTTTGTTTTGCTTTGGATACACCATTACAGGAGGCAGCATGCAAACAATGCTTGCCATTTGTGGAAATATAAATGAAGAAGCTTTGAAGGTAATGGTAAAGCTATTATTTGTTCATATTAGAAATATCGGTAAACACTTATTTTTACATTGGCATATAGGCTACAAGAAGTCAAATAAAATGGAAAAAGAGTTAAGCAATGCCATACATGTTAAAATTCTTATTTAATTGGCTACAATGAAGTTATATTACCAAATCAATCTATGTATTTGATATGTGTCTAAATACACATATATTTTATACTGTTTAAACCCACAAAACAACCAAAAAACGCACAAATGACTCACAAAATGTTATAAATATCATTTAAATGTGTTTTTTGTGATTCAGTACAAAAGATTGAAAAACAAGTGAAAAATGATCAATTTCACAACAATTGTCATTTCGGTCCCTGAGTTACTCAAATTGTCAAAACTAGTCCCTAAATGTTTTAAATGAATGAAAAGTCAACTTAAGTCCTTGGGAAACAAAAAATATTCACAAATGATCCCTGGATGAAAGTTTACACAAAATGGCAACGTTTACCCCTCAAGTTACAAAATTGGCAAAAAATGGTCCCTGGGTATTCAAAAATGGAAATTTTACAAAATATACCCTTGTACTATTCATGAATTTACAATTTGGAACTATTTTGATAACTTTAAGGAAATTACAATTTAACCCCCTAAACTTTGGAAAATTACATAAATGGTCCTCGGGGTATTTTAAATTGTAATAAAATGCAAAATAAGTCCTTTGGTTTATCTAACTTAACAATTTTAGTCCTTGTGAATACTTTGGAATATTGCAGGTTCGGTCCCTCAAAAATTCAGAAGTTACAAGATTGGTCCTTGGGCTTATTAATATTACAAACCAAACGGATCCACTTAATACCCTTAAATCCAAATACCAAACCCAAATTAAATCATTCCACACACCCTTTGTAAATAAATAAAGCGTAGCCCGTTTTCCTCCTTCTTACTTCCATTACCCCCACAGTAAAACCACCATTTCCACTTCACCTCACTTTCCCCTCCACTGTCCTCCACGGCTCATAACCTACTCCCTTACACCTCTCAAACCTATCCCACTCCATAATAAATGCATCTCCACCACTCTTTCCCTCCAAACCATACTCATCCTCTGTTTTCTTCCATATCACCCCAAGTTGCTCAGGAATATCTCAATTGTTCCCCTTTAGTCACCACTAAACCCCAAAGTTCTTTAATTGTAATATATCAGGCTGCAAGTTACCCCAATGACTTTGGCGCCAAAAAGTGAATTTAAACGGCTAGGATCATATCTGCAATCAAAGGCCAAGATTTAAAGTGGGATTTGACAAGGAAGCTATTGGGAACTCAGAATGCTATAAAGATCAAGAGGAAGACAAAGAATAAACTAACTTTGGTTTTACCATTGTTCACGTAGTATAATTTTACATGTTTTATTTAATGTCTTTTACAGTTTTTATGTTGTAATTTACTTTAAATTAGTGTAATGAATCTTTAATTTCAGTTTAAATTGATTTAATCTCGGTTTCAAGTTTTGCTTATTTCCTTTAAATTTTCAAGTTATTGTAATTCCATGTTAAATAGTTGTTTTGTGGATTCTTTAAGCTCCATAAGCTCTTGACAAAGTCTTAAGGTTTTTTAGATTCATTAACGATATAGTCTTTTAAATTGAAAATATAAAAAAATCAAGAAAAATAGTTGAATAATCAAAAATCAAATTATGAAGAAGTGATGAAGCAGGGTTGGATTTGGAATGCTATGGGGTATTAGGAGCTTATTGGGAAGCTAATAGGTGTAACCTTGTCCTTGGTTTCTATGTCTCAATCCACTTTCTCATTTGTAAGCATTTTTCCAATTTTTGCATTTTATTGTTTCTTGTTTTAAACACTTTAATTTTCATGTTTTTATGTCTATTTGCTGTTATTAGATGATATTAGAGCTTTATATTAGGTACTTATGTTTTGGATTTGATCATGGTTTGATAGGGCATTTTCTTGTTAATTTGTCAATTTTTGAAAATCCTAGACCTAGACTTGTTTGACATCTGGTTTAGGCTGAAAAAGGTTGGGTTTGACACACTAAAACCTCTGGATTTGATGGAATTGGGTTAGGCAGTGTTGTGCTTTGAAAACTTCATATCAGTTTCTATTTAAGTTTGTTTGGATTTCTTTGTTGAATATGAGTTCACGTGTTTGTTTGTTGTTGTTTACCATTATTATATGTCTCATTAGTATCTAGTAGTTCAGTTCAACATCTAGATTCAGTCCTTGTTTAGTAGATAGTCAAAATGGTTTTAAATCTTTTCTATTTTCTTATCTATGTAAGTTTTTCAAGTCCATGTTCATAATATTAGCTTAAAAGTTGATTAGTTTGCTTAATTTAGTGTCATTATAGCATAATATAACATATATAATCAGTGATTTAATTTCTAATTTCATTTAAGTCAACCTTTGTGTTCATAAGTAAAAGTCAAATTTTCTTAAAGGTCTGTTTTTGAATAAAATCTAGAATTTTATTGTGTATTCATTATTGAGTATTAGCTTAAAACCTTCTAGGATGTTAAAATATAGTTGCTTATCTTAAATGTAAAAATAATAGTTTACCATTTATCAGCTTTTTAAGTGCTTAATTTTTAGCTTAGTTTGAGTCCCTTGTCTAAATGTATGCCTGCACCCACCTTAGGTGTCAAGTTCATGAGCTTGCATAAGCTTCATGACTTGACCCTACTTGTATTTAGTTTCTTTGTAAAGCCTTTGTGGTCTTTTTACTATTTGTATTCTTGTTTTTACATTTTGACTTATTTACCTAGCTTAATCATCTCCTTTATTTTGTCCCATTTTGACCACTCAAGCTGAAGCAAGCAGGTTGAGTGGGGTATTACCTAAGCTTCTTATAAGCTCCTTAATGAGCTTGAGATTGTGATTCTTAGCTTTGTGAGAAGCTAAGCAGTCCATCTCAATGTCTCAGTATAAGTTGAGCTTATTAGAGCTTATTTGATAGGTTCAAATGAGGCTTGTGTTTGCCCACTCACAACATACCTCGAGCAATTGATTGGTATTACACCATTTCCACAAGCCTCTCAAAAGCTCATCTGTGGTCTCCATAAGTTGAGTTTTGGTGTTTTGGAATCCTCACCAGTTCAGCTTGCTACTCCAATTTCTATTTTGCCATGTTAAGCTTATATTCTTAGCTTAATTTGCCATTAAATAAATATGTGAGGGTTGTTTGGTATAACGATTCCTATGTAAGCTTATGAGCTTATAACAAGCTTATAGGTGATTGCGGTGCACATACTTGTTTATATTTGTCCATATAGCCTATATACATATTTCTTTTCTTTTGTTATCCTGTGTGGAGCTTATACCAAGCTTATTTAAGCTTTCATTCAATCCAAGTTAAGCTCAAAAGCTTAAGCGACTAAACCTTAAGCTCTTGCTCAAGTCCATTTTTCTTGTTCATATTTGTATATTGGACTTATGTACATCTCATTTTAGTTTTTGTTTCTTACGTATATAGCTTATTTAGAGCTTATTATTAGCTTGAGCTCCAACAGTCAAGCCAAAAGCTTAACTGTTGGACTCATAAGCTTGTAATGTGCTTATTTTCAAATTTGTAAAGTCTTGTTTTCAGTAACCATGTATATTATCAGTATTTATTTAGTTCCAGAAAAAGAAAAAAACCAAAAGAGCTTTAATCATAAGTAGTAGCTTCTATAAAGAAGCTTTAGGCTTAATAAGCCAACTGTTATGGAAATAAGCTCCCACAGAGCTTATTTCCAAGTTTTGGATAAGTTGGTTTTGTTAGAGTTACATAATTTAGCTTAATGTACAGTTGCAAAAGAAAAATCAAGAAAAAATTGTTTTGCAAAAGGGGTCAGGTTGAACATGCGACCTCCCCTTGATAGAGTGATAGTGGGGGTACCGCCCTTGGGTCTTTCTTGTCATAGTTTGCATAATCAAATACATAAGGGCGTTTGGCAGTTATGGCTATAAGCTCTTTTGAGCTTATTTCCGCTTATTTTCCACGGTAACCCACAGCTTTTTATTTTTCTTAGATTAAGAATAGATTATAGTAGTTTCTGTGAATTTTTCATATTTTTCTTAAAACGTTTAGTATTTTTAATAATTTAATTAGTGTTAAATAGTTTTTAAATCATAATAAAAAATATAAAAGTCTAAAAAATATAAATCTTTTTTCTAAAATTTTCTTTTATCATATAGTATGTAATAAAATTAGTTTTATACTCATAGGCCTTTTATTTCATAAATTTTACGTTTTGTCTTGCGCTCCAGCGTCATTTTTGTAAATAACGCTCGTTTTCAGTTTAAGTAACGTTTTTAGGTAATTTGAGTTTACGTTTTAGTTAAAATAGTTTATTTAAGTTATTTTATTTTATAAAATCAAATAAACGTTCATCGATTTGTAAAAATAGTGATAGCGTTTATTTAATAGATTTTAACTTTTATTTTCTTTAATTTGCATTTAAGTCGCTAAGACATGCAAATCCCTACTATAGTTACAATCGTTTTTAGGTTTTACGATTGCGCGTTTTTATTGACGTAGCTGTGACTGAGCTATTACTATTCACATTCCTAGTGTTAGTCAATCAGATTCCTGTTTTTGTACATTCTATATCATTTCAGCATTCACAAGTCATTGTATGTGGATTATCACGCCTCACCAGGACATAAACGATCCAAGGATATTTTTAATCCTTGGTAAACTTGCATTTCTCTCGGGCTTCGCCCTTTTATCATCTGATACGGTTGACCGTTATGGCCAGTTGATAAGTGTGACGGAGAAATAAAAGATGGGTAGTTCGGGAGGAATCAAATTTTGGCGCCTTGCGGAGCTAGCTGCGTATTATGACTTGTATTTTATACTTTGTTGAAATACCTATCCTTGTATGTAAATTACATATACTTCATTTCATATAAACAATATAAAATACAAAAAGATTTTATGGTTAAAATCTATCTGTGCTTTGATTTGCATTTGATATCAATTTTCTTAATCTTGATATTCCTAGGTCTAAATTTTGGCTAAACACCATGTTTATACTAAAAAAGGATTTACTTAGTATAATTCCGGAATGTGATAGATTAGGTTTAAATCAGTATCATGTATTAAAAATCTCATTTAGGTTTCCTTTTTAGCCATTTCTTTGTATATATATATAAAAGTTAAAAAATACAAAAACATTTTTCGTTTCTGTTTATATTATATTCAAAAAAAACCCCAAAAATTCTCCTACCTTTATCTTCATAATTCTGTGAGTGAATCCCACTCCAATTTCTCGTCAAATCATTTTCACTTTTCTTACCTATTTCTAACACCTAAGTGTGGGGGTGTGCCCCACATTTTGTACATAGATTTATAAAACGTTGAGAAAATTGTATATATTAAAAAAATAAAATAATTGTTGTGTTTATCCCACTTAGTTTTGAATATTGAGGACAATATTCATTTCTAAGTGTGGGGAATTCTGCGATTTTGATCGTAAATGTACCCTTTTAGTCCCCTTTTCCCCCAAAATGGCCAAATTTTAAAATTTTTTTAGTGGAAGTACTATGTACTAAACACAACAAATGGTAATCAGTCCACCATGTCTAACCCACATAAGGATTGGCTAATCCAGGAGCAAACGGCTCTTGGTAAAGATATCTCAAATCCGTTTATGGCTTGCAATTTGCCTAAAATTGTATGGTACCTCAACTCACCATATCCTAAAAAGTGAAGAGTTGGCTAGCCCGCAAGGTTATGGCTTGTGGTAAAGGCAGTGGAAAAACCATAATTGGTATTCAGCTCACCAAAGATAATTCTGATAATTTATCTAAGAGTTGGCTAGTCCAGAAGCAAACGGATTTTGGTAAAGACAAATCAAAACCGTTGACAGCTTATGATTTGCTCAAAATCATTTGGTTATCAGTGTACCAAGGTTCTTACTTGAACTGAAACATTTGGCTACTCCGGAAGTGATGGCTTTTGGTAAAGAGTTTTTAAAATCCATTAAAGTTTCAAAAGATTGCTAGGGACTAGCAATAGTTTAGTGTGGGGATTTGATATGTGTCTAAAAACACATATATTTTATCTGTTTTAAACCCACAAAACAACCAAAAAACACACAAATGACTCACAAAATGTTATAAATATCATTTAAATGTGTTTTATGTGATTCAGGTACAAAAGATTGAAAAAACAAGTGAAAAATGATCAATTTCACAACAATTGTCATTTTCAGGTCCACGAAGTTACTCAAATTGTCAAAACTAGTCCCTAAATGTTTTAAATGAATGAAAAGTCAACTTAAGTCCTTGGGAAATCAAAAATATTCACAAATGATCCCTGGATGAAAGTTTACACAAAATGGCAACTTTTACCCTTCAAGTTACAAAATTGGCAAAAATGGTTCCTGGGTATTCAAAAATGGAAATTTTACAAAATATACCCTTGTACTATTCATGAATTTACAATTTGGAACTATTTTGATAACTTTAAGGAAATTACAATTTAACCCCCTAAACTTTGGAAAATTACATAAATGGTCCTCGGGGTATTTTAAATTGTAATAAAATGCAAAATAAGTCCTTTGGTTTATCTAACTTAACAATTTTAGTCCTTGTGAATACTTTGGAATATTGAGGTTCATCCTCAAAAATTGAGAAGTTACAAGATTGGTCCTTGGGCTTATTAATATTACAAACCAAACGGATCCACTTAATACCCTTAAATCCAAATACAAACCCAAACCCAAATCGGTCCATTAACCCTTACGGCCCACACCTGTAAATAAAATAAAAGCGTAGCCCGTTTTCCCTCTTCTTCCACACCATACCCCCACTGTAAAAACCACCATTTCCACACTTCACCTCACCTTTCCCCCTCCACCTGTCCTCCACAGCTCATAACCTACTCCCTTACACCTCTCAAACCTATTCCACTCCATAATAAATGCATCTCCACCACTTTTTCCCTCCAAACCATACTCATCCTCTGTTTTCTTCCATATCACCCCAAGTTGCTCAGGAATATCTCAATTGTTCCCCCTTAGTCACCACTAAACCCCAAAGTTCTTTAATTGTAATATATCAGGCTGCAAGTTACCCCAATGACTTTGGCGCCAAAAAGTGAATTTAAACGGCTAGGATCATATCTGCAATCAAAGGCCAAGATTTAAAGTGGGATTTGACAAGGAAGCTATTGGGAACTCAGAATGCTATAAAGATCAAGAGGAAGACAAAGAATAAACTAACTTTGGTTTTACCATTGTTCACGTAGTATAATTTTACATGTTTTATTTAATGTCTTTTACAGTTTTTATGTTGTAATTTACTTTAAATTAGTGTAATGAATCTTTAATTTCAGTTTAAATTCAGTTTAATCTCAGTTTCAAGTTTTTGCTTATTTCCTTTAAATTTTCAAGTTATTGTAATTCCATGTTAAATAGTTGTTTTGTGGATTCTTTAAGCTCCATAAGCTCTTGACAAAGTCTTAAGGTTTTTTAGATTCATTAAACAGCTATAGTCTTTTAAATTCAGAAAATATAAAAAAAATCAAGAAAAATAGTTGAATAATCAAAAATCGAATTATGAAGAAGGTGATGAAGCGAGGTTGGATTTGGAATGCTATGGGGTATTAGGAGCTTATTGGGAAGCTAATAGGTGTAACCTTGTCCTTGGTTTCTATGTCTCAATCCACTTTCTCATTTGTAAGCATTTTTCCAATTTTTGCATTTTATTGTTTCTTGTTTTAAACACTTTAATTTTCATGTTTTTATGTCTATTTGCTGTTATTAGATGATATTAGAGCTTTATATTAGGTACTTATGTTTTGGATTTGATCATGGTTTGATAGGGCATTTTTACTGTTAATTTGTCAATTTTTGAAAATCCTAGACCTAGACTTGTTTGACATCTGGTTTAGGCTGAAAAAGGTTGGGTTTGACACACTAAAACCTCTGGATTTGATGGAATTGTTAGTTAAGTGTTGTGCTTTGAAAACTTCATATCAGTTTCTATTTAAGTTTGTTTTGGATTTCTTTGTTGAATATGAGTTCCTGTGTTTGTTTGTTGTTGTTTACCATTATTATATGTCTCATTAGTATCTAGTAGTTCAGTTCAACATCTAGATTCAGTCCTTGTTTAGTAGATAGTCAAAATGGTTTTAAATCTTTTCTATTTTCTTATCTATGTAAGTTTTTCAAGTCCATGTTCATAATATTAGCTTAAAAGTTGATTAGTTTGCTTAATTTAGTGTCATTATAGCATAATATAACATATATAATCAGTGATTTAATTTCTAATTTCATTTAAGTCAACCTTTGTGTTCATAAGTAAAAGTCAAATTTTCTTAAAGTACGTTTTTGAATAAAATCTAGAATTTTATTGTGTATTCATTATTGAGTATTAGCTTAAAACCTTCTAGGATGTTAAAATATAGTTGCTTATCTTAAATGTAAAAATAATAGTTTACCATTTATCAGCTTTTTAAGTGCTTAATTTTTAGCTTAGTTTGAGTCCCTTGTCTAAATGTATGCCCTGCACCACAGCCTTAGGTGTCAAGTTCATGAGCTTGCATAAGCTTCATGACTTGACCCTAGCTTGTGTATTTAGTTTCTTTGTAAAGCCTTTGTAGTCTTTTTACTATTTGTATTCTTGTTTTTACATTTTCAGCTTATTTACCTAGCTTAATCATCTCCTTTATTTTGTCCCATTTTGACCACTCAACTGAAGCAAACAGTTGAGTGGGGCTTGTTACCTAAGCTTCTTATAAGCTCCTTAATGAGCTTGAGATTGTGATTCTTAGCTTTGTGAGAAGCTAAGCAGTCCATCTCAATGTCTCAGTATAAGTTGAGCTTATTAGAGCTTATTTGATAGGTTCAAATGAGGCTTGTGTTTGCCCACTCACAACATACCTCTGAGCAATTCAGTGGTATTACACCATTTCCACAAGCCTCTCAAAAGCTCATCTGTGGTCTCCATAAGTTGAGTTTTGGTGTTTTGGAATCCTCACCAGTTCAGCTTGCTACTCCAATTTCTATTTTGCCATGTTAAGCTTATATTCTTAGCTTAATTTGCCATTAAATAAATATGCAGGGTTGTTTGGTATAACAAGATTACCTGTAAAGCTTATGAGCTTATAACAAGCTTATAGGTGATTGCCAGTGCACATACTTGTTTATATTTGTCCATATAGCCTATATACATATTTCTTTTCTTTTGTTATCCTGTGTGGAGCTTATACCAAGCTTATTTAAGCTTTCATTCAATCCAAGTTAAGCTCAAAAGCTTAACTGACTAAACACCTTAAGCTGCTCAAGTCCATTTTTCTTGTTCATATTTGTATATTGGACTTATGTACATCTCATTTTAGTTTTTGTTTCTTCTGTATAGCTTATTTAGAGCTTATTACTAGCTTGAGCTCCAACAGTCAAGCCAAAAGCTTAACTGTTGGACTCATAAGCTTGTAATGTGCTTATTTTCAAATTTGTAAAGTCTTGTTTTCAGTAACCATGTATATTATCAGTATTTATTTAGTTCCAGAAAAAGAAAAAAAAAAACCAAAAAGAGCTTTAATCATAAGTAGTAGCTTCTATAAAGAAGCTTTAGGCTTAATAAGCCAACTGTTATGGAAATAAGCTCCCACAGAGCTTATTTCCAAGTTTTGGATAAGTTGGTTTTGTTAGAGTTACATAATTTAGCTTAATGTACAGTTTGCAAAAAGAAAAATCAAGAAAAAAAATTGTTTTGCAAAAAGGGGAGGTCAAGGTTCGAACATGCGACCTCCCCCTTGATAGAGTGATAGTGGGGGTACCTGTAACCATAAGCGCCCTTGGGTCTTTCTTGTCATAGTTTGCATAATCAAATACATAAGGGCGTTTGGCAGTTATGGCTATAAGCTCTTTTGAGCTTATTTACAGCTTATTTTCCACGTAACCACAGCTTTTTATTTTTCTTAGATTAAGAATAGATTATAGTAGTTTCGTGAATTTTCATATTTTTCTTAAAACGTTTAGTATTTTTAATAATTTAATTAGTGTTAAATAGTTTTTAATTCATAATAAAAATATAAAAGTCTAAAAAATATAAATCTTTTTTCTAAAATTTTCTTTTATCATATAGTATGTAATAAAATTAGTTTTATACTCATAGGCCTTTTATTTCATAAATTTTACGTTTTGTCTTGCGCTCCAGCGTCATTTTTGTAAATAACGCTCGTTTTCAGTTTAAGTAACGTTTTTAGGTAATTTGAGTTTACGTTTTAGTTAAAATAGTTTATTTAAGTTATTTTATTTTATAAAATCAAATAAACGTTCATCGATTTGTAAAAATAGTGATAGCATTTATTTAATAGATTTTAACTTTTTTCTTCTATTTTGCATTTAAGTCACTAAGACATGCAAATCCCTACTATAGTTATAATCGTTTTTAGGTTTCTGATTGTACGTTTTTATTGACGTAGCTGTGACAGAGCTATTAATATTCACATTCCTAGTGTTAGTCAATCGATTTCTGTTTTGTACATTCTATATCATTTCAGCATTCACAAGTCATTGTATGTGGATTATCACGCCTCACCAGGACATAAACGATCCAAGGATATTTTTAATCCTTGGTAAACTTGCATTTCTCTCCCGGGCTGTCGCCCTTTTATCATCTGTTACGGTTGACCGTTCGCAAGCGGTTGATAAGTGTGACGGAGAAATAAAAGATGGGTAGTTCGGGAGGAATCAGTATTCAATTTGGTTAACTTTCAAACCAATTACATCTTTTGACACATATAACCCCTTTGCGATATAGAAGGCCTGATTTGACCCATTCATGAGTAAAAAGGGTAGAGTTTGTCACACCTATCAAGAATAATGTTTAAAAGATGCAGGAAAATATCACATAAAAAGACTTTTTTCTGATATCTTTTGATGCTTGGTCATTTAATAGAATGTACAACCAATACTTTTACATTGTGCAGGTGCTAATAGACGCAGACTCATTCGGTTTGTGGGCGACTTCAGTTTGGAAAAGATACGAAAAACTTTCTTCCTCGACTCTTCTTGTATATAGGCTAATGTTGGATAATATGGTTGTCCCCCCGATTAGGCTAATGTTTCCAATGTAAATGAAGGTCATTAGTATTTGATTAATTGTGTTTGTGCATCAAAATAACTTTTTTTTTATGTCCCAAGGTATAAAAGACGACAAATATCAGTATGTAAGTTACAAATAAAAGCAGTCTTCTTTTTTTTTTGCATTTCTTGAACTACTTATGAAACACTTATAAACATTTGTGTGATGAATCATCGGTACAAAAAACACATTATGGTATGAAAATACTAAAACTAAAGTCACCATTTGAAAATAATTCTTTATATGATCATAGTAGCACCATCTGAGACCAACATGGATAAACCAAAATTGAGATGACCATTTCTTGAAGTTAAAAAATAAGGATTCACAAATTGTCTAAATTATTGGACTTTGAAGTTGGAAAAGAAACAAAATTTGGACCAACCTCGCTTCTGAAAGAATAAGATCCTTGTTGAAACTTTTAAGGCTTGACTAGATTGAATCGCTACACTTTTCTATTATTACTATTCCGGATCTAGGGCCTAAGGTCTTAATTCATGAGAGACAAGAAAAGGGTAACGAAAGCTTTCTCGCAACGGGTTAGTTAGTCACTAGATGATAGCATCCCCAATTAGAGGAAGTGAAAACAAGAACGAAAATAAGGGATCTGACAACCGATTCACAATGAGTTGGTTGAGGATTGGAAAGAGGATCGAGAAACTTTGTACAATATGTGTTTGTAACATCATATTTATTGATGTAGAATAGGTAAAATGTAAGAATGCTCTAGAGTATTGTGCCACGCCTAAATGCCATTTAGTGCAAAGATCACGATCTTAATTCGCATATGGTATATATAAAACGAAAGCTTGAAACACAAATGGTTATAAATAAATCTAGCCTTATAAGTTGAAACGTCGCTCTATAGGTAGCCATTTTTAGGACGATTTGAGGTGTATAGTTTATGTGCTTGGTTTTCACAACATTAGAACAAAGGAGGTCAAGCATTGGCAAATAAGGTATATTGATTTTATAACATATATAAGTTCATCATTGTAAGCTGTGTTTTATTATTGTTAACATGAATTGTTACAGTTATGAAAAGGCTACATCCGTGTTACTAATCATGATCAAACAATACACTTATATGTACCATGGGTTTTATGTCCAAATTAATGCTTCCTTCTATTGTAGTTTTCAATAATACATTAAACCCTCTTATATTTTTATCTAAAACCAAATACATGAAAATCTGATTTCAAATTTCCAATAATTAACTTCGCCTTCCGTTCAATAGGAGCACCTAGCGAAACATCGATATTTGCATATTTATTCAAAATATACTTAAACAACATTGTACAATATGCATTAAAAACTTGTATTTTGAGAAAATATGTAAATATTTAAAATTTATCATGCATATATGTAATTTCTGCCGTTCAAAGTTGTAAGCAGTTAAATGTCTTAATTAGTCAAGCCACATGTTGGTATGCATCTTCACAGCCACATGCACACATAAATTATCTCCATCATATATACTCCATTTATTATAATAAATTTTCCTTGATTATTTTACTCTCAAAGTTTCAAAATGAAAAAACACATGTTGGTATCCTCTTTTGCAGCATTCTTACTAGCAAGAAATGAAACAATGTTGCAATGATCTCGAAAAGGTGGACACCAAGTGCAAGGCAAGGCTTTGTAGGAGGTTTACAAGCAAGCTTATAAGCAACAACAAGAAGGTAGTCTGTCATGGTGGACAACAGTAACGCTGATGTAAATCATGTGAAAGCAACATTATGTTCACCAGATTGGGTAAATATTTATGGGTTGACACAATGATGTATGTATCGACCATTTTCGAAAATGTATTCATTAAGTTCAAAAGAAGAGACAATAAATGATATCGATCGCTTTTTAGTAGTGATACTTTAGTTACAAAGACTAGATGACGAGAGCTCAATTGCAACCTCTAGGAGGCAATAAAGTGTCACGCTTTTTCCACGATGCAACCCAGTGGTTGTTCCTCCAGCAAGGGCAGTAGGGTTGGTCGCACGTGCTTGTGAAAGATTACTAAGAATACTGATTCGTTGTGAAGTGAGTGGTGAAAAACACAATACCAACGTATATCAAAATAACCGTAAAATTCGACAAATCAACCCTTTAGGAAAAAGGTCAACGTGCCAAACCTCACGGGTGTGATAAAAGTGATACCAGGAAGTGATTTCCCCGGGTCGTGTCCCAACGAGGTGTGAAATTGACGGTGTCGATGAGTTTCGCGATTAGGACTTGAATTGGTTTTAATGATTTTGGATTTTTTTTGATTACGTTATCCTACAAATTAAATAACGGGAATGAAAATAAAGCATGAAAAACAAATAAAGTACTAAATAAACTACGACTAAGCCTAAGAAACAATAAGACAACGCTAAATTACATCCTGGGGTGCTAGAATGCAAAAACGCTAAAAACCGGGAACGCACCGAGCCCCGAAAGTGAAAAATATGCAATTTAAGGCCTATGGATGCGAAACTAATTTTCCTACATTCTAAATGACCAAAAATAATTTTAGGAAAAAGCCGGGTATTTTTTTCACTTTTATTTTATTTATTACGAATTAAAAACTAATTTAATCTAATTAATTAATTAAAAATACTAAACTATTTTAGAAAAATATGGAAAAATTACAGAAACTACTTTGAGATGAATACTATCTAGGAAAAATAAAATGGTAAAGCTACCTAATCTAAATAAGCAGAAAATAAGCTAGCTAAATAATAAGCTAAAAAGAGATAAACTTGGTTAAAAGGATTGGGCCCTAAAGACTTAACAAGAAAAGTCCCTAGGGCAGATGGTTTGCTGTGGTTGTGTTGTGACTGTGAGTATTTGGAGACCAGGGTTCGAATCCCCTAGTCAGTTACTTTTTTCACTATTTTTTTTTTCTCTTTTGGAAACTAAAGTACGGTAATATTTTTTATGAAATCTTGATTTTGAAAGCCCGAAAATAAGTAGTTCAAATCAAGCATTACTCGCAGTTCAAACTGCTTACTACCCACAGTTTGACAAAGTTACAACCAAACACCCCCTTTTGCACCTTATTGAGCAAGAATGAACATGAGAAACCGTTGAATAAACAAAATCAATGTTAAAATAAGCTATACTAACATTGTTTAAACAAAAAAAACTACTAACAATAAAAAGCAATAACAAAAAAGGAAAGCAATTGGCATATTAGTTATACTAGGAAACTTAGAACTAAAAAATGAAAATAAGCAATCAAGAACTACAAGTAAGCACTACCGAAAGCTAAATGTAAACTAATATAATCTAAACCAACTAAATGGGGGCAAATAAGTTGAACTAAATACCTAATAAGCACAAAAAAAAGAAAAGAAAAGAGGTGGTCTCACGTTGTTGACGGATGGTCAGCTGATGCAGCACATGTGGCTTGGTGAGCTTAAAAATAAGCATTTTAACCTACCATCTAAAGCATGAGAATTATGAACAAAGATGTCTAACATATCTAATAACTTGAAAAGCCAATTTGGATCAGAACTTGAGCTTATATGGAGCTTATATAGGGGCTAAAAACTGAGTGCAGGCTGCTGCTATGGAACAGAAACGCGGCAAGGGGTAGTTTTCTAAGGCTAATATAAGCTACTCAAAAGCTCTTATCCTAATCAAACAGAAAAACATGAAAACTATCTATCCGACTACTAATCGCAGCGACTAACTAATCCTAAATCTATCCTAAAGCCACCTAAATCTATGCAAGAAAAAGGGAGAAATCTGCTGTGGAGGGTTCTGAAATAAAAAAAAAATTTGTAACCAAACTACTCTCAACCCAATAATAACTAGCAATCAACTTATAAAAGCTTGTCAAATGAACTAACAAAGAACCAAAATGGGTCAGAAGGTGAACTAACCCAGCAAGTGTGCAAACCAAACACCCCCTCACAGGGGAAAACTAGAAACTGCCTTACAATTTGAGATGTAAAAACTTTTGAAAACTGATTTTTGGCTTCAACTAAATCTAAACTCAGGTTTGACAAATTAAACAAGAATTTAAACCACTTTTGCAAGAATTCAGAACATGGGCAAAATTAAACTGCATAAAAAATTGGAATTAAACAATGAAAATAATTTGCATTAACTTGAAATTAAACATTACATTAAAATGACAGGGAAACTTAAAATGGTGCTAGAACTGAGAATTTCTAGACAAATTGTACACTAATCTCCTACTGCCATTTATACAAGAAAGCTTATGTCTTCTCTCTCTTGTCTTCACTGTTTGTGTTACTTTTGTGAGGTAAACTAGCCAAAGACCATTTGTGCTTCTTTGAATCAATCCCCACCCTTCAATTGTTAGGTACCCTTTTATCAACAATCCGAGCCGTCTGTGAGATGCTTTATGCCCTAGGATTGCCAAGGTGGCATTTGGGGAAGAGGGGGGGAAAAGATTAGTGGGTTTGGGAGTTGGGATATACTGGGTAAAAGGGTTGTGGTGAGGTTGAGTGTCTTGGGGTTGGGTGATGTTGGGTGAGGTGACCTGTTCCAAGAAAGGGGAGTAGGGTGCTAGGGTTCTTGGGCGGGAAAGAAGACAGGAGAGAGGGTGTGTTTATCATTGACCGGGTTTGGATTAGACCATGGGTTGGACCGTTGGTGGCTGGGTATTGGGCCAGGGTAAAAGTTTGGGTAGTTTAGGTTTGTGTTTTAATTTGGACTTGGGATTAAACATGGATCCAAATTGTAGCTTAGGGGTTAAACGTACAATCCAAACCCAGGACCAAAGTGTAATTTATGAAGTATTATTCAAGGGTCGGCTTTGTCAATCACCAAAAGTGTGGACCTAATTTGCCAATTTGTGAAGTTCCAAGGACTAAACTTGACAATTTTAAAAATCCGGGGATCAAAACTAATTTCTCAAAACTTTTGAAATTATTCACCAAAGGACTAATTATGACAACTTATGATTTCAAAAGGACCTTTGGTGACTTTTGCTTTTAAAATACGTGCTTTCGGGGACTATTTCACATTTTTGAAAGACGGGACCTAAACTCGCCAATTATGCAAACTTTGTTCGTTTTTCATCCGATTTTAAACATTTTGCATCTGAAACATATAAAACACAATTTTGAGATATTTTCAGTATTTTGATGCATTTCGGAGTGATTTTAGATGTTTTGCGTACAGATTGACCTAAAATGATGAGTGAATAAGCACTCATCAAATCCCCACACTAAAACATTGCTAGTCCCTAGCAATCTTTTGAGAAAACTTAATGGATTTGAGTCTCTTTACCAAAAGCCATTACTTTTGGAGTAGCCAAATGTTTTAGTTCAAGTGAGAACTATGGTACACTGATAACCATGTGATTTTGAGCAAAACCACCAACTTCCAACCATTTGATTTGTCTTTACCGCCGTTTGCTCGACTAGCCAACTCTTAGATAAATTATCAATATTATCTTTGGTGAGGTGATTACCATTATTTTTTCCGCTTCTTTACCACAAGCCATAAACTTGCGGGCGGGCTAGCCAACTCTTCACTAATTAAAGATATGGT
The DNA here is from genome assembly GCA_910596185.1 of Chrysanthemum makinoi. NCBI lineage: Eukaryota > Viridiplantae > Streptophyta > Magnoliopsida > Asterales > Asteraceae > Chrysanthemum > Chrysanthemum makinoi. Next base: position 208,081,839 of record OU343217.1, on the reverse strand, counting down.
GAAGTAACACCATACAATTTTGGGCAAATTGCAAGCCATTAACGGATTTGATAAATCTTTACCAAGAGCCGCTTGTTCTCTGGATTAGTCAATCCTTTTGTTTATTAGACATGGCGGATCGATAATCAGAAATCTGGTAAGTGCAAAACACTTACTCCAAAAAAAAATTTTGGCCAAAAATGGGGAAATAAGATGGTAAAACATATGATAAAATTCGTGAGAATTCCCCCACACTAGAAATGAATATTGCCCTCAATATTCAAAGTACCGGCGGTTATGCCGAAACTAAGAACATAAAGGGAAATACTACGGCCATTATTTGATTTTTTTTTGAAAACTTATATACAACAATGGGCAACTCCCCACACTAGGGTGGTAGAAAGTAGAAAGAAATCGAAATATGGGTGAAAACCCATATATGTGTTACTGTTTTTGTTCCTCGAAGTCGCTAGCTTGACTCGACCCCCGTGATTCATTGGTTCATGGGGAAGCAAAGTGGAAGGAACAATCTCCATCGGTCTTTCATTCAAGATGTTTGGACAAACATTTGAAGCACGTAAAAGTTCCACACCGATGAGATATATTCCCGGCTCAAGAGAATGAGAAATGCCGGGGTCAAAGATGGTATCTTCACTCCCGGAGGAGTTAAGACATGGAGAAGAAAGGGGAGGAGAAGGCAAAGTGTCAATTACTTGACAACGGGTGGGTTGGGTGGGTAAAAGATTAGATTGGGGAACATGACGGAATGTTCGGAAATCTTATCCACCACAAGCAATGAAAACTTCCGATCGCTTACAAGAGGTTCCATCATCCGGTGGTTTAGCAGGCGGACGAGTGGATGATGGACCTAAGCCATAATCGTTACTCAAAACCGAAGGTATCGAGTCATCCGGAGAAAGAAAGTCGACCTCTTCTATAAGAGTGTCACTCGACGAATTATCGGAAGACCAATTGTAAAGAAGATTTTCTAATCGGTGCGGCTTCAAAGTCGGTGAGCATCATCATCTCCCTGGAGAATGATCAACGAGAGCGAGTTCATCGGCGAACTCCCGAGAAGGTCCAACGTCGGGGGATTGCCACTATTCTTTTCTTCGGGTAAAGATGGAGATGTAAAAATGTCACTATCCTCATTCTGAATATCAAAGATGGGATTATCCGAAACTAGAGTGAATTCAGAATTGAAGTCAAACAGAGGATTAGTGAATGTCGTAGCAAAAGGCTTCTCGGACATAACAAGAATATCTTCATCATCCGCATCAAAATCAGTGTCTATATCAATATCATCGGGATCAACATCTCTCACTTCTTTTAAGCTGACGAGCTCAGAAGGAATTTCCTCCACATACTCGATGTCTCCACATGATAAGGAATCATCAAACGACGTATAGTCATTTTCAGACTCGAAGATCATCTCAACATAAACTTTTGAGGCGGGAGAAGAATCATCATCGAGAGGCTCATCACACATATCACTGAGAGATGACCTCGGATTCACTTGGGGTTGGGACAAGGTTCTCAACACAAGATTACCTTCCGCAATAGTGCTAGCAGATGCTCGTCCCCCATTAAAAGGTTATCCGAAGGTTCCATGGTAGATAGGCAATATGAGGGTGGAGGGTGGACATGTGCGGTACTTTGTGGGCTTGAGATATGCACCTTGTCCTTTGTCATCTCCCAATCTTCCTCATCCTCGTCATCTAGACGGCAAGCTTCGTTAAATAGAAAATGCTGTTGAGCAGCTTCGTTCAATAGGAGAGCTTTTGAGCCGCTCATCGCCGAAATCTTTCGTTGCAGCCTTGTTCCTCGAAAAGTTCCTCAAGAATTATACGAGGAAATTGATCAATGACGGGAAGTTGTGGGGTTGGAAATTGTCAAAACAAGGAGTGTTATAACAAGGATCAGGTCCATAGTAATTCTGATTCCATGATTGACATTGGTAATCATAATGAGGACCCCCACACTTAGCACAATGAGGGTATTGGGGAGAGAAGTTCTGACACGATGAATCATTGAAATCTTGATAGTACGGTTGTGGTTCGTATGCATTCTGAGGAGGGTAGTTGAAATCGTTTTGAGGATAATTGAAAGAATTTGGATTAGAATCATACGCGAATGAATTCTCGGCACAAATCGAACAACATCCATTGACAAGATAGTTTCCACACCACTCGCACATACATTTGTAACAACGAAAACCTTGTGGTAACACGTCTCCACAACCGTAGCAATACTCTTGATCGAACGCATCATATCTCGGTAGGGAGTAGGAATCGAGGGCTCAAAACATCACAAATGTTAGGTAAACGATATTTCGAAGTTGAAATTTGACAAAATTCATTTAAGCAATTTTGAACAATGTTCATGAAATCGTCCAAAAAAGGTTTTGAAGATTCCGGAGGTGGGACAAATGGTGTGCTCGTGAGCTAGAAATTTCCACCATTTCCGTTTTGGTCTCTGGTTCTTGCTCTTTTCTCTTAACCTTAACCGTAAATCGCGAAAGATTTTGATCAAATCTAGACGGTTTAGGCTCAGAAACTATAGAACAAATCTCGGTTGTATGGGTGGTCGAAAAACTTGGAGAATCATCGCGAGAGTTTTTATCGGATAATTCGCACCAATAGCAATATTTGCTTGCACCAGCCCTACCACATCGCTTACATACACATTCATGATTGAGACAATAAACTTGATCCTCTTCCATACGTCCTTTGCAATGAAAACAACGACGATAATCGATCGTCGCCATGAGAATTAAACATGTAGAGGGTTAAAGAAATAGAATTGAGTGATCGAGAGGATAACGAAGAATAGAATTAAACGGAAAAAGAGGGTAAGAGAAATAGAATTATCGAATGAGAGGAATGAGAAGAATATTTTTGAGGTTTTTTATAAATAGAAAACATAAAAGGAAAATAAATTTTGAAAAGGAAAATATTTTTGGGTTTTTGGGTTTTTTGGAAAGCAAATAACTTCACGAGGAAGGTTCTTCAAATCACTAATCGTCAAACCGCGATATTGTCGCAACACACCTCCCCGGCAGCGGCGCCAAAATTTGATTCGTTGTGAAGTGAGTGGTGAAAAACACAATACCAACGTATATCAAAATAACCGTAAAATTCGACAAATCAACCCTTTAGGAAAAAGGTCAACGTGCCAAACCTCACGGGTGTGATAAAAGTGACACCGGGAAGTGATTTCCCCGGGTCGTGTCCCAACGAGGTGTGAAATTGACGGTGTCGATGAGTTTCGCGATTAGGACTTGAATTGGTTTTAATGATTTTGGATTTTTTTTGATTACGTTATCCTACAAATTAAATAACGGGAATGAAAATAAAGCATGAAAAACAAATAAAGTACTAAATAAACTACGACTAAGCCTAAGAAACAATAAGACAACGCTAAATTACATCCTGGGGTGCTAGAATGCAAAAACGCTAAAAACCGGGAACGCACCGAGCCCCGAAAGTGAAAAATATGCAATTTAAGGCCTATGGATGCGAAACTAATTTTCCTTCATTCTAAATGACGAAAAATAATTTTAGGAAAAAGCCGGGTATTTTTTTCACTTTTATTTTATTTATTACGAATTAAAAACTAATTTAATCTAATTAATTAATTAAAAATACTAAACTATTTTAGAAAAATATGGAAAAATTACAGAAACTACTTTGAGATGAATACTATCTAGGAAAAATAAAATGGTAAAGCTACCTAATCTAAATAAGCAGAAAATAAGCTAGCTAAATAATAAGCTAAAAAGAGATAAACTTGGTTAAAAGGATTGGGCCCTAAAGACTTAACAAGAAAAGTCCCTAGGGCAGATGGTTTGCTGTGGTTGTGTTGTGACTGTGAGTATTTGGAGACCAGGGTTCGAATCCCCTAGTCAGTTACTTTTTTCACTATTTTTTTTTTTTTACTCTTTCTTTTGGAAACTAAAGTACTGGTAATATTTTTTATGAAATCTTGATTTTTGAAAGCCTGAAAATAAGTAGTTCAAACTGCTTACTACCCGCAGTTCAAACTGCTTACTACCCACAGTTTGACAAAGTTACAACCAAACACCCCCTTTTGCACCTTATTGAGCAAGAATGAACATGAGAAACCGTTGAATAAACAAAATCAATGTTAAAATAAGCTATACTAACATTGTTTAAACAAAAAAAACTACTAACAGTCAAAAAGCAATAACAAAAAAAAGGAAAGCAATTGGCATATTAGTTATACTAGGGGGAAACTTAGAACTAAAAAAATGAAAATAAGCAATCAAGAACTACAAGTAAGCACTACTGAGCTAAATGTAAACTAATATAATCTAAACCAACTAAATGGGGGCAAATAAGTTGAACTAAATACCTAATAAGCACAAAAAAGAAAAAAGAAAAGAGGTGGTCTGCTGTTGTTGACCAGATGGCTGCTGATGCAGCAGACATGTGGGTTTGGTTGAGCTTAAAAATAAGCATTTTAACCTACCATCTAAAGCATGAGAATTATGAAACAACATGTCTAACATATCTAATAACTTGAAAAGCCAATTTGGATCAGAACTTGAGCTTATATGGAGCTTATATAGGGGCTAAAAACTGAAAAGTGTGTCAGCCGCTATGGAACGTAAACGCAAGGGGTAGTTTTCTAAGGCTAATATAAGCTACTCAAAAGCTCTTATCCTAACTGAAACAGGAAAAACATGAAAACTATCTATCCGACTACTAATCGCAGCGACTAACTAATCCTAAATCTATCCTAAAGCCACCTAAATCTATGCAAGAAAAAGGGAGAAATCTGCTGTGGAGGGTTCTGAAATAAAAAAAAAAAAAAATTGTAACCAAACTACTCTCAACCCAATAATAACTAGCAATCAACTTATAAAAGCTTGTCAAATGAACTAACAAAGAACCAAAATGGGTCAGAAGGTGAACTAACCCAGCAAGTGTGCAAACCAAACACCCCTCACACAGGGGAAAACTAGAAACTGCCTTACAATTTGAGATGTAAAAACTTTTGAAAACTGATTTTTGGCTTCAACTAAATCTAAACTCAGATTTGACAAATTAAACAAGAATTTAAACCACTTTTGCAAGAATTCAGAACATGGGCAAAATTAAACCGCTAAAAAATTGGAATTAAACAATGAAAATAATTTGCATTAACTTGAAATTAAACATTACATTAAAATGACAGGGAAACTTAAAATGGTGCTAGAACTGAGAATTTCTAGACAAATTGTACACTAATCTCCTACTGCCATTTATACAAGAAAGCTTCTGTCTTCTCTCTCTTGTCTTCACTGTTTGTGTTACTTTTGTGAGGTAAACTAGCCAAAGACCATTTGTGCTTCTTTGAATCAATCCCCACCCTTCAATTGTTAGGTACCCTTTTATCAACAATCCGAGCCGTCTGTGAGATGCTTTATGCCCTAGGATTGCCAAGGTGGCATTTGGGGAAGAGGGGGGGAAAAGATTAGTGGGTTTGGGAGTTGGGATATACTGGGTAAAAGGGTTGTGGTGAGGTTGAGTGTCTTGGGGTTGGGTGATGTTGGGTAAAAGAGGGTGACTGGTTCTGGGTTAGAGAGAAAGGGGAGTAGGGTGCTAGGGTTCTTGGGCGGGAAAGAAGACAGGGGAGAGGGTGTGTTTATCATTGACCGGGTTTGGATTAGACCATGGGTTGGACCGTGGGTGGCTGGGTATTGGGCCAGGGTAAAAGTTTGGGTAGTTTAGGTTTGTGTTTTAATTTGGACTTGGGATTAAACATGGATCCAAATTGTAGCTTAGGGGTTAAACGTGTACAATCCGAAACCCAGGGACCAAAGCTGTAATTTATGAAGTATTATTCAAGGGCTGGCTTTGTCAATCACCAAAAGTGCAGGGACTGAATTTGCCAATTTGTGAAGTTCCAAGGACTAAACTTGACAATTTTAAAAATCCAGGGATCAAAACTGTAATTTCTCAAAACTTTTGAAATTATTCACCAAAGGACTAATTATGACAACTTATGATTTCAAAAGGACCTTTGGTGACTTTTCTTTTTAAAATACGTGCTGGGACTATTTCTCATCAATTTTGAAAGACGGGACCAAACCGCCAATTATGCAAACTTTGTTCGTTTTCATCGATTTTAAACATTTTGCATCTGAAACATATAAAACACAATTTTGAGATATTTTCATTATTTTGATGCATTTTGAGTGTTTTAGATGTTTTTGCTCGATTGACCTAAAATGATGAGTGAATAAGCACTCATCAAATACTCACATTCACTGGACCAGCAGGAGGACAGGTGGGTTGTTGCCTATCACTAACAAGAGGTTTCACATCTATTTGCATATTATCATTGATTGATGTAATCTGTTGAGAAGTCGATAATGGTAAAAAAGTTTGCAAGCTCGATACTTCTTCAGAGGTAGCACGAGGAACATGCTGCAATGGTTGAGGTGATCTTGGCGAACTCCACTTGTAACCCGACAATACATACATATTCTCATCACAACAAACATCAAACAAAACCATAAATCCATTTACAGATAATTAAAATTCTTCAACATCATCTAAATTTGGTAAAATAACATTGAAGCACCTATACAACAACTAAATAAAAATAATTAACAAAAACATAATAATAATAATAATAATAATAATAATAATAATAATAATAATAATAATAATAATAATAATAATAATAATAATAATAATAATAAATGTTAATAATATTATCAAATGTGTTCATGATTAATATTGTTTAGAACAAAATGTTACAAAGTAGTTACCTACTTTTAGCCGTTTTATAGAATATGTTAACATCAATTATACTTATTAACCGTTTAATTTAACTTTTAATAACTTTTAACTATATATGTGTTTTACTAAATCCTAAAAATAAAAACCACAAATCAAAGTACTTACCTGCTTTTAGTCGTTTAATGGATTATGGTAACATCAATTATAGATCTTAACCGTTTCATTTAACTTTTAATTACTTTTTAGTATATATTTGATCCACTAAATCATAAAAATTAAAACCACAAGTCATACCCGTCCATCGGACGGGTTTTGACACTAGTATATATATATATATATATATATATATATATATATATATATATATATATATATATATATATATATATATATATATATATATATATATATATATATAGAGGAGGGTTAATGTGAGATCAAGCTTAAAGTTGTAAAAGTAAGACCCAATATGGACCATTAGATCAATTTATTTGTGTTTAATGAGATTAACATTAAATGAGTAACATTATTGTAATTAAATAGGGTTTCAAGGGGTATTGGAGAATTCAAATATAAAAATCGGTCAAGATTTGGTATACATTAAACTCTTACTGTTAAACAACCTAAACAAACGGTACATCAGAGATTCCGGTACCGTATGCTTACCCAGTCCACATTTTTTACCCGAATCCGGCAACCTATCGAAATGGTATGCAGCAATAGATTCCGACACGGATAAATCCACGATGGTCAAATCTAAAACAGCTATCGACCGTGACGTCTTACCTAGAATCGATACATAAACACACCTATGTACCATCGATTCACGATGGTCACAGATACACGGATATCAAGCTATACCAAATATACAACATTTTTACAAACATCAACTACAACAATAATCTTACAAAACGCTGCACTACAAAAGAAAAGTCGACTACAAAAAGAATCTATACCAAATGAATATGTTATTCTAAAAATCTGCTATTACACCAACTATCTTACAAAAAATATATACAAAATAAATTTCCTATTCCAATAATCTTACAACACGCACAGATTCGTACACCGGCGATGTATCCTGTGTACGGGCGACATGCCACAATATATCCGTGTACCGCAATCCTTCTCAATAATGGTGGAGATAATAAAATAGACATCCGTGTACCAAGAAATAGATCAAACCGGTGTATGTATCTACATTCCGTGATGTATCCTGTACCCCGGAACACATGCCACTATATCCGGTGTACCGGTACATCGGCAAACCATGCTTTCCGGCATAACTATCCATGGCGAAAAAATAGATCTGAAACAAAAACATTAGATCTGACGCCAGTTGTTAAGCCGGACATCATATTTATCCATGGCGACATTTATATTCTGTTAAAATGGATCTATATCAAAGGGAATAGAGGCGGCCGGAAAAGAGCTTTATGTGGCAGCAGATTTTTGGTCGCCGGATAAATAAGGGAGGGAGGATTTTATAAAATTCAGTCACACGCTACAAGCCACAAACCAAAAACCCAAATGATATACATTTAGAATATGACTCGGATGGCTACGATTTATAAAGATTGATGGATTTTTGTGATGTGAAGAAAGAAAATACATGAGATGGGAGGTTCACAGATGATAGAGAAAGAAAACTTTATGATGTGGGGCGTGTTTATTTTGAGGAGGGAGAAGCACTTTATTAGGGTAAATCATAATGAAAATGTAATATTACAAAAATACCCATAAGCCTATACAAATTACTGTTTATTATTATTTTTTTCTTTTTTTGTGTTTTAAATATATTGCCACTTGTCATCCCTCCCATGTATTGTTGAGTTGATCTTACTTTTACAACTTTAACATTGATCTCATTTGATCTCAATTATATATATATATATATATATATATATATATATATATATATATATATATATACCTGATCGATTGAGAAGCTTTTAGATTGAGGAGAATGAAAACAATCTAAACCATTCATCTCATTAAAGTAGATCAAGGGCATTTTGGTACAACTTCATATTCTCTTTCATCTTAAAACTACATTAATATTCATTTATTGTTTTTCCTTCAATTTGTAAATGAAAATGGTTATCATTCATCTCATTAAAACAACATTAATATTGATTTTTATACTTTTGACGAAACTCAAAAGCTGGAATTTTAAATTCGTATATATAGTTCATTTGTGAATCATTGTCAAATTAATCTCTAGTGATTCATAAAATGGTATTTTTCGAAATATTGAATCATTAGTATATCATATCAATATTCAATTATTTTGTTAATAGAACACTAGTTTAATGTTGATTCATAAAATACAAGACTAATGATTCTTTTAATCATTCACTAATTTGATTATGATACACTAATTTAATTATGATTCACAAATTCAGACTATGATGTTTACTAATCTCAATTTGATTCATTTACTTGGTTATGATCCAGAATATTAAAGTAAGGAAATGAAACCCCCTTTATGTATGATTCACTATCTCAAGAATGATTTACGTAAACTAAAGATACACGTTAATCTAAAATCTAAATGGTTCATTATATTAATGATTCCAAACTAAATTGACAAGGGATTGGTGAACAACAAAAGCTTTCGAAACATCAAATAAAAAACAATCTGAATCATATGCTAAATACAACTATTTTTTTTTGTTTGTAATTTCTTTAATCCATATTTATATAAATCATTATAATTTGAGTTAATAAAGAGAATAATGCTTGATTCACTAAAAAAATAAAAATAAATGTATGTAACTGAAATATAAAATCATAATGTATTAGAGGCACTTTATTTTGCTTACCCATAAATTCATGCTTACCAAGGGACAAATCTCCACCATCCATCTAGTTTGATCTAATAGTGGGGATTAACCTAAGATTTAGTAGATAAACCTAAGTCCATGTTTTTTTTCTTGTCTTTTTGTCTTTCTTTTTTTATTCCCTTTTTTGTTTTTGGTTTTTTTTCTTATTTACGTTTTTCTTAATTAATGTTTTTTAATCGTGTTTTTTGTTTTTTATTTCGCTTTTTTTATTCGTGTTTTTTTCTTCATTTCATACGTTTTCATCCTGTTTTCACACGCTTATCTCTGCTGCTCGCATCATTTTTCTTTCATTTTCGCCCATTTTTCATAGCGTTTTCACGCCGTTATTATTTTAATTGCCCTCAGGTTTTACGTTCGTCCATTTTCTTAAGTTTTCGTTCGTTTTCATACGTTTCGACTATCACAAGTGATTTCTGGATAATATCACTTGTGATTATCTGAATATCACTTTGTGATATTCTGAAAAACACAAGTGATATTTTGTTAATATTACTTTGTGATTTTCTGAATATCACGTTGTGATATTCTGAATATCACTTGCGATTTTGTGTATCACTCTGTGATATTATGAATATCATTTTGTGATATTCTGAATATGAGTTTACGATATTCTGAATATCACTTTGCGATAGTATGAATATCACTTTGCGATATTATCAATATCACTTGTGATTTTCTTGATATCACTTTGTAATATTTTGAATTTATTTCTTACGTGTATATGTAGCAAAGTAGGAGGCAAGTCTTTTCTTTCTTTCTTGTCACAAGCGAATCAAAACCAAAAGCCACAAACACAAATGAAATCCTTGGTCTTCTATCCTACTCATGCGTGTGGTATTGAACAAAAGAAACACAAAGGACATGCTAAGATCTTATTATATCAACCTAGGCATAACATGACAGTGATATTTTGAATATCACGTATGATTTTCATGTTACAAAACATTAGTTGAAAATCACTTGTTATATTCAAAAAATCACTTGTGGTATTTAGAATATCACAAGTGATACTGAATATCACAAATGATACCGTGAATATCGCAGTGATGTTATGTGATATTTCAATATCACAAGTGATAGAATATCACTTGTATCGCTTCGTAATATCACTTGTGATATTCGTGAACGTATGAAACGTTTAAAAACGGCCGAAAACATTTAATAACGGACGAAAACCTATGAAAACGGACGACTATGTATGAAAACGTAAAAACACGTATGAAAACGGAGGAAAACGGCGTATGAATAATGGAAGAAAACGTAAGAAAACGGGCAGAAAAACGTATGAAACGGACAAAAGTGTATGAAAACGGACAAAAACGTATGAAATAAAACGTATGAAAACGGACGAAAAATAGATGAAAACGTATAGATGAAAACGTATTGAAACGGACGAAAACGTATGAAAGGGGGAAAAACGCGAATTAAAAAAAACGTAAATAACGTGAATTAAAAAAACAAACAAACAAAAGAAAACGTGAATATTAAAAAATGCGAATTTTGAAAAAATTAAACGTGAATATTAACAAAAAACGTTAAAAAAAAAAAAAAAAAAAAAAACTGGTTGTAACAAAAAACGTGAATAATTAAAAAAAAAGAAAAAAAAAAACAAAAGAAGAAAGAAAGAAAGAAAAAAAAATTGACTTAGGTTTAGACATATTAAATCTTAGGTTAATCCCCACCATTAGATCAAACTAAATAGATGGTGAGGATTTGTCCCTTGGTAAGCATCAAAATAAGAGTAAGCATTTGAAAATTCCTCTAATGTATTAATGAAAGAAAAAAAAATGTCAACCATCTAGAATGTTGTCAAATTAGGAATTAAAAGTCATCAATTGGTTTGGAATGATTCAATTACTATATTACCCTTTTTTTTTAATAAACAATTTATGTAATTCATTAAATTAAATGAATCAAAGGGAACTTTCAATCTATAAATCTTCTCAATGGAACCAAAGCCTATATATATATATATATATATATATATATATATATATATATATATTTATATATATATATATATAGGGAGAGTTAACGTGAGATCAAACTTAAAGTTGTAAAAATAAGATCAAGTCTAAAAAACCACTAAAATATTTATAAATAACAATTTTAGCAATAATACACATAAAAATAATATTTTAATACAAATTAACATTTTAGCAACTAATAACTAAATGATACATGAGTTTGGATTAGTGATACACCTGCTACACATTACACTAATAGATATTCCAAAATCTGATACACATACAAAAACCTGATACACATTACACTTCTAATCAAAGTGTATCACCTTGATTTCGTAAATTTTAAAAAAAAATCTATCGAAACTTTAACAATTTTAGTTGTAGTTAATAAAAAAATTATTTTTGTAGTAAGGAGAGTGTCGCTTGTCAAATTTTAGTTGGATCTCATTTTAACAACTTTAAGTTTGATCTTATTTGATCTAGATTCTCTCTCTCTCTCTCTCTCTCTCTCTCTCTATATATATATATATATATATATATATATATATATATATATATATATATATATATATATTTAAACTTTGTGAATTTGCTAAGTTTTACAATGGTTGTAAGATGCTATTTGATTGTGATTGCTTTGAGTTGTGAATTATATATATATATATATATATATATATATATATATATATATATATATATATATATATATATATATATATATATATATATATATATACATTATATATAAGAGGAGGCATGCCACATAAAATGACACGTGGCATCCCATAATGCCACGTCATATTTCCATGTCATCAATTTAATGCCACTTAAGCAGCCTTTTAATTAAAATCCATTTTTTGAGCTGCATAAAATTCGTATTTTTTTCCTCAAAAAATCATGTTGCCGGATTCGAACTTGGAACATTGCATAACATTTACAATCATGCTAACCACTAGATCAACAATGTTTTTTGGTTTATATTTTGCAAACAAAAACCTATAAACCTTTTCAAACAAACATATCCCATTAATTTGAGAAATTAGCCGGATTCATTCATTATATCTCAAAACCCTAATATCATTCAAATTGTAACCCACACAAATTCATTGGTTAACAAAACCTTTGATTAGTAGACAACCAGTTAAGGTACTCAGTTTTATCTATAGGTCTTTGCTTATCTTTGTTCATACATGGTTAACTGATGACCAATGGCTCATGACAAACTTGAGAACTTGATAGACAGAGTTCGTGTATGATATCTTTAAAAGACTAAGGTATGTATGATATCTTCTTTGTTTTAGTTTTTTTTTCCTCCATGCCTTTTCTTTTTTGCAGGTTAGTTCGAAACCCTAATAAAAGTCCATCAACCAACCATGGCGGCTGAGGTATGTATGATGCTTTCTTTGTAGTGGTATTTTTTCCTTGTATGCCTTTTCTATTTTGCAGATTAGTTTGTTGGAAAAGAGAAGAATGCACAACTATGGATGTAAGGATTTTAATTATTAATGTACACGTTATCATAATTTTTTTAATATAAATCAAGTTTCTTCAATTATTATTCATGTACAAATTATCACGATTCTGTAGAAGAAAGTAACATAGGGTATTCTATGGCGTTCACTTCTCTCGGCTCGAGTAAGTATTTGTAGGATCGTTATATTTATTGTGTTTGATGATTCGGGTGGTCTTGGATGATGGAAATACATGTTAGACATTTTAGAGAGAGAAAGTATAGAGATGGTGTTCTTGGTAGAGAGTTGGTTAACAAATTATGAAAGGTTAGATTCCAAGCCACACCCCTTCCAAGGATGGAAGGGGTATTTATAGTTACAAGATACACGACCTCCTGACCTTTTGTGGATCAGGTATACAGTGGGTAAAGACCCGTCCTTCCTCCACGGTGTTGCACTAAACTAAACTACGCTACAAACTAACTAATTAACTACTAAATAACGTAAATAACTACAAGTCTACGAGCTAACATATGCTAGACCATAATTGGGGTGACCGAAACTTTAACATGGAATTTCCAATTCCTAACAATCTCCCCCTAAGGGAGGTCACCCCATGAAATACATGTTGCATCCTAGCATTCTTTCTTTGTCTTTAGTTCTCGAGCTCGTAGACTTCAATTCTTCAAGTTCCGCAATCTTTGTGCTTTAGTAGCGATTCTTCAAAGTCCGCATTGATTTGTACTTTTAGTGGAGGCTTTTAACTGATCCACATCATTGATGATCTTCGAGCTTTCATTGAGCTCATCAGCCACAACAAATCTCTCTGGATCACCCTTTATTGTGTTGCCATCATGTGAAGTTGTGACTTTCGGACCAACATGCTCAAACTTTTGAATCATGACATCTTTCCGTCAGAGTAGCGGAAGCCTTACCGTTCATGATATTTGCGGCCAGAGCGAGTAAAACATAGTATAAAATATCGAGCTAGGTTATGTAGATATGCACCATCATGATTTCTTCAATTAAGTGTGGATGCTGTGAGCATGCGGCTTTGGATTGACTCTCAATTCGATCACCGCAACCGTCAAATGTACATGCAAACAACAATTAGCAATAAAACACACGAAAGTGTCTTTGATCACTTTCGTTGAATTGAGGTACACGGCCCGCGGTTCCCGTTGATCAAGTACAAGTACTTTGTGATCGGTAGGATTCCTAAGAATCTTCTTGACAGGGTTTCAAGAATGTTCTAGTCGTTCTCAAACCGAACGTCTCAAAGAAGACAACACGGAGTGAGTAAACCGTAATTGAGATTCACCGATTGATGAAAAATTGATTTGAAAACAATCGCGTATTGCTTAGAAGAAATAGTTTTGCAATACTGACGAAGGTTTTATGAGAAAGATCAATTTTCAATCAAAAATACCTTTTGTATATGATAAGAGTACACATTCGACGTGCTAGAGAAAAGAAGGATTCGCACATCGAACGGTTTTTCCAAAAGTATTTTTTCAATCAGATACTTTTTGTGTTTGAAAACATGAATACACATTCGACGTGCTAGAGAAAAGAAGGTTTTCACATCGAACGGTTTTTCCAAAAGTATTCGTCAATTCATTTCCTGGACCAAGGTTGATTCAAGCATGAATCGCCCCATCGTTTCTATCCAGTTTTCACAAGCTTGATCTTTTGCAAGATCTCACATGTCACCCACCAAGAGCTTGTTTGATGTTGGCTCTAGAAGGATTTCCATCTTCATCGTGAATACTTTTACATACCACTCAGATGTTCTGGCAATACCACAAGGATAATGCGTAGGACTCTCAACATATACTTACTTTCCACATTGTGTGAAACAGTAAGTCTTCATTATTTTTGTGTCCTAATGAGATATTGTGGATGATCTCTTGGCTCTAGACTCAATTGTGCACATTTGGTTCCTATGCCGGAGACTAGGGAGAGGGTCTCCTTCTTCAATATCAACAATCTCTAAGAGAAAGTCGATAGATTATGTGGGTTCCCGTGAGAATGAAACAAGCCCTTTTAAGAGGAATTTGAGTAGCTTGGGAAGTTTGGTGCGGTGCGCCACTGGGTCCATGACGTCTTGTCTTCAATACAGTGTTACCTTAGTAACCACCAGTAGCATATGTATTGAACCCATTTTCTGCCCTAAGGTTGAATTATTGGAGGGCTATTTCTTTTCACCTTTTTCACATTAATTTCTTTTTCATTCTTCAACCCCTTCAGTGCTTACCGAGACTTCATTACTAGAACCTTGTTGGGTTTGTTCCAGTACTAGCTCTGTCTCAGTCGGCACTCTTCCCATATTCTCATTTTTTTCTCCTTATTTTTTTTCATCATACCTAAGGACTCTACACTATCTAGTGGATTATCCCTGGGTAGATCCCTCCGGTTCTGACGGATCGTGGGAACTAATACCTAACCTCACCATCCTTATAACTCTATGCATAAAGTAAAATGGTCGGTCTTTTGGTACAGTTATTTCTTCCTTGAAACCAATTAAAAAATCATTTGGAAAAACCAATCAAGGTACTTGTGACAAAAATATCACAGTATTTTGTACCTTAATTGTTTTTGATCATTTAGAAAACCTCCCCCTCAGCATGTGCATATGATTTAGAAATTGTTTAGCACATGGAGGCAAGAGGACTTTGAAATATTTTCTTTGATCATAATTTTCATAGAAAAAACCATTTGATTTTCTTTGGTAAATTCTCCCCCTCAATATGTGCATAGGATATTTGAAATCATTTTATCACATAGAGGAAAGAGTTATTTTGAAACACATCCACGATCACAAAAACCATTAATAAAACCATTTGAAAACTCAATCAAGGTACTTTATGTTAAAACATAAAAGCTTTTGTACCTCGATAGTTTATTTTCTTTTAAAATACTCCCCCTCAATATGTGCTTCGTGATTCGAAAGGGTTTAGCACATATGAGAGAGCAACCTGCACAATTGAATCAAAACAATTACCTTTTATCAAATTTCATTATTAAATCACAAATTCTCCCCCGATCAAAAATATCAAACCCTTTGAGATTTTGGATCCCACGTGATTTAATAAGGTTTAGAAAACATGGGAGAAAATGTGCCTGATTTAAAAGCTCATCTTGTTTTTGGATAAATGCTCCCCTCAACATGTGCATTATGTATATTGAAATCGTTTGGCACATAGGCAGGTGCCTTTGAAGGACTAAAACCAATTCCATTAAAACAGATTTAAATCACGATCTCTTCCCCGATCAACAAATTTCAAACCATTTGAGATTTGTGCTCCCAAAAGATTTAAATCATTTAGAAAATTTTGGGGAAAGACGTGGCAAGATTTGATTTTGAAAAGTGACAAATAAGGACCATTTTAAGACATTAAAGATTGTTAGTGTCAGGTAGGATAGTTTAAAGAGTTCTTTTAGTAAAATAAAACAATTTCACAATCAAACAAGAACAAAAAAAATTTCATTTTGAAGATCTTTGAGTTTTAAAGAAAATCATACCATGACATAACATTAAATCTTTAGATCACCACATTTTAATGTACAAACCGGAACTTTTATGAAGAAATATTGTATGAAAATATTATATTTTAAATCACACTCCCCTTCAATCGATGACCGAAGTCGATAATTGAGTGACATAGGCTTTGATTAAAAGAAGTCCGGTGATTTTCAAAATTTAGTCCAATTTATTTTCAAAACAATATTTTTCCATTTTTAAAACAATATTTTCAAGATTGTTTAAAAATTGTATCATTCACTACTTTTCTTGCACAAGGTACGTTAGGTGGTATGGAAGCTCGCATTTGTTGATGTAAGGCTGGAAGAAAACCGTCGCATGCAAAGTGAGACTTCGACGTTGCATTTGTCATGCCAATTCTTCATAGAGGTCCAATTAAGCTCCGTTTCTTCATTTGATGATGAAGATAACCATCTGCTGATGCTTGATGACACTTCTTACGTTGCATTCCATGCCAACTTTCCTTAGAAGTCAAATTAAGCTCCGTTTCTTTATTTGTCAACCCAAGATATAGTTACCCTTTCCATTCGGCATCCAATTATCTTTATTTGTGGGATCCGGATCGGGAACATTCTTATATACCAATATACCTGCATAAGTTAGTGAACACACATACAGATATATGGTGGTCGACATCACCCAAACAACAATCGACTAATAAAAGTCAATTCAACATATCAATCAGATCATGTAAAGCATGGGAATAATGTGTTTCTCAAACTCTAATCATCTAATCCTAACAATCTTATCCTAGGCACCTAGTCCTTCAACGTAGGTTAACATAATTTTAATTAAGCATATAGGAGAATTAAGAAAGCCTGTTAGATGATATAGATTTGAAAACATTATCCCCCTCAATCAATGACTAATTTTCTGAAAAGTTTAAAAGTGCTGAAGGCATTGATTGAGTTATCAATTTTTACGAAAACTCTGAAACTGATTGATTTTCAAGCAACTCATTTGCCACCATTATTGAAAACAACAAATATTTTTCTGAAGAATTTATAGAAGGAAAAACATTTGTGTAGGAACAACAGTCTTTTGACGACATGCTTTCCTTGTTTTGTTTGAGGATAAGTGCATGAATTTTGAAAAATGGTTTAGCGCAGCACTTTCCTTTCTTGAAGAATGGGTTGCTATCTGAAATAATAGCAAGCCATAGTTTTAGCATGGGTTACAGTCTGAAGTAACTGCAAGCCATCATTTGAAGCCCGGGTTACAGTCTAAAATAACTGTAAGCCATATTTTGAGGCATGTTTTGAAAAGAATATTTACACCTCCTGATCGAACTTCATCTATGGTCCCGTGCCATTATTGAATGACATTTCTAAGACCGTAGATGTTATCGATATCAGAAGACATGTCTTGGGAAAAACATATTTTTGGTATTTTTAAATTTTCTGATTTTTATGGGTTTTTGAAGATTTTATATTTTGATTTTGTTGGTTTTATATTTTTGTATTTTGTTTTTAAGATAGATATATACAAAGATAGATAAGATGATATAGTTTAAGAAAGATGATAATACGAGTACCGAGATAAGGATATCGAGCAGTACGTCGTAGAAGATAGAATTCGTCATCTCTTAAACATTCACCACCAAAGCTTCGAGGCTCGAATAGAAGATAGAACATGAGCCTTTAAGAAAGAGACTTTGGCAGCTTCCCCAAACCAAAATCCTTTAGTGAAGCAGATTCAAAGCTTTCTTTCAAGCTTCCATTAGCCAGGTGCACAAAGAAGCACACCATTATCATCGATCCTGCTGCTCCTTTTAAGAATAATCACCAGTGATTCTTCGTTCGAGGTTATATCATCCAACAACAACGTATCATCCCACATTTAAATAATCTTCTCAAATTCCTTTTCCACTGAAGTCTAAAGCGATCCATTCCAAAAGGTGTCAAGAGAACACTTCCCCCAAGTAGTTGAATTGATGCAGTTAGCCTCTTTGTATAATGCTCAAGAACTCTCCCAAATACACATCATGAGGGGAATGAAAACACCTCCCCATGTTCACATTTTTCTTCCCTGATAATCGTGTATGAAGCTCAAGAACCCGAAGTACACCAATACCCAAGAGCTCTCCCGAATACACATCATGAGGGGAATGAAAACACCTCCCTAATTTTCACATTTTTCTTCCACGATGATCGGTATGAAGCTCAAGAACCCAGAGTACACATTCCCAAAAGAGAATAACCGATAACACCTTTCTCATGTTACACATTTATCTCCCCTGAATATGTCATACTTGTGTACCTCTTTTATCTTCAGAGACTTTCTCTTACATCACTTCCCCACATAGTTGGAATAATAACACTAAAAGCCTTGATGAGTAAAACCTTGAGTTTCTCTGCGGTCATGACATTTGTCTTCTCGGGATATCTTCAATCACTTAGAAGAATTAAGTTCATCAAGTTTACTTGCGTTTAGATGCTTGTCTCCTTCCCCTTGCTAGTTTTGACACTTCAGAATCAGCAACATAGTATAAGCCCAAATACTTGAAATCTTTATGAGAAGAACACTTGAACTCTTTTGAGAATCAACTTGTGAAAACTCTCTCGACTATTTTATCAACCCTTATGTAGACAATTTGAAGTGACCTTGATGAAGAAAGCCGATATACCATACTTGAAATTGAAATCAAATTCCCCACATTTGTATCTTAAGCTTGCACCTAATGATGAAAGAACGGTGTCGAGAATTTAGGCTTCAAGCAAATCTCTAAGTACTCACTACTCAAGCAAAATATGAGATATTAACACCTCTTGCGATTACCCACACCGTCATATGCGTGTGACACTGAGTAAAACAAAGTAACTCCTAATAGTGATAGTTAACCAGGTCTTCAACCATCCACCTTGACTGCTTCAAGCAAATCTCTAAGTACTATTAGGTGTCGAGAATTTATGCTTCAAGCAAATCTCTAAGTACTCACTACTCAAGCAAAGTATGAGACATTAACACGTCTTGCGATTACCCACACCGTCATATGCGTGTGACAGCGAGTAAAACAAAGTAACTCCTAATAGTGATAGTTAACCAGGTCTTCAACCATCCACCTTGACTGCTGGTAACTACATAAACCAAGTCTTCAACTCAAATTTTTAAGCCCGAGCAAGTTATCAAATAAGAACACGCCTTTGTGAAAGTCAACTTCAATCTCAAATAAGTGAAAATGATTAACTCCGAAGTAATCAACTTGTGTCAAATGTCCAACACGTGAATAAATGTACAACCGGATGTACATTGACCCACTTAATGAACCGGAACAAATGATTCCTCAACATCAATTCCATCTTCCTAAAGATATACATATAGAGACCGATCTGGAAGATTCACCAATAATGTCTTCAAGCGGATGAGGTAGTCATTTTCCTTAATGTTCATGTGGTTGATTTACAGAGTGCACAATAATCCATGAAGATTTGGTAAAGGAATACCAAAGAGCGGATCATTTTTCATGAACAATAATCCGTGAAGATTTGGCAAAGGAATACCAAAGAGCGGATTATTATTCAATAGTGCAACTGCAATATTACAGTAGTCAATATCAACGCTCGAGGAATAAGCGGAGATTGGGTTTCTCGAGGAATCATTTGCTAAAGAATATGAGCAAGTCTAATTGGGGATTGAATCTGACTTATCACTATCCCCCAATTAGTGCTCTCCCATAAACCAACAATCTGTTTGATAAATGCCCAGATTAAGAAGAAGTCTTTAGATAATCAAATGCAACTTGTCTTTAGTCTTCTAACATGTAGCAAAGAATGTAGAACTGACTGTAGACTCGACCTTCTTCAAGATTGTCCGAATGGGGAATAGAAAGTTAACATCTTCTTCTCACCACATGCATTCTCGTTAATTCGTATATAGCAAATCTCCTTAAATCAAATCCCTCCCAATCAAACAAGAAGAACGAAAGATGTTCATCAAGGAAATCAACACTTTGGAAGCACTTTGTCATTAAACTCATCAGTCCATAAGAAGATGTCAACCAATGGCTCTTAGAAGAAACTCCATGTGAAGATGATCCGATAAGAAGAAGCTCGGTTCTTACATGAGTTAGGAGCCGTTTGACCATATATTCTCAAATATCAATCAACCATGCAAAAAATTCACACTTCTTCTCCCCCTCAAGAATTGCATACGGAGATGCCATTCTTGATTAAACATGTGATTATCATCCAAATGTATTCTATTCACACTTCTCCCCCGCAAAATTAGCACATGATGTCTCCATCTTCATTATATTGAGCAAGTGGAATAAGAGTAATTATAAGTAGTCCGGATCACTTGATGGTAGTGGAAAAAGCATGAAGCATGTCGATGAGAATGGTCATAATAAGAAGATTTATCTTCTTTTGAAGATAAAGCGCACTGAGACGTACACTTTTCTTTTCTTTAGAGAACGAGGTTTGAACTAAATTATTCAAACGTCATTAGAAGATTTCTCTTCTTTTAAAGATAAAGCGCACTGAGACGTACACTTTTCTTTTCTTTAGAGAACGAGGCATGAACTGTTATGTTCATACGTCATAATGATGAAGTACGAGGCCTGAACTAATGTGAACAGACGTCATAATCTCTCTCTTTTCAGCTCTCTTGGCAAAACATGTAATCAACCCCATTATCATTCAGGAGGCTCTTTGTAGTGACAGCTGATGGAGAAAACCCAATATGATGAATTTGACCCTGAAGTAAACTATCCCGAACTCGTGACTTAAACTTGCACATATGTAACAAAGAGCGGTGTCGAGACTTCATCCACCATTGAATCTCTAAGTACTCTATACTCTTCAACCAACCAACCATCAAGTAATAGACCTACATTACCTCTTGAAAATCCACAATTGAATGTGACAGAAGAGCACTACAACGTAACTCCTTAAAGTGATAGTTATTTTGAGGTGATAAGAGCCCAATTCCCCCAAGTGGTGAAAAGAAAAGGTAAAAGTCACCCAGCAATAACTAGATTTCCAAGTCTTCGTTTTTGATAATAAGCTCGAACAAGGATCATGAAGAATCTTCATCCATCAATCCCCGATACCTTCAGATACTAAGTACACTCGCCCGTGATAATTCACTTCAACCTCAAATAAATAATCTTGATGCTTATTGTTGTCACATCTTCTGGTTAACTGCTCAAATCTAGCCTTCTTTGACATTAAAACGAACTTTGATAATGGTTTCATCCCGACCATGGTTAGAAGCACGTAACCCCGTAAAACCATGTAATAACCAAACTGCCATGAAGACAACCCAAACACACACCCAATTCATGAAGTACACCCTTTTATCCCTTCTTTGAAGCAGAAACCGTAGCACCAGCATCAGAAAAGATCCCGAAATACACTTTCCTTTTCTCCAGGATGGTTCCATCATTACGGGATTTTACAACTCTATGGTTTAAACCGAAAAAATAGATTCTTTTCGATTTTACAAAACCAAGAATAAACGTAAGATAGATCCGAAATGCACTTTACAATTACCCGGATGTTTCCATTGTCACGGGATTTTACAAGTCTATGATTTAAACCGAGAAATAGGTTCTTTCGCGGGATTTTACAAAATCAAGACAAAACCATAAACAATGTCATCTTGAATGTGTTATGACAACTTTGGTTTCGGTGAATATCTGTTTTTAGAGGAACATGCAGCGGTTCATCAGCGATTCTTAACCCAAATGTAGACAACATCACAAACCATACTAAGTCAAGTAGTATACACTACTTTCCCCTGGAGGTTGACCGTAAAACATCAAAGTACACGTTTCTCCCCCATGATGGTTTCGAACTTTCGGAAGCATCATTAACGTGTACAACCATTTGCACGAAAAGTTCTAGTCATAAGCAAACATCTCGAAAAAGCATGAGTGACATTGAAGATTCTTGAACAATTTTGCTTAGACTGTGAAGTGTCATTGACATTCTGAGGCGTCGAATATCTCATGGGAATTGCTAAAATTGAACCTCCTTAGATTCACTGGCTAATAGTAATGACCACATATTTCGCGTCAATAATACCGTAAAAACCCCGTAGTCATTTTCACTTTTTCGCTCAAGCCGTGAATTAAGTATCCCTCCGTGAAAATATGCCATACCAAAAATACCGCTTTTGACCGACTCATATAATAATTGTTACCCAAATAATTTGCATAAAAAATTTGGATCACACTTTTAGTAAGTATCCCAAATTTTTGTGAACAAAATTTCGGATATCTCCAATTTAATTCATGTATCTGTGTAAGGTCCATTCATGAGTTCAGCCCAAATAGTCCAAACGCACATGACCCACTTCCTTTGCAAGGATGCCAAAGCCCAAGTAATTTGGAATACCCGATCCAAAGTGACACCTCAAATCCGGTTATAAGGTTTAGTTATCTCACATATTAACCTAAAAATTAGGTCACAACCCTAAGCACACTCATAATTAGTCCGCCCCCCTCCTCCTCTCAAACACTCTCACCTCAACTCAGTTCTAATCATCAACTCAAAGCAATAACTCATCTCATCACAACAATTTCTTATCAAATCCGAGTAACAATCCTTAACAATTGAACCACACACGATTTTAACCAAACAAGATGACAACAATTTCTTAACAATCCGAATCAAGAGCAAGTCAAGATCCTTTGGAGGGTCTAAGGTAGGGTCATCGTATGAATTTTCATTTTGTTAATGGTCATGACACGAGCCAAGAAAAGATTATAACACATTTGTTATACATCTTTTCTTTTTGTTCGGATATTGAAAGAAGCTTTGACTTCAACACTAGATCGATGATGAATTAGTTCTTTTCGTGTGTTTAGAGATCTGTAAAGGTCATTAATATTTAGTTTTATCACACAAAAAAAAGAACAAACTGAGATCTAATAATGTTTTTCATTCTTGATTCGAGTTATGATAGTGTTAGAATGAGATGGAGGATGTGATATGTGATTGAGTCGGAGTTGGTAAATGGGTATGAGATTATTGGATTAGTTCGTGATTTGAATGATTGTCTTCTTTTCATTTCGTTTCAATAAAAAGTGAACAGGTGATATATTGATACTGAGGTCGAGCTGTATTATGTTTGGTAATAATGGTCATGTTGTCGAGTCATTAACTTTTACGCATAACCTTTCTTCATCTTCTTCTCATTCAAGTCGCTACGACAAGTTGACTCAATAGTCAAGTCGCTAAGAAAACACAAGTCGCTAGGTCAGAACAAAAGTCGCTACTTGTTAGAATAACAAGTCGCTACTGCTGTTGACTAAATAGTCAACAACTCACAACTCGCTTAGAAACAACAATAGACAACTCGCTAACAAGAAAAATGTTTTGACAACTCGCTAATAAGAAAAATTCCGACCAAGTTCCGACCACCTTCATCATAAACGCAGAAAACAATCAAAAAATGCATCTTAAATGCTTCACTTGTCCCAGTTTGACCCTTGTTTGATTATTCAGATTTGACCAAGTGACCACAAAGATATCACAGATATGCCTCAAAAAGCATGTCTAAAAGATGATAATTTGACCCAATTTTGACCGAATATATGACCAGGTTCTTATACCCAGAAAAACATCATAAGGACATAAAACAGATGTATTTTATGATAAAACAGATGTATTTTATGATAAAACAGATGACCATTTTGACCAAGACAAGATACAAAAAAAACTTGTTTAAGAGGACTGATATCACTAAAAGTATGGAAAACAAAAATATCCGACACACAACAAATGATATAACATCAGTTTAAACAAGATTTGAGCCACAATAAATCATCAAAACACAAAAACCTTGGCTCTGGTACCAATTGTAGGATCGTTATATTTATTGTGTTTGATGATTCGGGTGGTCTTGGATGATGGAAATACATGTTAGACATTTTAGAGAGAGAAAGTAGAGAGATGGTGTTCTTGGTAGAGAGTTGGTTAACAAATTATGAAAGGTTAGATTCCAAGCCACACCCCTTCCAAGGATGGAAGGGGTATTTATAGTTATAAGACTACACGACCTCCGACGGCACGTGGATCAGGTATACAGTGGGTAAAGACCCGTCCTTCCTCCACAGTGTTACACTACGCTAAACTACGCTACAAACTAACTAATTAACTACTAAATAACGTAAATAACTACAATTCTACGAGCTAACATATGCTAGACCATAATTGGGGTGCCCGACACTTTAACATGGAATTTCCAATTCCTAACAGTATTCATTATGTATGCTCATATGTAACACCCCCCAAAAATCGGGTTTTAGCGGAAGCATACAAGTTTTGGGTGCTACTAATCGGTATCACAACACAAGCATAAAATAAAAGGTTTTTCTTAAGAAAACTCATTCATTTAATAAAATCAATGTTTACAATAAAATTTTATACGAAAATAGGCCCATAATAAATAAGCGGTCCCCAAATAAAAATATCAGAGTCGTCTATGACCATGCCATGCCATTGCCCAAGCGCTCCAAAGTAAACAATCGCCTCAATACCTGAGAATACATGCTAAAAGTGTCAACACGAGGTTGGTGAGTTCATAGGTTTTCATAAAAGTATTGCGAGTTCAAAAGATCCTTTCGATCATTGTGGCGCCCACAATGTCGCGAAAACAAGGTTTACCTTTAAGCAAAAGAGTACAAAGGTGGACCACAAGGTTTTCAAGTGCAAATCAATTCTCATAAACAAGTTCAATATAATCAAGGCATACCCTGCCTAATTCATAGTATCAAAACATTTATCCACAAAAATAGTTCATAAACAACCACTTGGACCATATCAAAATCAAACACTACAACGAATATAGTGTCACGCAAGCTTGACTATTACGCAGGTTAAGTCATGAAACCATCACTAGATAGCACGAGCCGTGACTATCTCCAAACACACAAACAATCGACATGTTATACGTCCCCACATGAGCCATGTTGGTCGGACGGGGTGGCCTTTCCCAATAGATCTATCCATAACATTCGCACCATCCTGAGCCAGGATGTAACAATTCATAACAACGCTTGGGTTTCTAACCTTAACCTAGCACGTAATAGGTCACAAAAACATTTTCGAGGTCCAATCCGAGTAGTTTTCAAGCACTTGTGTCCACATAAAAACATATTTAAACCAAATCACGCATTTCATCAAAATCAGTTATCAATAGCATTTTCAAATCAATCAATCATTTTGCATTTAGTAAAAACGAGCATGTATTCTCCCCCAAAACAGTTTAAAAGCAAGTAAAAGTAGGGGCCATGAATTCACCTCGATACGAAGCAACGCAAGAATCACAACTAACAAGACTGAAATCTAGGAGCAAGCACAACTAAATCATGAAGGAAGGCACGTCGATATCCAAAGAGTACAAGTACAACGGTACTACATCGTCACGACCTAATAGTATACGTATTATCTCAAAATACGTCTCAAAAAGTAAAATAATATAATATCCGAAAGACAGCGTGTCTTAGTTTTCGTGGAATACTCGTATCAAAGATTTCAAAAATCCATTATTAATATCTCAAAAGTTTAGTTTTAACGTTTCGTGTGGTGGTAAGAAACATAGACGCTACGTACAACTCACGCGAAAGAAGAGACAACATCGACAGAGTCGAGACATACTGACCATAACTCACGCCAACAAGGAAAAGATATTGACAAAGTCAAAAAATACTGACAATACTCAAGCTAGTCAAAGGCTAGGAAATGACAACATCTATTTATGACAATTAAATAGGTTAACTTTTAATAACTTCCCCAAGATCCCCAACGTTCATGTTTATAATAAAAGAATAGTTTCCATTTATTGCTTGATAATAAAGGTTTTATAAACGTTACTCGTACTTAGACGAGTTTATGATAAAATACCTCTAATAAGTGTAGTATATTATAAATGACGCGTTTGTTTATCCAATACTACCAAAATAGTTGGTATGTCGTCAAAACGTATAAGTTTTGAAAAGGTTTTAGGGTATTAAAGAATTCACAATGATTTAAGTTTATAAAAGATTTTACGAAATTTTCGGCATGAAGTGTCCATTTATAAAACATTTCCAAAACGACTCTTGAATAATATAAAATTTATCGTTAAGTTTCCCAATTCGTCAAATGTTACAATTTATAATATACAATTGAACATAATATTCGCGTATATATTAGTTGTTTAGTTTTATCGACCGTTTTGTATAGTTCGGGTCCAGATATGTTAAACTCTTATGAGTCTAATATACCCTTCCGTCGCGTTTACCAAAGGGTCCATAATGTCCAAATAACCAATACCGTAAATCCAATACGTCAAATTCTTGTCCAATCAATATATAACACCACAATGCTTGTATCCGATTCAAGTGTTGCAATCAATCCCCTAACTATAAATACTTTAACCATTTTATAGTTTCTTATTCGTTAGTCCGGTTTGCCAAATTAATACTCAATAAGCCAAACACCATATTTATTTATGATCTCGGTCCATATATATAACCAAACGCACCCTATAATGATCGACAGATTCATAACCAATATTTGAACACCCCTTTGGTGCTGCTATGAGCCAAGAACAACATACACACCCTTCGACTGCTTTGGTCATACCAACGCATCACCACATAAATGCCAAGCATACTTAAAAGCTTACTAGCACTTCAAAAGTAACACACAATAAGTCAAGTCTTAAATTGAAACAGATTAAGTTTAACAAATAAGTGGTAACTAGCGGGTTAATAAGCTTAAACAACACTCCCCCTACGACTTTGGTTTTGACACCGAAACAATCAAGATAACTCAAACGAGCTTGGTACCAACCGAAACAAAACAACAATGCACAACCTGAGATTCAAGATGATTTGACAATATGATAAGCAAGTTCCAATATCAATTTTGTGACCTCATTGGGTCTTTAAATCGAGACTCTCACGGGTCATAACTCCGACCCGTAACAAACTGAAATTCCCAACACAAAAGAACACCATCCGAATCAGTAACCACACGAAATATGTCAAACTATTTTCAAACCATCTCTACCACACGAATAGGTTTTTAACACGCATAAAACATGCTATTTCTGCACGATTCGAGACCCAACAGGTCTGACCTAATTTTGACGCAATACAAACACCCTTTGTAACAATTTCTTACCACACAGACTTTTAACAAATGTTTCAAATCTGGTTTTCAGCATAAAAAAAAATAAAACGTGTTTAGAATTGTTTTAATTCCACGAAAACGATACATATGCTTCGTAACGGATTAATTCAAAAGAACAAACGGGTTTTATGAACTCGACTTACCAGTTAATCGAGAGAGAAAGAAAAGAAGAAAAGGAGAGGCGAGATGATGATGGTGACGGTTGTGGTGCATTCGACTTACCCATATGACAAGATTGAACAACGAGGTGAGATGAAGGTGTTAAGCGCGAAGCATCACACGAACAAAAAAGAAATAATCAAAACCCAGATTAAAAACACCCAAGAATACAATCTAACCCGATCTAATCAAACCCTCGATCAACAAATTATTGCGTCAAAATAAAGTGCAACACGAGACAGCTATGGTGGAGATAGTGGTGGCTCGAAGTGATGATGGTGGTGGCTGTTTTGAAGGTGACGGCCAATTTGGCTGAGGAAGGAGAGAGAGATATTTAGGTTTAGGGTTAGGGTAAAAGTGAGGAATGTGTGTTTAGGTTAGTCTTTTATATAAATGAGAAATTACAACTTGCAACCTTTAAAGATTTTGAGTGTGTCGAGTGGGGAACTTCAAGTCCAGGGACCGTACATGAAATTTTGTCAAACTTTTATGAATTAACACTCGGAACATTCATTCGTGCTAAATAAAAATTCTCTGAGATTTTTAACTTGCGCAGATATTTTTAGAATCATTTTTCCGTTAAAAATCACCATCAATTCGCATATCTTTAATAAAAATGATAGAAATCATGATAAAAAGTATATTAGGTTTATACTAGTGCCGGTCCGCATTGTGCTAAATTCTCACGTATCCCGAGATAACTTTCTAGTTTTTCAGTCAAAAGAGCTCAGGAAAGTTCGTAAATGAAAAACAGACGAATTTTCTCGAAAACAAATATCTGGAAAAGTGCGAGTTGTCACATCATAGGGTATTCATTTTGGCCTTTTGGTTTTCGTGCAGTAAACCACCGAATTTCCCTGTAGTTTCCATCATTTGCAAGCCACAATTTTGCTCGTATCATGATTACCTTTCTGTTTATACATAGTACTTGACAGTTATAAAACAAAAGATTTAAAAGCACACAGTGTAGATAAGAGGGTGTTTGGGATTGAATATTTAAACAGTAATGCTTATGCTAATACTCAAAAGTACACAATCAACATGTTGTCCTCTAAAACTTTAAGTTTCTTTCTAATATTGGCAATGGAAATACGATGTGAATTCGGCAATCAGTAAGTTGCAGCAGCTTCCTAAAACTGAAAGAACCCTGAGAAACGGCAATTGATAACATAAATGATAAAATCTTGATCTAAAATCCAACCATGGTTTTCGCAGAGGATCGAAATTAGACAACACGATCGGTGGCGTGTTTCTTGATTTTTATGATGACTAAAAGAAGGGATCTAGGAATGAAATTTACGATTTATAAAGATAGATATGTGTTTATAGAGAGAATAAATCTGTGTTTTTTTTGGGATGAGATAGATAGTAGTAGGTTATGAATGGGAGAGTGAATGACGTCACGACCCAATTGTTGTCCCGTAGATGAGAATAAGCCTTGAAAGAATCAGGGAAGGATAAGTAATTGTCTTCTAATGGAACTGGAGCAGGTAAGAATAAGAAACAAGCAAATAAATAATCCATAATGGTAGAATATGTTGTGACCTATGGTGATATTTCCATCAAGCAACTTCAATCAATTTATAATGGGTGAAACTCGACGGCAAGGGAAGAGCTGAACATTGAACCTGATTAACGACGCACATGAGAACTTGGGATTCTTTGAGGTACGCAACCATCAGCCATAGCCTATGCTATCATAAGTTTTAGTTTCTATTTATCGTAACACATATACTAATGGGTTAAATTCATTTATCGTCACCTTCTCCAGTCTCTCCAAAAGATCAGTTGACATCCCACGAGAGGAACAAGAAAATGTACTCTACTGAGGACTGCAATCAAGATGTTGCAATGCCAAATGTGTCAATGGGTGGTTTCATATGTGACACGTCGTTCACGTTACTTGTTGTAGTGGCTACAAACATATCACCCTTATAGTGACTACGCAGGGTTTTCGCGACAATCATTCAAGTATATTTTCCATAATTTTACTTGCTTAGCACGATTATCATACAAAGTTATGAAATTTTTAAAATTGAATTTACAATCATGGTATTTAAACAGCAACATTGTAAATACAATGTTGCGGAACTTTTCACCATAAGTTCATTATACCAAGTTCAAAGTAAATGTATGTTGTAATTAGCTTGAGGTGGAGTTTGGTGTTTTAGCTTACATTGAATATGACAAACAAACCTCTTTTTGTAAGGTAACTTAATTTTAAAGCTCGAGATATTATACGCTTTAATAAGTTTATTGCCAAACACTAGGCTTATGCACAAACTAAATTTTGGAGCGACTTATGCAGTAGCGGTAGGCTTAACCAAACCAAACAGTATATTAAACTATGAAATTTCGGCTGTGTAGCTATTTGGTTTAAAAATATAGAGTAGTAAACAAGTTTTTTGTGAGCCTGCAACTAAATTTTTCTAACATGATTATGTGCAGCCTGATCAGGCCATTGCAATTTCTTCTGATGCTACTTGAAGAAGATGGCAAGGAAAATATGGACATTTTGTAGATGCTTACAGCCCAATACTTTGTGTGGTTCTTTTTCCTGACGAGCCCACTTTCTACTTAAAAAAATACTACATAATGTTCGATAGCAAACTATCTATAGTTTTGAAACTTTGAATGCAGGTGGGTACACGGATTTACATGTCTCTTGATGCATTCATGGCCAATGAAACATATGTAGATGTCTTGGTTCAAATCAAACAATGGAGTACATGCTACTTATATTAAGAGAGATAAAACCAGAGGAAAAAAGTAGAATACTGATTAGCAGACCCCATCGAAGTAAGTAGATTCTCGCCATTCAAAATCTTATCCAAACATAGCAATACGAGATATATATAATTTTTGTTATGAACCCACTAGGAATTTTTCTTTGTTTTGCTCAACTCGCCTTTTTAATTATTTAATTAGTGGGCCATACAAAAATCAAGTGATAGTTGTTGGAATTATTCTTACTGTGATGAACAAAACACAGGTTGCTTTGTGTAATCGAAATAAACAGGAGTAAAGAAACTGATATATGATTTCTGAATATTGTATTGATATGGAATAATTGTTTACAGAAATCCTAACCTATTTATACAAACTGAATCGGCACCTTTGGAAGAAAGGAAAACGTTTCACAAAAGTAAACGATACAATCTAATCTAAACGTTATAACAGTATTCGGTTATGACCCATATATACAAGTTTCGGATTATACGAACTTACCTACATACATATACTATTATACTAAAAGGTCCTTAGACTTTATATATAAACAAACTATAATAAGTTTAGTTTAACATCCAATACTCCCCCATAAACTAAACTTGTCCACGGTGAGTCTTCAACTTTCTTGACTTGTCTTTATAGTAATGGTGCATCTTCATTAGAGTAATAAGCGAGAAGTGATTCTTCTTTCTTGTCTTTCCATTTGTTGCTATGTGATTTTTCATTGTTGTCTTTCTCCTTCCATTTGGTGCAGTCATATGAAAGGTGTCCATAGTTGTCACATTTGTAGCATTTCCTGTCACTCTTGTCTCGTTCTCCTCGATATGTACCTCTTTCTTTGTTAAAGTTTCTTCCTCGTCCTCTTTCATGTCCTTGATTTCTTGAACTTGTCATTAGAAGTTTTTCTTGATGATTCTCTTCATGTTCGTCTTGACTTTTGAGTCGTTCTTCAAAAGCAGTTATTCGTCCTATTGCTTCTTCAAATGGCATGGTGTTAATTTCTTGATATTGCTCGATAGACGCCACTATTGGTAGAAACTTCTTTGGAACGGAGTTGAGTAGTTTTCTTACTAACACTTTGTCTTTCAAATTCCCACCAAGGCTTTTAAATTTTGCCTTTATACTACTTAACTTCCCTCCAAAATCACTTACTTTCTCATCCGGTTTCATTCGTAGAGTCTCTAGTTCACTTCTTAAAGTTTGCAGTCTTGCCTTTTGAACTAAGTCGGCCCCCAAATACTTGACTTTAATTGATTCCCATACTTCTTTTGCAGTCGAATATTGTGCTACTTGCATTAAAACATCTTGAGGCAAAGTTTGGAAGATCATTGCCTTTGATGTGTTTTCTTTCTTCTCATTTGCTTTGTCTCCTTCTTTCACTTCTATTGCTTCCCAAATGCCATTTGCCTTTAATATTGTCTCCATCATGATTGCCCATGTTGTGTAGTTTGTTTCAGTAAGTTTCGGGCATTGAAGTGCAATATTTTGCTCTTTGTCGTTCGTCATGCTTTGACGTGCTTTAGCCTTTCTAGCCTTCTTTCTTCCTATCTTTCTTTGTTTTGCTTGTACCACTCAGGTTTTCTTTTGCTTATTATCTGTGCCACTAAGGTCTTGTTTGCCACGAAGGACTTGATTTCCACTAAGTTCTTAATTGCCACTGAGGATGTTGCCACTAAGGATTTTACCACTAAGGATGTTGCCACTAAGGATTTTGCCACTAAGGATGTTGTAAAAGGAATATGATTCGGTTTTTGCTACTTTCATCAATCGGGATTTTTCTCGCTAGTGGGAAATTTCTATCTTACTAACAATCAATAAGAACTTTTCCTAATTTATATTGAGTAGTAAATAGTAAATAGGTTGAAAAAAAACCGGTCGATTAGGGCAAACACCAGACGTCTTCTTCTTCTGATGGTGGTTACTTGACGGTTTCTTCCTTTTTCTGATTCGTGATACCAATATCGCTACACACCAGGTTGTACAACAACCATTCACTTTTGATTCTTGCTTTTCAATCGATGACCACTTATACTCGTTCTTTCCTGGATCGATTAAACTCTTGCTCTGATGCCAATTGTTGGAATTATTCTTACTGTGATGAACAAAACACAGGTTGCTTTGTGTAATATAAATAAACAGGAGTAAAGAAACTGATATATGATTTCTGAATATTGTATTGATATGGAATAATTGTTTACAGAAATCCTAACCTATTTATACAAACTGAATCGGTACCTTTGGAAGAAAGGAATACCGTTTCACAAAAAGTAAACGATACAATCTAATCTAAACGTTATAACCGTATTCGGTTATGACCCAACCCATATACAAGTTTCTGGATTATAGAGAACTTACCTACATACATATACTAATATACTAAAAGGTCCTTAGACTTTATATATACTTTATATATAAACAAACTATAATATGTTTAGTTTAACATCCAATAATAGTGGTTGATTTTTATTGTAATTTTCCCTTCATCTAATCATTCATGGTACCTAATAGTTATGTGCTTTACATAATATGTATGAATTTATGGCAGTGGATAGACCAATAACTCCTCTAATAGATCATGGTATAGCATTGCATAAGATGATCAGGCTTATTACAATGGGATTAGGTGGAGAAGGATATTTGAATTTGATGGGAAATGAGTTTGGACATCCTGGTAAGACTATGCCATATGATTATTTCATCTATATTTATATTTTTAAACGTCGCACTAACGGTGGTGACCGGGAGGATTATGTTATAGGAGATGAAACCGTGTTCGGAGGAGGACATATGGTATTGAGTCATCCTATTCAACATGATATTGTCATAAACTAGGACCAGATGGAGAAGATCTGGGAACATAGTTTTTATATAGAGCTTGGTGTCAAACCAGAAGAATTAACACCCTGTGATTTTTAC
Organism: Chrysanthemum makinoi; assembly: GCA_910596185.1. Taxonomy (NCBI): domain Eukaryota; kingdom Viridiplantae; phylum Streptophyta; class Magnoliopsida; order Asterales; family Asteraceae; genus Chrysanthemum; species Chrysanthemum makinoi. The sequence continues at coordinate 208,048,369 of OU343217.1, read as the reverse complement.
TGAGGCATCGATAAATCCTAAAACAAATAGAGAGGTCTATCCAAGTCATGTTTGAGACTTTCAATATTCCAACGACATATGTTGCCATGCAGCCTCTGCTTTCTATGTATTCAAATGCACGTACAACTGGTCAGTCAATCATTGCTGTTCAATTTTGGTTTAAACCATAATACAATACAGTTAATTTTATTTTGCTTACTTGTACTACTTTATATAGGTATAGTGCTGGATTCGGGAGAAGGTGTGTCTCAGACACTCCCAATTTATGAAGGTGTTGTACCGAAACATGCCATCTAGCGTGTTAACCTTGCAGAGGCTGACATTACAAGTTACCTAATGAATATCCTGATTGAGAGAGATTGCATGTTCCCGTAGAGTAAGTGAAAGGATTCTTTTTCATAGTATTGTGTTCATATATGTACCACAAAAATTTTACTTGAATTATTTGAAGCAGTTTTAGATGTAGATGATCAACTTCCTGAAGCATTTCCAAGCAGTTATTGATGGTGTTCTTCAATATCTACATTGTCTACTTGAAGTTGTGAATGAATCCCATGACCAGTCTAGGAGGAAACAGAAGGTAGCCATCCAGTTATTTTTGTTTAAATGGTTCACAATTTTGTATATAATTTAGTGACTCTCTTATGGAACTACTGCTTATCACTTGGAGTGGTTACAGGTTAAGTTGGATGGAACTCCAGCTCGACATATTGTTGCACTAGCTTTAAAACTAGAATAATACCCATTTGGTTTGTTGACATATTTAAGGTAATTTATTGTTTAATGTTTTCCACTTCATTTTTTATGTCCACGTATATTGAAGTGACTGATAATATTTCATTTAAATGAAGTATCTATGAACTGCGCTCAACGAAGGTTAATTTTTAACCCACATTAATAAAGGGAAGAAAATCAAAGTAAGTTGTCTCTTATAAATGACGTGTAATCTATTAATGTTTTTTTTTAGATTTTCACCAAAGCTTTGTATTAGTGATTTCTGACTGCTAGCGAAACGACAACCAAGTTAACAGTACTTAACGTAAAGTGTCATGTGTGAAATTTTTAGTTGGTGGTGTTTTTCTGAGTTTCATAGTATAATGTGACTGAACTTTGATAGCTTAAATTTCTATTTTGTATATATAGAGGAAAGATGATACTTTGGTTATCCCAAATCTGACCGATTATGATGATATATTTAGAATGTGATAACTTTGGCGCTGTAAGTTTGGATTGGGGTTTCTGGGAGGGAATGAGAATTGAAATAGGTTTTGAATCATGATAAAAATATCTAGATAATTGGGGGTTATTTATCTCGGCTAGGTTCAGAAATCTATTCCGGTGCCAATAGTGATTTCTGAATGTAAAAATACGACAGTAAGTTATAGTACTTGACTTGTAGTGTCAGTTGTTACTTTCAAGTAAGAAGTCTTTGGCTCTTTGGTTTACATGGATCTAATAGTTGAAACTGTTGGTACCAATGGTAGTGAAAACGAAAAGATAGAAGTAGATCGAGTAATTCAGCAACAAAAGGGAGAAAAGTTAAGCCGACAATGAAAATGTTGGTAAGTTATAAAAATTATTACTTTGTAGTAATAGTTACTGTCAATGTTTTTCCTTTTAATTGTAAATTTAGATAACTAATGCTATTTTCTAATGTTGAGTTTTAAAGACTAATGATCCGGAAACTCATGCATTGTGTTCTGCAAGTAAAAAGCTCTGAGTGGTAATGCTACATGGGAGGGGTTAGTGTCATGTCAACCACAGGATGGAACGTTGTGGTGGAACACTTCGTACAGGTAAACTTCAATCTATAGCCTATTTAGTTTAATATAAGTCATATTATAATATTGTCAATTCACGTTACATGGTATGGGTTTACAACTGAAATGCAAGATAACACTACAACGGATTATGTTTTAGATGAGGTGAGATACATATGTTTCAATGGGTTGTTGTGACCATGTATATACCCATTGCCAAGTTATAATAAAAAGTGAAAACATATTTCGAAATAGTCTCCTTTATGGCATGTTATGTTACATGTGCTCAATCTTTTCTCTCTTTTGTGTGTTCATACGAGCACAATATTTTCTCTCTTTTATAGTCACCAAGTATTAGTTGATATTTGTGACACACAAACATGCTCGTGCTTTTTCTCAACAAACCGAGATGGATGACCATAGGCTTATTTCAATGTCTAAACTTACAAAATTATAGCAGGGGGGATATTGTTTTATCTTCTTTAGCTAACTATTTTTCTTTCAAAGCTTGAAGGGATGGCTGCCTTCGACACATAACATTTTGGGTGCTTTGTTATCTCTTTTGTTATCCCCGTTTTATTAAGTTCTAGGCTTGCTCATGGTTTTCATTTTCTTGTAGTGCATGCTTTGAACAAAGAGAGTGTTATTCAAAGCTTGACTCTAAGTTTGTTGGAATTAAAGAGAGTGTTATTTTCTCGACATATAGCAGCGTTATTGCATCTTCTGAGAAGGGTGGCTCTCGATTCCAGCAACATGTACAATGGTTTGGATCAGGGCCAATGAAGAGGTGTGATATTCAGAGTTTAAATACTATATTGCACGATTGTTTGTATATTGATAATAAGTTTATGTCGTATGACTCACCATCTGGGTATGACTTCAAATATAAAAACATATTGTAAGATATAGATCTGGATAGTCAAATGGGGAGTGGACACGAATCTGTGATCAGATTCTTGATGTTCAGGTATGCTTCATGATATTTTACTGTGAGGCTCGTGATTCTTTCACTACTAAAGTTAGTACTAGATAATACCAAACCTGATCCATCACCTCCTTCACCAGTCACACGTACCTAATATCTATTTGCAGTATACTTCTGCAACCATAATCATGTCTATGTATGAATTGGTTTGCATCCAAACTTGAGATACTACTTCGACGAAGGTAATGTTTGAGTTCTCTTATGGCCTTATGCTACGCAGCTATGTCAAGTTGTAATAGTGAGAGTTAGAAGCTGTGATAATCAGATGATTAGCTATTTGAGTGATTGATGAATTTTTAATTATTTAGGAGTTGTGTGTGAAATGACCCACAAATTATCAGATATTAAAATCCGTTCTATTACATCTATTCTCAATTTAGTTATTCAAAACTGATTATTTGAACCCTAGAGAAGCATTCAATTTCACTATACCCAAACACTATAAACTGATTATAACTGCAACATGAAATATGAAAATGCAAATAATAAGACAATCACATTCAAAAGAACATGCTCAAACATACTGCTTTGTCCTAATTGTCGTCATGACGTTCAAGTTATTTCCTTTAAATCATAGTCCTAAACATTATGGTGTTTTGTGCAGGCTGAAATGTTGTTCTTTCTGAATCTGGATCACTTAAGTTATCAATGATGGTGTCACGATTGCTAAAGCCATAGAAATTTCTGATTCAATTTAAAATGCAGGAACAATGCTTATCCAAGAGGTATTCATGTTAACCAAATCATAAACCGTCACCGGCCACACTCGACTAAGAAAATGTCATAGTAAATATTTTTCTCTTTGTAGTTTGCAACTAAAACAAACGATTCAGCTGGTGACGGTACAACCAGTGCAATTTTTCTCGCAAGAGAAATGATTAAATCTGGATTATTGGCTGTCGCATTTGGAGCAAATCTCATTTCTTTAAAGAAAGGAATGGAGAGGACTGTAAAAGAATTAATTAAAGTTTTGAAGAGTAAGGCGATCCCGGTCAGAAAAGCAATGCTATAAAAGGTAAATTAAGTTTATGTTTTTTATACTTTTTTTAGCGGAAATGATGAATTTATTGGAAACTTAATTGCTGAAGCGATTGATAGGATTGGGCATGATGGGATAACTTCTATCGAATCTTCCTCATCAAGTGAAACTTCTTTTAATTTTGAAGAAGGAATGAAGGTAACTCATACATTATCTTGAAGTTAATATACCCTATGTCCTCTGACCAGGTGCATAAAGTTATGAAATTTGCTGAATGTTAGCCAAGTGTTTTGAGATTTTCATTGATAATAAAATAACAGAAAAATTTGTGGACCAATCTCAACTGGATTCATAAGTACCAATGTTGACATCGGGTAAAATGGTCATTATTACTTTGGATTTTTTACACGAATAGGAATTGTTGTGATTTTCATGGGTTGCCTGAAATGACTATTTTTCCCCTTATTGGAACCCTTCGCTTGATATGCGGGTTTAGGTTACAAAATGGACGGGTTGGTCAGGTTAAGTAACGGGTCAAAACAGGTTCTGGGTGGATCAAGGCAGGTCAAAATGGATCGGGTTAAAGCGAGCAATTTCATGTAAATTAATTCTTTTACTACCATTACTTGGATACTCAAATTGCCGCATGTAGTTTCATCATTGGGTGATATTACCTGTTCATTCATAATGTTGCATGGTAATTTATACTGATAATGCTTTTAGGAACAATGGAGGATTTGGAACAAGAGACGTTGAAAAAAGTCGTGGCGTCAAAAGGAAAAAAAAAGTATAACCAAAATATACCAGCTGACATTGTATGCTAGCATCCAGATTGGAAGGATAGGTCATGTGAGATCGTTTGAATCTGCAAAAAGGGTTCATGGCTATTTGAGCGAACTCTTTATTTGAATGTAAGTTCAGTTTCAATTAATGAAAATTTAGCTTTCATTATTTCTCTTAATCTTCCTTTATTGTCAATTACTTCAATAGATTTCAATTTCTGTTAGAATAAGCTCAGATAAGCTTGTTTAAACTTATAAGAGCTTATTCCTGTGTTCACTTGCTCTAAATTTCAGTTTTCGTCAAAAGTCAACATAAGGTTATCTTTAAAAGTCAAATTCATTTGTGAGCTAAATCTGGTTTTAAGATGCTTTGAAGTTGAGTTTTAGTATTGTTTGATCATTTCATATTGGTTCAAATCAGTTTCAACAAAATTTTCTTAGATAAAATGCAATTTAGTCATTAAAAGGGGAGTTTGGTTTAATATCTGTCATAGTGATCAAAGGAGTTTCTGTGGTAAAAGTTGTTTCAAACTATCCATATTAGGTTCATTTAGGTCATTTACATAATTTACATAGTCCTTTTTACAATATAGTCAAAATCCTTTCATATCAGTTAACTGTTTTAAACTTCAGATTGCATACTCTTAAGAGTAGGTTAGGATAGTGTTAATTTAGCTTAAATAAGTGCGTTTACAACTTATAATTTCATTTCTAATCATCTAGGAGTAGTTTAGTTTCATTAAAGTTAAGTTATGCTAATCTGAGGAAAGTCAAAATTTTCGTAAAGTTTTCTAAATAGGTTTTATTTTTGATTTTTAATTTCCTCAATTTTTATCCAATCATTATGAGATTTTAAGTTTTACATATTTGATAGCTTGTGATTTCAAAGATGATTTTTTCATAATTTTTAGAATTTTTCTTAGAAGCTTTTGAGAAGCTTGAAGTTGGTAGTTGAGAGTGATCTGTCCTGTCACAACTACACTATATCAGCATGTTCTAAGGTTAGTTTAAGCTTATTCACTTGAGTTTGTTGATTGTATTGTGGTTCCCTTAGTAGCTTATTGTAGAATCTGAGTTTAGGACTTACCTTAGATGCTTTTTGGTTAGCTTATTTTGATCTGCAAGTCATTTTTCTGCTTATTTAGTTTGCTGTGTCAGTCCCCCTTTTGTCCTAATCTGCTTTTATTTTTGATTTTTAATTTCCTCATAGTAAGCCCAAATTAGCTGAAATTCTGGATACAAGGTCTTTGGTTGGTGGTTGGTAACTGGATATTTTTAGTTTATTTTTATGATTTTTCTAAGCTAGCTTAATTAGTGCTTAAAGTAGGTAGTTAAGGGCCGTTTGGCATATTGAAGTTTGAACCAGATCTGCTTTTAGCTTGTGCTTATAGGGTCTCTATTAGTTGCATTAGGGTAGTTTAAGATTTTTGAGATTAGTTTTAGCTTGTGGTAGCATCTTAGAGCTTATTGTTTATTTTCCCCTTTGAGCTTTTCATAACAGTTGGAAATAAATAGTGCTTATCTGCTTTTGCCTTGGTCTATCTCAGTTAATTTAGGTAGAATTTAGTTAAACTTAGCTTATTCTAGCCTGTTGCAGCTTATGGTAGCTTGTAGATGCTCATAGCTTATGTTTCCAAGTGCTTATTAAAACAGTTTCATGCCCAATTGATTATCCTTTGATCCTTAGTAGTTTCTGTTATTTTTCCTAGCTTCTCAGTAACATTTTAGATTTTTCTGGAATTCTTCATAATTTTCCTTGTTCATTTACTATTTTTCTAGAATTTTTCATAATTACTATAAGTTGGTCCTTTTTAGAATGTTTGACATGATAAATCTTTGGCACCTCGCAAATTCATTAAAAAATTTCCGATAAAATACTGTTTACTTATATGCGTTGATGTAAATTTTATGTAATATCAGATGTTTTGGAAACCAATGGAAAAACGACATACATAAAAAGTAGCTTATGAGTATGTGGTTTACAAATAGTAGCTTTAAGATGGCGAAATAAGAAATAATTACTTTAGGATAACGAAATAAGTTATTTAGATTGTATTATTTGTGTGTTAATTGTGATGGTAATGTTCTAATCTTAAAGTGTTTGATTTTGCAGCGGTGTGTCAGTCATTTTTGCTCGATATATAATCGAATCAAGTAAAGAAATCGTGGATACATATGAACGAAGATGAGTATTCTGAAAAGTACTTGTTTTTCGAGTGGGAATGAAGTATAAACCAAAAGAGGAGTTTTAGTTATTTTAGGCTACAGTACACATTTATTTTTATGTTTGAACCCCTTTTAAGTCAAAAGAGATACAAGTGATGTAGTTGGAGATTGTGTTTGTTCTGGGTACAAACAGTATTTGACTTTTATGATATGAAATATTAGACTTTCGTGATCTTTCCTTTTTCTGTTGCAATGGGTTGATTTTGGTACAATTCATATGTGGGTCTATTAGATATTGGTTTTCTCCGTCTTTGCCCCTCTTTTGGGACTATAAGTTGTTTCGGATAAAATCAAGTCAACAGGGGCCGGCAATGGGTCCAGATTGGATTGACTTATTTTTATCAAGATAACAATATTAAGCATGAGCCTGGAAGGAAAAACTGTGAGCATTGGGATACTTTTCCAAATCAGTCGTTTGAAAGTTTCCGTTGTGGTCCTTATGGATTGAATTATTGTGCTCGTCTGTACTGCATTATGTAATTGCAACAATTATCAACTATAGTTTCCAAATGCAGAGGTGGTCGAATGGTCAAAAAAGCTACTTTGTGAACCTAAAGTTATCTTTTGATAAATATTGACAGGTTTTACATGTTCGCCTGTTTGACCCTGCAATTGACAAGAAAACTTCTCAGGTATAGTAAATTATGCATAATACATTTATTAATTCAGATTCGTAATCATACATAATACTATTAGCCATTTGAGACGACGGAGTTTCGCTTATTCGGCTGTCCTTTTTTCGTTAGTGTTTAGTCTATTTACCAAGTGAATAAAATAATACTTTGACGTGATTTTAAATGTCTACGATACCATCAGGTTATGTGGGGTTGCCTAGAAGTACCAAAGCAACCCGGAGTTTCTTTATGGGAAATTGAGCCACGAGGTTCAGTTTTAGAATTTGGAAGCTTCGTGTCACCCTTAACGAAGAGGTAAAGACCAGGTTTTCTGTTGTGTGTGATTTTGCTACTGATGCTTTCAATGTGGTCGTCCATATGGTATTCCCACTTGCTTCTTAAAAATTTAATCAAAAGTTTGTATTATTTATTGTTTTTCTCATAAAATACTTATGCAACTTAATTGTCTTAACTGCAAGGCTTCCAATCAAGCACATTGAGAAGAAAAAATAAGACTATAAAAGAAATGAACCTGATATGTAATGAATTGAACAAGAATGTTTGAATTCCTAATTACAACGAGCTTTATGGCAAACCAATTCTAGAGGCTGTACGTGTGTATGCTTGCGAGGTGGTTTTCAGATTCTGTGTGGTTCCGAATACGCCCACATGTGTACGAATGAAAGAGGGCATGATGTTTTCCAGTTACCAATATTAAACTGTTCAGAAAAAAAATACAACCGTTTGTCTCACTGGATTAAGCGTAGTGATTCTCCTAGACTTATCTCGGATGGTTCAGTGAATCAGCTTATGCACTTGGCTGCAAAATTGGCATCTTTAATTGAATTAAAAGTTATTTTAATAACCTTACTTCATATCGGTACATCAACTAAACATGTCACATCAAACCTTATGTGTCTACATGTCAGGCTGGTTTAGAGGAATGAAGCTGCTGTTTAGAAATGGTGAAGGGACTTTGTCTTAAAACGAATGAGGATGGATCATGGTTTGTTATCTACACGCAAATTTTTGTTTGTTTTACGTAGCTACAAACTGATATCTTATGCCGTGTTTAATTTAACCTTTAATTAATTTTTACTATATATTTGTTCTAATAAATCCTAAAAATAAAAACCACAAGTCATACCCGTCCATCGGACGGGTTTTGAAACTAGTATATATATATATATATACGTATATATATATATACGGGAAAATCAAATAATTAATATGTTTATCACTTGTCATATCAAATATTTATTGCAAAATAAGCTGAAATGTTAACACTAGAAACACATATGTAGCAAAATAAACTTAAATGTTAACATGTATGCTAATTTGATAATAAAACTAGCCATTTGAAAGTTTATTTTTTTTACCTAGGAATATGGAACTTCATGATAAAGGAATGTGGTGCTTAAACTACACAACCCTCTTCTTACTTAGTGGGTGTTTGTATTAGTTTATTTGAAACGGCTTATGGGCTTATAGTGTTTTGAAAACACATGAGATCAAAGTTGTTACATAGAGTATTATTATTGAATGTATTTTTGTGATCACATAAGAAAAAAAAATACATATGTATTTATAATAAATACATAGCTTTCTAAACAAACAAACTTAAACCTAGATCTAAAATACCCTAAGCCTATAATTAGGATTAGGCCAACTAACCATCTAACACTCCTCGCAGTTTGAATGAGAGACTTCCGAATGGACAAACTAGAACATATGTTGAAAGTCGGTTCTTTTTTTTCATCATCCACTTTTTTGTTTAGACGAATTATAATTGTATTCGGTAGCATAGTTGTTTACTGCTTGTCCACTTTCGGCTTCCTCCTTTACGTGACTTTTTTTTACGTCATGACTTGCTTTGCCTTTAAGTAGGAGCGGCAATTTTTTCCAAATTTTTATTAAAAAAAACAACATTGATCTCCGGTGGAAAATCAAAGAGTAATGTTGATGAGACGAATTTTGTTGATTGGTGGCTAAATCAACATAATATGGGATGTATTCGTTATGCCTATAGTTTTTGTGTTCTAGGGTTTATGATTTGGATGAGATGAAAGGACTAATAACACAAAATAATAAAGCTAAAGAAATAAATAAAAAGGGATCCCTCTGAATCATCGGGTAAGTAGCTTTCTAAACAAACAATCTTAACCATATAAATTAACAAATAGAGTATTATTATTGAATGTGTTTTTGTGATTATAGAAGAAATATTGCATATGTATTTGTAATAAACACATAGCTTTCTAAACAAACAATCTTAACCTTAAACCTAATGGACCATAATCTTACAATTTTGCTTGAGCCAACTGACGATTTAACAAAAATAAAATGTTTGGATATTATTACGTGGCTTAAGCTTGTTGGCTTTTTTAAACCCAAATAGGTCCAAATCCATAAGCTACTTTAATTTGACTTTTCTAGCATATTTGTATTGGTTAGTGTTGACAATTTTTCCTTCAATGCGGGGATAAAATTCCCAAATTTTGTGAAATTTTGCCTTCACACTACCTAACCCCTCTCCAATCGTTTTTGTTTTCCTTATGTGTGGACAAAATGTCCGAATTTAGAAAAGTTTAAAACATTTCCAAAATTCACAAAGTATGTTCGATTTTGCCTTTTGCCATAAATTTCTCTTTTACCACCCACCTCATGAGTTAGGATTAAATAAGAAGAACGAGAAATAACTATAACCATATATTAGAGATTCATTAACTTAAATTAGATGCATAACTAGTCCTTTAGATGCATTCTAAATGCATCCCTAGTCTTTTAGATGTATTCTAATATATTTTCTACCTTAAAATTAGATGTGTAGAACCATGGGGAGGGGGGGGGGTGAATACAGTCTTTTTGAATTAATTAAAGTTTAATAACTTTAAGTCTCCAAAAGAGTGTAAGTGAATATGCACAATGACAACCAAACTCCACAATATAGAGAGAGTAGAGAGATAGAGATAGAGAGAGAAAGAGAGAGAGATCAACACCAAGATTTATACTGGTTCAGGATGGGAGCTTTAGACCATCCGTACGTCCATTTGCGAATCCACCACACCTATACTATTCCACTAGTATAATCCTTATGGTGGATTATAAACTGTTACAACTTCACTTCACCGATATGCACAAACATCATCGCTTACAAAGAAAAGCTACTCCCAAGGGTATTCCACCCTCGGAACCACTCACAAGAATCTCACGATTTGACTTTCCACTAAGACCACTAACACCATAATGAACTTCCCCCATGAAATTATCAAACCCCAAACTAGACCTTCACCCGATCCAGGCTTGATCACCAAGATACAAGACTTTATACACACTTTGCTTATCCACATCCGGATAAGACTTCACAAATGTCTATAATAGTTTGTGTTGGGAATTATATTTTGTAATGGTTAAGTCTTGTTAAGTCTGGTAGAGTTAGTAGTTAAGTTTGGTAGACCAGACTTAAGTCTGTTAGTAGTTAAGTCTGCCAGTACTAAAGATGTTAAGTCTGGCAGAACAAAGTGTCGTTTGTTAAGTCTGTTTATGTCCAAAACAGAATAGTTGTTAGAGTTATATTAGGAATAGATATGAACGTGTAGAGATATCTTAGGAGAAGATATCTTTACCCTTCTACAAGTTTGTTAGACAATTAGGGTTTCCTTGGTGTATTAAAGGATTCCTAAGGTGTTAGGTTAATGTACGATTGGTGAGCATTAATCTTTGAGCAAGTTAATAGAAAATACGAAGTTAGTTTATTTTGTTCTTCATACTTTGTGTGTTAAGATTCCACATTAACACATTAAGCAATTGCAAAGAGTTCTTCATATAGTAAATTGAATTTATTCAAGTTTACTATTAGTCATTCAAGGCTACTTAGATCCAGAAACTTTTGGACCTACAAGTGGTATCAGAGCCTGTTGAAGGACTCTGAATTGAAGAAACAAAACTCACCAAGATTACTCATCTCATCTCACTTAAAAACCATTAAGAATGTCTCTTTATGATAACTTCTTAAATCATCATAGTAATGAAGAGGCCTCTAAAAAGCAACAACAAAAACTTCTTGCAACAGAAACTGTCTACAACCTCAAACTTCCTATTTCGAAAAAGGAAGAGTACGACATCTGAGCCATGGAGATGGAACAATATCTTAAATGTGTAGATTATAAGGTCTGGAAAGTGATCCAGAATGGAAATTCAAATAAGAGAATTTCCAAAGGCAAAGATGGCACAATTAGGATTCTTCCACCAGTCATAGCTGCAGAAACACTTGCTGAGGAGAAAGAAAGAAAGGCAAGAATTCTCCTAAATATGGCCATACCAAAGGAACATCTCATAAGGTTCCACAATTTAGATAATGCTAAAGAGATATGGGAGGCTATTAGGACAAGATTTAGAGGAAACGCCAACTCAAAGAAAATGCAAAAGGCTGTTTATAAACAACAGTTTGAGGCATTTACCATTAGCAGTTCTGAAGGCATGGAGAAAGGGCATGACAGGTTCCAATAATCTGGTGTGATAAACTGGGCTGAGAAGGAAGACATGAATCAAACAGGGTTGCTAGCTTTGGAAGCTGGTGTGATAAACTGGGAAGAGCATCCTACTGGGGGCAGAAGTCAAGCATGCTCTCATGGCCATAAGCTCCAGCAGTGAGGTAACTTCATGCTAAAAAATATGCACTGATTCATACAATAAATTGCAGTCCCTTTATGATGAACAGATGGGTCAAATGGGTGATCAAGAAGTTAAATTACTTGCTTGTGAAAGTGCTGTTAAAACATTAGAAAAACAAGTAAATAATCTTCAAAAACAAAATGCTTCTCTTAATAAAAAAATTACCTTCCAAGGTAATGAAATATTTGAAAAGGATGAGAAGCTTAGAAGATATAGGAGAATAGGAATGAAGGAAGTTAAAGATAAAGAAGAGCTGCAAAAGATAGTTTAAAAATGGCAAAATAGTAATAAAAATCTGTGGAGGCTTGTAAACTCTGGAATGAGCTCAACAAGCAAAATTTGTTTATAGTATGGGATAAAATATGATAAAGAGGTTTTAAAGTATGAGGAAGAGGTGATGGAAAATATTTTTGTAGATTCATAAAGTGATTTTGAAGGTAAACCTATATATCACAAATTTGCTAAAACTGACAATTACAAGGGAGTTCCACCACCATTTAATAACGATTATACTCCTAAACCTGAAAAAGAATATGATGAGTCCTTATTTGACTATAGCAAATGGAAGAACCCTGAGACACTTGCTTCTCAAGACTGCTCCATTGAATTCACTAACTGTCAACTCAATGGCAGTAAAGGTTTCTGTGGAAAAAGTTCTGAAAACAATATTTCAGAAGATAAAACCAGTGAGTACTCTTCTAGACAATCTAATGACAGTGAAGGACCCACTAGAAGTATCTCTGAATGCTCTCTAGAACATAAGTCTGAGCTTATAAGGATATTTAAACCAGTTGTAAAAGGTGAGCCCCTTGGGTCAAAACAAACTGAACCTGTCATTTGTGTGTCTAAACCAGAAACAGTTAAACCTAGTTGTGTCCAAACTCCTAGGCATCAAACCAAAATTGACAGAAAAGACTGGAATGGGTTAATGCATAGAGAGTTTGGGGATGGGTACTCTTTCACAAAGAAAATTTTTGTTTGTGGAAGCCTAAGTCATTTGATTAGAGACCTGTGACTATCATGAGAAAAGAATGGCTAGGGAGGCTGAGTTAAGAAAGAAAACAATTGTACACACTGAAAATAGGTCTGATAAACTAGTGTGGAATAATGTGAATAAAATTAACCATGCTAATAAGTTTGCTACTAGCCCAGTACCTGTTAATACTGGTAATACTTATGTTAATTCTGTTAGACCAAGGGTGGGTACTGGTGGTCAATTAAGTTTTGGTAGGCAAAATGTTAATACTTGTAATATATTTAGAGTTAATACTGGTCATGGTAAACCTGGTCAAACTAAAGTTAATTCTTGATGTCGATCTCAACCTACCAGTCCATCACTCAGTCCCAAGTTTAGAAAACCACATGTGAACCAGTTCAATCAAAGACTTCATTATGATTCTCATTCACCTGTGAGAATACCTATATCTCAAAATGCAGCTCAAATGTTTCAATCTTATGCTGCAACGGGTAATTGAGGGACTATTGTTAAGCCCTTGGCATGTTATACTTAGAGACAGACCAGACCAAACTTCAAATATAATAGTGGACCAGTTTCTTTTAATGCTCAAAAATCTAAAGGTCCACAAGGCAGACCCAAGCCTCTACAGGCCTGGGTCCCCAAGAGAAACTAATTTCTCTTTTATATGCAGGAACATCCTTACTTAAACAAGGGAGATAGAGGAATATTTGACAGCGGATGTTCTAGGCATATGAATGGTAACAAGGACTTCTTGGATGAGTTTGAAGATATCAAAGGTGGTTCGGTTACTTTTGGAGGTAGCAAAGGCTACATCACAGGAAAAGGTAGAATTAAGGTTGGTAATTTAGAATTTGATAGTGTGTCCTTTGTAAAAGAACTGGGCCATTTTAATTTGTTTTCAATATCACAAATCGGTGATAAGCAGCATAAGGTTCTTTTTACTGAGACTGAATGTTTTGGGTTGACTTAAGACTTAAGATGCCTGATGAAAATCAGATTCTTCTTAGGGTCCCAAGACAACACAACATGTACAGTTTTGATATGAAGACACCTGAACCTGCTAAAGGTTTTGCCTATTTGATTGCAAAGGCCACTATTGATGAGTCTAAATTATGGCATAGAAGGTTAGGTCATATAAATTTTAAGGATCTAAATAAACTTGTGAAGGGAAACCTTGTAAGAGGTCTACCTTCCAAGGTTTTCAAAAATGACCATACTTGTGTTGCATGTCATAAGGGAAAGCAACACAGAGCATCATGCAAGGCCAAGTTAGAAAGAGTTGTTACTGCCCCATTGCATACCTTGCATATTGACCTTTTTGGACCAACCTTTGTAAAAAGTATAAATCATGCATCCTATTGTCTTGTTATTACTGATGATTTACCAAGTACTGTTGGGTTTTCTTTCTATCTACCAAGGATGAGACTTCAGGCATCCTTCAAACTTTCATTAGGAAGATAGAAAATCTGATTGACCATAAGGTTAAGATTATTAGATCAGATAATGGCACTGAATTTAAGAATAGAAGTATGCTTGAATTCTGTGGGGACAAAGGGATAAAACATGAATACAGTAGTGCTAGAACTCCTCAACAGAATGGAGTTGCTGAAAGAATGAACAGAACCCTGATTGAGGCAGTTAGAACCTATTTAGCTGACTCACTCTTGCCTACTACCTTTTGGGCTGAAGTTGTTAGCTGTGCTTCATATATCTTCAATAGAGTAAGAGTGACCAAACCTCAGCTCAAGACTCCTTATGAGCTTCTTTTTGGGCATAAGCCTACTGTTAGCCACATAAAGCCGTTTGGGTGCCATGTCACTATTCTTGATACCCTTAGTGCGCTTGGGAAATTTGATGGCAAATCCGATGAGGGTTTCTTAGTTGGGTATTCTCTAAATAGTAAGGCATATAGAGTATTTAATTTAGTGACTAATAGAGTAGAAGTAACTCTGCATGTTAATTTTCTTGAGGAAAAGCCAAATGTAAAGGGAGTAGGATTTAGATGGATGTTTGACATTGATTATCTATCTGATTCTATGAACTATATTTCTGTGTCTCCGAACAATCAAGCTAACAGAAATGCAGGGTGCTCTGAAGACACTAACAATGCAGGTATTGGATCTCAAGATTTTGAGGAGGAACAAGAGCAAATGGTTATGTCTACAACAGTCAAGCCGTCAAGCATCCCAACTGGTGATTCAGATGCCATTCAGGCATTCAAAAGAGATTTAGATGCTGTTGCTGTAAAGCATCTGGGACCAGAACATACTTTCAAGGCTACCAGTATTAATTCTATTAATACTGGTAATGGAGCTGTTAATTCTTGCAAATCTAATTCACCAGTACCTAATGTTGTGCCCACCAGTACTAACTTAAATAATACTGGTAGTGCATCTACTAAACCTAGCAATGTTGATGAGGATTCATATGAATCAGTAATGCCAGAACTGAGTGTTTATGATCAGGCTGCTGAAGGAATTTTTGAGGAAGCTTCTTATGATGACAATGGTGTGGTAACTGATTTCAACAATTTGCCTCTTGAAATTAATGCCTGTCCCACTCCAACTCTTAGGATTCACAAAGATCATACTAAAGCAAATATAATTGGTGATCCTACATCAGCTGTTCAGACAAGGAGTAAAGTTCAAAAATTTTCTGGAACTCATGCACTAATTAGTCATATTCAGAAGCAGCAAAGAAATAACCACAAAGATTATCAGCATTTTCTGTTTGCTTGCTTCTTATCTCAGGAAGAACCCTTGACTGTTGCTAAAGCTTTAACTGGTGAGAGTTGAATATAGGCCATGCAAGAAGAGTTATTGCAATTTGAATTGCAGAAGGTATGGGTTCTTGTAGATCTACCTGATGGAGCTAAGGTAATAGGTACAAAGTGGGTCTTCAGAAATAAGAAGGATGAAAGAGGTGTGGTTGTTCGAAATAAGGCTAGATTGGTGGCACAAGGATATAGACAAGAGAAAGGGATAGACTATGATGAGGTTTTTGCTCCTGTGGCTAGAATTGAAGCCATAAGGTTATTTTTGGCCTATGCATCATACATAGGGTTTATAGTCTATCAAATGGATGTTAAGAGTGCATTTCTATATGACACTATTGATGAGGAGGTTTATGTTGCTCAACCTCCTGGTTTTGTTGATCCAGATCATCCTAGGAGGGTTTATAAAGTCATCAAGGCATTGTATGGACTTCATCAAGCTCCCAGAGCTTGGTATGCTACACTCTCCACCTTTCTTGAGCAAAATGGTTACAGAAGGGGCACAATTGACAAGACCCTATTCATTAAAAAGGATAGAAAGGATATCATACTTGTGCAGGTGTATGTTGATGACATTATTTTTGGCTCTACAAGAAGATCTTGGTGTGAAGATTTTGAGGCATTAATGAAAGGCAGATTCCAGATGACCTCTATGGGAGAGCTCACCTTCTTTCTAGGATTACAGGTCAAACAGAAGTCAGATGGGTTATTCATCTCTTAGGACAAGTATGTTGCAGATATGTTGAAAAAGTTTGATCTGGTAAATGTGAAATTTGCTGTCACACCTATGGAGCCTAGGGTGCCCTTAACAAAAGATGAGTAGGCTGCTGATGTGGATGTTCGATTGTACAGATCCATGATTGGATCTTTGATGTATCTCACAGCCTCTAGGCCTGATATTATGCATGTTGTGTGTGTTTGTTCTCATTTTCAGGTTACTCCAAAGACTTCCCATCTTCATGCTGTGAAGAGGATTTTCAGATATCTTAAGGGCAAACCCAATTTGGGCTTATGGTATCCTAGAGAGTCATCTTTTGATCTGGAAGCTTTTTCTAACAGTGATTATGATGGGGCTAGTATGGACAGAAAATCCACAATAGGAGGTTGTCAATTTCTTGGAAGAAGATTGATTTCTTGGCAATGCAAGAAGCAGAAAATTGTGGCTACCTCTACAACTGAAGCTGAATATGTAGCTGCTGCACATTGTTGTGGACAAGTGCTTTGGATCCAGAATCAGATGTTGGATTATGGGTTGAACTTTATGAACACCCCAATCAACATTGATAATGAAAGCACGATCTGTATTGTTAAGAACCCAGTTTATCATTCTAAGACCAAACACATCGAAATTAGGCATCACTTTACAAGGGATTGTTATGAGAAAGGTATTATAAGGCTGGAAAAGATTCATACTGATAATAATGTGGCTGACCTGTTGACCAAAGCGTTTGAAGGACCTAGGTTCAATTTCTTGGTGGTTAACATTGGTATGGTGAATCCGTAGCTACATTTAAGGGGAGGTTAAATGTATAGTATGTATAGTTTGTTTGGCATATTTAATAGGGATTTTTGGTTCTGGTTGTTAATGCTGGTGTCTTGAAGATTCTTCCAAACAGAGGAGGAAGACAGAGTTACAATGAAAGAAAGGATGGTGCATGTTATCAGCTTTTGAGGTTAGTTGAATCAAAAGCTCAACAACAATATATTTTCAAGTGTTTGGAAGAATTTTCTAAGTGTTGTTGGGTAGGTTTTAAAAGCTGATAAATAAAATAGATTTTGAGGGGAGGCACTTGGTGAAAGTACTTTGAACTGACACATCAAATGGTAATTAGTTCATCATGTCTAACCTACATAAGAACTGACTAATCCATGAGCAAACGGCTCTGGTAAAGATATCTCAAATCCGTTTATGGCTGACAATTTACCAAAAATTGTATGGTGTTTAACTCACCATATCTGGGTGGATGAAGAGTTTCCTAGCCCACAAGATCATAGCTTGTGGTAAAGGCTGTGGAAAACCATGACTAGTCCATAAGGGTACAGCTTTTGGTAAAGACTTAACAAATCTGTTGATAGCTGCTGGTTTGCTAAAAATCAGATGGTTATCAATGTACCATGGTCTTATACACCAAAATATTGGCTACTCCAGTAGTGATGGCTAATTGGTAAAGAGACATTAAATCCATTAAATTTTCTATGATTCACCTCTCACAGAAGTTTACACATTTGGAAGTGATGAGAATAGTATGAAACTTTAATTTTTTGATGTACAGATAGTCATAGTTGCTGAAAAGACCAAGGAGAGCTAAATGTTTGCTGATATGATGCTGCATAGACCACATAATGAAGACAATCTCAAGGATACAGCTTAAAGATAATTCCAAGATCCTCAGGAGTTTAAAAGAACTTGAAGTTCACAAGTGAAAATCAAGTTAGAGGAGGATTGTTGGGAATTATATTTTGTAATGGTTAAGTCTTGTTAAGTCTGGTAGAGTTAGTAGTTAAGTCTGGTAGACCAGACTTAAGTCTACCAGTACTAAAGATGTTAAGTCTGGCAGAACAAAGTGTCGTTGGTTAAGTCTGTTTATGTCCAAAACATAATAGTTGTTAGAGTTATATTAGGAATTGATATGAACGTGTAGAGATATCTTAGGAGAAGATATCTTTACCCTTCTACAAGTTTGTTAGACAATTAGGGTTTCCTTGGTGTATAAATAGATTCCTAAGGTGTTAGGTTAATGTACTATTGGTGAGCATTAATCTTTGAGCAAGTTAATAGAAAATACGAGGTTAGTTTATTTTGTTCTTCATACTTTGTGTGTTAAGATTCCACATTAACACATTAAGCAATTGCAAAGAGTTCTTCATATAGTAAATTGAATTTATTCAAGTTTACCGTTAGTCATTCAAGGCTACTTAGATCCAGAAACTTTTGGACCTACAATTTGTTTAAAATTACCCAATCTATCCTAGAGACTCGATTCTAATAGAAATGGTATAGAGAATAAGACACGCAACACAACACACAAGAGTGGATTAAGTTCTTGTTGGTTTCTCTTGCGGAAGAAGTGTTTTTTCAATAAATGATATAAGAAGATGTTAGTAAAAAAGAATATTAATAGACTTAGAGGGATTAGAGAAAAGAAAGTAGAAAAAAATAATGAATGACAATAGGTGATAATGACACTAGACAAGAGGGGGTATTTAGAGACAATCCATGTGTTGGACCAAGCCCCAGCGTTGGCACACCAGAGCCTGGTCCGGCTTGTGGCTTGTTTATCTTAGTTTTATAGATTGGTCCTTGTTGTACAGTTCCTTTTATTTTATTACGTGGGTCTACTTGCTTATGACACGTGTTTGTCTTGAGCATATTATGGTGCTTGTTACTTTATTTTAGTTTATTTTGGTATCATCATGCATTAAACTGCTATAATAACGGCTGCAGATAGCTGGATCCCTCAATTTGTTCCTGGCGGATCCATTTTGAAATGGATTCGGCACATCCGGGTGCTCAAAAAGATGTCTGAGACATATTTCAGCTTATTTTCTGCAAAAGTTCATACTATATGCCTGCATTCTAACAATTGTTTCATAGATTTTCAAAATTCACTTGAAGTACTTGACGCTCTTAATAAGGGGGTGCTTTCGTCAAAAGAAAGCATTGCTATTTAGCAAGACTCCATTCTAAAGTTCTCAAAATTACTTGACGCCCTCACCAAAGGGGAGCATTCGTCAAGGAGGAGCTTTCAAACTAGCAAATGCCTTTTGTCATTTTTATTTCAGGTTTTCTTTATCTTAATCTCATCTCACTCGGGTTAGTTTTTTTCCGACACTCTTTTTGTTTCGGCAAAAAGGGGGAGAAAAGAGTAAAACTTAATTCAAAAATTTACAAATTTTATTTTTACTTAAAATAATTTATGTTTTGTCATCAATAAAAAGTGAGAGATTGTTAATACAAACAAATCATAAAACGTTTATTTATATCTTACAAATCTTTCTATGTTTTGTTGATAACCATCGTAAAATCATTTTATCGTGATAAATAAAATACGTAAGTTCGAGCCAATAGTTTTCTAACTCATTTCACTAAACAAATAAACCATCAAACATGTCTAATCAAATAGTTTATATAAAGTCAAAACCATTTTTATAAAACACTTATACATTTGTTTCTAACACTTTTATAAAAATACATAGTTAAAATGTAACTAAATAAACATGTAAGTAAATTGGACTATCCATAACCCAAACCCATGACCCATGACCCATGACCCATGACCCATAACCTATGGCCTATATACATTGCATCATGTATGACATCAAGTTTGGTAAAACTCATGGCCCATGACCCAAAGTCCATGACACATGACCCAAAGTCTATAACCCATAACCCAAAGTAGGCTTTGCATCATGCATGACATTATGTTGGGTACCCATGACCCATAGTACATGACCCATAACCCAAAACCCAGAACTGTAAGCCAAAATCCAGACTAGACTGACCCAGTTACCGGATCACCGGGTTTACACTGTCCAGATCCCTTTTCTATGGGATCTGCTGGATCCATGTGATCAGAGTACTATTTTCCTATAAATAGTGAGTCATTTCTTCATTTCTTGTCACCCTTTTTTTAGATATATCTTCTCTCTATATTCTTACCTCTCTAACCTCAGATCTAAGGATCATCCATGTAGCTCTTATCATAGTGTTTCTCTAGGTTCTTCTTAAAGGCAAGATCGCGATCATTTGCATAGAAGACTTGAAAGCTCCAAGACATGGGTTGTTAGGCTTCGTCATCATCAGAAAACCACTGAAGTGAATCTTGGAGTTGATTCTACTTATCATGTTATAGATGTGTTATTTAATTAGTGGTGTTGGGATTGGTTCCTCCATTGTAAAGGAACCTAGTATCTGGCTTTGTACCGGATAAAGTGTAAGCGACGTAGATGTGGTTCTAACTTGTGGAAGAACCCGATATCTAGCCTTGTACCGGATAAAGTGTAAGCGATGTACGTTTGGTTCTACCTTGTGGAAGAACCCGATATATAGCTTTGTACTAGATAAATTATAATTGACGTTTTGAAGGCTTCTCCGCCAAGATAAGGAGCTTGTGGTGTAGTGTTTACGAACTCTCGAGTTGGGTACTCGGGGAGTGGAGTAGAGCAAGGAAGGTGACCTTGTAGCCGAACCACTGTAAATACTTGTGTCTATGGTTTTATCTTTCCCTCTCTAACTTGCATTATATTTACTCAATATCTTGTAACAATTCGCATTTTCGGGTTACTATTTATTTTTACTATTTACTTTCACTATTGTGACAAATCGTAATTTCAGGTCATTTATCAAATTTACTATTCATCTCGGGAATTTACTATTCATTGGTTACTATTCATCATTTTACTATTCATCGTTTTTGAAGTCGATTTGATATTTTGAGAGGTTATTTCAAAATTTTACTATTCACGAAACACTATTCATTCCCGGAGAAAAATCACTATTCATGATTCACTATTCATCATTTTTCATAAACTAGGTTTACGAGTATCAAATTCGCGTAACCATAATGGTTTAGCTGCGTAATCATGAAAAATCATTGAGGACATTTCATATAGACTAGAATTAGTCTACATATCATTAGTAATATCATTTTTATGTTAGTTCATGCATGGGTTTGCATTTTTCATTAACGTATATTTTCCTATTAAATAAACGCTATCGCATAATCATTTATTTTGAATATTTGATCCGACACTTCCAAAAATTATCCTGATATATTTTTATACTCATTTTAAGACTATAAAAATTATAGTATTAGTTTACCCGATGTTTTAAATTTATTTTGTATATAAATTGTTATGTATATATATTTACGACGATTTTCGTAAATTCAACTCGATAATTATTTATTCACTCAAAAATTTATATTTTGTATATAAATTGTTATGTATATAATTATTTTTATAATTTTTATGACTTTGATATATTTTATTTTGTTCCGTTAAAATCGATTTCTAGCTAACGCTACACTTAATAATTAATTTTATGTACAAACTACACATTATACTAAACTTAAAATACAATTAGTCATCAAAATCAAGTATCAAATCTTTTTTTTTCTTATGGCCGGTCACCCCCCCTAGTCATCACATTGTAGATATTTTTTTCTTAACTAAAAATGTACACATAATATTTATCATGACTAGGCATATGTTATACAAGATATTTGCTAAACAAAACACATAGATAACACACATTTGAAGGTGAAAAACAAAAGGGAACCTCTCATCTCTTTTACATGGATCGGCCAAGCCAAAAACATCAAGGAAAATTCATCATTTTTGCAAGATCAAGTGTTTAAACAAGTCTTAGTGATAATCTAGTTAAGGTTTTGAAATAAAAACCTCAAGATTATTTAGTTTTTTAGCTTAAAAACTCTTCAATCACTCAAGTAAGCTGCAACTAATTTTTACTAATCTTTCATACACTTACTTGATGTATTTTTATGATCTAGTAAGAAAAACATGCAATTATTATGTGATTCATACCACTTTTAATTGTTTTTATTACTTATTTTGAGTTTTAATCATCCTATAATTGATCCCTTGAAACATATCATTGTTGATGATGTTTAGGAACCCATGACACCCTAAGAAGGTGTATGGTAGGTTTAGAATAGATTTGGTGTTGATTTGAAGTGATTGAAACAAGTATTACGCAAGAAAAACCATTTTCGACAATACTAGATTTGAGTCTGATCGTTTTTACAAAATCTGGAAATTTTGACAGGTCATGGATTATTTTGGGCTATATATTCAGAAAATATACTTTAAAACAAAACTGTGGTCGCTTGAACGGGTTAAAACGGATTTATAACGAAGAAGTTACGATATTTTCAAGTTTAACGACGAAAACTAATTTTCTGAAAATATGTAAGCTGTTAAGAGTTATTTAAGGGGCAAAAATGAGTTTCAATCATTATCTAAATGAGTCGATTTGTCAAAAATATATTAGTATACTATAACACGAAACCAAGGATATATAAAACGTATAAAACGGACTTATAACGACTAAGTTATACACATATTAAATAAGGATATCGTAACTATTTTTCACAAGTAATAACACTTATATATTTTCTATTAGTCTTAATGGTTGTCGCTAGTGACCATGTTTGGAGTCATTTTTCATATCGATAGAGTATATTTGAGAAAACGATGTCTTCGAGTAAAAGTGAATTCGCCTATTCTATTTTCCAAAATAATCAACCATTCGTCAAACGGAGTTGTAACGAATAATATTCGGTCACTCAAACTTTGCCGAAAACTAACCTTAAACAATATTTTTAGTCCGACTACCCTACTTCATCTATATTTTTCTCCTTGATCGAGACCTCTACGATCAAAAGTTAAATGTTAAGAATTTTAGATAATGTGACAAGCTTTCCAAAACCATTGAGTTTGTTTCCTAACACTCGATATTCACTATTTTACGATCACTCAAAATTTGTCATTTTCATGAATTGTCAAAGTGTATTATTTTTCGACGATAAACTTCATTTTCAAAAATGCACAAGTGGTATGGATATCATATGAGTTTGCATGCATAACATTACATCATGAGTTATATTAGATCATATCATTCATAATAGGTCGCGGTTAGAGATTGCGCCTCATTTCAGTGTATCCACTTTTGCCATCATATCATTGTATCAAGTGAGTTTTCATAGCCCCGTCTTTCAAGTTTATACATTATTTCAAACCTACGGGGGAGAATACATTGCACATCATTTTTATTACGATACCAAGTATATCAAATTCATTTACATTGCTTAAGTTACCTCATTGCCAATCGAATGTCCCCATTTCATAATCATGAACCGTTAATTCCGGAAGAAGCGAGGGTGAGTGAATAGATCTATTGAGGGTGACTCCTCCATCCGGGTTGGTGGTCCCAACTGGTCAAACGGATGCATTTCATTTAATATCATTATTTGGGTTGTTTGGCAAAACACTCTGCTAGGGCGAACATCATGATCAGTCTAGCTTCGGTGTTATGTGCTTATAGCAATTGTAACATCTTTATGTGACATATTTGTCATACATGGCCTATACTTGTGGTAGTCGTATAAAACATTTACATAAACTCTATGAACTCACTCAACCTTTGTGTTGACACTTTTAGCAATGTATTTTCAGGTATCTAAGGCATATACTTCATGGCATACATAAGGACTTATCATAGAGTCGCGGTTACGACGCGTCTCACATGGATTTTATGCACTTTAAAACATCGTTTGGATTGTAACAAACTTATTTCCGCAAATGTTGACTACCTTTTTGGGACCTATCTTTTGTAAACTCTGAATGTTTTATTATATCAAACGACGTGTTTTCCAAACGACACTTTAGGTCGTTCAATATAACTGTAACTGTGATGCTATGACAGTCACGCCCTAGGAATTCCATTCCGCTGCAAAACAGGTATTTTGGGGGTGTGACAAATTGGCATCAGAGCAAGAGTTTTAGAGAACTAGGTTGTATCATTGACCCTAGACTATAACTATATCATCATAGCATCTCATCATTTCATCATAAGTGCATAGTCACTATACATGCGGTTTTATACGCACATTTTGCGAGTTATTTACTTTCATTTCAAATCGATTGTCACATTAATGTCTTCAGATACCCATCCCATCATACTCACATTAGACTCTGACATGGAGGATACCTTGTCATTCCCTACTATAGTTTTAACAATCAGTTGACTCTACACCAGACTTACCACACATATTATCCGATGTGGAGACTGAACCCTTTGAGGAGGGCGAAGTTGCACCTACACCACCACGATCACCATTGACTCACCGTAGGATCAGGACAGTTTCTATTATTCAGTCGGGACAGATCATACCATTTGGTAGGACTTATAGGCTTAGTCCTAATGGACCTATTAGGATGCTTACTACAAGGAAGAGAGTACATTCTCTTACCCTCATTCTTAGATCACCTGCTACTCATGTAATACAACCACCATCAGCTACTCATACCACTATTAGTCGTCCGATAGTGCATACTCTAGCTTTACCTCTGAAACGTCATGAGACAGCACAAAAAAGGGTAGTATTTCATTCACAATCATCACCATCATTTCCTAAATCACTACTAGGATTTCCATCATCATCATCATCATTATCATCTAGAGCACCATCCGTACCATCACATCTCATAGACACTACTCATATATCTGACTTGCAGCTTAGGAAGTGTGCATGATTTGACACACCATTACCATCTATCACTAAGACTATAGACACTACACCATCTTATAGGTTTGAGGAATGTGAGAGTTCTAGGGCTGTTGCTGCTAGACAGCCTACTGCTCCTACACTTGAGGCATGATTAGACCATCAACAGGAACATATAATAAGTACCTTTCTATCTAATGTAATAATTATCCTTTATTATCTCCACGATAATCACAACCTTTGTTTAATTCATTTCCTATTCTAATTGCCCAATTTTCAATCATTTCGCAACAATATACCGCTATTTTACTAGGGATTAGGGCAACTTTATTCTTGACCAATTTGGAGACTATTACCATTCTAAGAGGTTCTCCCATGTATCCTACAAACCATTCAACCAATCTTATTTCAAGTTATTTTGCTACCACTTTATGAAATTATTTCACATAATTTTATTTCAATCTATTTTACCACCATCTTAGGAAAATTGTTTCACAAAGTTCTACAACAAGTTGTTTTGTTACCACCCTATAAATTGATTTTCAGTCATTCTATCAACTATTTACTACCATTACGCGAAACGATTTTCATGTTACTCTGAAAAATTGTTTGAGCCATTATATTACAAAACAACACATGAATACCATCTAAAACTTCGGAGAAACATAATACCATTTCAACAAAACCAAACATCACATCATTTGTCCTCGATTATACATAGCCTGATCACCTATGTATAATTTAGGAAGGATTATGTCATGAAAGAAACAAGCATCTTTTCGAACTTCCTAAAACAATTTTCACTCAAAAGCAAAGCTTTGTAATTAGATAAATTGTTCATAAACATCTCTTTTGTTAACACTCTATAGATACCTACGCCATTCATCACTCACTCAACCGATAAGTTGAAATTTTACCAGTGACCTTTTTAGGAAAGACTTTCTATACCATCTGTGAGGAAGATTCCTCGATACAAGAAAACAATGAAAGCATTCTAGGACTACCAACAAGGATTAGAAGTATGTAGTAAGATGATTCAAAACTCAACAGAAGTCTTAAGACATCACGAGGCATTCTAAACCACTATCTTTGGACTAGAAGTCAAATTATATCA
Organism: Chrysanthemum makinoi; assembly: GCA_910596185.1. Lineage (NCBI taxonomy): Eukaryota > Viridiplantae > Streptophyta > Magnoliopsida > Asterales > Asteraceae > Chrysanthemum > Chrysanthemum makinoi. Next base: position 208,022,235 of record OU343217.1, on the reverse strand, counting down.
TTTCAAAGTGCCAGCTAGACCGTGTTACAAGAAATTGTACAAAGCAAATACTCACTAAGTAACACTATAGAGATAAACCAAGTCTTCTAACCAAGATTGCAGAACATTCCATTAAACATGGCCTCAGCAATATGTGAACTTCCCTACAATAAGTTTCCCTTAAAGGATAATTGAGTTAAATTAAGGTTATCGATATAAACTTCCCCTAAGGCACCGTGTTCTCTAGAAATTACAGATAACCTCACTTCCTTATCAAGAGATGCAACAGGTCTGAACATATCGGACAATCAATGACTCTCCATCTACAAGTGAAATCAGAACAAACATTCTTCGACATAGTATAAGCTGATATCTATTTTTTTACTAGCATGATAACAATCTCGGTGATGAACTATTTTAGAAACACTCAATATCGGAACAAATCTTAAAAATCAACCACATCACTTAAATATTTAAGGTTTTGTGACTTGGCAACATAGAGCGAGGAAATATTTCGATAAGAGAAATTAAGAGAAAGACCATCAAACAATAAACATTTTAGTAATGGGGACTAAGCACTTTAAGCAAGGAAGACTCAAGTCATGACATTTGCTAGAAGTAGAAATGCGAGGAATCACAACTGTTGCCCATAATCTATTCTTTTCAATAATGCCCTTTTCGACAGACTTGACATTTTGGAATTTGACACGAGACCCGTGGTATCAATTTCAATTGTACCTAATATAAGGTAGCCGATTCACCTTAGACTTCTGTCAATCATTTTAAGATTCCTATGGAACCTACTGGGACACAAGTACCACCTATTATCCTCAGCTCAATGGTCAGAGCGAGAGAACAATTCAAACATTAGAAGATATGCTCAAAGCATATGTGATTGTTTCTGGAAATGATTAGGCAAATCATTCTTCATCGAACAAGTTCCCTTACAACAATAGTTATCACATGAACATACTGACTGCACCATTTGAGGCACTCTATGGTTGAGGTGTCAATCACTTATTCACGGGCCAAAATCAGGAAAGTCCAACTCACTGGTCCATAACATATTCATGAAACAACAAAGAAATCGTATGGATCAAGAATTAGTTACAAGCAACAACACAATAGATAGAAAAGCTACGTCGATATACGACGCAAAATATTGGAAATATGTTCCATAAGTCACAAACCATTAGAGTTTCAATTTGGCAACAGAGTTATGTTGAAAGTCTTGCCTTGGAAAGGCGTGGTATGATTCAGAAAACGCGGGAAGACACGATGCGACCCAACTATCCTCACCTTTTCACCGATAACACCGCAGAACCCAACATGGACTGAATTCCTATTTGGGTGGGCGAATGTGACAACTCGTAATTTCAGGTCATTTCTCAAATTTACTATTCATCTCGGGAATTTACTATTCATCATTTTACTATTCATCGTTTTTGAAGTCGATTTGATAGTTTGAGAGGTTATTTCAAAATTTTACTATTCACAAAACACTATTAATTCCCGGAGAAAAATCACTATTCATGATTCACTATTCATCATTTTTCGTAAACTAGGTTTACGAGTATCAAATTCGCGTAACCATAATGGTTTTGTTGCGTATTCATGAAAAATCATTGAGGACATTTAATATAGACTAAAATTAGTCTACATATCATTAGTAATATCATTTTTATGTTAGTTCATGCATGGGTTTGCATTTTTCATTAACGTATATTTTCCTATTAAATAAACGCTATCGCATAATCATTTATTTTGAATATTTGATCTGACACTTCCAAAAATTATCCTGATATATTTTTATACTCATTTTAAGACTATAAAAATTATATTATTAGTTTACCCGATGTTTTAAATTTATTTTGTATATAAATTGTTATGTATATATATTTACGACGGTTTTCGTAAATTCAACTCGATAATTATTTATTCACTCAATTCTAGCGAGAAATGTATTTTTATAATTTTTATAACTTCGATATATTTTATTTTGTTCCATTAAAATCGATTTCTAGCTAACGCTACACTTAATAATTAATTTTATGTACAAATTACACATTATACTAAACTTAAAATACAATTAGTCGTCAAAATCAAGTATCAAATCTTTTTTTTCTTCTTATGGCCGGTCACCCCCCCTAGTCATCACATTGTAGATATTGTTTTCTTAACTAAAAATGTACACATAATATTTATCATGACCAGGCATATGTTATACAAGATATTTGCTAAACAAAACACATAGATAACACACATTTGATGGTGAAAAACAAAAGGGAACCTCTCATCTCTTTTACATGGATCGGCCAAGCCAAGAACATCAAGGAAAATTCATCATTTTTGCAAGATCAAGTGTTTAAACAAGTCTTAGTGATAATCTAGTTAAGGTTTTGAAATAAAAACCTCAAGATTATTAAGTTTTCTAGCTCAAAAACTCTTCAATCACTCAAGTAAGCTTCAACTAATTTTTCCTAATCTTTCATACACTTACAAGATGTATTTTTATGATCTAGTAAGAAAAACATGCAATTATTATGTGATTCATACCACTTTTAATTGTTTTTATTACTTATTTTGAGTTTTAATCATCCTATAATTAATCCCTTGAAACATATCATTGTTGATGATGTTTAGGAACCCATGACACCCTAAGAAGGTGTATGGTAGGTTTAGAATAGATTTGGTGTTGATTTGAAGTGATTGAAACAAGTATTACGCAAGAAAAACCATTTTCGACAACACTAGATTTGGGTCTGGTCTTTTTTACAAAATCTGGAAATTTCGACAGGTCATGGATTATTTTGGGCTAGATATTCATAAAATATACTTTAAAACGAAACCGTGGTCACTTGAACGGGTTAAAACGGATTTATAACGAAGAAGTTACGATATTTTCAAGTTTAACGACGAAAACTAATTTTCTGAAAATATGTAAGCTGTTAAGAGTTATTTAAGGGGCAAAAATGAGTTTCAATCATTATCTAAATGAGTCGATTTGTCAAAAATATATTAGTATACTATAACACGAAACCAAGGATATATAAAACGTAGAAAACGGACTTATAACGACTAAGTTATACACATTTTAAATAAGGATATCGTAACTATTTTTCACAAGTAATAACACTTATATATTTTCTATTAGTCAAAATGGTTGTTGCTAGTGACCATGTTTGGAGTCATTTTTCATATCGATAGAGTATATTTGAAGAAAATGATGTCTTCGAGTAAAAGTGAATTCGCCTATTCTATTTTCCAAAATAATCAACCGTTCGTCAAACGGAGTTGTAACGAATAATATGCGGTCACTCAAACTTTGCCGAAAACTAACCTTAAACAATATTTTTAGTCCGACTACCCTACTTCATCTATATTTTTCTCCATGATCGAGACCTCTATGATCAGAAGTTAAATGCTAAGACTTTTAGATAATGTGACAAGCTTTCCAAAACCATTGAGTTTGTTTCCTAACACTCGATATTCACTATTTTACGATCACTCAAAATTTGTCATTTTCATGAATTGTCAAAGTATATTATTTTCCGACGATAAACTTCATTTTCAAAAATGCACAAGTGGTATGGATATCATATGAGTTTGCATGCATAACATTACATCATGACTTATATTAGATCATATCATTCATAATAGGTCGCGGTTAGAGATTGCGCCTCATTTCAGTGTATCCACTTTTGCCATCATATCATTATATCAAGTGAGTTTTCATAGCCCCGCCTTTCAAGTTTATACATTATTTCAAACCTACGGGGGAGAATAAATTGCACATCATTTTTATTACGATACCAAGTATATCAAATTCATTTACATTGCTTAAGTTACCTCATTGCCAATTGAATGTCCCCATTTCATAATTATGAACCGTTAATTCCTAAGAAGCGGGTGAGTGAATAGATCTATTGAAGGTGACTCCTCCATCCGGGTTGGTGGTCCCAACTGGTCAAACGGATGCATTTCATTTACTATCATTATTTGAGTTGTTTGGCAAAACACTCTGTTGGGGCGAACATCATGATCGGTCTAGCTTCGGTGTCATGTGCTTATAGCAATTGTAACATCTTTATGTGATATATTTGTCATTCATGGCCTATACTTGTGGTAGTCGTATAAAACATTTACATAAACTCTATGAACTCACTCAACCTTTGTGTTGACACTTTTAGCAATGTATTTTCTGGTATCTAAGGCATATACTTCATGGCATACATAAGGACTTATCATAGAGTCGCGGTTACGACGCGTCTCACATTGATTTTATGCACTTTAAAACATCGTTTGGATTGTAACAAACTTATTTCCGCAAATGTTGACTACCTTTTTGGGACCTATCTTTTGTAAACTCTGAATGTTTTATTATATCAAACGATGTGTTTTCCAAACGACACTTTAGGTCGTTCAATATAACTGTAACTGCGATGCTATGACAGTCACGCCCCAGGAATTCCATTCCGCTGCAAAACATGTATTTTGGGGGTGTGACAACTATTCATGCTCGTATTTTTCATTCTCATAAGTTAACCTAATTCCATGATACATAAAATTTTGACACTCGTTAGGTCATTTTCGCAAAAATTATTAAGAAACCATGTCTTAAATTTACGTTTTGGTCTAAACGCAAACATCCCGCGCATAACCAAAACCACCTCTAAGAATTTTTATCACATCAGATTAATTTTTAGATCACTTATAATCATTTATGGGAATTTTTAAATTTAAATTCAAATGTTACCAAATAGACCATATGACTTACGAAACTAAACTTACGTTTTAAGAATTTTTTACTTATACCCAACCTTCACCAATACCTGCACTACACTTTCTAATACATTTAGAAACTTTTATATTTTTATAAAATACAAACTTATTTCCCTCGTCCTTTGACAATAAAATCATTCTTTGACGATTAACACTTTCGGTTTAGACTTAACAAGCATTTAACATCAGTCGACATTAGACTAGACCCAATCTAGATATTATAAACCTTTTAGGTTCATTATAATCATATTAGAAAAGTTACATTTTACTTTTCTCATTTTACGTAAACTTAGTACATTTTACGTTTTATGTGTTTTAAACCTACGTTTTCAGATTTAACAGCGTTTACGCGACCATTAAACTTATCACTCATTTTTATAAAATAATAATGAGTATATTGATAAGTTTAACCATTTCTACAAGTTTCGTATTTTTAGGATACCCGATTTTATGTTTCGTGACTTTACGGCTTACAGTTAGCTATTAATGGGACCAAAACTCAATCCGTAAAAGCAAGATAATTATTTGAAACTATTAACCTCCTCAAAATAACCATATGTGGCATTTTTGGTGACTAAGTAGGGCACATGGCATGGTTAGGATTGATCTTGGATGGATTGGTTACACATTTCAACCTTAAGACTTAAGTTTTCTTCATCTTATGACACATAGCAAGACTTAGCTAGTAAGTATGATGAATCACCACCCTTGGCACCTCCTTTGACTAACTAAAACTCATTAAAATACCCCCTCCCCTCCCTCTTGGTCGTTCATACCATCACCACACACAAAACATACTTCATTTTGCTAGTTTCCTTCAAGAATTATTCAAGAGAACAAGTCCTTTATCAATCTCAAAGCTCTTGTTAACTTTGATTGATCCAAGTTATAGTTTCTTTCTTCCATTGGTGATCTCCAAGCCACACAATAAGTGTTCTAGTAGAAGATTTCAAGTGATCTCCAAATTCATCTTAACTTAGTATCAAGAGGTTGAAGAATTTGGAAGCTAGAGTTACTAGTTCTTGTTCTAATTCTCGATCCTTGATTTCCTTTCTTAATAGAAAGCCAAAAGTTGTAAGAAAAACTAACAACCATTCTTGTTCAAACATCATTTACATGTTTCATATTCTTAATCCATGCTATATATGCTCTTTATAATGGATCATGATGTACAAAGTTAATTAAAAACAAGTCTAGAACTTACAAACCATTCTATGTTATGTTAACTAGTGAACTTATATACAAAATTGCCACAAAACCGACCACACATAGATTTGGTACATTACATATTACTGTAGACAAGGTTAAATGAAACATAGCAATTTGAATCATCTAAAACGAGTACATGAGTCAAAAGATACGGCCAAATGAAATTGCCAAAACTTTACCAGAAAAGCTGTCAACAAACTTTCTGTGACAAAAACATAAAGCACGCAAAACAAGGCATATCGAAAAGTTAAAATATGAAAGTTGTCAGGAACGATGTTTTCTTCAAAAACTCAGGAGCACGGGTCCAGAAAACGCATGATAAGGGCTGGACAACACGACCTGTTTTAAACCTGAGACTTTATTATCCAAATATCTTTTCTTAAACGACCTAGCTCCCAAACTTGATAATTTTCCAAAATTACCAAACTTCAATACTAACCTATAAGCGTCATTTCCATAAAATAAAATCATACACTTGACCTTCGGAATAGTATTTTCTTAAATGACGGGAATAATGACTGTTTTACCCTTTTTCCGCAAATTATAACCAAACACCATTTTAGACCATATTCATAAGGTATAAACTTTGTAATAAACGAGGACTTGTAAAACTATTTAAGTTACTTACATATACTCAAGGCCATAATCGTAGTAAAACAACACAAAACAACTTGGATCTACTCCCTCGATAAACCATGAAACATTACAAATATCATCACACACTTACTAGACATAATAAACTTGATAAAGATAAGAATCTTCATTCAAAATAAACTTTTCTAAGTTTATTCGACATTCGGATTTGTAATTATTGTAAAATGACCAAAAACATAAATTTTCTATATCGAGTGCTACAACACTAGGGAGCTTCATGTGAGGGGTTCATTAGAGTAAACCGTAGACGAGTTTGCTGGATTTACGAATTAAAGTATCCTGGCTCCTCAAACGTTTACTACATGACCTCTGAATTATGATCGCCCGAACGGCAGTGCGAGATAAACTATAAGTGTTTTATAAACCATTTCTAAAGGACGACATACACAAACTACCATATAAAGCATCATGATTAATATAAGGTGACATTTATAGACATGTTTATGCTTTCGCATCATTATTCCATAAACTAAGACACGATACCATATTCTAGTTTGCTCGTAGAGGTTCTCACGGCATATCCATCGTTCTCATTATACATTTGATATCATTAACTCACGGTGAGTTCATAGCCCCACTTTCTATTACTTAATTGATTTACAAACCCTTGGGGGGATACATGCTATTTTTAAACTGAACACATTTCTTTGAAATTGTATGCTATATCTAAATGTTTTATTGGCACTAAGTAACTGATTGCCATGTTCGAAGTCCCTATATTATGAACCATTAATCACGAGCGAGTGAACGCGAATAATGTGGATAGATCTATCGGGATTGACGAATCCCGTTTGTTTGACCAAGACCTGGCAAATAAACACACTCTATTTGAGAACTCTAGGTATAATGTCAAATTACCTATTAGGGTAACTATTACTATTATATCAATTTCTATTGATACGCTGTTAAAGTTTTGGTTATCATGAGCTTAGTGAACTAATAACTGCTTCTTGCCTAAGATGTCATGAAATCCTTTTGTGATTAACACATTTGTAGTCATGTGCGCATGAAGTCCATCTGGTGTTAAAACATTTGTAGTCATGAGCTTAGTGAAATGATAACTGTTTTATTTTCAACTATGAGTATGAGTCTATGGCTCACACTCCGAATAATTGTGTTCAACTACTTAACTATAAACTCTATGAATTCACCAACCTTTGTGTTGACTGTTTTAAGCATGTATCTCAGGTCCATAATGAACGAGGCTGGCACGGAGGAGCACAGATACTCAAGAAGGCTATAAATTTTATTATCATTTGAAAACTCATTTAATGTAATTTGTAAACCGTGAAACTACTGGGATCTCATTTTTGTAAACTATGATATATTATATAATTTGAATGATAAGTGTTTTAAAACGACTCCATTAGAGTTCGTTTTCTAATGTTATAACTGTTGTGCCATGAAGTAACACCCAGTTTGAATTCTGCTGCGTATCACGAATTTGGGGGTGTTACATATCAATATCCATACTTTAAAATGGATTGACATAAGTCGATCTAAATGTTTTAAAATGGAGCTTTAATTGGCAAAACTAATCAACACCCCTTATAGTTTTTTTTACAGTTTTTAGGTTTTTAAGGAAGGGTTATTAATTTGGAAGCTTGGTATTGGTTGGAAATTTTTTTAAGACTACTTAGTGATCTTGATTTGGTTTTGCTTTGATCTTGTTCTTATTCTTATGTTTTTCACCATAGAACCTTGTAAAGGAATTTATTTTTCATCTTTCTCAATATTATTGTACATGGTTTAAAATACTATAAAACATGTTAATATTTTTGATGATACCTTGTACATGGTTTAAAATACTAGAAAACATGTTTATACTCATTAGTTTTTGAGTTGCTTTTGGATCTGCTAAAAACTCGGATTTGTTTATAAAAATTAGTGGACTGTAACACTTAGAAAAAAGATAGGACTGTATAGATATGTCTTACGATCTGTTTTGCGCTAGGCCCATCTCATAACTCACCACGATGAGTAAATGAGGGCCAAAATGGTAAAAGGTGTCGAAAACTGCACATCAGATTTCAAATGTAAAAAGCTCACTGTTCAGTTCGTTTCTAGGACTTGACCCAATTTTATGAAATGTAGCTAACACTTAAAATTGAACGTAGCCGCAAGCCTGACATCCAACAGATTTGTAGAACTCAACTTATCGTTGTTTTTGCGGGACTAGTTGGGGCTGTCTAAAATCAGACTTGGGTACTTAAGGGTAAAATGGTAATTTAACATAGGTTATGCAACTTTTAAGACATAAGGGAGCACATATATGATAAATAGACTCAATAAACTTTCAGTGGACGTAAAAACCAAGTCGTAACAATTTATAGTTTAGGAGAAACGAATTCAATAAGTCGGGTAAAGTATTAAAAACTCTAACAGGACCTATAGTTAAAATTTAATAAACTTTACGAGCTCATCAACAATAGTTTTGTCGTTACAAAAACTTTATAAATACTATGTACAATGGTATAATCAATATATATACTTTATAACACTCATATGCATTCATACGTTTATTATTTGTAGGATCGTAATATTTATTGTGTTTGATGATTCAGGTGGTCTTGGATGATGGAAATACATGTTTGCCATAGTTTAGAGAGAGAAAGAATGAGAGGGTGTTCTACTTAGAGACTTGCTTTGTAAAATGTAAAAGGTTAGATTGAGAAGTACCACCCCTTCCAAGGATGGAAGGGGTATTTATAGTTACAGAATACACGACCTCCTGACGGCCTGTGGATCAGGTATACAGTGGGTAAAGACCCGTCCTTCCTCCACGGTGTTACACTAAACTAATCTACACTACTAATTAACTAATTAACTACAAAACAACATAAATAACTACAAGTCTACGAGCTAACATATGCTAGACCATAATTGGGGTGACCGACACTTTAACATGGAATTTCCAATTCCTAACAATCTCCCCCTAAGGGAGGTCACCCCATGAAATACATTTTGCATCCTAGCATTCTTTCTTTGTCTTTAGTTCTCGAGCTCATAGACTTAAATTATTCAAATTCCGCAATCTTTGTGCATTAGTAGCGATTCTTTAAAGTCCGCATAGTTTTGTACTTTGAGTGGAGGTCTTTGAACTGATCCGCATCTTTTATGATCTTTGAGCTTTCATTGAGATCATCAGCCACAGTAAATCTCTGGATCACCCTTTGTTGTGTTGCCATCATGTGATGTTGTGACTTTTGGACCGACATGCTCACACTTTTGGATCATGACATCTTTCATCAGAGTAGCGGAAGCTTTACTAACTCATGATATTTGCAGCAGCGTAGCAAAAACATAGTATAAGAATATCGAGCCAGGTTCGTAGATATGCACAAGTCATGATTTCTTCAATTAAGTGTGGATGCTGTGAACATGCGGCTTTGGATTGACTCCTCAACTCGATCACGCGAACCGTCCAAATGTACCCGCAAACAACAGCTAGAAATAAAACATATGAAAGTGTCTTTGATCACTTTCGCTGAATTGAGGTACACGCCCACGGTTCCTCCGCGTTGATCGTTACAAGTACTGCCGCGGATCGTATAATTCGAAGAATCTCCTTGACGAGGTTTCGCCGTTTGTTCTAGCCGTTCTCAAACCGAAACGTCTCAAAGAAGACAACACGGAGTGAGTGAACCAGGAATTGAGATTCACTGATTGATGAAAAGAGATTTGAAGAACAATCGTGTACAGCACAATATAAATTGTTTTTGCAATACAACGAAGGTTTTAATGAAAGTCAATTATCAATCATAAACACCTTTTATTTTGAAATATTAGTACACAGTCGATGTGCTAGAGAAAAGATTTTAAGCACAACAACCGGTTTTTCAAAGGTATCCGTCAATCCATAACCTGAACCAGGATTGAATCATAATTATGACTCGCCCCATTGTTTCTGTTCAGTTGTCACATGGTTGATCTATTGGATAGATCTCACATACCACCCACCAAGAGCTTGTTTGATGTTGGCTCCAGAAGGCTTTCCATCTTTAGTGTGAATATGTTTGCATATCACTCAGATGTTCTGGCAATACCACAAGGATAGTGCGTAGGACTCGTAAGATATAATCTCTCTTTCTACATTGTGTGAAACATAGAGTCTTCAATGACAGTGTCCTAATGAGATTTATTTAATGATCTCGTGGCTCTAGACTCAATAGTGAACATTTGGTTCCTATGCCGGAGACTAGGGAGAGGGTCTCCTTCTTCAATATCAACAATCTCTAAGAGAAAGTCGATAGATAATGTCGGTTCCCCGTGAGAATGAAACAAGCCCTTTTAAGAGGAACTTGAGTAGCTTGGGAAGTTTAGTACAGTGCGTCACTGGGTCCATGACGTCTTGTCTTCAATACCAGTGTTACCACTAGTAGCATATGAATTGAACCAGGTTTCTGCCCTAAGGTTGAATTATTGGAGGGCTATTTCTTTTCACCCTTTTTCACATCCATTTCTTTTTCATTCTTCAACCCCTTCATTGCTTACCGAGACTTCATAACTAGAACCTTGTTGGGTTTATTCCAGTACTAGCTCTGACTCAGTCCGCACTCTTCCATTATTCTCATTTTTCTCCTTTTTTTTCATCATACCTACGGACTTCTACACTATCTAGTGGATTGTCCCTGGGTAGATCCCTCCGGTTCTGGCGGATCGTGAGAACTAATACCTAACCTTACCATCCTTATAACTCGATGCATAAAGTAAAATGGTCGGTCTTTTGGTACAGTTCATTCTTCCATAAAACCAATTGAAAAATCATTTGAAAAATCAATCAAGGTACTTGTGATACGAAATCAAAGCATTTTGTACCTTAATTGTTTTGATCATTTTAGAAATGCTCCCCCTCAACATGTGCGTATGATTTTGAAATTGTTTGGCACATAGAGGCAAGAGTTCTTTGAAATAATTTCTTGATCACAATTTCCGTAGAAAAAGCCATTTGAATTTCTTTTGGTAAATTCTCCCCCTCAATATGTGCCTAGGATATTTTAAATCATTTTATCACATAGAGGAAAGAGTTCTTTTGAAGTACATCCACGATCACAAAAAAACATTAAGAAACCATTTAGAAAATCAATCATGGTACGTTATGTTAAAACATATAAATCTTTGTACCTAGAACGTTTATTTTCTTTTGAAATGCTCCCCCTCAATATGTGTTTCGAGATTCAAAAGTGTTTAGCACATATGAGAGAGCAACCTGCACATTTGAATCAAAATGATCACCTTTTATCAAAATTCATTATTAAATCACAAATTCTCCCCCGATCAAAAATATCAAACCCTTTGAGATTTTGGATCCCAAGTGATTTAATAAGGTTTAGAAAACATGGGAGAAAATGTGGCCTTGTTTAAATACTCATCTTGTTTTTGGATAAATCCTCCTCCTCAACATGTGCATTGTGTATTTATAAAATCGTTTGGCACATGGAGGCAGGAGTGCCTATAAAGGACTAAAACCGATTCCATTAAAACAGATTTGAGATTTAAATCACGATCTCTCCCCCGATCAAAAATTTCAAACCTTTTGAGATTTGTGATCTCAATTGATTTAAATCATTTAGAAGATTTTGGGGAAAGACGTGGCTTGATTTAATTTTTAAAAATGATTGATACAGATCAATTTTAGACATTAAAGATTGTTAGTGTCAGGTATGATAGTTTTTAAGAGATCTTTAAGGAAAATAAAACAATTTCACAATCAAACAAGAATAGAAAAAATTTCATTTTGAAAGATCTTGATTCTAAAGAAAAATCATACCATGACATAACATTAAATCTTTAGATCACCACTTATTATTGTACAACCGGACCTTTTATGAAGAAATATCGATTGAAAATATTTTATTTTAAATCACTCTCCCCCTCAATCGATGATCGTAGTCGATGATTGAGTGACTTAAGTTTTGATAAAATGAAGTCCGGTGATTTTCAAAATTAAGTCCAATATATTTTCAAAACAATATTTTTCCATTTTCAAAAATAATTTTAACATATTTTTTGAAAAATGGTATCCTGCACAAAGATACGTTCGGTGGTTGAGAAGCTTATGTTGTTGCTGTAGGGCTTGGAAGAAAAACCGTCTGCAGATGCAGTGAAACTTCTTATGTTGCATTTTTATGCCAACTGAGGTCAAATTAAGCTCTGTTTCTTCATTTGCTGATGAATAAAACCATCTGCTGATGCAGTGAGACCTCTTACGTTGCATTTTTCCATGCCAACTCTCCATAGAAGTCCAATTAAGCTCCGTTTCTTCATTTGTCAACCCAAGATATAGTTACCCTTTCCTTTCGGCATCCAATCATCTTCAATTGTGGGATCCGGATCGGGAACATTCTTATATACCAATATACCTGCATACGTTGTTGAACACACATACAGATATATGGTGGTCGACAACACCCAAACAACAATCGACTAATAAAAGTCAATCCAACATAACAATCAGTTCATATAAGGTGTGGGATTTATGTATTTATCAAATTCCAATCATCTAATCCTAACAATCATATCCTAAATTCCTAGTCCTTCGACATAGGCAAATATCATTTTTAGTTAAGCACGTAGGATAATTAAGAAAGCCCGTTAGATGATGTAAATTTGAAAAACATTTTCCCCCTCAATCAATGACTCATTTTCTGAAAATTTTAAAAGCGCTGAAGTCATTGATTGAGTTTTCAAATTTTATAAAAACTCTGAATCTGATTGTTTTTAAAGCAACTCATTTACCACCATTTTGTTAAAACAAATATTTTTCTGAAGAATTTTGAAGGAAAAATATTTGAGTAGGAACAGCAGTCCTTCGACATACTTTCCTCATTTTGTTTTAGGATAAGTGAACGAAATATTTGAAAATTGGTTTAGCATAGCACTTTCCTTTCTTGAAGAGCGGGTTGCTATCAGATATAATAGCAAGCCATGGTTTAAGCACGGGTTACAGTCTGAAGTAACTGCAAGCCATATTTTGAGACATGTTTTGGAAAAGAATATTTACACCTCCTGCTCGAACTTCATCTATGGTCCCGTGCCATTATTGAATGACATTTCTAAGACCGCAGATGTTATCGATACCAGAAGACATGTCTTGAGAAAAACATATTTTTGGTATTTTTAAATTTTCTGATTTTTATGGCTTTTAGAAGGTTTTATATTTTTCTATTTTCTTTTTGTTGGTTTTATATTTTTGTATTTTGTTTTTCTGATAAATATATACAAAGATAGAGTAGATGATATAGTTTAAGAAAGATGATGATACGAGTACCGAGATAAGGATATCGAGTTGCCCCGTTGTAGAAGAAAGAAGTCATCATCTCTTAAACATTCACCACCAAAGCTTCCGAGGCTCTTGCATTGAAGAAAGAAATTGAACCATCTGAAAGTGAGGCTTTGGCAGCTTCCCCTCAAATCGAAAATCCTTTAGCTGAGCAGATTCAAAGCTTTCTTTCATGCTTCCATTAGCTAGGTGCACAAAGAAGTACACCATTATCATCGATCTTGCTGCTCCTTTGAAGAATAATCATCGTGATTCTTCGTTCGAGGTTATATCATCCAATAGAACAGCAACGTATCATCCCACACATAAATAACTCTTCTCAAATTTCATTACCACTGAAATATGAAGTTATGCATCCCCGACGAGTTGTCAAGAGACCACTTCCCCCAAGTAGATGAATTGATGCAGTCAGTCTCTTAGACTAGAGCTCACGAACCTGAATACACATACCCGAAGACAAAGAAACTTATACCATCCAAGTAGCAGATTAAGTCCAATAGCCAAAGAATAACCCCGATGTATACTTTTCTCTCCCCCTCAAGAAAGTGTATGAAGCTCAAGAACCGTAAATACCCAATGCCCAAAGAGAGAATAACCGATAACATTGAAGAAGCAGGCCGAATCACGATTATCCTCTGCGGAGGACTATCTCTGTGGATTTCAACTCCGAATAAGTGATTATATCTCTGAATCACTGATTAAGCACTCAAGTGAAACAACTGAGCGTCCCCAATGTACACAATCTCTCTCCTCTGATGATTGCGATAACAAAAAAATCATCACACACTTGTGTACCTCCTTTATCACCAGAAACTAACTCTTCCATCTCTTCCCCCACATAGTTGGAATAAGAACACTAAACACCATGAGATAAACATTGAGTTTCTCTGCGGTAATGACCTTCGTCTTCCCGGGATTTCTTCAATCACTTAGAAGTATTAAGCTCATCAAGTTTACTCGTTTTGCATTTAGATGTGTGTCTCCTTCCCCCTTGCTGGTTTTGATACTTCAGAATCAGCAATACTTTATAAGCCCAAATACTTGAAATCTGATGAGAAGATTGCTAGAAGTCTTTGTGAGAATCAACTTGCTGAAGTAGAATAAGAGCAAGTCCAATTGGGGATTAAATCTGACTTATCACACTCCCCCAATTAGTGCTCTCCCCTAAACCGACAATCTGTTTGATAAATGCCTAGATTAAGAAGAAGTCTTTAGATCGTTAAATGCAACTCGTCTTTAGTCTTCTAACATGTAGCAAAAAGTGTAGAACCGACTGTAGACTCGACCTTCTTCTAGATTGTCCAATTGGGGAATAGAAAGTCAACATCTTCAACTCACCAAATGCATTCCCGTTAACTTATATGTAGCAAATCCCCTTAACTCAAATCCCTCCCAATCAAACAAGAACAGAAAGATGTTCATCAAGAAAATCAGCCCCGCAACTGGAAGCACTTTGTCATTAATCATATCAGCTCGTGTGAAGATGTTAACCAACGACTCTTAGTAGAAAACTCCATGTGAAGATGACCCGATAAGAAGAAGCTCGGTTCTTACATGAGTTTGGAGCCGTTTGACCATTAATTCTCATAAATCAATCAACCATGCAGTAAATTCACACTTCTTCTCCCCCTCAAGAATTGCATACGGAGTTGCCATTCTTGATTGAATAAGTGAGATCATCCAAATGTAGTCTATTCACACTTCTCTCCCGCAAAATTAGCACATGATGTCGCCATCGTCATTATAGTTGAGAAAGTGGAATAAGAAAACAATCAACGGTAGCCCGGTTCACTTCATAATCGAAAGCACATGGAAAAAGCATGAAGCATGTTGATGAGAATGGTCATAAATAAGAAGATTTCTCTTCTTCAGAAGATAAAGCGCACTGAAGCGTACACTTTTCTTTTCTTTGAGGTACGAGGCTTGAACTGTTATGTTCAAACATCATAAATCTCTTTCTTTTCATCATCTCTTGGCAAAACATGTAATTACCCCATTATCATTCAGTAGGCTCTTTGTTGTGACAGCTGATGGAGAAAGCCCAATATGATGAATTTGACCCTGAAGTAGAATAACCCGAACTCGTGACTTAAACTTGCACACATGTAACAAAGAGCGGTGCCGAGACTTCATGCTCCATTGAATCTCTAAGTACTCTATACTCTTCATCCAACCAACCATCAAGTATAAGACGTACATCACCTCTTGAAAATCCACAATTGAATGTGACACTGAGCACTACAACGTAACTCCTTTAAGTGATAGTTATTTTGAGGTGATAAGATCCCAATTCCCCCAAGTGGTAAAAGAAGAGGTAAAAGTCACTCAACAATAACTAGATTTCCAAGTCTTCGTTTTTGATAATAAGCTCAAACAAGGATCTTGAAGAATCTTCATCCAACCATCCCCGATACCTTCAGATACTAAGTACACTTTCCCGTGATATTTCACTTCAACTTCAAATAAATAATAGTGGATTAACGCCGTTGTCACATCTTCAGGTTAAAAGCTCAACTCTAGCCTCCTTTGACGTTTTAAGTGAACTCTGATAATGGTTTCATCCCGACCATGGTTTAATGAGCATAACCCCGTAAAACTTTGAAGTAACCAAACCGCCATGACGAATATCCAAACACACATCCAATTCATGAAGTACACTCTTTTATCCCTTCTTCGAAGTAGAAACCATAGCACCAACATCAAATACGATCCCGAAATACACTTTCTTTTCTCCAGGATGGTTCCATCATTACGGGATTTTACAATTCTATGGTTTAAACCGAGAAATAGTTTCTTTCGCGGGATTTTACAAAACCAAGAATAAACCGTAAGATAGATCCCGAAATGCACTTTACAATTACCAGGATGTTTCCATTGTCACGGGATTTTACAAGTCTATGATTTAAACCGAGAAATATATTCTTTCGCGGGATTTTACAAAATCAAGACAAAACCATAACCAATGTCAGCTTGAATGTGTTATGACAACTTTGGTTTCGGTGAATATCTGTTTTAGGGAACATGCAGCGGTTCATCAACAGTTCATAATCCAACATCTACAATAACATTAACCATCCATCCAATAAACACTTTGGTTAACAAATCATTCACGCTATCGCACGGGTTATTGCAAAGTAACAACATGGTGAAGTAAGCCCGATATACCAAACTTGATCATGAAGTGAAATTCCCCAGATTTGTTACTTAAACTTGTACTAATCCTTGTGAAGAAGAAACGGTGTACCCAATTTACAAAACCTCTTGACGTGATCCTCAATCTGCGTGAGACACCGAAGTGATAGTTACGTTGTGGATTAAACGAGAAAGAATCACGAATGTAATTAAATAGCCAAGTCTTTATCACATTCTATAAATGCCCAAACAAGTCATCTTCGCGGAAGTGTAGAAAGAAAGAAGACGAAATAAGTAAACGTGCCCGGAAAACCTCACTTCAAATCCAAATAAGAAATACCGTACAACAACCCCGTGGTCAACTTCTTGCTTCAATCATCAATTCAAGCCTTGTCATAAACCCCATTGTGAATATGTATAAACTAAGGTATCAATCAGCATAACCAATCAAGTCTCATCGTCAAATCAAATCTCATGATCAATCAAATCTCATGAGAAGCCCATCCTACCCAATCATGTGTATGACCCAAATTTGGTTACTTGAATAATCGAGGCTCAGTCAATGAAAATTGATCCAAACAACCAGGTCAAAACCCATGATATTCCAAGTCCAAATTTCCCACATTCAATACAATCCAAGTCCAAATAATTCTTATCAATCAATGATACTATGGAACCGCTTCTCAAATAATACCCGATCTAATAATCCATCCGATCATAATCTCGCGGCCCATATATTACACTCCATTTATACCAAATCATCATAAGGTCCATGTAATTACATAATCATATGAGAAATTTCCACATTCTTGTTCGACTCATATACTCTCATATATCACGGCCCACATAAATAACACATAATACCCGATCCAAATTCACGCCAACAACATAATCAAGAAATCCCTCCGTGAAAATATTACAAGACCAAAATACCACACAAATACCAAATATCATCAAGAATATGTATCTAAAAAATCAGATAACACATTTTACAAATCCAAGTTTCGTTTGAGATAATCTTAGTCCAAATAATTTGATAACCCAATGCACAAACCGTGTAGTTCAGCCCAATATACTATCCTGTCCAAATCCCAATCAAATCTCAGCGCAAGGCCCATTAGCACAACGGAAATAACAAAACCGGTTGATGGGTGCCCTAATTATTTGGGTATTTAACACACGTATCTCACACACATCACATTTTCACAACCCTAATATTCTCACTTGTGCAGACAAACCAAACATTCATCCAACCCTAAACCACTTTCACAAACAAACCGCCTCCCACCAATCTTATCTCATCACAACTTAGTCCTGAAAAAAAATACTTCTCTCTTTCTCTTCATAGATAAACACAGATCAAGCTCATCTATACCATGCCACAGGGATGGCATGGACACGTAATTAAAGACACAGGGATGGCTAGAGTTTTCACAAACTGTGAATCATCTTAAGGTTCAATTTGGCACACGAGAAAGGTAATTCATTAATCTTTTCATTATCTTTGAACCGAACCAAAAGGAGATTAAAACACATATGTTTTGATTCTTCTTTAATGTGTTTGAATATTAATCAAAAGACTAGAGATCAATGATGATTTTTCATTAGAGATTGTATGGATCTGAAAAGGTCTTTGTTTAAATCTCTACCCCAAAAGAAAAACTGAGATCTTTTGGTAATATTCTTTTCGGTTTTCATTTTATCTCTGGATCTGTGATGATTTCTTCATTTCGTGCTTTAGACCTTATGGTCTTGATGTAACTCTTGAGTTCCACGAAAATAAAGAGATTGAGATCTTGTTTTTATTTGAGTCTAGTCTTGGTCAAGGTTTGTGTTTGAGATGGGATTGAATGAGGTAGGATAGATGTGGATTGTTGGTTGAAATGGGATTAGGATATAATCTTGTGTGGCTCGACTGGTGATGGAAAAAAGAAATCGTTTGAGTTTTGTTATTGTTTGTATAAGTGGTCATGATGTCACTCTTCTTCATCATTTCTTTGATAACAAGTCGCTACCCTTTTAGAGCTAAGTCGCTAAACTTATAAAACCAACTCGCTTTCATTTTTGACACAATACCAAGACAAGTCGCTAGGTCATTTATTTGACTCAATAGTCAAATAACCAAGTCGCTAAACAATTTCTTTAACACAGTTGCTACGACTTGTAAATACAAGTCGCTAGGCAGATTTTGACTCAACTCGCTACACCAAGTCACTATAAATAAGGTACAATGAATCTGGACACTTAGACAAGTCGCTAACTTGAAATTTGACTTTTTCCGATGAGTTTTCCGACCATATTCATATTAACCCACTTGCATAAAAATGTAACCTTTTGACCCATTTGACCACGAAAATAGATGGTTTGACCACATAATAAAATGACCAGATGAATAACACTGAAACAGATGTATAACATATTTTATGACCATATTTTGTGATTACGTGATGTAAACAGTTTGGACATAATTTTTGGACATATTTATGAGACAAAACTACGAATAACACCGAAAAGCAAAAGACATATTATGACCATTTGAAACAATATCAAGAAACCAATAACACAATGAATAAGAAAAATATTTCGAGTTCAAAAACATGTTAAAAAACAGCTTCAAAACATGATACGAAAACCACACAAATCAACAATACACAATAAACCTTGGCTCTAGTACCATTTGTAGGATCGTAATATTTATTGTGTTTGATGATTCGGGTGGTCTTGGATGATGGAAATACATGTTTGCCATAGTTTAGAGAGAGAAAGAATGAGAGGGTGTTCTACTTAGAGACTTGCTTTGTAAAATGTAAAAGGTTAGATTGAAAAGCACCACCCCTTCCAAGGATGGAAGGGGTATTTATAGTTACAGAATACACGACCTCCTGACGGCCTGTGGATCAGGTATACAGTGGGTAAAGACCCGTCCTTCCTCCATGGTGTTACACTAAACTAATCTACGCTACTAATTAACTAATTAACTACAAAACAACATAAATAACTACAAGTCTACGAGCTAACATATGCTAGACCATAATTGGGGTGACCGACACTTTAACATGGAATTTCCAATTCCTAACATTATTTATAAGCCTAAACACAACGCTATATTCTAGGTTTCTATTAGGAGTTTTCCTCTGCTTTTCGACATCTTGTATACACTCTCGTTACTAAATTGCTTTAAGGTGAGTTCATGGCCCTTACTTTTACTTGTTTTGAACTCCTTTTGGGGTGATAATACATGATTGTTTCACTTGTTTTACTAAAACACTGCACTCGTTTACTGATATACTATACTTGTTTATCTGAAGCACTTAAACTATTTATCGAAATACTTGAACTATTTACTGAAATACTTGAACCATTTATTGAAACACTTGAACTATTTACTGAAACACTTGAACTAGTTACTGAAACAATATGAATTTATATTTATCATTATGAATTTATATGTGGACATACGATGTTACAAGCCATGTATGGGCGGGATTTGTAACATGTTTAAGTTTACATATACTTGTCATGTGAACATACTTGAATGAACTTTATTTACGATAACTTTCCAGGAAAATTACTACAACCAAGTGTGTCGACTTTGACTCTAATCTTTTGACTTTCTACTTTTGGAAAGATTTTGTCTACATGAAATTATGTGATGTAATTCACTTATAAAAGAATTTTCATCTTATTTACATTAAACCTGTGAACTCACTAACCTTTGCGTTGACACTTTTAACATGTCTTTTCTCAGGTCCGTAAGGCGATAGCTTGCATTTGGAGCATAAAGTCATTTGACATATTTTGAAGACTCAACCAGTCGATAATACTTTTAAAAATTTTGTAATTTTTTACATTGGGACCTCTTACTGTAACTCTGATTTATTAATCGAATAGTAATTTTTGAAAACGTCTAGAGGTCGTTTTCTATTACTATCTCTTGTTATTATGAAGTAGCACCCCAAAGGACACTATCTTCCATTGAGATAATTTTGGAGGTGTTACAATATGGGTCTAGTTCGTTCAACCCAGAGTCTAAAGATGCTAGTATTAATCTGAATGATGATGTTCGAGACGGCGAGGAAGATGAGGTGCAAGAAGTTCAACTACCAAAGAGGCAGGGACAAAGCGAAAGATTTGAAGAAGAAAGGGGTGAGATCGTCAGGAATGTCAGCAACTATGAATAACGAATCATTGGCTAGGATGATATTATCGGAGTTGGCACAGCAGGACAAACGTGCAATGGAAACGAAAAAGAAAGAATGCGCTGAATTTTTGGAGATAAAAAAGAGGGAGGTGGAAATGCAGGAATATGAAGCGTGTCAAAAAGACTTAATGTTATATATGCAACCATATGATTACTTGACTGGGGATGCACTTAAGACCATGGAAGAGATAAGGGCGGAGATTAAAGCGAGGTAGGGTTTGCAATTTTAGTTTACGTTTTTTATTGAGCTTTGTATTGTTTTTAATTTCGTAGGTTTACATTTTTAATAATCTATGTAATATTTTTAATATTCAAAGTTTTGTAATATTTTTAATTTCGTAGGTTTACGTTTTTAATAATCTATGTAATATTTTTAAAATTCGAATTGTATGTAATGTTTATAATTTTGTACGTTTACGTTTATAATTTCGTAAGTATTTAAATAAAAAAAAGTATTAAAGTGAGGGTAAGATGATCATGTCTTGTAAAAAGTGAGAGAGAGAGAGAGAGAGAGCGAGAAAAAGTGAGAGGAGAGATAAAGCTAATGTGTATGATGAATATATAGTTTCCATGCCATTTAGTCTTAGATTAACTCGAGAGCACTAAAGTTACATAAAGTACATGTTGAAACCAAGGTTTTAAGATCGATATCCTACCCAGGATCGTTTTTGTCTTTGCAAGATCGTGATCGTGAGATCGGATCGGGATATTAAGATCATACTCTACTGTTATTTTTTAATAGTTTTTGCAATATCATACAAATCTACAAATTATTATACATTATAAACACAAAATACTATGAATGTTTTATAGAAATGTTGTCCTAAATTATGATTATGAAATGTTTAAAAAGATTAACATGGTGTTTTTGAATTCTACAAAAAAACAACCTATAAATTTGTAATTTTTTAGTTTGTAATCCGAGAAAAGTAATCGGATCGGATTAGATCTTAAGATCGTATGGTCAAGATCGGGATACTATAAGATTTTAAGCTTGCAAAGATCCTATGTAAGAACCAGATTATTTTTGCTTTACAGTATCGTAAAATCGTAAGATTTTAAGATTAAGATCGGGATCCTGACAACTATGATTGAAACATCAATTCCAAAGAGGTATTCAATAAATAAAATAAAAACAAAAAAAAAATCCAGTAGGACTCCTGTATTTGCCTCCCTATTTCCAAGTAAAAAGATAATAAACCCCAAAACCTTTTTTAGGAAAAAAAAAAATCTATAATAATCAATGAAGGCTTATTGACATTTTTTTAATAGAATATTTACCAGACTTAGGTGTTGTTTCCTTTCAACTTATTGGTCTGAGTGCTAAGGTTTCTTGGCCCACATGGTTATATTGTGTTGTTTCTTTTTTTGACTTAATTAAATGAACGTTTGAGAGTGGAAGAGGTCAAAATTGATGCTCCCCCAAATCAGATGCTCCAACACTCCAACTTTTATCCATCATTACAAAAATACCCTCATCTTCTTCTCTTTCATCCTTTTGTGTTTCACCATATCCACAATAAATTTTTTTCTTCTCAAGACCTTTTTCTCATCTCACATCATTGCCGCACTAGTGAGTCATCCTCTTCAATTCGTTGCCACCACTATGACGAGCTCGACACTTCAACCTTTTTTTTCTGTAGACTTTATAAGAATTAAAGGGTTTCTTTCACCATTTTTTTCTGTAAATGTTGTTGTTCATGTGTTTTTAGAAAAAGGTATTTTTATAATCAAGTTTTTATTTACATACTAAAGTTTAATTTTGTTTTCGTGTTATATGTTTGTATCTTTGATCTTGATTTTGAAACATGTTATATAATGATGATATGATGGGTTTTGTTAAGATGATGTATATTTCGGTATAGAATATATTGGTTGATGAATTAAAAATTGTGTGGGTTCTTGTTTTGATTTATGTTTTGATGGTGGTTTCATATCTGTGATTGAGATACTGAAACACAAATTATAGAACCGAGGGTACAATAGTCATTTACTATCTTCAGATCTTTCATTAATCAGAAAAAAGAAACGAGATTTGCTTATCTAAATTCAGATTTCATGTGAAAACAGATGCTTAGATCTATACCTCAATGCTTGTGACATGTGATATTTACGGCTTTTTTTAATACGCCATATTTTATTAATCCATAATACAAGGTTGAGTAATGAGTAATATGCATTAATTAAAATTATAATTAAATTAGTAGGTGTAGTTGCATTGGGATCAGCTTCTGCCTGGTTGTCTTGCTACATTTTAATAGAGTTAGAGCAGCCGGTGTGGCTCGCTGTTTCTCTTCGCCGACTGATGTGGTTGGCTCTCCGCTCTCGCCACCGCACCCCCTAAACTCGCCGTGAGCACCTCATTTTCAAACTCCACGCCTGCACGGCGAAGGAGTTGTCTGACATTTGTGGGGTCCATATTTTATTAAACATTTTTTAATTTCAAGGCTTATTTATTTATTTATTTTGGCTTGGTTATATTTTTACTTGTAAATAACTTGTAAAAATAAAAATTTAGAAATGAAAATACAAACTTGGAAATAGAAATACATTAAACATTAAACTTGAAAATACGGATTACATGCTACACACAAACTACGATACGGAAATGAAAATGAAAATACAAATTACAACGAAAATTCTGAGTTGTATCCCTCTCTGTAATTCGAAGAATCTGGATAATAATACTTCCCGTCATAATACTCGCGTTCCATAATGTTAAACCAGTTCTTCCGGCGGTATTCTTCATCCCTCGCTTCCTGCTCCTTACGAGCAGCTTTCTCACGAGTTTCATTTTTTTCGATTTCTCTATGTACTTGCTCACAGCTCAAGTTGTCAAAGTTGATCCTCGGTTAACCATCCCGGATTGTGCTCGCGTATTCAACACGTTGACAGCCGGTTGGGGAGTCAAGTTCAAAGTCGGTGGAGTGTTGCCTCCCTGTGGGAATACCGGAAAGATATCCTCTGGTGGGGTGTTGACAACGTTCTCATTGGGTGGGAACACCGGAAAGATATCTTCCGGTGGGGTGTTGACAACATTCTCCGGATATTGTTGGGAGAAGTCTCTTACATCAGGATATTGCTGAGAAAAATCATTTTGGTGAGACATTGAAGAGATAAAATCTCGTTGGGAGAAGTCTCTTACATAATTATGTGTGAGTGTGTGTTTGATGTATGTGATGTGTGTATATATAGGGTGTCTAAAAAATTCCGTTTGAAGTTTGAATTTCAATTTTTAAACAATCCCCCTCATCCTATAGTGTTGGATCATGAATATTATGTTGTTTAGATGATTCAGGTGGTCTAGGATGATGATAGTATATGAATGCCATGGTTAGAGAGATGAAGAGAGTAGAGAGGGAATTCTAGAGAGATAAACAAAAGTGTTAAAGGTTAGATTAGAACTTCCAACCCTCTACCTTGGAAGGTAGAGGGTATTTATAGGTTACAAACTAAACGACCTCCTGACGGCCTGTGGATCAGGTATACAGTGGGTAAAGACCCGTCCTTCCTCCACGGTGTAGCACTAAACTAAACTACGCTACAACTAACTAATTAACTACTAAATAACGACACGTCTACGAGCTAACATATGCTAGACCATAATTGGGGTGACCGACACTTTAACATGGAATTTTATAATTCCTAACAATCTCCTCCTAAGGGAGGTCACCCCATGTTTTACATTTTGAATCCTAGCATTCTATTAAATCATCAGTCTTGAGCTCGTAGACTTAAATTCTTCAATTCCGCAATCTTTGTGCTTAAGTAGGGCAACTTCAAAGTCCGATTGGTTAAGTACTTTTAGTGGAGGCCTTTGAACTGATCCACATTTTGATGATCTTTGAGCTTTCACTGAGATCATCAGCCATAGTAAATCTCTGGATCACCCATAGTTGTGTTGCCTTCATGTGATGTTGTGACTTTTGGACCGACATGCTCACACTTTAAGGATCGTGACATCTTTCCATCAGAGTAGCGGAAGCTTTACTGGTTCATGATATTTGCAGCCAGCTGAAAGGTAAGCATAGTACAAAAGTATCGAGCGGTTATGTAGATATGCACCAGTCATAATTTCTTCATTAAGTTTGGATGCCGCGTGAGCATGCGGCTTGGATTGACTCCTCACTCGATGTTCAGTCTGCAACCGCCCAAATGTACCGCAAACAACAGTTAGCAATAAAACACACGAAAGTGTCTTTGATCACTTTTTTCGAATTGAGGTACACCCACCTTCCCCGCTGATCAAGACAAGTATTGCCTGCGGGATCGTATAATTCAAGAATCTCCTTGACAGGGTTTCGCAACTGTTCTAGCCGTTCTCAAACAGGAACGTCTCAAAGAAGACAACACGGAGTGAGTGAACCAGCAAATTGAGATTTACTGATTGATAGAAAATGATTTGAAAACAATCGCGTATTGCTTAAGAGAAAGAGTTTTCCAATACGACGAAGGTTTTATGAGAAAGATCAATTTTCAATCAAAAATACTTTTTGTATTTGACAAGAGTACACATTCGACGTGCTAGAGAAAAGAAGATTTCCACATCGAACGGTTTTTCCAAAAGTATTTTTTTCAATCAGAGATACATTTTGTGTTTGAAAACATAAGTACACATTCGACGTGCTAGAGAAAAGAAGGTTTGCACATCGAACGGTTTTTCCAAAAGTATTCGTCAATTCCTTTCCTGGACCAAGGTTGATTCACGAGTGAATCGCCCCATCGTTTCTATCCAGTTGTCACAAGTTTGATATTTAGAAAAGATCTCACATGTCACCCACCAAGAGCTTGTTTGATGTTGGCTCTAGAAGGATTTCCATCTTAATCGTGAATATTTAACATATCACTCGGATGTTCTGGCAATACCACAAGGATAATGCGTAGGACTCTTAATATATACTCTTACTTTCCACATTGTGTGAAACAACAAGTCTTCATTAGTTTAGTGTCCTAATGAGATATTGTGGATGATCTCTTGGCTCTAGACTCAATAGTGAACATTTGGTTCCTATGCCGGAGACTAGGGAGAGGGTCTCCTTCTTCAATATCAACAATCTCTAAGAGAAAGTCGATAGATAATGTCGGTTCCCCGTGAGAATGAAACAAGTCCTTTAAAGAGGAGCTTGAGTAGCTTGGGAAGTTTAGTGCAGTGCGTCACTGGGTCCATGACGTCTTGTCTTCAATAACGGCGTTACCTTGGTAACCACCAGTAGCATATGTATTGAACTCGGTTACTGCCCTAAGGTTGAATTATTGGAGGACTATTTCTTTTCACCCTTTTCACATTTATTTCTTTTTCATTCTTCAACCCCTTCAGTGCTTACCGAGATTTCATAACTAGAACCATGTTGGGTTTATTCCAGTTCTAGATCTATCTCAATCCGCACTCTTCCCATATCTCACTTTTCTCCTTTTTTCAATATACCTAAGGACTCTACACTATCTAGTGGATTGTCCCCGGGAAGATCCCTCCGGTCTCAAGGGATGTGGGAACGAATACCTAACCTAACCATCCTTATAACTCCATGCATAAAGTAA
The DNA here is from genome assembly GCA_910596185.1 of Chrysanthemum makinoi. Lineage (NCBI taxonomy): Eukaryota > Viridiplantae > Streptophyta > Magnoliopsida > Asterales > Asteraceae > Chrysanthemum > Chrysanthemum makinoi. Next base: position 207,995,458 of record OU343217.1, on the reverse strand, counting down.
ATTGGTCGGTCTTTTGGTATTGTTCATTCCTTCTTGAAACCAATTAAAAAATCATTTGGAAAATCAATCAAGGTACTTGTGATACGAGATCAAAGCATTTTGTACCTTAACAGTTTTGATCATTTAGAAAACCTCCCCCTCAACATGTGCATTTAATTTTATAAATTGTTTAGCACATGGAGGCAAGAGTTCTTTGAAATAATTTCTTGATCACAATTTCCTTCGAAAAAGCCATTTCATTTTCTTGGTAAATTCTCCCCCTCAATATGTGCATAGGATATTTCAAATCATTTTATCACATAGAGGAAAGAGTTCTTTGAAGCATATCACGCATCAAAAAGCCATTAAGAGCCATTTGTTCTCCCCTCAATATGTGCATCAATATATGAAAGAGTTTAGCACATATTAGAGAGAGCCAGCACATAGAATCAAATGATCACCTTTTATCAAATTTCATATTAAATCACAAATTCTCCCCCGATCAAAAATATCAAACCTTTGAGATTTTGGATCCCAAGTGATTTAATAAGGTTTAGAAAACATGGGAGAAAATGTGGCCTTGTTTAAATACTCATCTTGTTTTTGGATAAATCCTCCTCCTCAACATGTGCATTGTGTATTTATAAAATCGTTTGGCACATGGAGGCAGGAGTGCCTATAAAGGACTAAAACCGATTCCATTTAAACAAATTTGAGATTTAAATCACGATCTCTCCCCCGATCAAAAATTTCAAACCTTTTGAGATTTGTGATCCTAATTGATTTAAATCATTTAAAATATTTTGGGAAAAGACGTGGCTTGATTTAATTTTTGAAAAATGATTGATATGAATCAATTTTAGACATTAAAGATTGTTAGTGTCAGGTATGATAGTTTTTAAGAGATCTTTAAGTAAAACAAAACAATTTCACAATCAAACAAGAACAGAAAAAAATTCATTTTGAAAGATCTTGATTCTAAAGAAAAATCATACCATGACATAACATTAAATCTTTAGATCACCACATTAATACGTACAAACGGACTTTTATGAGGAGATATCGTTTGAAACTATTTTATTTTAAATCACTCTCCCCCTCAATCGATGACTGTAGTCGATGATTGAGTGACTTAGGTATTGATAAAATACAGTCCGGTGATTTTCAAAATTAAGTTCAATTTATTTTCAAAACAATATTTTCCTTTTTCAAAACAATTTAATCAAATTATTTAAAAATGGTATCATTCACAACTTTTCCTGCACAAGATACGTTAGGTGGAGATAATCATAAGCTGCTTTTTTTGATGTTGTTGTAGGGCTTGGAAGAAAACCGTTTGCTGATGCAGTGAGACTTCTTACGTTGCATTTTAATGCCAACTAAGGTCAAATTAAGCTCCGTTTCTTCAATCACTTAGAAGAAAACCATCTTCTGATGCAGTGAGACCTCTTACGTTGCATTTTTCCATGCCAACTCTCCATAGAAGTCCAATTAACCAATCATCTTCTATTGTGGGATCCGGATCGGGAACATTCTTATAACCAATATACCTGCATACGTTAGTGAACACACATACAGATATATGGTGGTCGACATCACCCATAACAGCAATCGACTAATTAAAATTCAATTTAACATATCAATCAGTTCATATAAAGCATGGGAATAATGTGTTCATCAAACTCTAATCATCTAATCCTAACAATCTTATCCTAGGCACCTAGTCCTTCAATATAGGTTAACATCATTTTTAATTAAGCACGTAGGATAATTAAGAAAGCTCGTTAGATGATATAGATTTGAAAACATTCTCCCCCTCAATCAATGACTCATTTTTCTGAAAAGTTTAAAAGCGCTGAAGTCATTGATTGAGTTTTCAATTTTTTCGAAGAATATGAATCTGATTGATTTTCAAGCAACTCATTTACCACCATTTTTGAAATCACCAAATATTTTTCTGAAGAATTTTAGACGGAAAAACATTTGAGTAGGAACAGCAGTCCTTCGACATACTTTTCTCATTTAGTTTTTAAGATAAGTGCACGAAATATTTGAAAATTGGTTTAGCGTAGCACTTTCCTTTCTTGAAGAGCGGGTTGGTATCTGAAATAATAGCAAGCCATGATTTAAGCATGGGTCACAGTCTGAAGTAACTGCAAGCCATTTTTGAAGCGTGGGTTACAGTCTGAAATAACTGTAAGCCATCATTTGAGACATGTTTAGAAAGAAATATTTACACCTCCTGCTCGAACTTCATCTATGGTCCCGTGCCATTGTTGAATGACATTTCTAAGACCGCAGATGTTATCGATACCAGAAGACATGTCTAGAGAAAAACATATTTTTGGAATTTTTAAATTTTCTGATTTTTTATGGGTTTTTGAAGATTTTATATTTTTCTATTTTGATTTTGTTGGTTTTATATTTTTGTATTTTGTTTTTCTAAAAAATATATACAAAGATAGAATAGATGATATAGTTTAAGAAAGATGATGATACGAGTACCGAGATAAGGATATCGAGCAGCCCCGTTATAGAAGATAGAAGTCATCATCCCTAAAACTTTCACAAAGCTTCCGAGGCTCTTGCATTGAAGAAAGAAATTGAACCATCTGAAAGTGAGACTTTGGCAGCTTCCCCCCAAACCAAAAATCCTTTAGCTGAGCAGATTCAAAGCTTTCTTTCAAGCTTCTCTTAGCCAAGTGCACAAAGAAGCACACCATTATCATCGAACTTGCTGCTCCTTTTAAGAATAATCACCATGATTCATCGTTCGAGGTTATATCATCCAATAGAAGAACAGCAACATATCATCCCACACATAAATAACTCTTCTCAAATTTCATTCCACTGAAGTCTGACGCAATCCATTCCAAAAGGTGACAAGAGACCACTTCCCAAGTAGTTGACTAGATGCAGCCGTCTCTTAGAATAGAACTCAAGAGCCCGAATACACAAATAGAGTTCCAAAGAATAAATGATACAACCACCCAATGCACATTTATCTTTCCTGATGATTGTGTATGAAACTCAAGAACCCGGGTACCCAATGCCCAAGAGAGAATAACCGATAACATTGAAGAAGTAGGCCGAATCACCGATTATCTCTCAAGGATGTCAACTCCGAATAAGTGATTATATCTCTGAATCACTGATTAAGCCCTCAAGTGAAACAGCTGAGCATCCCCAATGTACAATCTCTCCCCTCGATGATTGTGACAAAATCATCACACACTTGTGTACCTCTTTTATCTTTAGAAACTTTCTATTACATCACTTCCCCCACGTAGTTGGAATAATAACACTAAAAGCCTTGATGAGTAAAACCTTGAGATTCTCTGCGGTCATGACAATTGTCTTCCCGGGATATCTTCAATCACTTATAAGAGTTAAGTTCATCAAGTTTACTCGCCATGAGTCAAACCTTGAGTTTCTCTGCGATAATAACATTTGTCTTCCTGGGATATCTTCAATCACTTAGAAGAATTAAGTTCATCAAGTTTACTCGCTTTTAGACGTGTGTCTCCTTCCCCTTGCGGTTTTGATACTCGAATCAGCAACATATTGTAAGCCCGTATACAAGAAATCTTGTTGAGAAGATCATAATTGTATCTGTGAGAATCAACTTGCTGAAGAAGCAGAATGAGCAAGTCTAATTGGGGAATAAATCCACTCTCCCCCAATCAGTGCTCTCCCCTAAACCGACAATCTGTTTGATAAATGCCGATTGAAGAAGTCTTTGGATAATCAAATGCAACTCGTCTTTAGTCTTCTAACATGCAGAAGAAAATGTAGAACCGATGTACGACTCAACCTTCTTCAAGATTGTCCGAATGGGGAATAGATAGTTAACATCTTCATCACACCAAAAGCATCCCAATTAACTTACATCTTGCAAATCCCCTTAACTAAAATCCCTCCCAATCAAACAAGAACAGAAAGATGTTCATCAAGGAAATTAGCAATCAGCCCGCAACGAACACACGAAATGGTAACACCAAACCACCAATCACATCAAGAACAGAGAGATCGTTCAGAATCATCATGTTGATGTGTACGTGAAGCATTAACCGGAAACACTTTGTCAATAAACTCACCAGTCCGTATGAAGATGTCAACCAACGGCTCTAAGAAGAAACTCCATGTAAAGATGACCCGATAAGAAGAAGCTCGGTTCTTACATGAGTTAGAAGCCGTATGACCATATATTCTCAGAAGTAACTCAACATGCAGAATTATCATACTTATTCCCCCCTCAAGAATTGCAGACGAAGTTGCCATTCTTGACTAAATAAGTGAAATCATCCAAATGTATTCTATTCACACTTCTCCCCCGCAAAATTAGCACAGGATTTCGCCATCGTCATTATAGTTGAGCAAGTGGAATAAGAAAACAGTCAATGGTAGCCCGGTTCACTTGATGTTTGAAAGCGCATGGAAAAAGCATGAAACATGTTGATGAGAATGGTCATTAGTGAGAAGGTTACTCTTCTTCCGAAGATAATGCGCACTGAAGCGTACACATTTCTTTTCTTTGAGGAACGAGGCATGAACTGCTGTGTTCATACGTCATTATCTCTCTCTTTTCATCTACTCTTGGCAAACTTATAATCAACCCTATTATCATTCAGTAGGCTCTTTGTAGTGACAGCTGATGGAGAAAACCCAATATGATGAATTTGATCCTGAAGTAAACTAACCCGAACTCGTGACTTAAACTTGCACATATTTAACAAAGAGCGGTGTCGAGACTTCATCCTCCATTGAATCTCTAAGTACTCTATACTCTTCATCCAACCAACCATCAAGTATAAGACCTACATCACCTCTTGAAAATCCACAATTGAATGTGACACTGAGCACTACAACGTAACTCCTTAAAGTGATAGTTATTTTGCGGTGGTAAGATACCAATTCCCCCAAGTGGAAAAAAGAAAAGGAAAAAGTAACCCAACAATAACTAGATTTCCAAGTCTTCATTTTTGATAATAAGCTTGAATAAGGATCTTGAAGAATCTTCATCCATCCATCCCCGATACCTTCAGATACTAAGTACACTTGCCCGTGACATTTCACTTCAACCTCAAATAAATAATAGTGAATTAACTCCGTTGTCACATCTTCTGATTAAAAGCTCACATCTAGCCTCCTTTGACGTTTTAAGTGAACTATGATAATGGTTTTCATCCCGACCATGGTTAAAAGCACATAATCCTGTAAAACCATGTAATAACCAAACTGCCATGAAGAAAATCCAAGCAATTACCCAATTTATGAAGTACACCCTTTTATCCCTTCTTTGAAGAAGAAACCGTAGCACCAGCATCAGATAAGATCCCGAAATACACTTTCCTTTCTCCAGGATGTTTCCATCATCACGGGATTTTACAATTCTATGGTTTAAACTGAGAAATAATTTCTTTCGCGGGATTTTACAAAACCAAGAATAAACCGTAAGATAGATCCGGAAATGCACTTTACAAGTACCAGGATGTTTCCATTGTCACAGGATTTTACAAGCCTATGATTTAAACCGAGAAATATATTATTTCGCGGGATTTTACAAAATCAAGACAAAACCGTAAACAATGTCAGCTTGAATGTGTTATGACAACTTTGGTTTTGGTGAATATCTGTTTTAGGGGAACATGCAGCGGTTCATCAATGGTTCATTATCCAACATCATCAACATCATCAACCATCAAATAAACACTCTGGTAAACACATCATTAACACATTCTGTCGGCAATTGCAGTGACAACATGGTGAAGTAAACCCGATATGCCAAACTTGAGCTTGAAGTAACATTCCCCAGATTTGTTACTTAAACTTGTACTAATCCTTTTGAAAAAGCAACGGTGTACCCAATGTACAAAACCTCTTGACGTATCCTCAACTGCGTGAGACACCGAAATGATAGTTACGTTGTGGGTTAAGCGAGAAGGAATCACAACCGTAAATAAATAGCCAAGTCTTTATCACACTCTATAAATGCCCAAACAAGTCATCTTCGCGGAATGGTAGAAAGAAAGAAGACGAAATAAGTAAACACGCCCGGAAAATCTCACTTCAAATTCAAATAAGAAATATCGTCCAAACAACCCCGTATTCAACCTTGTTCAAATATCAATTCAAGCCGTGACATAATGTCCTTCGTGAGAATGTATGAACCAAAGTGCCACTCCTCATAATAATTAGTCTTATCATCACACCAAGTCCGATCAATCAACATTTCACCCGATTCATTAACACTCCATTAGATTCTCCCGTTCCAACATACAAACCGAATACCAAGTGACGTCGGGGAATAAGGATACAAAAAAATGCATATTAGAGCACTCATGAGAATTCTAATTCGATTCAATACATTTCCAGCATTGTCAAGACTCACGACAACAATAATAATTACTTGATCATATCCAACATGTATTATTACTGCCCATGATCAATTCCAACACCCGGACTAATTATCAACACATACAAAATAATACTTTAAGACTCACGTTAAGAAATATCATGATACAACAAACCCGGTCCATTTTGTGTTTAGCCTATCCCGAATCAAAATAGCACGTGGCCCAAATCCAATTATATAACATTCAGCCCATCCAATTCTTTCATACAAAATCCGGATATGCTATACGGCCCAACGAAGTGTGTAACCTGATCCGACTCTCAACCTATACGCTCCAACTAACGAGGCCCATGTCACCATATCCAAAGCCACATAACACCCTAATCCTACGAGTATTTAAGTTACATATCTCACACTTAACTCAAACCCTAAGATTACTCTTATATCCGCCCCCCTCTTACCACAAACACAGAAAAACAAAACCCTAATCCAAAAAAAATCCGCCTCTTTCATTTACCAGTTAAACACCAACCCTAATATTTATAAATAAAATCCGCCTCCTTTCTCATTCATGTATCATCTAAGAGCATATAATCATGTCTAGCCACAGAGATGGCATGAGACACAGATTTGGCATTGAGCATGTGGTCTTGGAACATGTGATATGCAGATTCTGAATAACCACAGGGATGGTTTGATGACATACTGGAGGCCACGATAACAAACATCAGCAACACGGTAGGTTTAAAATTATGTTTTCTTTGTTGTAATGTAACGAACCAAAGAGGATTCTAACACCCTTGTTATGAATCCATCTTTATTATGTTCGGATATAAAAGGGGTAATGCCTCGCATGGATCAATGATAGATATTCGTGGGGTTTGCACCATTAATTAGATCATGATTAAGTATTGACAAACCCGAAACAAATCTGAGATCGTTGTAGTCTTTTTGCTAATTACCTTATATCCGAACAAGAGGAAAGATTGAACCATTCCATGGTTTAAATCTTTTCTTATGTATTAGTTCGAAAAGAAAATAATCTAGGATCAATGATGTAGTTGTTTTACTCGAGTGGCTTGACTTGTTATGATGAATCGTTGATGAATCATTGATAAACATAAGAACAACTTTGAGATCCTTAGATGTTTAGTTATCTTGGGTTTATGTTAAGGTCTTTTAAGAGCTTGGGATCTGTGAAGGTAATATTTCTTGTGTTTAGACCCATGATGGTCATGATGATACACAAAGCTTACTGAGATCTTTGAATTCTAGGTAGTTAGGATGAGGTAGGATCGATGAAGAGTTAAAGTTTGTGAACTTGGATCTTTAAGGTCTTGATAATACATTGATAAACACAGACTTTGACTGAGATCTTGATTTTTGGTATGTTTATTTGTTTGTTGATGATTCTTAATGTGTGTCTCAAGGTTTTCTGGTTCATGAATGATGAATGTCGAGTCTTGTTTAGGTTCAGGTTGTGTTTGAATGATGATGTATGTCGATCTTTAACAGAAACAAGTCGCTTCATTCTTTTCATGACAACTCGCTTACCCCATTTCATTCCTACAAGTCGCTTTAGATTCTTAAAACAACTCGCTTTTGATTCATCTTATCTATTTCACAACTCGCATACTATTAGTTTCACACAAGTCGCTTGTGGTTTTTGACTCAACTCGCATCAACAGCATCTCGCTCAAAAGCAAGTGCAATTATACCATATGCGAATTAAGTAACTCGCATTAAAACTGGACCAGAAACCCAACTCGCTTTACAGCCATTGTATATGGACATAATGACAGCAACTCGCATCCAAGAATACATTGAGGCAGGACAGTCAAAACTGTCAACTCGCTTTGATAACGAAACAGTCAACTCGCATTTTAGTAAACCCAACTCGCATATATGAAAAACAGTTAACTCGCATTGATGAAAAACCTCAAAAGACTTATGAAAACATGTTCAGGACCAGTAAACATTATAGAACCAGTATGGTCTTGCTTAAAAACTGACTTGTATATATAAAATGTATGCACCAGCAGATTCAAAATCAAAACAGCTTTGGAACAGCATAAGCAAAAACAGAACTTGTAATATAACTTGTATAAAATCTGTTTAGACCATAAAAACACAGTTAGAGACCGGATTCAATCAACCAACAACACCAAATAACAAAATAGCAACGATACTCATCAAGATAACGTCAAACCATATCAAACCACATCCAAAATAACACAAACCGTATCAAATAATGAACAAACCGCATAAAATCATGAAATAAACCACGAGAATCAACACGAACAATACAACCTAGGCTCTGATACCAATTGTTGGATCATGAATATTATGTTGTTTAGATGATTTGGGTGGTCTAGGATGATGATAGTATATGAATGCCATGGTTAGAGAGATGAAGAGAGTAGAGAGGGAATTCTATAGAGATAAACAAAAGTGTAAAAGGTTAGATTAGAACTTCCAACCCTCTACCTTGGAAGGTAGAGGGTATTTATGGGTTACAAACTAAACGACCTCCTGACGGCCTGTGGATCGGGTATACAGTGGGTAAAGACCCGTTCTTCCTCCACGGTGTAGCACTAAACTAAACTACGCTACAAACTAACTAATTAACTACTAAATAACGTAAATAACGACACGTCTACAAGCTTACATATGCTAGACCATAATTGGGATGTCCGAAACTTTAACATGGAATTTTCTAATTCCTAACATATAGTTTGAATTTGAAAACAATCCCGCTCATCCTAATTTTTAAATGTCAAAAATATCCCGCTCATCCCAAATTTTGAATTTGAAAAATATCTCGCTCATCCTATAGTTTGAAATTTGAATTTTAAATTTGAAAAAATCCTCGTCATCCATTATAAATAGCAATGTACAACACACTATTTTTCAAACACTTGTTTATCTAACCAAAAATCATAAATGAATACTCGTTGGTCAAATGCAGAAGAAATGTTGCTAGCGAAAGTTTGGGTCGCAGTTTCACAAGACAACGTAAATAGCCGTTCCAATGCCGCCTTTTGGAACCAGGTTGTGGAAATGTTTAACAATCAGTCTGACGGTGTCGATCGTACCAAAAATATAATCACGGGTAAATGGTCAAGAATTAACTGTGATTGTCAAAAATTTAACGCAATTTATAAACAGTTGCAGTGTACAAGCAACGAAAATGACACTGGTCATATTGTGTTATCTGCAAAAACCATTTTTGAACAACACTTTGGTGGGAGAAAATTCCAGTATGTTAATGTGTGGGAGGTTTTGAGAAACCAGCAACGATGAGAGTTTCACGAATGAAATGTTTAACAGTCTTTTATGAGTATTTTCGTATCGTGTTTTTTTTTCCCGTATCGTTTTTTGTTTTTCGTACCATTTGTTATGTTTCATATGGTTGTTTAATATGATGTATTGTATATTTAATTTTAATGAAATGAATTAGGTTTATTTGGAAATGTGAAAAAAAAATAAAGTGTAAGTGGTGGGGCCCAAATGAGTAAGTTGAGGTTTGTTATGGTAAAAGGGGGTTTATTGTTTGGGTTTGTTGAAGTGATGTAACACCCGTGAGGCCCAAATGAGAAGTTTTTGCCATGCCATGGTAACAAGTGCTCTTATAAACTTACAATTCAATATTTACCATATGGTTTGTAATTTCGTTTTGTCTAATAAAAGTTTAAATTAGTGTTAAAAATGTTAAAAGTGCAACATTGACCTCCAAACTAGGGGTGCAAACAAGCCAACCTTTTATCAAGCAACTCGAGCTTGAGCTTGAGCTTGACTCGGTCAAGTCGAGCTTTTATCTAGCTCAAGCCTGATCCCAAGCCTAATAAACAAGCTCGAAACACATAATGAGCCGAGCTCAAACTTTTAATAGCTTGAGCTTTATTCTAGTATACATATTTATATAAACAAATTAAAACTAACGTGAATATTGGTATAATAATTAAATATTTATAGGAGGACCATTTAAACCCTAATTCTCCCAAATGTTTTGTATAAGTTCTTCCTCTCAAATTTAATGGGGAAGAGTTTGACTATCAAATTTAATGTTTATATATGAATTCAAGCTCTTCGAGCCGAGCTCTAGCCTTACTCGAGCTTTACACGAGCCGAGTTTAAGCATGGATGTTAAAAGCTCGCCAAGCTATCAAGCGAAACTCAAGCCTACCTTATAAATTTCAAGCCAAGCTCAAGCCCCGTCAAGCTCGAGCTCGGCTTGACTCGATTACACCCCTACTCCAAACATATTTAAATATTAACTTAAGGAAGAGCAACGCAATTTAGTTTGACAAGGGGTAACATATTACACATATAATTTACTAAAGTAAATTTAAAGTTACTATTTCAAAAGATCTTTGTGGAAAACTAGAAAGGGGGAGGGGTTGAATTGTTTTACCGATTAAAACTTCGTTTTAAAATATTTAGATTGACTTATGTCAATCTATTTGGATGTGTATGTTGGACATTGATAGATAGATACATAAATGTGCAATGAAAGATAAAGAGTAAGAAGCACATCACCACGACACGAGTATTTATAGCGGTTCGGCTACAAGGACACCTTCCTTGCCCTACTCCACTCCCCGAGTCACCTACTCGAGAGTTCGTAATCACTACACGACACCAACTCCTTATGGCGGAGAAGCCTTCACAACGTCACCTACTCTTTTTCCGGTACTAGGCTAACCACCGGGTTCTTCCACAAGGTAGAACCACACCTATCACAACGTCGCCTACCTTTTATCCGGTACTAGGCTAAGTACCGAGTTCCATTACGATAGAGGAACTACTACCCAACACTACACAACACCTAACCCCAAAGGAGACCAACTCCTTATTACAACACCATCAAGGATATCAATATCCTTGGGTACAACCTATCTCTATTTGTATATCGATGCACCTCATCGAGTATACAACCTTGGCATCCTTCATTAATGCCACTTGACTTGACTTCTAGGCATCTTTCACTAATGCCCTTGACACGGACGTTTGGCACTTTTCACTAATGCCTTCGTCTTGACTCCTTTAGCATTCTTCACTAATGCTTTTGACACGGACGTTTAGCACCCTTCACTAATGCTTTCGTCTTGACTCTTTCGGCATCCTTCATTAATGCCTTGGACACAACACTTCTATTGAGGAGGAAAGAAGTATCAACAAGAGAACCTCAGTTGTCTTGATGATGACGAAGCATGGCAACTCATGGACTTGAGCTTGCTCGACTTCAAGGGGTGGTGATCTCGCCTTTAAGAGGAACCTAGAGAATCACACAAAAACAAAAGACAAACTACATAGAGAGATCCTTAGGATCTGAGGTTAGAAGGTTACAATACTTGGGAAAGTATGTTGGGAGTGGCAACCCAAAAGGAAGAAATGGCTCACTATTTATAGAAGAAATTTAGCTACTGTTCCACGGATCCCTCACTTGAGGGATCCGTCCAGTGTATTACTGGGGATCCGTGGGACGCTCCCTTTTGCCCATGGGTTTTGAGTCATGGGTCATGGGTTATGGATCATGGGTATCCAAGTAGATTAAATGTATCTACAAGATGCAATGCATCTAGTCCATGGGTCATGGGTTAAAACCATGGGTCATGGATAATATCCATATATGACTTAAGCATGATGTCATGCAATGGGTTATGGGTCATGCTCCATGGGTATGGGTCATGGACTTTGGGTTGTACCCAACTACATTCAATGTATTTGGTCAATGGATCAAATACTTAAGTTTCTACCCATTTATATTACCCATTATAATACATACTAGTTATGTATATATTTACCCAAATATGTAAACACTAGTTGTAGTACATATGTATCATAAAATCACTTATACTTGTTTTAGTATTTTATGTGAAAACGTAAGTGTGTTAGTAAACTATTGGCTCAAACCATTTACGTATTTTATTTGTTTCGTTAAAATGATTTTACGTTTGTTATCGACAAAACATTAGAAGATCGTAAAATATAAATAAACATTTTTACGGCTTATTTGTATTAACAATCTTCTCCTTTTTGTTGATGACAAAACCTAAAATTATTTTAAGGAAAAACTAAAATTTGTAAAAGTTTGAATTGGAGTTTTTACTCTCTTCTCCTTCTTTTTGTCGAAACAAAAAGAGCGTCGAAAAGAAACTAACACAATGTTTTAAGAAAAACATGTAAAAGAAGATAAAAAATATAGAGAGCAAGTTACGGTAAGAGTTCTCGTCTTAAATCCCCCTTGACGAGTCCATCCCTTTGTGAGGGTGTAGCATCTTGGTTTATCACAAACACATCATAAGCACAAAGTTATGCGTAAGGTATAAGGTTTAGAGAGAGAAAGTGGGAGAGAATGGGAAGCTTAGTGAGACAAAGAAAAATGAATTATGAAAGCTCCAACCCTTTGCCTAGGAGGGCAAAGGGCATTTATAGGTACAAACATAGAGTGCCTACTTTAGGCTGTGGATCAGGCATACAGTGGGTAAAGACCCGTCCGTCCTCCACTGTGTTACTAAGTAAGCTACATACTATCACTGAATTACTACGACTACGAGCTTTCTAACGAATATATATACTTGAGGTGACCGACACTTTAAGTACTGGATTTACTAAATCCTAACAATCTCCCCCTAAAGGAGGTCACCTCAACTTACATTGATTACAAATTGATATAACTTTTTGTTGTTCTTGGTTTCTTTGATTAAGCTCTTTTGTAGCTCGTAGTCTTTGATTCTTCATGTTCCGCATGTTTTGTTATTACAAGTGGAGGTCTTTAACTGATCCACGTGATGTTGAGTTTTGAGCCAGTTTTGAGATCATCATCCACAACAAATCTCTTACTTATCCTTTTGATGTATCGCCATTATGTGATGTTGTGACTTTTGGACCGACATGCTCACATTTTGGATCATGATATCTTCTTATCAGAGTTGCGGAATCATTTGTTGATTAAGATATTTGTATTAGAGTAGCAGAAGCATGGATTGATGAAATATCAGAACCAGTTGATGAAGGTATACCCTTATCATGATTTCTTTAGTTGTGAAAGCGATGTGTGAGCATGCGGCAATGGATTGACTCCTCAATTTTGATCAGCTGCAATCGTCGGGTGTTCCTGCATAAAATAGTTAGCAATAAAGCGCACAGAAGTGTCTTTGATCACTTTTGTTGAATTGAGGTACACGGCCCACAGTTCCCCGTTGATTAGTACAAGTACTGCCTGTGATCAGGTATAATTCCGAGGAATTTCCTTGACAGGGTTTCGCAGCTGCTCTAGCCGTTCTCAAACCGGAGCATCTCAAAGAAGACAACACGGAGTGAGTGAACCAGCGAATTGAGATTCACTGATTGATGAAAATGATTTGAAAACAATCGTGTATTTAATATAAAGGGTTTTGCAATACAACGAAGGTTTTATGGAAAATTAATTATCAATCATAAATACCCTTTTAATTTTGAAAACATTAATACACAGTCGATGTGCTAAAGAAAAGTATTTTGAGCACAACTACCGGTTTTTCAAAGGTATCCGTCAATCCATTTTCTTGGACCAGGATTGATTCAATAATGAATCGCTCCATTGATAAAGTCCAAGTGTCACAAGCAAGTCTTGGCAATACCACAAGGATAATGTGTAGGACTCTTAAAATATATTCTTACTTTCCACATTGTGTGAAACAGTAAGTCTTCAAGAATAATGTGTCCTAATGAGATTTATTGATGATCTCTTGGCTCTAGACTCAATAGTGCACATTTGGTTTCCTATGTCGGAGACTAGGGAGAGGGTCTCCTTCTTCAATATCAACCATCTCTAAGAGAAAGTCGATAGATTATGTAGGTTCCCCGTGAAAATGAAACAAGTCCTTTTAAGAGGATCTTGAGTAGCTTGGGAAGTTAGGTGCAGTGCGTCACTGGGTCCATGACGTCTTGTCTTTAATACCGGCGTTACCTTGGTAACCACCAGTAGCATATGTATTGAACCCGGTTTCTGCCTTAAGGTTGAGTAATTGGAGGGCTATTTCTTTTCACCCTTTTCTCATTTCATTTCTTTTTCATTTTTCAACCTCTTCAGTGCTTACCGAGACTTCATAACTAGAACCTTGTTAGGTTTATTCCAGTTCTAGCTCTATCTCAGTCGGCACTCTTCCCATATTCTCATATTTCTCCCTTTTTTCAATATACCTAAGGACTTCTACTCTATCTAGTGGATTGTCCCTGGGTAGATCCCTCCAGTTCTGGCAGATCGTGGGAACTCATACCTAAACTTACCATCCTTATAACTCCAATGCATAAAGTAAAAGGTCGATCTTTTTGTATTGTTCTTCCGCCTTGAAACCAATTGAAAACCATTAGAAAAATCAATCAAGACACTTGTGATCTATAATCAAAGCATTTTGTATCTTAATTGTTTTGATATTTTAGAAATGCTCCCCCTCAACATGTGCTTAAAGAATTTGAAATTATTTTAGCACACGGAGGCAAGAGGACTTTTGAAATCTTAGATTGAGAAAGAGAGATACAATCTTTTGATTAGCCTTTTCTAAAATGATCATCATCACTTCCTGATCAATTCAAGTAGATAAAGCATATTGGGGAAGGATGAGATTTTCTTTAGATTGCTCCCCCTCAATATGTGCATCGAGATTTGAAAGAGTTTTACACATATTAGAAGGAACCTGCACTTTGAAACAAATCAATCACGTTTCAATCCTTTTTGGTTTAAAATAGATGCTCCCTCTTAACATGTGCATGGAAAATTTGAAATCGTTTGGCACATGCAAGGAGGAGAGCTTGTTGTTATATTTCTAAACCACTTGTTGAATTATCATTTTTTATCCAATTTAAATCACAAATTCTCCCCCTATCACAATTTTCAAATCCTTTGAGATTTGTGATCTCTATTGATTTAAATTAATTTTGAAAACTTTTGAGGAGAATTGCGACTTGCTTTTGAAAAAAAAACATTCCAACTGATAAGAATCGGATTTTGACACTTTAAACTCCATTGTTTAAACATGCATGAATATCTTTTGAAAACATAACATTAGTCAAGGTCTTGAACCAATTGTATAAAACTTTGTAAAACATTGTTCTTTTTGATTATTCAAGAGTAGACCTTGCTCGTTTACGTGCTAATTGTTTGAAAATTACTCTTTTTGATTGAAAATTACTCTTTTTGATTTGATTGAAAATAGAGTCCGAGGTATTTTCAAAGCAATTTTGTTTTTATTAGATGACAAATGTTTTTCAGAAGAATTATTAGAAGGAAAAATATTTGGAAAGAAACATTTGTCTTTTAGGCGACAAACATTTGTATTTAGAATCAGAGCATGAGGTTTTAAAGACTTAAGATAAAGCATGGCCCTGTTCTTTCTTTTAAAAACAAGTTACTGCCTGAAATGACAATAAACCATCATTTTTCTCAATCTCATTTATTTATTTATTTATTTTTAAATAAAATTTATTTTCGATCGAACTTCATCTAAAGACCCGTGTCATTCTTTGAGTGACAAATCAAGATCCGTAGATGTTATCGAACCCAAAAAAACATGATAAATAAACAATATTTTTTGAAAATTTTCAAGATTTTCTAATTTTTATGGATTTTGAAAATTTTTTATTTTTCTATTTTCTTTTTAGTGGTTTTATATTTTTGTATTTTGGTTTTTGAAAATATATGTACAAGGAATAGATAGAGACGAACACCTTTACTCCTCATCTTCCTCCTGAAGACGTTTGAGTGTTTCTGGTTGAAGGCTTTTCAAGCCTAGTAGTGGAAGAATAAACTCAAAACGTTCTCGAGAAAGAGCTTTGGTGAAGATGTCTGCTAACTGATATTCAGTCCTCACGAAGTATAGTTCAACCACACCGTTTTCAACTTGTTCCCTGATGAAGTGATGTCGAATGTCAATGTGCTTTTCTCTAGAGTGTTGAACATTGTTGCAGCAGAGAGCAATGGCAATTTTGTTATCACAGTACAGAGGAACTTTGTTGAATACAAAGCCATAGTCAGATAATTGGGATCTCATCCATAAGATTTGAGCACAACAAGATGACATGGCTATGTATTCAGCCTCTGTAGAGGATATGGAAGTGCTCATTTGTTTCTTTGAAGACCATCTCACAAGCTTATCGCCTAAAAACTGAGTACCTCCTGACGTACTTCGACGTGTATCTTGACAACCTGCATGGTCAGCATCTGCATAGGCCGTTAGTGACATACCGGTGTCCTTCAGGTACCAAAGTCCCATGTTAATGGTTCCTTGGAGATACCAAAAGACCCGTTTAACCGCTTCAAGGTGCTTTTTGGTAGGCTTAGCCTGGTATCTAGCACACATGCATACAGCGAACAAGATATCTGGTCTACTGGTTGTGAGGTACATCAGGGATCCAATAATACTACGATATTTCGTTTGATCTACCATGATCCCTGAGTGGTCCTCATCCAGTTTTGTACGCTCCACCATAGGAGTGTCAACAGGGTCACTGGTGTTAAATCCAAACTTCTTTAAAATTTCATTTGCATATTTAGATTGATTTATAAAAATGCCTCCGGGGCTTTGTGAAATTTGTAATCCCAAGAAAAATGACATTTGTCCCATCATCGACATTTGAAATTTGGAGCCCATCTCCTTTGAAAATCGGTCACATTCATTAGGGTCGGTCGAGGCAAAGATAATGTCATCAACATATATTTGGACATGGATTAAGTGTTTGCCTGACTTTCTGGTGAACAATGTCGGATCAATTGCTCCTTTGATGAATCCATTAGATAGAAGAAACTTTGATAGCGTATCATACCATGCTCTAGGGGCTTGCTTCAAGCCGTAAAGGGATTTTTTCAAGCGATAGACATGAGTGGGATGCTCTGGATTCACAAAACCTTCTGACTGGCTGACGTAAACCACCTCTTTCAGATCTCCATTAAGAAAGGCGGTTTTCACATCCATTTGATAAACTACCATGTTTTTGCTAGCAACATTAGCTAAGAAGATTCTGATTACCTCAATACGTGCAACGAGATCAAAAGATTCGTCAAAGTCAATACCCTCTTCTTGACGATATCCTTTAGCCACTAGCCTTGACTTATTTTTCAGAACGTTACCGTGCTCATCAAGCTTTACTTTGAAGATCCACTTGAGAGCAATGATCATTGCACAATCTGGAGCGGGTACTAATTCCCATACATTTAGTCGATCGAACTCATGAATTTCCTTTTGCATTGCATTGAACTAGCTGTCCTCGAACATTGCAGTTTTAACATCTTTTGGTTCGATCTTAGAGAGTACAGAGTTGAAGAAGCACCATAAGGCATCTGTTGCTAGTTGTTTTCGAGTGGATACTGAATGAGAAGGATTTCCAATGATGTTGTCCAATGGATGATCATGTGTCCATTTCCTAAGGTGCTCGTGTGGTTGTTGTTGAGGGACTGAAGTAGCAGAGTTTGGATCCCCTGATGATGATGGTTCAGGTGTAGGTTCAGGGGCAATGATGTTTTCAAATTTAGCATCTTCTGGAGTAGCAGAAGGGTTATCTCCATCAAAATAACCAATTCCATGATGTACAACCGATGATTTAGGGTTTGAGGATGATGATGAGTGATCGGCAGCTGGTGCTTCTTGAGATATAGACATTGAAACAGATGGATTCTCGGTGTTGATAGGTTCAGAAGCCACCACTGTAGATGTTGAAGAAGTGTAGTTCTCATGAGGTTCATAGTATTCATCAAACATCGGATCAAACAGTTTCTTCAAATCTTCTTCAGATGGAGGTACATATGGAACTGTTGGGAAGTGATTCTGTACAAGAGAGGAACTGATGGGACTACTTGATAGAGTTTGAGGTGCGGGTCCAGAACTGGATTGTCCAGGAGCCATATGCTCAGACAGCTCATCGAACGTGACGTGAATAGTTTCCATGATATCTCGGGATCTTTTGTTGTAGATTCAGTAACCTTTCCTATTTGATGCATATCCCACAAAAACTCCAATGTCCGCCTTAGCTCTTAATTTACCTAAATCTTGACCATCATTCGTTGGATAGCACAAATCACCGAACACACGAAGGAAAGAGAGATCAGGTTTTCGATTGTGGACAAGTTCGTATGGAGTTTTTCCATGAGAGGTGTGAATTAGGGAACGGTTTTGGGTATAGCATGCAGTGGCAATGGCTTTAGCCCAGAGGAACATTAGAACCTTTGAAAATATAAGCATAGTTCTTGCAACTTCTACAAGAGTTTGATTTCGTCTTTCAACTACACCGTTTTGTTGAGGAGTGCGAGGAACACTTCTTTGATGACTGATCCCAATGCTTTCATAGAACTGACTAAGTTCTTTGTTGACAAACTCAGTTCCATTATCTGTGCGATTCTGACTGTTTTATTAAGCCGGACCTGCAACTGTTTAATAAGTTTGATGATGATGTCGGGAGTTTCATCCTTTGTCCTCAAAAACTTAACCCAAGTGAACCGTGAGTAGTCATCAACAACGACTAACACATATTTCTTCCCGTTTATCGTTTGCACTCTCATTGGTCTGCAAAAATCCATATCAAGGGTATGAAGAACTTCCATAACGGAGTTTGTAGGTTTGGGTTTATGGGTATATTTCTTGGTTTTTCCCAGTTGGCATGCTGAACATAGATGATCTTTTTCATACTTCAATCTGGGCAAGCCTCTTACGAGGTCCTTTCTAGAAAGATCATTTATGGTTCTGAAGTTCAAGTGATTGAGACGTCGATGCCATAACCATGACTTTGTTTTGGAGGCCTTTGACAGCAAGCAGATTAGAGAAGACTTCATCATATCTTCGATAGAGATGGTGTACAGGTTTGTTCCACGTGTTCCTCTTAAACGTTCCATACCATCAAGCTCTCTAACGAAGCAAGTATGTTTTCTAAAGGCCACTTCTAGATCAGAGTCACATAATTGACCGACAAAAATAAGTTATGACCAAGACCTTCAACGTAATATACCCGAGAAATTACACTATCTCCAACCACATAATCTCCATAACCCATAATTGCTCCAAAATGGTCGTTTCCGAATCTAACAGTCCCGATAAATTTACTCACGAAGTTCATGTGCCGCGAGCGATCTCCAGTCATATGCTTTGAGCTGCCTGAGTCCAAATACCAAAGGACGATTTGTACGACCTTCATTTGAACACAGACAAGAATGGATGACTGGATAATTTGGATCCCCATGAGCGAATGGGTTCCGTTTGGTTAGTACAAAGTATTGGAGTACCCACATCAGAAATAGCAGATATGACCTCATTAGTATTGGATGCAAAACTAGTAGTGGCAGTGGACCTATTTGTAGTGTGAGCACTTCTTAAAGGTATGATTCTACCAGTAGGCATCCATTTCTTAGAAGGCATAGATCTAGACATCTTAGGACAAGATTCATTCAATTTGAATTTCCGGCCAGTAGGTTTCCATTGATAACCCACATTACTAAATTTTCTTCCTGTAGGCTTCCAATAATGACTAACCCTTTTTCTTTTAGGCTTCCAGATCTCCTTAACCTGTTTAGCATTTTTTATAATTTTGATTGGAGTATTAACAACATTTATCACCTCATTCATGATTAAGACCAGAAATCAAACATTCCTTACATGTTTTGCAAAAGGTAGCAGAGTTCGAATTAATTACCATACGCTTATAGCTAATACTAGAATCAACACGATTCGTTTTATTCAGCTCAAACTTATTCTTCCTAGGGTGTTCTTCTACTTTCTTCTCTTTAACACTTTTGACTGGCAACATCCTATTTCGCATTGTATTGCCTGAAGGCTTTGACCCGCTAACCTTAGTGTTGCTGATTACTCCTGTAGAAGGAACAACAGGAATATTAGTTGGTGATACTACACTTGGCATTAGTGGTCTAGAGGTGTTGGGATCTGAAGTTTTGTGAGGCACATTACAAGTCACATTCTTAACCTTAGGCATTGAACTGGGTGCAACTATTCTATCTCGCCTATTACTAGCTTTCGGACTTGTGACAATCACGTACTCTAAGAGTTCCTGAGATCTTTTGGCATCTATGCAGGCATAGGCTATGGTGCTATCAAAAGGTTTTTCTATTCTTTCATCTTCAACTATCTCACGGAGACCCTCCAAACTATCCTTAAGGTATGAGAGATATGCTTTATGTGCAAGTTCATTATTCTTATTGGGCGGGGGAATATATAACATATCGATGGCATACAAATCACAAGCAGAAACCTTAGGAACAGAATATTTGCAATTAGGGATTGGAAATTTTCCTTCACCTCACGCTTCAGATTCTCAATATCGTTAAGTAAAGAAGTTATCTTTTCAATGTGTTTATCATGATTAACTTTGAATGAATCATATAACTCTTTGTTTTGATCATTAACCTTTGAAATTTCAGCTTTAAAACAATCATTTTCCTTTTGCAAGTTATCAATAATGTTTTGAAGTTGGAAATTCTGAGAATCTAAAGGTGGAGGCATTCGGGAACCAATAACATCATACTTTTCTCCCTTTAGTTGTGAGATCTGGGTTCTCAATCTTTTGATCGTGTTACAATGAGCTCGAATTTGTTCATCACGTTTGCTAATTTCAAACACTGCATCAAACTCAGGAGCATCAGAGGATGTCTTGATATTTGAGGTTTTAACATTTTCTTTGAGATGTTGATATTTTAATTGCAAATCAAGATGTTCAACTTTTAATTTAGAAAAATGTTTGACCATGTTATCATGATCATCCTGTTCTATTTTTTCATACAGTTTTGAATTTGTTGTTTCAAGCTCAATGACACGATCTTGGGAAACTTTTAAAGCAATAGATAATTCATGAAAGTGAGATGCAGTAATAGAAGAATTTGTAGCAGTGTAGAACACATCTTGGGCAACACATTGAGAAATCAAGTTCTCATTTAAGATATGCAGATTCTTCCTTTCAATTTCATTATATTTGAGTTCTCGTTCAGAATTATTGACCTCAACTATCATTGCATCAAATTGCTTTTCCATTTATTTAATCTCTATGTCTATCCCCTTTTTAAGACTCTCAAATTGACCTTTTAATTGTTTAAAGAAAGGCATGACCTTAGTTAAATAGCATTCTTTAGTTTGCTCAAAACCCCTTTCCCCTTCAGTTATCCCAGTACGTGTGATTCTCTTTTTACACATTTTCTCAAAATCAACAAATAGTTGGTAAACTACATAAAGGCTGATTAAGGTCTTGCTCTTAGTGAGAAGTGTTCTAGGCATTAAATGCATTGGTGTGTTTGGAGGATACACAGTTGGTTGGGACAATTTCCTACAGGGGGGGTTCTTTTCAACAAGGTTATCTGCTTTTTGTTTATTTATGTCCTTTTTCCAGAACAATTGTTCAGGCGTTAATAGGGTTTGAGGCTTAAACTTGTTCAAGGAGATCCAATTTTCCTTACAGTAATCATGAGATTTAAAAGTGATGTTATATTTAATGCACCAAGGATCTTTAAGCTTATCATTCAACTTTTCTTTAGTAGCATCTTCTAATTTTATATCTTCCTCAGTGCACTCAATGCATGAAGGTGTTTGTCTAGGCTTGAGGATCTCATCACCATCATAGACAACCTTTTGAGCAGCTTTTGCTATTTTACCATACTCAGGATTGGGTTCCTCTACAATGGGGATACTATGCTTATCGCTTAAGACTCTATGTTTAGTGAACATGTGAGCAGTCTGAAGGGTGTTTCCTTGTACGTACAACTTGTTTTCAAGTTTGTTTTTCAAAGTTTTTAGGTTGGAAAATTCAGTTAAAAGTGTTGATTCCTTAGCATTGAATTCCTGCTTAAGCACTTTCACATTTTCTTGAAGTTCCTGTTTTTGCTTAGCAGTTTTATTAAGCTTTTCTTGTAAGGAATTTAACTCTTGTTTTAATACTTCTTACCTAAAATTGCTTTTTCTGATAAGTGTACGCATTTGGATATCCATCTCCTGCTCACGAGTGGTCAGTTCAAACTTAGCACGCTATTCATATATGGCAACTTGATCCTTATAGGTATTGAGTTCAGTGGTCAAGGAATCATCAGGCACAAATGCAGTGAATTCATCAGGCATGCATTCATTGTTAATTGCAGAAGATGCATCACTTGGTACAATAGGACTGTCATCTTGCTTCACATATTGTTCATATGGGACAACATTGCTATTTCCCATATTTTCAATATCTGATTCAATGACTTCAGTAGATTGTACTTCATGGTGAATCTTTTGCTTATCAACCACATCATATAGTTTAAGTACCTCTGATATGATGGATTCCTTGGAGGGACTGGCCCGTTGAGGTGAAGAGACCATTGGAGAGATGTTAGCCATGAAGATAGTCTGTGCATATGGTTCATCATCAACGTCCGAGTCAAATGCATCACAGTCTGCAACTTGGAAGGCGTTGGGATTGTTCTGAGCAGCACCATGCACAGGTTGTTCGTCCACATCAGCATCGTATGTCTTAGCATTCCCATCAGTCAGGAACAGCAGCTCCTCTTCATTCAATATTGCTCCATTATCTTGTGCTTGAACCAGCAACATCTTGTCCCTGAAGTATTCCTAGCAATGTGCCCTTCTCCACCACAGTTGTAGCACTTGATTGGTTTTACTTGACCCTGAGCCATGTTCCTTCCACGATTCTGATTTCCCACATATCCACCACCAACACCAGCATTCCCATATCCAGCACCTACATTCCCTTGTTCATTGTATGGAGGGTAAGCATTCTGTCTTCCTTGCACATTTTGCACCACTACCTTTCCATCTTTAACAGTGGCATGATTTTGAAGATTTGATGCAGTTCTGAGATGATTGTTGGTGTGTGGGGTGAGATTCAAGTTTTGCTTGACCATAAGAGCCACTTGATTGATAAAGTGTTCCATGACTGCGTTAGAATCAGGAGGCTTATACCAACAATCAGGAATGAGCTTGTGGTTACCATTTCCAGTGGGTATGACTTGTGATGCTTTGGTAGTAATCCCTACATTAGTGTAGAATGCAGTTGAATCATCTGAAGAGCTTGCTTCTCCAGCAATAGTCTTGAACTTTTCCATGATCATTTGCTCAAATGCAGCATGTTTCTCATTTTGGAGCAAATAAGCATACAGTTGCTCATAGTTGGTGTTCTTCAGTCCTTTGTTAAGCTTGACTGCTGTGACAAACTTGTGCCATTCAGGATTCATGTTGTTCATAAACTTTGAATTTAGCTGGATATTTGGCATTGTCATCTTGATATTCCTCATATCATTCACAAGCTTGTGGAATCGACATGATATTCATCACACTTTCCCTTGGTATCATTTTGAAGTTCTCAAAGTCATCATACAGCTGAGATTCCCTATCTTCTTGAGTCAGTTTAGAACCAGATAGAAGCATCTTAACATTGTCCCAAACAGCCTTAGCTTCAGTGTTGTGATTGATCAGCTTGTAGATGTCTTTAGGTAGACCTTGGAGAACAATATTTGAAGCTCTGATGTCTGCATCGTATCTCTTCTTCTCCTTATCAGTAAGCTCATCATATGTCTTTGGTCTATCCAGTCCTAATATCACAGAACCATCAACAGCAGTTTCCAGAATGTCTCTGGTAGTCTCAACTTGATATGGCCCTTCATCAATTGACTTAAGGATATTAACCCCATTTTCCTTTCCTAAGCAGTACAGTCTGATTCTTTGTGACCAAGATTCATAGTCGGTTCTATCAAGCATGGGAGGACGAGTATCAGAACCTGCAGCTTGCACGTCATCAGCAACGGAAGACATGTTAAAATTCTATGGGATTTTACAAATCTTTGATTTAACCGGGAAATAGATTCTTTCACGGGATTTTACAAAATCAAGAGAGAAACCGTAAAACTTATACACTTAGACGTAGAAGACAGGCTTACGCGTAGACAGTAGCTTATGCGTAGACAGCAGCTTAAGCGTAGAAAATAGCTTACGCGTAGACTAAAGCTTATGCGTAGACTTTTAGAATAAAAAGCTTAATTTTAGGCGTAAACCAAGGCTTAGCAGTAAGAACCTTATGCGTAAGTTTTTCTTAGGCGTAAGACAAGCTTATGCGTAGAAAAAGGCTTAGGCGTAAAGATTTTACTCGTAAGCTTTATGCTTATGCGTAAAATTAGGGCTTTAACTAAAAAATCCTTTACACTTATGCCAGTGTAAAAGATGTCCAAAGTCGAAGTATTTTCAGGCTTATCCAAGCAAGAAAACACTGAGTAAACCAACAGATTTGAAGATCACGTGAAGAACACCTTACGCGTAAGATTAGGGTTTTCTTATGCGTAGGAAATGCCAAAAATACCAAACGCTATTTTTATGACCAGAAACGTTTCGTAAACCAGATTATAATGATGAAACAACCTTAAAAACACCAAAACAGTAACAACGTTTAAGACTTGATGATCCAAACCACTTTTCACTCTTACGCGTAGGATAGTACACTCGTATCCAAACACGTTTAAAAATCAATAAAAACACGTAAAGTTTGAACCTTTTTGCAAGAAACTGAAATTTTAACACTCAATAAACCTTAACCCATAAGAATCTTGAGTTTTTAAGTGTAAAATTTAGTGCTTTAAGCTTTTCAAAAACTTGTATACGAGACCCACGCGTATACACAAGGATATGCGTAAAAACCAAACCTTAACCCAACAATAACTATCAAACCAAGAACATGAGAGATGGATGATCAAACCATGGCTCTTGATACCATTTGTAGCATCTTGGTTTATCACAAACACATCATAAGCACAAAGTTATGCGTAAGGTATAAGGTTTAGAGAGAGAAAGTGGGAGAGAATGGGAAACTTAGTGAGACAAAGAAAAATGAATTATGAAAGCTCCAACCCTTTGCCTTGGAGGGCAAAGGGTATTTATAGGTACAAACATAGAGCGCCTACTTTAGGCTGTGGATCAGGCATACAGTGATTAAAGACCCGTCCGTCCTCCACGGTGTTACTAAGTAAGCTACATACTATCACTGAATTACTACGACTACAAGCTTTCTAACGAATATATATACTTGAGGTGACCGACACTTTAAGTACTAGATTTACTAAATCCTAACAGAGGGCGTCAAGTAAGAAAAACTACTAAGCTAATGCTTTACAATGATGTTTGAAAATGGTTTCGTCTTAGTGACGATAATGCTCCCCCTTGATGATTGCAACTTTGCAAAGGGAAGTCATGAAATGTAATCCAAATGAGGATTATATTGCAAATGGTTTTGCAATGTATTGTTCGACACAAAGCTCCCCCTAGCTTAGTGTGTCAAAGTCTTCATGTGTATTTTGAAAATCTACAAAACAAAGGTTAGAAAACAAGTATATAATGCATAATTTCCTGCAAATAAGACTCAAGTTAGTAGAAAACATGTCTTCTGTCGCACGGATCCCACGGTTCCCTCCTTGGAGGGATCCGTCTAGGCAAAACTCAGGGATCCGGCTGTCTGGTAACATAATTCAGCAATGATGATGTAACAAATAATATTAACATCAAAGTGAGATATGTATTCAAGCAATAAAACATATACTCAAAGCAATATGGCATAAACATGTAACTTCATTCAATAAGACTATGAGAGATGATCTAGAAATCTCTAAAACTAAGAGAATACAAATCTCTAAAACTAAGAGAATGATTAAACATGTAATACATTTTCTACTAATACTAATAAGTGACCAAAAACTTAAAAAACATCAATGTGCTTGAGTCTAAGGATGAGTGGGACTTGTTGATTTAGTCCAATCTTTCAAGAAGATGAATAAGCATGAAATGGGATTCCTAAACGATCTAAGTTAAGTTTAAGACTAGGACACCATTTTAATTCTTAGGCTCATGGTTGCTTGGGTTTGTTGACCTCATCGAAACGTCCGAGGAGGTGATAAAACATGAAACGTTGCTCTTCACGTAGTTCATGTATCAACCCTTCAACGTGTTGACAATGATACCAATCCTTGTCATGGTTTTGAAAAGGTTATGGTAAAAATGGAGCTGCTTGATGTGGAGGTTCAAGTGAAGAAGGTTGGGGATCCTCAAATGAAGGAGGGATTGGTGGAGACACATTAAATGGTGGCTCAACAAGGGTTGATGGTGGAGGTAGAGAAGTGTCAACTTCCATGTGGTCGGGTGGTTGACTTTGATGTCTCCTCATAATCCAAAATGGACCATTAGAGGGAAATGGAGAAATGGACATCGGTGCAAGTGTTAATTCGACACCTTGGTTTTGTTGTAAAATCTTCTCTATTGAAGAGTGTGTCGGTAATGGTGGAGGATGAGATGGCCTATGGGGTAAGTCCTCTAAGTTGTAGGAATGTGGAGATGATTGTGAAGTGGTAAATGATATGGCTCTAGGCACCAATGATGTTGGTTGGGTTGAAAAGGGTGTGTTTGGTTTAGTAGGAATTGTGGAGTTTGGTGATGATAATTTTGTAGGAACAATCCTCTTGTAGATTGGTTTTATTGGATGAGTTGGTGGAGGAGAAATCCTAGAATTTGTGGATTTAACGGGAGATGATTCGGTTGAGGAAATTCGTGTACAACACGAGCAAGTTTCTTGGGTGGTTCTTGGGTGGATGAGTTAGCACTAGGAGCTTTCCTCATGATGAGATGACTAAGAAAAAGGTTTCTAAATGCTGAGAATTATGTTGTGATTGATGACTAAAAGATTCTAACAAGATGACTTATAAAGGGAAGGATTTGGCAAGTGCATTCAAGACTTAAGCCACTAAGATCCTTTGGAATGTGATGATTAGCATGCACAAGAGTCAACTTCAGTTGTACTGATCTAGGGACTTAATTAAGATGAGGTGGAGTGTTCAAGTTAGCAAGATGAACTTGAAATGATTGCTTTAGCTAGAGTTGACATGATTCTGTCACCCGGATCCCACGGTTCCCTCCAATGAGGGATCCGTCTAGGCTAATCCTCGGGATCCGGCTCTCAATGAGCTAGGAAAGGATACAAATGATGTTTGTAAGGTCTAAATCCTATACCTCCTTGAGTGTTTCAGTCTTCCTAAGTGTCTTAAATGAAGGAGTACTTAAATGGTCAAAGGCAATGAGTGATGTAGCTAATGATTGCCTTTTATGGAAGGAAAATGGGACTTTATGATCACCAATGGGTGTTCAAGGATGACATTAGGAATTTTGATGGTGTCAAGTCATATTAAATGATCCTAGAGATCAGATGTAAACTTGAAATAAAATTTGAAAAATCCTTAAAAATTACAAAAAATTGAAAAACTAGTTTTTGACCCATTTTGAGATAAGGATGACTAAAATCAATTTGCTAAAATTGATAAGAATATCAAACTAAGTATTTTGAGATGTAAGGAACAATGTGTGAGTATTGGAGCGGAAATATGATGAGTTTTGATGAATTGATAAATCAAAAACACTTTGAATTTGATCCTAAGTTAGCTATGGGTGAGTGTGAAGCTTTCAAAGCTTGAAGAGGACTTAAGTGGTTCTAAGGCCTTATGTTTAGCTAGTGTGAAGTGATCTAGTGAGCTGTTTTGATGTGAGGAATTCTGCATTTTTCATCTGTCATCACGGATCTGACGGTTCCCTCAAAGGAGGGATCCGTCTAGTACATTTTGAGGGATCCGACAACTGCAGATCAGAAACATCACAGAAAGAGATGCAGTTTTTGCACCGTACTATGTATACTAATTTCTATTAAACTCTACTCCAAGGAACAACAAAACAAGCATGATATCACATAAATCATATCATAGATAAGAGTAGTAATGACAATATCCAAAACAAAGCAAACAAGTGTGCTTCAAGAACATAAGCATTCATACATAAACCAAATGTCTAAACACAAAAATAATCCTAATGTCTCTTTCGTCAATCCTTTCTTTTCCTCTTTCCCGACTTCATGACATAGTTAGCTAGGCATTGGAACATACCCTTTATTTGTTTAAATTCCACGGTCTCGTTTGGAAGATGTGACAATCCGTCAATTTCCCGGCTATTATTTATACCAGAATATGAGAGTTATTTATTTTCTGATCACTATGACTCAAAAACGAGAAGTTATCTTGTGTTTTCTAATGTCCCGGCACCACACGCGTACCGACACCATAATAAAATTAGCACGAAATTTACTTTCTAATTTCAAAGTAATAATAATACCATAATATTTCGCCCGTCAAAACGTCTCCAGAAATATAAAATTTATAAAATACGGATACCCGAGTAATATTCTACATAAATAAACGTTATCCTGTACAGAACAAATTATACAGTACGGGGTACACAATACACAATTAATAATAATAATAATAATAATAATAATAATAAACCTATCCTAATTCTAAACCTACAAAGACGCCTCCCCTACCCTCTTCTTCTTTTCAGAATTTGTTTTCTTTCTTCTCCTGGATACAAAAACTCACGCCTCCTCATCCCAAATTCACAAAACCCCATTTTGGTGATAAACGCCTTTCTACACCTATCCAAACTACTCCTAAGTCTGCATTATAGAAGCCATACGTGGATGAAAGAGGTGGGAAGAATGCTTAAAGTGGGTGGAAACATGTTTTGAAGGATCAAAAGGGTCACAAACATACTCCTAGTCTCTCATCTACAAAGAGATTCAAGCTCAGAAGAATAATTCATCAACTTCCTATTCAATTCGAAAAATTAGGGTTTGGTCAAATCAAAGGGCTTTTAAAAATTTGTTTAGGGGTTTTGTTCTTGGGTGAAAGAGGAAGCTTTTACAAGTAGTTAATTGTTCAAACTCGTCCCGAGCCTCGTCAATTGGAAGCAATTAGTGTTCGGTGTTCATAAGAATAGTGTCGCGTGTCGGTGCCATCCAATAATTCTATTTGACTGCTGCTTTAGACTGCATTGCTAAGGTGAGTTCACAGTCCCCCTTTTTACTGCTTCATTTATTTGGGGTGAAATGCATGAAATTAAATCTTAAACTATATTTTGTTCTAAATTATAAATTTATTTGGACTATTTGATATATCTTGAACCCTTTGACTTATTATGACCTTATGACTTGTTTTGATCCTTAGTATGCATAGACCTATAATCGCCTTATGTGCTAAGTCTTAAAGTCTCCCTTGTTCGAGCAACCTGAATTGATAATATATAATAGTTATGTACTGTGCAAGTCTCCCCCTGAGCAACACTAAGTCTCTGATAGAGCAATACTAAGTATCCTTGTCGACAGGAGCAACACAAAGTCTCCTTTGTTCGGAGCAGGCGTGATCTATTATATATTAGGCATTATTTATCATGGACTATTATGACCAAATGCGTATTAATTAGGGCATACTACTTGAACTATGGGAGTGTATGTGAACTTATATGTTACAAGTCTTGTATATGGGACTTGTAACATGGTGAGTTCATAGGACACTGCCGCGACTTTCTAATTATAGTTTTCATAAAACCTGTGTACTCACCAACTATTTTCATAGTTGACCCGTTTTCTCATGCATTTCAGGTGATCGTTGTTTAGCTTATATTATGAAGATTTTAAATAAAGGAGTCATCACAAGTTATCTGGGTCATCATGTAGTAAAATGTTATCTTTTGGAAGTCAAACTTTATGTTTCAATTTCCAAGGTCGGCTAGAACCTTGTTGTAATGTTACAATATTTCTTTAAATTTAAATTATGGTATTTTACTATATCTCTTTGCGATGTATATTGATTATGTTGCACCTCGCGTTTTCGCCTCTGGCGGGGTGTGACAGAAGAGTTGGAAGTTGTTGATAGTAGGCAATGGGGTCCAAGTCGACGTTGGCTTCGGGGTTGACATTTACTTCTTCTTCTTCGTCCGAGGAATCCGGGAGAGCCTTAGGTTTTCTTCCATTGAACATGAACCGTTTAGAGGGTTGTTTGGTAAGAGGTACCATTACGTGATCGGAGAGGAAATGATTATCATTGATTGGAGATGGTTGCATTGCACTAACATACTCACGGAGTCATGTTAGGAGCATACCATACGGAAGTACCATGTTGGCAACTTTGAATACCCCGGCCATTCTCTTCATCATGTAATAGGCGAGATTAAATGGCCTTTGGTGAATAAGGCGATAAATCATTTGCACGAGACATGCATTTGGATGGTCTTTGTTACCAACCAAGCTAATGACATTTTCCCTAAGAATTTCTTCCCATTTTCTAAATATGGGGTGCATTTCGAAGAGTTCCATTTGAAAGGGATCACGGTGAATGAGCATTTTGTTTCGGTTGAACGAGATTGGTCTCTAACTTTGAAAATAGTGTCTCGAACGGTTGCGGGTTCATCAAGAGGAGTATGGTAGATTGGTTTGGAATCAAGAGCAAAAGATTGAGCGGATATTGCCCAATCTTGAGAGTACATACAAATTCCATCACAAGGAATGCGAAGGATTTGAGCAAATGTGTTGAGGGGTAGAGTGAAGTTTTGTTTATTGCTGATAAAGGCGATTGAAATGCTATCATCGGTATTTCGAATGATCCTAACGCTTTTGTAGAATTCAAAGATGAAAACCGGACAAATTTGTCATCAATATCAAGAAGACAATCAAAGTTGATTGCCGAGAAGACTTGACGAATGTCGGTATTTTCAAGGAAACATTCCTTGACCACACGACCTTCGTGGATAAGTCGCTTTTTAAAGTTTGAAGACTTTGCGATCGGTTTTTGACAAACCCTCTTTTCGATAGTATTGGGTGAGGTAATGCACGGTATCATGGTGGTCTTGTTGGGTGGCTTTAGGCATGGTTGGTCCTAGAAAAACAAATATTCCAATTAGGAAAAGTTTGTTGAGATGGGTTTATGGTTTTGATTTGTATTAACAATGCTAAGCACAATGTAATCTTAGTTATGTGAAAACCTTTTCTAGTGAT